>CM029608.1:56705696-57905696 GCA_017311375.1 Mytilus coruscus | reverse complement strand
TATATTGACAACGATGCGGGAATAAAACAAACAGACATAATAGGTAAAAATGTCAAAATAGGGGTACAGCAGTCAACACCGTGTCACAATCTTAATCACCACAAAAACAAACAAATATTTAACAAAGAAGCACAAAAAAGCATATATCACATTTAACAAACTCGTTCATTGCTTACTTATTTTTGTATTTTATTTATGTATGCCAAATCAACCCATAAAGGATCGAGAGATTTTAAGCACTGGGACCGAATCGTAATTTTAACAATAACTCTGGCTTAGAATCGCGTGTTTGACGTCAGAATGTAAACGTCACACAGGTAGAGATATAAAATAATTTTGGCGTTCAAAGTATGCAAAAATTATAATAGAACAATAACACAATGGCGGGATGTTTAAAATACAGAGAAACGTCATATTTATCAAAGAAACATATAAAGTCACACGGACAAAGCACACAAGTAAAAATGAAAAATAATACAAACAACACAATGACGGGATGCATAAGTACAGAGCCACGTCAAATGTATATCACCAAAAACAGACCAAACAGTAAAAGTAATATTAATAAAGACAAATAAAAGAACACTTTAACACGTTATTTAGATGATAAACAGCGTCAGTACGCAGAATCTATACTTTAAGATCATCATGTATTATTTGTGAAGTTGATACGGAATATTTATCAACAAGGTCTTGGTACCTTCCGATGAACTTTTTTAGAAAAAGGACGAGACGTTCTTTGACATACCCCTGGTTCATCAACTTTCTGCTCAGACACTGGAGACTTATATTTTGATATTGCACAAGGATATGTTTCTATCAAACGACGTACGACTTTTAATCGTCATGGAATTAGTTAAAGGTGTACTGATTGAGATTGATGGCTATGTCTTTAAAAATATAGTCTATATATTAGGAAACAACGGACTTAGACTTGTTAGAATTAGCTTGCAGTGCCAGTAAAATCCCCCCTCCCCCCCACTTTGTGTTTTTGATTTGTTTATCAATTTTGTTTATGCTTACTTCAGATCTGATAAGTCATGCCTTTTTTATTTTGTTCTGGTTTGCTTAAGCGCTTGTCTCACAGAAAACCATGCAAAAGTGTCCAGGAGTGAATTTTGCGGAATCTCTTTAAATTTGATACACACAACACTTAGGCCATGCCAATATCACTTGCAAAATATTTTGCTTAAATTTTATCGGATAGCCGAGTTTTGTAGTGCCGTCTATTTTCACCTTTTTTTACGGGAAAATTGCCAAGTCAAGGTTTTTTTTATGGATTTTAATCCAACAAATAATTAGTTCTAGCCATGATAAATATCTCTTTTGCCCAATGCATGTGATAAAACATTATTAAGGAAATAAAAAAATGTAAGTAATAAATATATATTTGATTTGTTATAGTAGGGCCTCTATATTTATTAAACAGGTGTTTGAGGAATTGGCTATTTTACCAAATTTAGGACCTGAAGAAATGCTAAAATATAGAAAAGGTGAAGCTGTAATTAAAAGATGAATATATCAAAATGAACTACTATGATAGCTTAAAGAAATATAAAAAATCCACCCACGGCAAATATTTAGAAATATATTTATTATATATCACTGTACGGCTATTTTTTATAGTATTTTATAAAAACTTTCATGTAACAAAATCTTTTTCTTAACACAAAGCCACAAATTAGGGTGCAATTCTTGTCAAAATGAGTGATTTTATACTTCAACTGCTGTTTCTTATTAATTCAAAGCAAAATCATAGTGAAAACGATGATCAAAGTACTAAAAGCTCTCACGGAAAGCTCTATTTAACAAATGAAAAAAAACCAGTTTGATTCAAAATCCAAATTCTCCAATTTGAAACTGCTAATTGCATGTTTTGTCTTTAACCTGTTTCCATGAGTATATCTGGCACCTGTTTTTTATATGTACTTTAATAATCATAATGAAATATAAGCACAGAAATGTGCTTGATCCGCATATTTATGTAAATGTAATGTTGTTGGAAATCTTGCATGGTACTCATGAACATTAATTTTTGTGTAATTATGCCGGTTATTCAGTATTTTGGTCCAATAGTACCTGATATGGAGGCTGTAAATTTAGAAAAACACAAATCCTAACATTAGTCAAATTGAAAAAAGCTTGGTTACATGTAGGTCAGGTTTGAAAAGGTGATGACAGAATAATTTGTTATAAATTTTTAACTAAAAAAAAAAACCATCAGTGAGAATCTTTTTTTTTTCAGTGTAAATTACACAAAATTTTAGTTTTTTTTTGTTTGTTTTTATACAGTAAGACACTGAATCCTTTACATTTCTTTTTAATAGCCCATAATGACATTCAAATCATTATCATGATTATAGAATTTATAGTTCATAAAATCATTGATACCAGCTGATTCGGCAAAAACTTATCAACTTTCAGTTTACAGCAAAAGTAGCCATATCATTGTCCTTGTACTATTCTATAAATTGTCATTTCCATTCTAGCTTATAATTCTCATTGTATATTCACAAAAACAAGATCAACACATCTAATATCTACCATGAATAGCATAATTCTTATTTTCGGTAGGTTCTCTCTATCGTCACTTATTCGCTTTTATTTTCAGAACTGTTTGGTTGTTGAGGTTTCTGATTTTGCTTACAGAAAGTATGCATTGACTCTTTTAGTTTGTTAAGTTGTTAATCGGTTTCCTTTTTAACTTAGGCAACTATTGTAGTTTATGTAATTTGGAGCTTCAATCTGACTAATTACCATGATTACATAAAATATTCTAGTTCTACACCAGCTTCACAGATACATGTTTAAGTAGTTTAAGACTTGCAGTGTGAATCTTTATACTTTTCTCTTACTGCGATGTAGCATTTCCAACTCCATTTTCTGAATATCTGCTGACATTTTATTCAGTATCTTACGTCACTGCTAAATTCAATATATCGACCATATCCACACATGAATATTTGCACTTTAAATTTGATTCCTGCAGTCTTGTCCTATCCTATTAAACATTTACTTTAATTTCTATCCATTTGAAACATTTTGTACATGTTTTTTCAAGTATAAAATTTCTCCACAACTTCTATCATGATTTATGCAGATCAGGACATGAACAGAAAAAAATTAACATGTGCGTCATGCTAAACAGTAAGTAGCTTTGTCTGCTGAATTTTCATTCATAGGCGGCTTGTTTTCTTGTACATTGTACATATGGGTTATACTTCTCTAGCAATGAATAGCTTCGGAAGTATGTGCTCACTGAATAGCCTGGATGACCTGAAACATGAAACAATTACATTGTTAGATATACAAATATAACCCTTTTAAACAGAAACCAAATTATGACAGAAAGAAACAACATCTTATATATATAATTAAAAACAATTTTAATACAATCGACAATAATGTTGGGTTGCTGTCCCATTGAGATATAATCCACATCTCCTTTTACTCATATGCATGATGTGTTCAAAAAAATGATGTAACTATATAGGTACATGTATGTACATACTAACATGATAACTTTAAATTAGATTTCCAAATTTCAACCTTAAAAATACATGTATTCCGGCCCTGAGAACAATTTCAATTTCGCCTGCATGGTTAACATTGTAATGTAAACAGAATTGGTTAATTTAAATTTTAATTTACTTTTACTCATTTTAAAATAACGAATTTCAATCATATAGTATCATGCATGGCAATACATAGTCCCCTCTCGGTTAAAATTTCATTATACTGGAACAAAATGCTATACTTAATCTATAACTTGGCATGGTGTATTGTAATAAATGTCAAGTCAATATCTACACACATGATAAAAAAAAGGTGTGAAAACTGATTATTTGACATGTTTGAGTGAATCAGACCGGAACAAAATTTGTACTTGATCTGTAACCTGTCATTATAAAACTGCATACATGTACATGTACCAATTATCTCAAAAAAAGGTGGAAAACTGATTATCTGGGTAAATTTTCTAAGTACAAGGACCATTACTCGGCACAATATCATCAGATCATAACAAAATTCTAACTTGATCTCTAACTTGTCATGATAACACTATATACCAATTATAAAATCAATATCTTCAAGAAAGAATAAAAAATGTGCGGAAACCTGAACATTTGAGTGAATTTATTAAGTCTATTGACCATCACTCTGGACAAAATCATTGGATCCGAAAATTTTTTTTAACTTGATCTGTAACTTGACATGATGAAAATAGATACCAAATATCAAATCAATATTTTCAAGCATAAAGAAAAAAAGTGTAGAAAACTGATTTCCCGAACTGAAGGAATGACAGACAGACAGACAGACGGAGAATGCAATTAAAAAAAATCAATATAACATGATAGAGAGAGTAATTAGTACAAATGCACTAAACATCAAGGTATCATGCATACCTAAAGTAAATCTCAGTTAAGAAGAAAATTATTAATTTTAAAAATGATCGATAATTTTTAAACAAAAGTGTAAATTTTGACAATTGAAAATGAGGATTATTAGCAGATCGTTATAAAAATAATAAGGAGATGTGGTATGATTGCAAATGAGACAACTATCCACCAAAGTTCAAATGAAGTGCATGTACATGTAAGCAATGATAGGCAACCATTTGGCCTTCAACAATGCAAAAAACCCATAATACAGAATAGCTGGTTATAAGTCCTCGATATGAAGAATTAATGTCAACTGAAAAAACTAACAACATATTTTCATATCAAAACAATTTAAGAAAAACCAATATATATATGACAGACAAGAACCAATGACAACCACTGTTTCTGTTAAATTTATTCCCAGTTCATACGAAAGATAAGGAACAATTTAGAGCTTGACATAGATGATACATGTACTACACCTGTTTCTGTAATCTGCATGTTGATAATACATACGAAGGATATATATATCACCAATGTTTTTGATTTGGGAAACTTTTGTCATTAGGTTGCTGACTTTTATACCCCTTTTATTTATTTTATGTATTTGATTGTAAATTACTTGAGCCCTTTTTTTACAAAACAATCTTGCAACATTATTGATCCAAAATTATACTGAAATGTAATGCCTAATATTGGGTTTCGGTACATATGTCATGTATGTTTGCAATGTAAGAAACAAATGATCAGCTTCGCCATGAGCGCCTGTTGCTGTTTCAAAAATGAAAGTTCAATAACTTCTCAATGCCATATCAGACGGACGGATGGACTTACAGACAAAGTTATACCATAATAAGTCCCATAAACGGGCATATAAAAAAGTATTGCCTATTAGAAATATATGTACAATGTAAATTTACATGTATTATTATATATCTTGCCAAAATTACATTCATGACATTAATATTTAGGTACATACATGATGGTATATGTATTTGTCACTAAATGTCTAGTGACTGCAGGGACTTTCTATACCAACAAAGTATAGACTGTTCCTGATGACTGTTACCCAGGAAATCCCCCCTCCCTGGAGAGATTTTCTTAATTGGGTTCGTCAGAGACTCTGGACTTGGAATCCCAAACTGTAAAAGGATTACAGCTGCGGTTAGATTTCATTAAAACTATAGATATTGTATCACAGGCCCTGCCCTGTAGCCAGGAATTTCCAAGGGGAGGTTACATAGACTCGTGATACAATCATCCGAGGAGGAGGGGGTAGGGTTACTTTCGTACGAATCCCTCGAACCCTCTGGCTATGATGGGTGTGTATTGGCAGACCCTTCTTTAGTTCTTAATATTAGATATGCAGACAATGATTCATTTGTTATATCTTAAATATTATCATTTACCTGCTGTACATGCTGTATGCGTCTGTTCAGTTTTCTGTACGGAAGTCTAAGACCTGCTTTAAACTTGACATTCGTTGTGGTCATAAAAGGAACAGCAAACTAAATTCCTTCTCCACTTCACCTCAACATAATCTTTCGGTGTCAGCGCTACGTTTCTGTAATATCTCATTATCTGACACTCAGTGACAGGACATTTTCGTGCAGAAGCACTGAGCTGACAAAATGTGAGAAAACTCCAGACTTATCTCTTCATATTGCAACATTGACATCAATACAAAGTGTGATGTATCTTTATGCCACTCAAAGAGCTTAGGTAAGGTCCTACTAACACAAAAAGGCGTAGTTGCTAGTTTCAGGGAAGTCTGCATCTGAGCAGTTGGTTAAAAGGAAGTAAATAAAGATGACTGGCGCCACCTAGATTTTACATCCAAGATAATAGGTAGAAGTAAATTCATTTTCTGCTGCCCTTGTAATTAGAAATCAAAATTGAAATAGTGAGAAATGAGTGTTGGCCATTGGTGTAGAAATAGCGAGAAATTTAGAGAAAACTCTCTGTGACGAGCAACATTGTATGTGCCAAATTTAGCAAGGGGTGTTCTTCATTTATACTATTTCGAAAATTCTGGAACCGTTGAGTACCCTTAAAAAATGCAATTTTTCTATCAAAAAAGCTGCGGCACCATATGTGTTTTGATGTTTTAATTACACCCAAAGGTGTTGATAATTCAGAATTCGACATTTTTTTCTATGGATCTTTGAAAGTGAAAACGCAGGACCAAAAAAGGCTACCATTGTCGCCTATGTAAATAATTACTTCCTTGTAACCAGTTACCTTCTTTATAGTAGTGTAGAGAACAATTTAAAGGGAGATAACTCTTGATAACAATTATTCACTGAAAGTTACAATATCTTATTTATTCAGATGTTATACATTTGCAAAGTATTTTATCTGAATAAAATCTTTAAAATGTTTAAAATTGAACATTTAAAATGATAATAACATCATATTTTGTTTGATATATACCCAAAATTGGTATAGTAAAAATGTGGGAAAAGGCTTGAGGTGGAGTTTTAAAGTAAAAATAAGGCTATTTTACTAATTTGCCATGGGTGGATTTTTATATTTTTAATCCAATAAAATTTGTGTAAAGAAATTTATTTCATGTAATTATGTGTGTGCTCACCTTTTCGAAAACCAGTGACTTGAAATTGGCTAGTAAATGACATATACAAAATAAGGCATTAAAGAGAGCACCCTTTAAGTGTCCAAAAAATAGAAAATGCTTTATAAATGCATAATTTATGATCTTTATATATATTTCCACAATATAAATGGCTTGAAACCAAATAGAATTAATTTGGTGACTTTTAAAGTACTTTCAAATAAACATATATTTTAAGGAATTTTTGGCTAATTTTATTCAATTATGCAAATTGGCTTGTTACTAAAAATAGACACAATTCAAAGTCTAAAATATATTTTCTGGTTTTCATTGAACCTAAGATATGAAAAAACTTTATTAGCTGGAAAAGTTTTAACCACCCTCCTGGACGATTTTTCAAATTTTGCATGGTTTTCTGTGAGACAAGCTCTTAATGTTTTAATTTTTAACAAAACATTCACATTTGAGAATGTGGACTGAGAGCTTATAAAAATATTTTACATATATATTTTGTTATGTGTCTGTCAATTTTATAGCTTTCCATGCGGTGGGTATCTCACATTTGTGAATGTTATGGTAAACTAAATTTGTTAACACCTTGTCCTTTAGTCTTTTCTTGGTCACAGTTTAGTTAACAATGAAACGCACGTTGTTGTATTATGCTATAATGACAGCTTCAATATTGTCGGATAATAATCTTTATAATAAATAACAAAAGCTTTCTTTGTTTATGTGAGACATGCTTTGTCATCAAATGAATGTAAGTTTACTGATACAAACCGAGTGTACCTCTTACCTGTTTGTTTTGGTGATTTAAACTACAACCCCATTCAAGTATCATTTGAACATATCCACTCTGTTACAGCAGCAAGCTAATTGTAACGCTGTGTCACCCTATGATATAATTATAATAAATAGAAATATGTCTGCTCTTTGGTCGGGTTGTTGTCATATTCCCCATTTCCATTCTCAATCTTATTGTTGTTGAAAAGGTTAGCCACCGTATGTTCTGACTTGATGTGATGTGTTTATAAGATTGAAAAAATAGCTTTTTACAACATTGTGACAGTTAGGTTCAATGCTATGGGCACTTGATTTATAGCTGCTTTTATTTTTTAAAGGACTGCTAAAATGATCTTCATAATTGTAAGTGCCCGTTCAGAGTTTGTCAAATATGTTGTCAATTTAATGAGAACCATTACTTTACCTATTCTGTCAATCAAGGACGTATATTTACACCAATTAACAACAATTAACTTTAATGTCACTATTTGACAAGGACTATGTTCATAAGTTTCATCCCAGTCTCTTATTCACATTAGGCTAATTTTTCATTGAGTTCTTGTGTGTATGTCATGACCTACCTGTGACTGGAACAACGACGAGTCTTCATGAACTGTCTGGGACTGAAGTAAATGCAATGATGCAATACAAATTTTACATAGCGGAATGGTGTGATATATTCGTCTAAAGTTTAAGTTTATTATATAAATATCTTAGCCAACAATTGTATGATATATCAATAATTTATAATTTATAAATCGAATATTTTAATTAGTGCAAATTGTCTGATAATATTAAGATTGTAAAAATAAGTCTATTATGTTAACAAATCATGCATTGAAATGAAAATGTCCTTAAAATTGTATAGTGTTTTATTAATATGTAAACTTTCAAATTTAGAAGAGATTTATGGATCATTAAAGGAACGAATTTTATCATAGACTTTTAGAAAGCTATTATAACTCTTCAGTAAAGATAGTAAATAATACTATTTGCGTATCATATAAAGTTTTATCAAAATTATTCGTAATGAGTTTCTTAATGGTATTAGAAGTACAATTGTCTAAACGACCAAAACAAATCGGCTTGTAGTTTATATTAACTTGATTGAAGTACAACACTAATTTTATTCTTTGAATGTAATTAAGAAGGACAATGCACTGTGGTGTACGGTATCAATGTTCAGTGCAGTCGTTCTTGAAGAAAGTTATTTTTCTACGATTCTTTTATCCACAAAATTTGTAGGTTAAAGAGAACTTCTATAGAAGTTGTATTTTGATCCTAGTTTAAGAATCTATTTCAAAGAACGACACAGTAAATCACTGCATTGGGATTTATTATTAATACATACGTTCTCCGAAAGTATTTGGTTTGTTCGTGAATCTATATATAGTTTGATTGATATTTTTAAAGTAGACTTATCTTTGATGAGTTTTTATAACAACCTGGCCGATGTCACTGCTTGTGGAGTTTTCGTCCCAAAGGGTATATCTAGCTGAGTAGATATAGTTAATGATACCATCTGGAGACGCCAACTAACGCTATGGGAAATAACGATAGTAAATAAACTTGCTCAAATTTCTGAACACAATCGTTCATTGACAAAACGTCATTTAGAAAGGTAATGTGTACAAGGGAAACCAGAGATATTTTTGGTGCAAAATGGTGAAGAAAATTATATATGAAACGTTTAAAAGACTAGAGGTAGCATGTCATTTGTTACCTTAGGTAGATAAGAAAGGGATATTTTGCAAATATTGCTGAATACAGCTCAAACCCATGTGAACCAATCCACTGTATATCAAAACAAGTAATATGTATTTTGCTCACATAGATCTAACCAATGCATATTTTTATTCCAAAGGCGGAAAACTCCTTTCCTTTTAGATATAGTTTGTATCATCACATGATTATATTTGGGGGAAAAAAAAATCATTATCAAAACTGGAAAAGAAAATAAACAATTTTTACAACATATATAACAATTAAGAGCAGGAAAAATATATCATAATGTATTATAAAAAATCAGCTGCAACTCATGTTAGAGGCTAATTCAATTGAAAGAGCGTACAAAAAATAGATGCATGATAGTATATTTAGAACACTTACAGTTAACTTCATTTGCATATAAATTCTAGGTTACGTAGAGTTACAGACATTATGTTAACGATTCAACTTCTATGTATTATCCTATTTTATTAAAATGCAGATTGTTGCTTAATTTCGGGTCAATATCTTTATAAGATTGTGTAGTAGATCAACTTAATAACCCATAGGTAAATTTTCAATCGTATTTTCGAAATCTATATTTTTAATTGATTTTCCTAGTTCATGTACTTGCATTTAATATCAATATTACGGTCAATTTTGGAAAATATACGGCTTATCAAAATTTCAGTCATTCAAACACTTAGGATTTTCCTTTTTGCATAAATCATATATTCTTTTACATATTTTGACTTCCAAAAAAAAAAAAAACGCCTGTGATCTTTGTCCCATATGTATACCCCAAAAGAATTTGCAAACAGTCTGATTGGCCATAACTGTGCACATATCGTGTAAGTGATTTTCAATCTTTTGTTGTTTTAAAAAAAAAAACTTTAAATCTTTAAGACTACCAGATAGTCAATGAGATGTGCTCTTATTGTGATTTATAGGTATACTGAATACAGTATTTCCCGTCAGTTCAGTTTCATGTAGCTACAAGGTCAATAATATCAAACAGGTAGGTTATATATATTTGTGTTGTCTCATGATGTTATCATTTAACCCTTAATAATGACTATATATCAACAACTGTCATACAAATGAGAGGTTTAGCTAGCTATTAACCAGGTTTAACCCATCATTTCCTTCGGAAAATGTCTGTACCAAGTTATGAATATGACAGTTGTTTTCCATTCGTTCATTTGGATGATATATTCGAGCGTTTGATGTTTTTCATCGGGTACCTTTTTGAGTTTACCTTGGAGCTGGAAGTATTTTTGTTAATACTGTTTTATACATTTTTGATTTTTATAATACAAGAAAGTTTGCATGACTTTCTTGTCTTTACGATTTATCAATACGTATGTTAATTTTTCCTTGTGCACATTTCCCAGAATTTAAAATTAAATAATTTTCATTCCATAAAAATAGTGCTCGTTGAGATATATTATGCACATTTTATCAAAGCACGTTTGTTTTATTTCAGTTTTATGACACCATATCCTGGCTAACTTCGGGTTTATAAATCAGACAGACTTGTAGTTTCTCTAAAATGTTGAGTATTAAGAAAACATAAATCATGTTCCTTTTTGTATTATTTCTACTGTTATAATGGGTTTTTGTTATGATTATTATTATAAATATAGTTACTAGTATTATTATTATTGTAACTTTATTACCATCATTATAAGTAGAAGTTTTAAGTGTATTTACTCGAAATTTTTATAGTGATTCAATAAGAAAATTAGCAGTTAACAAACATCTGCGATGTGGATGTTGAATTTATATTCGCGATTTTTCGCTTAGTCCATCTTTAGTTTCATTTCTTCCATATCGTACACACAAAGCGAAAATAGTTAAAAATCTTCTAAGAAAGACACAAATAGCACCATTATCACGCTCAGATATATTGACGATGGACTTCATCAAAATCATTGTGCTCATGATGAAAAAACTGCCTGAGAAGAATTATGAGGAAGCACGATTTAAATTTAAATGACACAAGATTAACCGTTTGTTGACCAATGCAAACGATCCTTGTTTTGAATCACGAGAATAGCAATGGTGTAATAGTCTTTAGCATGTTAATCGATTTTACCTATATGGATTCAGTTATAACAACATTGATTTAGCATGGATTCACTAATTACAATTTTGATTGAGTATGGATTCACTTGGGAAGGAATCATGCTTATCAGGACACGCTTACTATGCCGCTTTTGATCTTAATCTTAATGGGTTCACGCAATTTACTCATCGTTTTTGTATTTTAATTCAAAATTGATTTACGAAATTTAAATACTGGAAAGATACTGTATCCTCGTATTCGTTGTAATATAATCGTGTGATGGAGGTGAACACAAAATGAGTGTAAACAGAAAAGATAATGTCAGGAAAATAAATACCCTTTACATGTACTTAACTCTTTGGTATGTTGAAACAAGTCATGTCAACTAACATTAGCCTTTTATTGTTATATTTTACTTACCAAGTCGACATATGTGCAATTAACATCAGCACCTAAATGTAGATATTTCTTCACTTCGTTTACAGACCTATTTATGGCAGCATGAATGATTTTCTGTCAGGACAAATAATTAATTTTAGAGGTTGATACATAACGTATATTTTTTTTACAGCAGTAATTCTTAATTTCATCTTATGTCAGTATTAAGTCTTTTTTGAAGTTTAAATATGACAATGAAAAACACAAACTATGATGAACTTATTTTGTTAAATAACTGCTTATGTACGTTTTTTTTCTCTCGAGATTTTGACGTCGAAGAATTACTCTTCAATACTTCTGCCATTCACTAAATGTCATATAGGGTCAATCGTTAATTAACGATAATGCTTGTTTCAACTATGTCAGAAACAATGCTAGATAGACAATACTAAGTAGCATGTTAAAAATTCAGACGAAGTGTTGGCATGTTTTCCCTTTTATGCTGGTCACGATCTATGTTCTTGTACTTATATTTTGCCGTCAACATTTAGAAACGGAGAAGCGTACTTTAAGAAAGCCAAAACTTATATCATCTCTTAATTATTTCTTGAAATGTAAAAGTAAATATTGATTATTTTAGCATAGACGCTTTTGTTACATTTTTGTCATGTTAACGTTTTTTATTCTTGTTATCCATTACGCTGTTTAGACGTTCCATATCTTCCATATTGGTCTTTTGATACCTGTAAATAATAGAAAACATGCTTCTTATAATTATGACATATTTATGTTTTCTTGCGTTTCCTGAGTTTTCACACATATATTTACCAAGATAAACATGTATATATGGAAGTTGTAATAAAATTAAAACGTACACTTAAATACAAGTTATTCACTTTATAAAGTATTAGAGTTTTGTTACATCTTTTATTGTAAAAATTTGGAACACATATTTGAGTAACATATGCAAAGTGGTGTCATCCCTATTTATATAAAGAGAACTTTGTTATGTTATAAATATGTTAAAAAACACAAGAATTAATTAATTAATTGAAAACAATTTAAACTTAGCCATACCAAGCAGGGATATATATATCATGTACTCTAAATTGAAAGAGGAATATACAGAATCTGGTGGATTGTTAGTATCATGACAAATTAAAATGTCCGGTCATTCAATTTTTTATCCAATTTTCTAAGAGCATTTGATAAGAACTATCGTTCATATTTATTTGCAAAAATAATTCTTAAATGTATTTTCTATATTTACATGTTGTATTTACTTTATTATAGTTGTTACCTTGCTTGTATAAACCATATACAATATGTCACCTTTTCACGTTGTATCCTGAAACAAGCTCTGTGATCTATTTTTATTTCAAAGACTTACATTAAATCAACTATGTTATACTAATGACCACACTTTCACCAGGGAAATAGACAATATAGAAGCCAACAACCAATCAAACAAAAGTACAACCATTTGGCACATATGAGTTCATAAGAAGGGGAAAAAATGGTATGACTGACTTAAATATTGACACCCGTGTCTTAATAATGGCATCAGAATCAAATGATGCGTACGGAGCTCTTTATTTAACATACTTTCACTGGGAACGCTCAATCAAAAATTTTGAAAGCAAAAGCTTTATATAATACCCAACAACTCGAGGAGTTATATGACAACAAATTACCGAAAGGAATAGTCAAATTTATCTTAGGTAAAGTTTGCTCTAAGTTATCACCGAATAGTGTAAATGTCTTGCGTATTGTATATACAAGTACATAGAAATCAGATTATCATGAAATACATCGCGGATGGGTGGGGACTGTTTGTTGTTATCAAAGTAGATACAGTTATGATAGAGAAGCGAAGAAAATATACTTCGATATCTTGTCATGGAATGTCATGCATGAACATGAATGTAAATCTGCATTTTCTAGGAGAATTTTAATGTGTTTGAAGTATTCAAATAAGGTCACTTGCAACAATCATATAAAAACGTTAAGAAGATTAACGAAGAAACCAGTTCACAAAAAAAGGAAGCAGAGGTAAATAAGATTTGCTGCGAACAAACCACACACAGTGATATCCCTGCCCCTGTAAAATCAAAGATTTGCTTAGTGAAACCTAAAAAAATAAATCGAGAAAAAAAGTTCAGGTATCCACGCATTTTAAGGCCTTGATACGCAGAATGTTTCGTAAAAATCGGTTAAAGGTTTAGTAGATAGACATGTTTTTGTAGTGTTTGAATATGACAAAGTACACCCCATAAAGATAACTTGAAAGCAAAATTTAAAACAAATAATAGTAAATAATGTGAGTGATAACATGTGAAAGTTTTACACAATTCTGCCAAACGGTTCATTAACAGTAGCAGACACAACAGAGGAACGAAAAGGATGGACTTACAGACACCCCTATCACTCTATACCTCCTGTATCAGAAAAACTAGTTAAACTATTTATCTTATGATAAACATCATTTGTGTGTTAAATAGAAAAGTCCGCGACTCGTAAACTAGTCGTTTGTATGTAGCAGTATTACGTCATTTGTCTGGTTCCGGCGTCACACTCTAACTTCTGACATTTTAAAACTTTGTGTACGCTTCAGAATGCAATAAAAGTTGACAAAAATGGATTTTTGGGTGAAAAGTGTTAGTGTTGTTAATCTTATTGAAGACATCGCGTATTCCGTTGCCATGGAGACATTTACATCGTTTTCATCTTTGAAAGTCATCCATGACCTAACGGATAGACAATGACAATGTAGCAATATCATTTCATGACGCTAGAGTTTGATACGAGAAATATCTCTTCATGCTAGAAATTGATATTACGACACAACTATAAGAGATTTCTTGATATTGAAACGAATAAACAATGGTATTACTGTAGTAAAAAAAGATTTTGTAAATGCTAACATTAATCTTAAACATGTTAAAGAACGCTTGAAAAGAAAGTGGATGGTGCACAAGTTCAAATCCAATAACAACCCATAAAAAGCATGTTTCTATGACTAAACAATCAATCAGTACACATCCAACATCCAATAGATTTAGTGTAAAGGCAGCATTAACAGTCAGATGCAATGCCAAAATACAGGTATCGAAAAATTGTAGAAACGTGAGTATGCATATATATATATGTATGTAACAATAATATAAGTTAGGTTTTAATTTACAGATAACCAAATCAATATTCATACCAAAAACACATCATTCAAAGATCCAATCACAGTGTTAAATTGGAAACATTCTAGAATAAGTTGATTAAAAGGATCAATAAGTTTACCCGGATCGCATCTAAATTCCCGGGCTTGGTAACAACATCTCCGTAAAAATTAGGTTGTGCTGCCCCGTTCGAAATAAGTGTTCCACAGGTAGAATCAAATTTCCAGACCAAATCTGTGTATCTATGAAGGAATTTACGAATGATTTGAGAAAATTTGTGGTAACGTAATCCTTGACTTGATAGTTTTCCAGTACTACATAGGTTAAGTTCATTGAAATCCAAAACATCACTACAGACACGGGCATAGCGAACGAGTTGTGATGTATAAACACCGGAGCATGGTGCCAAAGGAACATCAATATCCGAAAAAGGAAAATCAACAATAGAGAAAGAAAAATCGTCCGTTTTGTTGAACATTTTTGTGTAGAGTTTTCCGTGTAAAGCTGAAATTTCTAAAGATAGGAAATTACCGTTATTACCGTTTATAATTGATTATCAAAAGTAAGTTTATTTGGGTAAATTTCTGCAGTATATTTAGAAAATTCTTGATTATATAATGAAAAAATATCATCAAGATATCAATAAGTGTTGTTGAATTAATCAATTAAATGCAATTTAGATGGGTCTTTGCTAAGTTTGGCCATACACTGTAATTCATAACAGTACAAAAATAATTCTGCTTTATTAAAGGGGTGCAATTGGTGCCCATAGACATACCTACAACTTTTCGATACACTTTATTGCCGAAACGCACATGAATGTTTTCAAAGAGAAAATTAACAAGTAGTTCGTTTTTGCAGACATTTTAGAAAAATGTTTAACGTTGACCATTGAGAGTGGGTCGAGAGTCAAAAGTGGAACCATTTGAATTAGGGATAATCTCAAAAGTATTATTGTTTTTATTGACTGTACATTAATAGATTTTATAAAGTTGCTTACAAAAGATTTAGAACAATTATTGAAGCAAATAGTTGATTTAGCAAACAATTGTTCATGAAAGCCATTTCATCATTGCTCAAATTAATATAAAAATAAGATGTGATATGATTGCCAATGAGACAATTATCCATCAAAGTCCAAATGAAGTGTAAGCTAGAAAGACCCATACCGTATAGTTGGCTATACAAGGCCCCGACAAGACAAATAAACATGTTGATTGGTCGGTAGGTATATTGATTGATCAGTTGATTGATTTATTGGTGGAATGATATTTTGATTTATTGATTGACAGGTTGTGTAACGTAAAGAGAAGAATTTTACATATTGAATAATTCATTGAATTATTGCTTGTGAGTCGTACAATGCATATTAACAATGCATCTTGAATTTTCCTCTCACATATATACAAATACTAGATTTGATCACACAGGTGTCTGATGTCGTCTTTCTCAAACACACTAGCCTATATTCACAGAGATACGATACATAGAAACTTCATCAGGTTTTCTTAAATGCAAGTATAGCCTACAATTCGTACAATTTAATACATTGATATTTACACTTAAAGATTGGATGACGATAGCAATTATCTGAAAGGTAAATCTAACCATAATATGAATTTTCTTAAGAAATTATTTACAAAACAGAACACGATAATTTAAATGATTATAGACATTTAAACATCTTAATTGATGGTATAGCACCATACAGAAATAGTACAATTTCATCAAAATGTGTAAATACCACTTGTAATTATATTCAGGTAAACATGACTACATCGACACAAACGGTACTTGTTTAACGGTTAATTATCTTGTTCCGTTAATTCGTAATTGAATTTGAATTTTAGATTGACTATAAATTAATATAGCTATACGTTATCAAGATAAGCAACTAAAGATGTTACTTTCTTCAATCTATTATTTTATATATATCCTATTATATTTTGAAATAGTATACAAATAAACAACGGCAAATCATTTAACATTATAGATAAAATACAATGAATGTAATCTCAATACATTTCTCATTATATAATTTTTTTTCAATTAAAGAAGAAGTGAAAATAACTACTTGTAAGAATTCATTTATATGTATAACATTTATGAGGCAAATCTGAAAATGGATATATAAGATTCATCTACTAAAATGGGTATAGAAAATATGATTTATTTCTCAGGTAAAATGAGGTTTTTAACTTATTTCCGGGAATGGCGAATTCTCTTAGATCGGTTCATTGTTTATTTGTGTTTGTTTTTTTATGTCTTAGTGTTTGTGCTTAGCTCAGATATAATGAGTTAAGTTCTGTGCAACTAATATATGTCTCTACCGCAACTGCAGTACTCAGAACGTGTGTGTTGACATGATATATGCTTGATAGGATCATTTTATAAATTAATTGTTTACATAACCATGAATCATTCGCCAGGAACACATTACCTTAGTTGAATTTATCAAAAACTTTAGGATCCGCAATGCTCTTCAACTTCGTACTTGATTTTGGTCCTTTAACGTATTGATTACAGCGGAGCTGATGAGTCTCTTGTCGAAGAAACGCGCGTCTGAAATACCAAATTATCAGTCTGGCATCTTTCTGAGTTTTTGTCTATATATTTAGTTTTTTTTACCTCACTTCAATTTTCTATTTTATACCACATAATTAACACTACTATGCTTGTCTTACCTTGTTTTGATCGAATTTATCAAATCTGATACAATTCCTTAATTAACTTTCCATAATTCAAAACAACAAGGCAGTTAACTCGAGGCTATTTTGTTTTATACTTGGATTCCAATTCCATAACTTAAGCATACACCTTTATATTAACGTTGCATCTTGATTTTACCCTAACATATAGAAATATAAACTTACAAATACTATATTTGATCACACAGGTGTCTTATGTCACCTTTCACAAACATATCAGCCTATATTAGACTATATTCAAATTATACGATACATAGCAACTTGATTAGTTATAATGAAATGCGGTTCCTTCAACCAACATACGTAATAAATCTCAAGACTTTACACCGTTTTTTTAATTTCATTTATATGGAAGTTTGTTGCCTATAATTAAGATAATTAAGATAATAATTAACGGGATTTTTTGCTTATACTATTAAAGCATGGGTCCCTTTTCAAAAGTCTCCCAACTATTTCCTTGATTTAGCAAGATATTCTTTGATATTTTTGTTACGTTTATACGCTATGATAGGCACCTGGGTGAAGATTTCACTACATTGTTTGTCTTTTTGCAGATTGCTCCAATGTTTTCCTATAACCTTACTAAGGTTTTTTACCATTGGATTATATTTAGTAATTCTTTGTCCTGTCGGCCTTCAATACAGTTGTTTTTCTGCTTGTGGTATTTTTAACGTTTCTAATAACATTCTTTGTTTTATTAATACAGTATCCTCTTTCAACTAACTTATCTTGTAAGTTAGTTAAATGTTATCTAACTCATTGATGTCACTATTATTTCTAATATGACGTATAAATTCACACACTGTAATACTTGTGAATGTGTGTTTCGGATGTGCACTAGTGATTGGTAAATATTGATACGTTTCAGTTTTTTAATATGTGATTTAACATCAAGGATGTTATTATTATGGAATCTTTCACCTTTGTACACTTCGGTATCTAAATATGTCATACTAGAACTAGACACCTCAAATGTGAATTTAAGTAGAGGGTCAATTTTGTTCGCTATGTTTAAGAAATCTTCAACCTGTTTTAATGTGCCTGTGAAGACCATAAAATCGTCATCTCTGTATTGACAGTGTAATTTGATGTTTTCTCTCCATTGGAACTTATCTAAAATATTTATTAATAGTACAGACAGATGTAAATCTGTGCATGTCGGAGAAAATATATCACCCATAGGCGCTCCTATAATTTGTTTGTATAATTGTCCATTGAATTCAAATTCATTGTTTCTAAGTACTAATATAACAAATGCCGTTAAATCTTTTTTGCTGGGAATTTTTAAAGTATATTCTTGTGTGTCAATTGATTCTAATGCATTGATAACTGTTTCTTCTAAGTTATCAATGTTCATATTTGTGTACATTGACGTTACATCATAGGCAATAAGAATGCAATCTTTCTTGACCTCATGTGACTCTATTCTATTAATGAAGTCTTTTGTGTCTTGAATGTAAAAGTTATGCCTCTTCAATAATGGTTTTAAAATTAGATCCAGTAATCTTTCAATGCCTCTCGTGGGAGAGTTACACTTATTGATGATTGGTCGGTAAGGAATGTTTATGTTCCCAACTATTTGACCATCTCGAAATGCCTCATTAATTATTTCTAGATTGATTTTATGTATTTTTGGAAGAAGGTACATGTGTCCATGTTTTGATTCGTTATTATTCTTCAAGAAATTATAAGTTTGTGAATCTATTTCTTTTTTCCTATATAGATTTTCAACAATATCTTTTATAGATTTGACAACGTTAGTAGTTGGTTCATTTATTTTCAAGTAATGATTACTGTTAAGGTGACTTGTTCCTGCTTTGATGTAATCGATCTTATTTACAATCACTGTTGTGTTATTTTTATCGGCTTTAGATATATAAATGATATCATTATGTTTTAGTTCTATTAGAGCTTTGCGTTCTAATTTTGACAAATTGTCTCTAAACTGTTTAACCTCCAGTTTTGATATATCTAGTTTTGTGTCAATTAAGTAATTTTCTAGGGCAACATTTCCCCTGGGTGGTATATGCCCCGATTGCAAATATAATGGATGAATATGTTTGTTGTTGTTTTTTCCTGAGTAATGGAATTTACATCTCATTTTTCTAGTTAACTCGTTAAAATCCATTAATATTTGTTTTCGTATATTACTACGTTTTGGATTAGGATAAATTTCATTCCCTTTCCTAATAGGAGGATTTCATTATTCGTCAATAACTTTTTGACAAGTTCAGAACGAATTTTCTACAAGACTCAGCTCGAGTCGCTTTTTTGGTTTTTATTCGGGATCTTAATTTGTCCCGTTTTCTGCATTTTTTCTTTTTATCAGATTTTTTAAACGATCTGTTCGCCATGTTCTCACAATGAAAATGAGAACATGTCGGCCAGAAAGAATAAGGGAGGAGCTACCTGTACTGGACATGCGCAATAGATTACAATAGATTACACCTTACCAATAAAGAAAAGAGCACAAGAGGCGGCTAAATGATTTAATAGATCCAAAAATAGTGACAATAATTGCCTATAACGATAAAATGATAAGCACAAAGAATTCAAGTCTGGGATGAATATAGGTAAAGCTAGATACTAAATGTCGACTAAAACTAAATACTAGTGTGTATTTCACTAACGTAGAAATATAAACTAATCCTAAAAGTTAAATTATAATGAAATGCGGTTCCTTCAACCAACATACGTAATAAATCTCAAGACTCTATTTTCCTAAACCAAATTTGGTTAGGGCCAAACCCCCAAAATCAATCCCAACCTTCCTTTTTTGATATGGAACCTTGTGGGGCAATTTCATAGAGATCCATTATAAAATTCCCTTAAGGTTTGACAAAATTATTGATGTCTGAAAAACTAAATGTTAGCTTCTAAAATAAAATAAATCCATTTATAGTAAAATACCGAAAAATGAAAAACGAAAACTATTTTTAAAATGTTTGCTCTGGACATTTTTTTTATCATGACAACGGTTCAAGTTACGTGATATTTATTTCATAAACGACAAAATTATTGATGTTACTTAAAAAATTAAACCACAGACTGAACAGATTGTCAACGTCAACAACGATAAAATGTGGGATCGCTTTGTCTCGATTGCTAGACTTTCTTCACAGGATCGAAAACAATGACAACAAAGAAGATTCAGTATAACTGATGTCCAATGAACAGTTCCCTTTTAACTAACATGCTTGCTGTTGGCTGCCCTGGGTTGCTCTTAAGTGGGACAAAAAACATAACTCGTGTTGGTGTTGTTCATTTATAGAGTAATGAGAAAGTAGAACGTCGAATTTTCTATAGATGACATTATATGTTTTCAGTCTCCAATTTGTTTACGTATCATCACTAAGCAGCACAGAAGAAAATGTTTGTGCAACTGGAAATGCACCTGAAGGATAATTTCAATAATGACAGGACTCAATGACAGTAAAGAAGATCGCGTCCCGCGGACGAACGGGGTTATCAAATAGCATATATATTACAAACTACGCATGTGTTTTGTTATAAATATTAAATTATCGTATAACCGTTGAATCATCATCAAGTTTTCAATTCAATATAACCTGTCAAGTTACACGATTTTGACCCCCTGTCCCGATTGCACGTGAAATTTGCCCTAAAACATGATTTAATAAAAATATACAAGACAATTTTGTTGGTTCTCGATTCTAAACTTATTCCAAGGGAGACAATCTTGCAAGTAAAAATTTGTTCACAATTATCACGTTTATTTATATAATTTCTAAATATATGAATCAAAAACTCCATCCAATCAAGTTTCGAATCTCGCTTGTTCATAATATAATTGAGAATGGAAACGGGGAATGTGTCAAAGAGACAATAACCCGACCAAAGAGCAGAAAACAACCGAAGGCCACCAATGGGTCTTCAACACAGCCAGAAAATCCCGCACCCGGAAGCGGGCTCAGCTGGCCCCTAAGAATAATGTTTTCTAGTTCAGCGATAATAGACGCCACGCTTAACTCCGAAACATATAAATGAACTAAAATTAAAAAACATATAAATGAACTAAAATTCAAAAAACATACAAGACTAACAAAGGTCAGACGTTCCTGATTTGGGACAGGGGCAAAAATGCGGCGATGTTAAACATGTTTTGTGAGATCTCAACTCTCCCCTATACCACTAGCCAATGTTGAATAAACGACTACTAGCAGTAACTGACATGCAAGCTGCAGACTTCAATTAAACTGAATGAAATAATATATTCTCATTTATCAGGCGTTGGAAACGGTACATGTTACTAGCATGTAGAGACTGAAAGACATATTGTTTGAATATCCCTTTGGTATCTTTTGCCTCTCTTTTTCAATGCATAGGCTGAGGGTATTTTTCCCCAAACGACTTTAACATTATTACAGATTTTACACATTCGTTTGTATTTTTATTTTAAGTATCTGTAAACAAAAAGTTAAAATAGGAAAGAAGTTCTGTCTTTTAACCAACTCTAAATACAATGTGATCATTGCCTTTACGTCCCTCTAAATGATTGTTGATCATTCAAAAACTAAACACATTTACTATATTCATAAGTCGTTAGCACTAAAGTTCAAATTCTTGTTTATTTAATGTCGGTATAAAATAATAACAGAATTCAAGATAATAAATAAATAAATTAAACCACATGTAATTATGCATTTACATTTTGTGTATTACTTTTTGTTTTCCATAAACGATCGGTTTATATTGCGGTACTTGTGAAGGTTCATTGCAGTCTATAGACGTTTTTCCAGAACTACCATTAGAACTCTCGTAAGCTCCACCAGTTTTTCCGAATGGCGGTCGAGATTGGAATTTTCCTGATTTGGTGACAAAATCTGTATCTCCTTTTAGTCAAATGTGAAGGTGACTTTTCGGCACCTTTAGATTTTGTAGTTTCTACTCCACTTCTTCCCGGAGGACGCAATGGCGTTTTATTAAATTTGTTATCCATTTTTGTATCTTCAGGTTCAGATTTTGTAAAAACTGTCTTTGGTTTTGCATTTGTTTTGGGTCGGCCGTTGCTTACATTGACCTTAGATTTTGGAACGCAGTCGGCACGTGAGTTTTCAGCATTACCACTTAAGGCAGCAATTCTATCTTTGATAGAAGTTTCAGGCTTTACTTCAGTTTTGTCTATATTGTTCTGTTTATGTTTTGGAGAAAGCAATATACTATCTTCAGATAATGAACTTTTTGGTTTCTTCAGATTTTGATCCCTTTGTTGTTTATTGATAGGGTTTCGGTTATGTAAACAAGATTGTTCTGAATCTTTTTTGGCACTAAATTTCGATGGTGGTCGAAGTTCTGATGTTCTAATGTTTCCATTCACAGTACGACTATCACTTTTGTTGCCAGAAGCAGGCTTTTGAAGATTTGATTTCAAATTTACATTTGTATGGCTATTCAAAGTAGGAAGAGAGATAAGATGCTTTGTGGAATTACTATTTTGATCCCCATTAGAAATTGAAGATAAAGGCTTTCGAAGAGGAGGTTTAGATGGCCTTGAATGTGTCTCCTGTAACAGAACAAAATGTTGATATTATTCATAAGCAATGTTAAATACATAATTGTTTAATATACACCTTCAATTGTCATGCAAATACCAGAATATTGTGAATTCAGAAATTTTACAATGTTTTTATTTAAGTAATGAAATTAATAAAAACGTTCCAATAAAAATATAATTTCTCGAATATTTAAGAGTTCAGTATGTTTAACTATGAACAGGAATTGTGAATTGAAATCATATATATAAATGCCCTGCAGACACTGTGATATTTCCATCAATAAACTGCGAAATCTTAGTCAAAATCCTCATTAGGCATATCGTACAAAGGTCGCATCATAATGAACATATAATATAAATTTTAGGTTAATGTGACCACCACGTGCACTTCATGGTGAACCAAAATGTTAAACTTAATAATCAATATCATATTTCCATGTTCAGAGAACCGCTAATATGTATGACATATAGTTTAAAAAAATAACATCACAAAGAGCATGTTCTCTGGCTCTACTAGTTATACCTTACGTATTGCCAATGACTAATACAGATCAAGAGATTTATTTAAGAGAGCCATTAAAAGCCCTTGGTTCAGCAGTTTATTAGTGAACATCAACCCCTTTGAAGGTAGTCCCGATGGAAAACTTATTCTTTGGCATATTTCAATCTCACATTTACTCAAGGTACCACTTGAATGTTGCCTCTTACAAGCACTGTCATACATAATCGATATAATTGAACTAGGAGTCAATGCCGAACGACAATGTTTGCATCTTTTCAATTTGACAATGACATGTATGAAGCATTTGAATAGATATGATATGTCTTGGTTATAATCAATATTCATGAATATTAATATAGCATTTAATTCTTTTTCCCATCTACGTATACAGTTTTGCCAATATTAAGTTACAGAAATAAATATATACTTTTAGTGAATAAGAAGCAATGCAATAATGTAAATTAAGTTTTACAAGAGTTAATGTGTCTAAAAATATTGTCAGTATTACAATTGTCTAAAAAAATCACAATTTTGCAAAAAAAAAAATTCCGTCAGTTTTAATGAATTCTAATATTATTTGACCAACGCCGAATTGAGATTAAATTGATTCCACAAAAATATTATAACAACACTGAGTGTTTTTGTCAAATAACCAGTACCGTTAGTGATAAATAAACACAAATTTTAGCCAAGTTTTGAAAAAGGATACACATATGTTAGAAGTTTCTATCTTTTGAGTGCAAGATTACTATTCCTCATTTTCTTCAATATCAAGTAGAAAGAAATAGGCATTTGGTTAAAACTTTACGCTTATTTGTGCACAGTGTTTTGCTAAATTCAATTCAATTCAAATTAAAGAAATCTGCTGTTTTCAAGAAGAAAAAAAAACATTTCTCGGAATGTTGACTTCATTCAATTTTCTAAATGATTGAATTCAGTTGTCAATAATCGTGAAATCAGTAGTCTTCTTGTGCCACTCTTTACTTCATAACTGCTAGGGACAAGACAGAAGATTTTCATACAGGAACTTAACTTTTATTCCATATTATTTGACGGTTGTTTGTCTTTATTTTTTCAGTGCATTGAAAAGGATGAAAGATTACCTGCTAGACCATTTACATTCAACTATATAATGATTTATAGAATCCATTCAGAGAGTTGGGAAATATAATTATAGCAGGAAGGTTAAGTTTTTGAAAATGTAAATTTAAGATATGTACAATATTGACGGATTAGCATGCTGTTTTTCGAATTAAGGGGGGACACTAGCTCTGAATAAGCTTTGAGTTATTCCAGGTTAACATTTGTGATGTTCAGATTAAGCTTTTCAACATTGACCATTCATACATATTTGACCCAGATAAAAAGAGATATGAAGTGCAATTCTGAATTATCAGTGCATATATGAGATTGTAATTAGGAAACATTATCTTAAGCAAGTTAAATAAGCGAAAGAAAACTTTGTTTTTCATCTGAGAGTTGAACGTTCATTGAGAAGCATGCTACGGATGAGAAATGTTTTTGACATATCTATTGCCAGATATCTTACAATATGAATAGTCCTAAAATGAATAATTGATAAGGTAATTAAATAGAATAAGGTATCTAGGGCCTAAGATATTTAAGCAAAACAATGGTTAAAAGGGCAAATTCAAAAAATAATGATTACTCCGTCATTACGGTAATGTTTACTTTACACTATTGAATTTTACACTTGTTATACGGTAAAACAGAAGAACTTCCACCGGCATGAATGGTACATGTATAGTATAACACTAAATTATCCAAACATAAACGTTTCATGTTGAATACATCAACAAAAACATGAAATACAAATGTTTCTGTAAGAGTCTACGAGTATCAAATATCTACGGGTCCTTTGTGAAAACAAAGAAAGCAGGACATACGCCTCTCATGGTAGTATTTCGTGTTTCGTATTTAGATTGTCCAAAAGTTTACCCGAAAAGTCTGTATATATAAACATAAAAGTTGAAATCAGCTTCTCATTTTAGTTTTACACATGTCCAGAGTTGTGTTATTAAATTTCATAAATTATTCTCTTAATTTAAATGAAATTCAAGATTGACTGATTGATTTATTGATTTGCTGATAGTAGTTTTGAGTCGATGACTTATAAATGTGCGCATATAGTGACTACATGGACAATGGTCACTAACTAGTTCTTGGACTATATTCATTACCTGAACTGATCTTCCTTTTAATGGAATTTTATGTCTTGCGCCAGAGTAACCTCCTCTCCTGTTTATATAAATTCCACAAATAACAGCTATTATCACGATAGCAACTGATACTCCTATAAGTATCTCTGTAGTACCATCTACAAAAACAATAATACAATAAATATTATACATGTATAAATCTGTTTTCAATTTTTAATGCCTTTTCCATCATACTCAGTTGTTAATCTGTTTACTTTCGGTATAAAATAAAAGCTTCGCTGAGCGCAGCCTGAAACGACCGCAGAGGTCTAACCCTGAACAGTTCGGGCAAGTTTGGACACAATATTCAAGCTTGATACTGTCTGAATTTGGATTGTGATAAAATTTTTGACATAATATAGGTTTCTGACACAAAATAAATGTAGTCAAAGATCTTAAAAATTTGAAATGGAACATTTAATTTACCTAGAATGGTCTGATATCCAAAATCTAACAACATGGTTATATTCAGCAAATGAAAAAAAAAAAAAATAATTTAATTTTAGTTGAAAACAAACAAAGTTTAATTTTGGACCCTTCAAACCTTAATATGAGCCAATTTGAAAACAGGGCCCAAAATAAAAATCTAAATGCACAATAAGATTCAGCAAATCATACAGCCGCAATAAATCCGTTTTGATGAAATAAAACAAAGTTTAATTTTGGACCCTTTTGACCTCAATGTAGACCAATTTAAAAATTGGGCCCAATATCCAAAAAAATTATACAAGGTTAGAACCCCCAAAAATTAAAGACTTAATTAAGCCCATCGAAATTGGTTAAAACATTTGTATTTGTTTTCAATTAAAGAGTTTTTGCTATTGCCCAATACTGTGCTATTGCACAATACTGTGCAATTGAAGATTTCTTGTTATTGCACAATACTGTGCAATTGAAGATTTCAAAAATTTTGAAAAAAAAAATGAACCCCCCAAAAAATTGGAAAAAAAATCCCCCCAACTTTTTGAACCCAACACTCCCCTCATGTTTGGAGCAATTACCCCCAAACTCAATCCCAGCCTTCCCTTTATGGTATGGAACCTTGTAGTACAATTTTGAGACACTTAAACACAAGTTATTGTCTGAAACTAGAAAATGCTTGTTTTGACCCTTTTGCCCGTTATTCCTGAAGCAATTAATCCCAAACTCAATCCCACTTTGTGATATGGAACCTTTTACAATTTCAGAGATCCATACACTTACACACAAAATATTGCCCATAAACTACAAAAATGCTTGTTTTTAGCCCCTTTGTGGCCGCTAATTCCTAAACTGATGTTACCATCACCCCCAAAATTAATCCCAACCTTCCTTTTGTTGTATTGAACCTCCTGTTTAAATGCATAGAGATCCATTCACTTAAACTAAAGTTATTGTCCGGAAACCAAATGTGTCATCGGACGACGACGACGCAGACGATGACGACGACGACAACATCATAGCATCATACGACGCAAATAATTTTTTGCGGTCGTATAAAAATGTGAGTAAAACATTTCTCTCAATAATTTTCAAATTCATTGATAATCCTGATAATACAAAATGGTTTACATGTAGGAAGGAGAGTCTTAACTTATATCAGACCTACCTGATTCTGTTGGAAGGCTCTTTGGATCTGGTACATTAAAATATGCAGAACATGTCTTACAGCAATGACTTAGCTCATCTTTTGTGTAGTAAGGACAGGCGGTTTTGTTACAAAGTAAAGAAGGTATTCTGTCTCCGTATAAGCACCCTAAGTAAGAACAAGCATATAAAATACGTTAGATAAATTAAATTGTACGAAAGAGTTGAAACAGATCTTATAAATAACCTCAATTTCTCACTTTTGCTACTGAAGTAATAAAAAACATCAGAGTAACCAGGTTATAATTTGACCAGTACAATTTGGACCAGGGTTTTAATTTGGCCAGTGCAATTTGGTATGATTTCCTGCCATGACAGTCATTGTTGCTATTTAAGAATTCATGACAGTCAATGAAATTTGATCTAATACTGACCATGGTAGTCTTTCTTTGATTGATTAAGTAAATGCAAATGTGGTCCTAAGACTCACCATATTAGTCTTTCTACTTATTCACGGACGCCACATCAATTTGGTCCTAAATCTTACAAGTAATGCTATCCTTGTTTATATCTCTTTCTTATAATGACTTGCAGCAAACAAATAAACATAATTCTAATTGTAAACTGGGAGACTAATGCAGCGATGTCCTAGGTGTAAATCTATACATGTAAGTATTCTAATTGTAAACTGGGAGACCAATGCAGCAATATCCTACGTGTAAATCTAAACACGTTAGTATTTTTATTGTAAACTGGGAGACCAACACAGCGATATCCTATGTGTAAATCTAAACATGTTTGAATTCTAATTGTAAACTGGGAGACCAATACAGCGATGTCCTACGTGTAAATCTTAACATGTTAGTATTCTGATTACTCAAATCAGCCAAAACAACTAGTTCTAATAATGGGGCACAGGACATGCTTGCTATTCAATATGCAAATAAGAAGATGTGGTATAATTGTCAACGAGATCAATTGACATAGAAGTTAACAACTATAGGTAACTGTATGTCTTCAAAAAGGAGCAGCCTTCAACGGGAGCAACATCCATACCGCAAAGTCAGCTATAAAAGGCCCCGAAATGACAAACATAAAACAAACAAAAAACGACAAAACTAACAGCCTGATTCTTCTAAAATATAATGAACGAAATACGAATATGATATACATCAACAAACGACAACCACTGAATTACAGTCTCCTGGCTTGGCACAGGCACATACATAATGTGGCGCGGTTAGTGTGTTAATGAAATTGGGTCTGAAAACTAGTCACATTCGTTATTAATATCCCTGACTGATACCACTATTTATGAATGATTTTTTCTGGAGTTAAAAGTTTGAGATTATGGTCCCATAATAATTTGCAATATCTGATCATTGGTTTAAATTGTATTTCAAGCATGGACATGTTTACTATTGGTTTTGAATATTGAGCACTTAGGCATAAACGGGGATTACATAAACATGGCATAATGTTTGCGTATACTTTTTTTTTATTTTACAACATTATCATCATGATCATCTTGTGCAGTACAATTTGTACTATTATTGTCTTCCATATGAGTTTTCATAATTGCCATAAACTATCATATTCAAACCGAAAAGAAAGGTTGCATATCTAAAAACAAATTCTTTTCATGATTAAAATATACGTTAATAAACTGATTTTTTATGATATATTGATACTCATTTACTAAATATACAGCAACATTCTAGGAGGCAAGAATTTTAACTGCAACATCAATATAAATAATATTCGTTGATGTTTTCATATACAAAAAGCATTAATAGCGTTTACTTTTTCTGCAAAAAGTACTGAAATTCAGGTGAACAACAAAATGCTGAAGATATCTGGAGTAAGTATTTACAGAAAAGATACAATGCAGGAAATTTAAGACACAAGTTTTAGAAACAAAATACATTTTTATTTGAAGGAAACAAGAACAATCCGGACACTAAATTCTCTGATTGACACGAAAATTATGTTTAAAAGTCAATTAACAATTCCTTTTTCAGCTATAAGCACGAACAAGATTATAAACGTTATTCATTAATGATACGTTTAATTACCGTTTATAGTGCTAACTGTTTTTTCGTTTAAATTCCATGTGTCCAAATGTAAGTTTTCAATAGTATTTCTTGTCTGATATTACACATGTTGTATGTTTGTTTTGAGTTGTCTTTGCCCGATACTTTTGGTTTTAGGTTTTCTGTTGAGTGTATTTAGGTTGAAAAGAAGAAAAAACATAAACACCGAAAGAAAGGCAGAGTTATAGAAAAAGAGCTTGCTTATAATCAGAAAATATATTTGTAGATTTCACCTTCGTCAACAAACATATCATAAAAACTGATTATGGGCATTTTTCATTATTTTTATTAAATTCATAGTAGAAAGTCGGCCACGGGATAATGTAATTTACAGTTGTAATTCATATGAAAATAAAGAGATGTGGTATAATTACCAATGAGTCAATTAGACAATGGTGACAAAACAACGAGGATGTGAACAAATACAGGTCACTGAATGGCCTTCGACAATGGAAAACTCATACCATGGAATGAGCTATAAAAACTTCGAAATGACAAAATATTTAACAATTCAAAATAGAAAACGACCAGCATGATTTATGCTACAAATAAACGAAACACATTTAATTGCATGTTATTATTGATTGATTGGTACATGTAGCTAGCTTGATAACATCCAGCCGCAAATATATAATGCATATTCAGCAAGATTACAATATTGTCCTTACTTAGGACTATGTTATATCACAATGTAATAAGCCAAAGGATAATAATGTCTACTAAGACATTTAACTCTGTCCTCGAGTTGACTTTTCCTTGCTTTATTTATAATCTGAAATTAATATCTAGTGTTGTGAAGTAAACATGCAAATACATATTTAAATATATTTGGCTTGAACCGCTCGAGAATCTTAACCAGAAACATTCACATTATGGGCGACAACGCTGCGGTGGGATTTCGAAAGGGGTGTTTAAAGGACATGACCATATTTCCATACTTTTAAGAGACGACAAGCACGCTTTCGTTATTTTTATGTTTTATATGTCAATTGATTCTTATTTGAAACAGATTGGTGAGAAGACTAATTTTCATAAGCAGGGCTATAATTTGATACATCTGCAGCAAAACGTGATTTCGAGGTATCGTATGAAAAGCAAAGTAAGATAATTTAGTAAAAGTTTAAACCCTTGTAATATTCCGTTGTTGTCAAGATTAAACCCTTTAAAGGTGTCGTTGGCGGCAAGTTATTTTGTTTAACAGTGGTTTGTCGATACCTTGGACGCCTTCTTGTAATTGTTTCTGAAAAGTACATATTCAATTTAAATCGAAAAGATTTCTAAAAAAATGAAAGGATCTAGTTATTCTATAACTTTAATTTTTTTCTGTTTTATCACTACATCCTTCGAAAAAAAATTAAATACTGCATGTTAATAATTCAAATGGTAAAAATATAATTTGCTCAATAGAAAATTGATGGCACCTTTGAAAAGTCATGATAAATCAATCTTTTAGATAGTTACCCGTAACTCCAGATGACACTTTAGCACAAGATGCACAACAAGATATTCCTATTCTGTCTCTGTAGCATTCTGTTTTGTCTTTCGCCACAATTTGTGGACATGTGTTACCACGATTATCCATAGAACCCACATAATCACCATGAGCACACCTTGCTGTAATTATAAAAATAATAATTTCAAGAATCTGCCCAGCATGAAATTGGAACGATTCAATAGACTAAAAATGTATTTTTCATTTCATTGAGTTCAAAATAAGTCATTACTTTTCGGTCTGTTGATGATTGTGGTGGAAAGAAATCAAGAAGAGGGCTTCAAACATAATATAGCAAATCTATTTTCTTTCCCTTTGTAGACGACATTAAAACAATGTAACTATTCATACGAAAACATGTGGCTGTGTTCAGCTCAAGTTTAAAGTCGCACTTCCGTTCCATAAATGTATATAATCTAAAAGATTGTTTTCCATACCATTTATAAGTTCAAAATTAAATTCGATTTTATGATTTGTATTGATAAATGCATATTAATTTTCTATTTTGATTAGAAATTTTTAATAAAAAAACTTGTTACCGAGATTCACATACAAATAAATATTTTGGGGGAAAGAGCGAACAAGCACCAAACATTCCATGCTTTTTTATCCTGTCAAAAAGAATATGTTGATAATTTATATTGTGACAATAGAAATGTGAATGACTGTATAGCAAATATGTTTCTGAAGATTACAATTGTTAAAATTTCAACTCAATTTCAAATATCTAACACATTTATTTCTGATATTTCACTTTTATCCTTTCTTATTTGCAGATTTCTCTCTCATAATTTTAATCAGGTTATTCACATCCAACACAGTGTGTTTTTTTGAGGGTTCTCAAATATAAATTTGCTTGTAGTTACACCAGTCTTACGTGCACAACAACTACAAACAAATGAAGCTCCTTTGACTGTCCTTGGCATATGTCGAAAAAGTCAAAAATTGTTAAACACAAAACCTTAAACAATGCAGCTACCAACAAAGTGACCATAAGTTTAAGAAAAAAAATAAAAAATGGAACATCATTTTGAAAGCAGGATCAATATTTTCTATCGCAAGTCAATTTTCCAATTAAGACGTGGCAATGTAATCAAGGTGCAGCAATGGCTATGCGGTTGTGTATTCATCTATCCCTTACAGCTAAATAAATAATATTAAGCAAATTTGTTGCAAGGGCTTTTTAGCCTTGCATATACTGATAATAAGTTTGTTCACAAATGTATCAATCATCTAAAATCAGATTCGAAATGAATGCATACAGTATCTAAAATTCCCGCATAGCCAAACAATCGTAAATAAGCAACACAAAATTATAGGTTACATTTTTTGTAATGAAGACAAATTTCAATAAAAAAATGTAGCAGTGTTCGTAGTTAGTGTTACTTGAATACCTTGATCATTTCGATTATATCATGTAAATATTACAATGTGCCTATTGATTTAATATATTCGCGTTTTACTACTTAACATAAAGGAATAATGACAGTATTATTTTATACCATTATCTTTATTTATATTGTTCTTTGTAAACATACCTGGTGTTGAAGCTGCTGCGCTTGAGTAAGTACACACACCATTCCTGCACCACTGTAGAGTATAAAAGCATACAGATATATAAAAAAAAATACCCAAAAATATTTGTTTCTTTTTATACAAGTAAGGGACCTTAGCGAACAAGCTCACATGCCTTTTGGGACAATTTCAGCTCTTATTCCGTGGAGACTTATTCTTTTGGATATTATTTTGCTCTAACAGCAATGTGTTCTGATGTTAGGGAAGATTCATAAGACACCGTTCACGACCCTTTTTTGGGTTCTTGTGCAATTTTGATTTTCATACTATTTCACAAGAGTCATTAAAACGAAACAGTTAGGCTGAACATTATTAATCCATGTTAAGTTTAAACATTATTCTTACATGTTTGCTGTCGCATAGTGTCCCATCAGCTGGCACCATACTATTGCATCCTTGAGTTTTATCATCACGACACCACATCAACCCACACATCTGTCTGTAATCACCCTTGTATTGTTCCTACAAATACATAACAATTGTCCCATAATTATACATCATTGTAAGGTATTTCATTCAAAACTGTGTCTCTTTGGAAATTTTTTCTCAGGTAACGCTTTCAATAACATTTCGGTATTAAAAGGAAATCATGAAATTATTGAAAATAGACCTGAATTATTCATCACAAATCAGATTTACTATGAATCATGTCACATAAACTGATATTTCTTACCCTACATAACGATGACTTGTCCCCATTTCTACTCTGGCATTGCTCATCCGCTGTGTATAGCTCTCCTGGTAACTTCGACAAATATGGCACTATTTCATTAGGGTTGTATTGAGGTCCAAAAGACGTTAAACAGTTTTTCCTTTTCCTGTAATATAGAGTCTTAAACCAATAAAGACCTATTTTTGTGAGAAATCTCCTCTCTGACTTTTGATGGGCTACTTGTCCAATTTTATATTATGTAAGATATATAACGAATGGGAATAATTAGAGGAATAAGTCAATTTTAAATAAAGTTATAAATTGATAAATTCATGGTTTATTTTATGTTTTTTTGCAGATTTTTCTAATTCTTGGGGATTTTCAGGTAAGAATAGAAATAAAGATGCCTTTCCTCTGGTTATTCGTATATTATTACCCTGTTCGTAAAAGTTACGTTTGAAAAAATAAATATTTTCAATCTTAAATTTACAAAATCATCGCATCTCTGCAACATATAATGTCTTTATAATTCTGGAATATGAGCTTTATCGCGCACAACACATGTTCTACTATTTATTCTTCTGAATGAGTTCATACTTGTACATGTACCACACAAGAATGAAACCATCCATTCGAATCACACTTATTATTTCTGTTTTTCCTTGTCAAAAAATATATCTGGTGATGTAGAAAACGTACAAACTTACTAAGTAGTGATGAACATGAACTTCGACAACTATAATCAATTAAAAAAAATATGAGTTCCCAACAAATGAAATTGCATTTTTTGTCGGAAAACAGCATCTAGAAATAAAGACAACATTAGTTTACAATGTTTAAATCTCAAACTCTTTATTAGAAAATCAAAATAACAAACAATGAACGGACACTGCTTGGCAGACGCCCAACCTAAACCGCCCGCCGTAACATAAAATCAATAACCGATGTTTCCTTCGAAAATCAAAGTAACAAACAAAAACTGAGGGAATAGTCTGATCTCAAAAAGATGGAGACCGGGTAAGTGTCTCCTGCTATCCATACATCACCAACCTTGCGTATCCATGCATCGCCAACCTTGCGTATCCATACTCAATCAAAATGTCACAATCAGGAATGGGACCCAATTGGTAAAATTTCAGAATCTAAGAACTATGGGTAATCTCATTGTTCGTACACCAAAATGAAAATAACGTTACGTCATTGGTTGAATTTCCATTGTGTAGGACGTTTTAAACCAATCACAACGTTTTAGTGTACCCTTTAAAAATATTACCCAGAATGCATTAGATTCTATAACGGCGAATTGGTAAAATAACAGATTTGAAGAAAACTTCCTCACTAACCAATCTTTTCTTGCTATGAACGACAACACCTTTATTAGTAAAGTTTCCTGACAACTTGATATTGTGTATTCCTCAAACAATAAGACAAAGTCACTGCTGCACCGCGTAATGAACTTGTATAGCTTACTACGATATACAGTATGGTTTTAGCTCAATGTTGAAGGCTGAATTGTGACCTATAGTATATTTCATCCACGTCCTGTCGCCTCTGATGGATGCATGTAGTTGTGATATTTGGAAATCATACAACGTCACTATTTACTCAGTATTCTTTACCACACAATAGTGCACTTTCCAAGTTGAAATGACTACTAGAATGAGATGGGTTGAAGTTTAATTGTGCAGTTTTGACAATTCTCTTCTGTACCCCCAACTAAACTGGACATTTTTACTTGTACTTGATTTTGAGGCGAAATCTGAAGACCAATGATAAATTGTAGTCGAGAGAGGCTGTATTACACGTGAACAATTGTGAGCTGTTGTTGATCAGCTTTGATGATATGTACTGATAAAATCAGTTCACAGTTGGTCAATACAGTTTCGATTCAAATTAGTAACATTCAAATGTGGTTGAGCTCAATACACTTCAAACAAAGGTTAGATAATACAAGTAAAATTGTTTCCTGAATTATCGAAAAAATTCAGAACATCCAAATGCACACATTGGTTTGTCCATTTTGTACCTATAAAATCAATAATGGTTTATTGTACCTATAAAATCATATTGAAAACCAAATTCCGAAAAAAAGCTGTGTTTACCGTTTCTATTTACCTGGGTTCATTCCCAGGGGTTTTACGTGGTTTTTTTTCTATTTTATTTGTAATGTTTATGGACTTGTATTCTTTTACTTTGACCATGGCATTCTGTATTTCTACTACGGTTTGTGAACGTTTTCAAGTTATCCTTCTTACTTTTGTCCTATCACTTGTTACCAGGTAAGCAGTTTTTGTCATCCATTTGCAGCGTGTATTTCAAATATGAAACTTACGAATCAAGTCGTCGAATCGTTTGGTGAAAGTAGTCCACAGAACAAGATGAAAATCTCCAGGGGTTAGGATTTCCCATACTTGGTTGATTTGTGGCAGCCATTATAAAGTAAGCATCTTTTCGACAGGAATTCCCCTCTCCGTCATGACTAGCACCAAGACTACAATTATAAATAGATATTTTTAAATAAAATGCTCCGCAGAGCACAGCTTTATACGACCGCAGAACAAGAATTCAATTTTCGGTGAAATCAAAGTTTAAATTTGAACCCCGATTTTGACGAACTTGAAAAATGGACCAAAAATCAAAAATCTAAATACATATAGATTCAGTTTATTAAACATGTTAAAGAACCCAAAGACTTCATTTTTTGTTGAGATCAAATAAAATCTAATTTTGGACCCTTTCCACCTTTATGTGGTCCAATCTGACAACAGGTCCCAAAATTAAAAATCTTAAACACGCTTGGATTCAGCACAGCAAAAATCCCCAAGAATTCAATTTTTGTTGAAATAAAACAAAAGTTTAAGTTTAGACCCTTTGGACCTCAGTGTGAATCAATTTTAAAATGACGCCCAAAATCCAAAATCGAAATTCAAGAATTCAAGACTCTGAATCAAACCCCATTGAAATTGGTGAAGAAATAAGCAATTTATACAAAGTATTAGCAAAGAATTGTTTTTGGTCCCTATTGTGGCCCCTAATTCCTAAACGGTTAAGGCCATTATCCCCAAAATCAATCTCAAACTTTTGTTTTAGGTATGGTACCTTGTGGTTCAATTTCATAGAGATCCATTGACTTATACTCAAGTAATTGTCCTGAAACAAGAAAAATGCTTGATTTTTGCCTCTTTTTTGCACCTAACTTCTAAACAATTAGGACCATAACCTCCAAATTCCATCCCAACCTTTCTATTCTGGTACAGAACCTTTTTCATAGGGACCCATAAATTTATATTCAAGTTATTTTCTGGAAACCAAATGTTTTCGGACGACAACATCGCCATTACATTATACAGCCGCAAACATTTTGCGGTTGTCTTAAAATCATTACTACTTGTAAGATCATGGAAATTGGCAAACACTGAAAAATGCGAAGTGTTGAATACATCAAATCATCTTAAAGAATTCAAGAAGCTTAAGAATGATCTTTATTTATTTACATATAACGTTAAGCATACTATCAAAAATTTATCTTATCAGCATACCCAATACATATTTGACCTCACATTATAGATCAATCTTAACTCATTCATCATATATATTTTCTCCCGAAAGATAGCATCTATCTCCATCTTTAAATATAATACCTACAACCAAATCCTCAGATAGATATTTACCTATGGCCAAGTTCATGAGCAGCTACTGTAATCATACTATAGTCGTCACTCTCCTCCATGATAGACTGACTAGATTGTGAACATATGGCTCCGACGTAGGCATAACCTTAAATATGGGCCAAAATAGAAAATCATGTGTTAGCATCATCATGACACAGTGTAAGGCTCCTGCAAAAGTAAAGCGGTACCAGGTTGTCAATAAAAAAACATAAAATTAAAAATAATATACATAACTATATCACATGAAGAACAGCAATAAAAGCGCTGTTCCTTTGCTTTTTGTGTTTTTTGTTTTTTTTTTTGCTGTGCATGTACTGACTCGATGTCATGGATGGATAACCCAATATCCTTTGTTTTTCTATTATAACCATATCACAAATACTAAAGTTTAAACAACAAAATACAGCAGCTCAACCAATGTTGGAATACGGTACTTACAGAAAAGACAACATTTCTTAATTTAAAAAAGTAGAAAGTTATTTTCGCTTATTTCTCGATCAAGATAAAAACGAGCAAATATTTTTATCAATGCGTAAATTTGATCTTTAAGAATGATCTGTATCAGGGAAAAGGAAAGCATGAACCTTAAACCTCACGAACAGGTATGGAACTAACAATTTTGAAAAAACTCCACCAAAATAAACCAACTTTTTGTAATATGAATTTTTAACTGATATTCGTTAGCTACATTCATAATGAGATTTTTATCTGACTGTGTAATTTTTAAATTCTTTAATTACTAACTAAGACAATTCTTACCTTGCAGAGATGAGGACTGAAGACTTGACAGACTATATCTGTTACGAACAAAAGAAGACAAAAGTTGTTAATTATACTAAAAAGAGCTTGTCTATCATAAGCCATGTATTACAAATGCCCCCATCATGCAAACCATCCGTTAAGAGGGTCGAAACTCAACAGAACTTGTCTATCATAAGCCATGTATTACAAGTGCCCCCATCATGCAAACCATCCGTTAAGAAGGTCGAAACTCAATAGAACTTGTCTATCGTAAGCCATGTATTACAAATGCCCCCATCATGCAAACCATCCGTTAAGAGGGTCGAAACTCAACAGAACTTGTCTATCATAAGCCATGTATTACAAATGCCCCCATCATGTAAACCATCCGTTAAGAGGGTCGAAACTCAACAGAACTTGTCTATCATAAGCCATGTTTAACAAATGCCCTCATCACGCAAACCATTCGTTAAGAGTGTTAAAACTCAAAATAACTTGTCTTCAATATGAAATGTATTACAGATGAGGCTTTATATGTATGAATATAAATAAACTCATCATAGATACCAGGATTAAAATTTTATTACGCCAGACGCGCGTTTCGTCTACAAAAGACTCATCAGTGACGCTCGAATCAAAAAATGTTAAAAAGGCCAAATAAATTACGAAGTTGAAGAGCATTGAGGACCAAAAATTCCTATAAGTTTTGCCAAATACAGCTAAGGTAATCTATTCCTGAGGTAGAAAAGCCTTAGTATTTCAAAAAGTCAAAATTTTGTTAACAGTTAATTTATAATTATGAACATATCAATGATAACTCAAGTATGAATGAGGCAATCTAACACCAAAATGGGATTAAACACATTTTTTCTAGAGGTTATTGATTTGTAAATTGGGGTGATTAACGTTCAAACTGACTTATTCAGACTTTTATGTAAAGCGGCTCAATTACTTCTAAAAATGTTTTTAATCCTTATAATTCTGAATTTGAAGCATACAAATATCAGAATACCCTTCAGCTTTGGTGTGTTCATTCGAATGACATACTGTTTTTGCGCGATTTTATTTTATTTTACTTTTATACATTTTTAAAGTTCTTTTAATTGTGCATTATAATAGGTTCAGAAATAACAGTTCTGATTTTTTTTTTAATTTCAATTTTCTTTGAATCGCATGAATAAATCACAGTGAAATCGACATAGGTTACAGAAGTAATTTGGGCAACATGGTACATCGAAGTGCACACCAAGCGCGTAACATACCAAATTTGTATATATGCAAATCATATATAAGAAATATAGAGACTTGCAGTGACTTGTATAAGTAAGCATATGGTCTTAATCAATATAAAAGTGTTTAGACAATATGCAAAGCTCTTTATTTTCATTTCTGACTGATGAGTTGTATTTATCTGGTTCACGTGGTCATTGGATGGTAGATACATTATATAACAGATGAGTTGTATTTACCTGGTTAATAACATCACGTGGTCATTGGGTGGTAGATACATTATATGACAGATGAGTTGTATTTACCTGGTTAATAACATCACGTAGTCATTGGATGGTAGATACATTATATGACAGATGAGTTGTATTTACCTGGTTAATAACATCACGCGGTCATTGCATGGTAGATACATTATATGACAGATGAGTTGTATTTACCTGGTTAACAACATCACGTAGTCATTGGATAGGAGATACATTATATGACAGATGAGTTGTATTTACCTGGTTAATAACATCACGTAGTCATTGGATAGGAGATACATTATATAACAGATGAGTTGTATTTACCTGGTTAATAACATCATGTAGTCATTGGATAGGAGATACATTATATGACAGATGAGTTGTATTTACCTGGTTAATAACATCACGTGGTCATTCGATGGTAGATATAATGTATGACAGATAAGTTGTATTTACCTGGTTAATAACATTACGCGGTCATTGGATGGTAGATACATTATATGACAGATGAGTTGTATTTACCAGGTTAATAACATCACGTAGTCATTGGATAGGAGATACATTATATGACAAATGAGTTGTATTTACCAGGTTAATAACATCACGTAGTCATTGCATGGTAGATACATTATATGACACATGAGTTGTATTTACTAGGTTAATAACATCACGTAGTCATTGCATGGTAGATACATTATATGACAGATGAGTTGTATTTACCTGGTTAATAACATCACGCGGTCATTGGATGGTAGGTACATTATATGACAGATCAGTTGTATTTACCTGGTTTATAACATCACGCGGTCATTGGATGGTAGATACATTATATGACAGCTGAGTTGTTTTTACCTGGTTCACGTAGTCATTGGATGGTGGATACATTATATGACAGATGAGTTGTATTTACCTGGTTCACGTGGTCATTGGATGGCAGATACATTATATAACAGATGAGTTGTATTTACCTGGTTCACGTGGTCATTGGATGGTGGATACATTATAGGATAGATGAGTTTTTATTTACCAGGTTAATAACATCACGTGGTCATTTGATGGTAGATACATTATATGACAAATGAGTTGTACTTACCAGGTTAATAACATCACGTGGTCATTGGATGGTAGATATAATTTATGACAGATAAGTTGTATTTACCAGGTTAATAACATCACTTGGTTATTGGATGGTAGATACATTAAATGGCAGATAAGTTGTATTTACCTTGTTAATAACATCACGTGGTCATTACATGGTAGATACATTATATGAGAGATGAGTTGTATTACCTTGTTAATAACATCCCGTGGTCATTCGATGGTAGATATAATTTATGACAGATAAGTTGTATTTACCAGGTTAATAACATCACGTGGTCATTTGATGGTAGATACATTATATGACAGATGAGTTGTATTTACCAGGTTAATAACATCACGTGGTCATTGGATGGTAGATATAATTTATGACAGATAAGTTGTATTTACCAGGTTAATAACATCACGTGGTCATTGGATGGTAGATACATTAAATGGCAGATAAGTTGTATTTACCTTGTTAATAACATCACGTGGTCATTGCATGGTAGATACATTATATGAGAGATGAGTTGTATTACTTGGTTAATAACATCACTTGGTCATTGGACGGTAGATACATTATATGACAGATGAGTTGTATTTACCAGGCTAATATCATGACATGGTCATTGGATGCAGATCTATGATATGACAAATGAGTTATATTTACCAGGTTAATAACATCACGTGGTCATTGGGTGGTAGATATATTATATGACAGATAAGTTGTATTTACCAGGTTAATAACATAACGTGGTCATTGGATGGTAGATACATTATATACAGATAAGTTGTATTTACAAGGTTAATAACATCACGTGGTCATTGGATGGTAGCTACATTATATGACTGATGAGTTGTTTTTACCTGGTCAATAACATCACATGGTCATTTGATGGTAGATCGGTTTGCTTCTGTACCCAATTCTTGAACTTTTCCAATGCCTCGTGTGCATTCACTAAATTTGGGGTCTCGTGTGTCTGCCTCAATGATTCCGTCCATTCTGATTCTGATGGCGTCTGGAATGTAAATAAAACAATATATTAATATTATTTTTGGAGATAAAATGAAGCGGTTGAATAAATAAATTATGAAAATGGTTTTTAAATTGTCTTCAAAAAATATAGTCCTAAAAGATATGTTAAAATATTGTCCTTAAAAGACTTGATGGTAAAAAGACATGGAAAATATTGTCCTAAAAAGTATGGGTTTTGCTCAATGTTGAAAGCCGTACGGTAACCTATAGTTGTTAACTTCTATGGCATTTGGTCTCTGGTGGAGTGTTGTCTCCTTGGCAATTATATCACATCTTCTTATTTTTATATTTCGGAAAAAAAAAATACACATATATAGCTACAGTAACGTATATTGCAAAAATTAATTCATCCACACCTTACTTTTATTTATTTTTTTTTCGTCTACGAAATTTAAGAACATTTTAATGTAAGTTTAGATCAATATATTTGATAAATTAATGTAGCCCTTTTCAATGCAGAAAAAAGGACTTCAAACGAATAACTTTAACCATTTTGCCCTTTCTTCTTTGTCAAATTTGATCGATGGTATATTGTCAGTAATATGTTTTTTTCTGACAGATATATCCAACTCGATTTCACAGACATGGTCGGACAATGAAAAGATAAATATATAAATCTGAGTTACTGGAGTGCTTTCATGGATATGCATTCACCAGGAACACCCAAACCCTCAAATGTGTAAGCTGAGATATATAAACACGTGAATACGCCAGAAGCTAAATGACCAAATGTATCTAAGGTCAACCTTGCCGGAGGGAGTTAGAACTTTGGTGACTTCATATCTTTTTTTAATTTAACAACGGACTATTTTAGAAAACTCTGTTCAAATCATGTCAGTACCGAAGCACTGACTTTATACTGAGCCGAATACCAACAATACTAAATCTCCCACTACAACATTGAGAAAGCGTAGAAATTTTTGTTCTTCCCTCGACGGGATTCGAACTCATGCTATTGGGATATCAAGACAACACCGCCTGCACTGTGTCCAGCGCTCTAAACCACTCGGCCACCTAGACTGAACTAAAATTAAGTTTTCGGTAGCCTAGTGTTACCTTTCCTCGTCAGTAGAATCTAGAGTTGTAACACAGTACATGATATATTAGGCATGAAGATGGAATTGATTGCAGATGAGCTAAATTATCTATCGTGAAGGATCGTAAGATGCAGTCACAGAAATAATTATTTGATAAGTACGTCTAAACAAGTGACAACTCTACGACAGATCCATTAATTGGATCACCAGTGAAGGTGATACACGGCTGAAAACACATATTATATTCATAATTACTCTAAATATCAGCACAACAATGTTAAATCTGCAAATTTACGGAAGCAAATTTTTGTTCTTCCCTCGACGGGATTCGAACTCATGCTATATATATATAATTCATACTTTACCTTACAAACGATGAGTCCGGCGAAAGCAATGCCAATAAAGTTAGGTGACATAGATTTGTATCTACCATCCATCTGTAAATCAATGAAAAGCAGCTATATATAAATAAATTTCAAAGGAGATCATATCAGAGGGTCTGGATGGGGTTTCTTTATAACTGTATTCTTTATTTTTAAGGCTACTTTTTCTATTCTTTATTCTGTTGAACACTTTTTTCTATTTTAGCACCTAATTATTCTCTAATCTTAATAATTTTTTGTCAACTTTTCTCTTTTATTTTTTGTTTTACCTCGTATTTTGTATTCTGGAAATCCCATCCAGACCCTTTAAAAGTTACATAAATCACTACAAATCCAAAACTTTGTTTGCATTCCTTAATTGGGCTCCAGCATATAAAAATTTGGTATATACATGTATGTCTCAGATTACAAATTATAGTGTATAATCTATACCATGAACACATTATTCTATACTATGACATGTGCAATATAACATAATGATTGTGCATTCTAGTAGCAAAATCTAAGAGTTCATGAATTTTTTTGTCGATGAGGTTAAATGTTTGCAAAAGTCAACGAAATTTGGAAATCATAAGTACTCAGCTTCCCTATATGTACGTATATGGTAAATTTCATGTATTGCTGCGGCGCAACACCACTCCCCGACCAAATAATATGCATATGACGTTATAATGGGACATAACTCAAGAACGGTAAAAGTGACGCAACCCAAATTCGAACTTGATCTGTGTTTTGTGGTAATAACTTAAAGCATTGTGTATAAGTTTCATAAAATTTTGTTGAGGAAAACTAAAGTTAGAGAAAGGAAACTAATTTTGAAACGTACAAACGGACGGACGGACGGGAGGCTGAAAAAGGTAATACTTAATTACCCCACCGCTGCGGCGGGGGTATAAACAAATTAAATGGGATTGACATAGAATACTGAGGCATTATGTAAGAAAAAAAATCAATGAAACGTAAAATTGAATAAAAGTCGCCGTTTGAGAAGTTATTAATCATGATAATACAACATACTTAACTACCCCTTTTTGCAAATATGGCAAAGGTCATGTCTTAGTATGAAAAAACCAAATAACACATTTGAATCAAAAGATAAAATTTGAGGTACACGATGCCATTGGTTAATAAAGATTATGCAAAATCCAATCTCTGGTTTAGAACAAACTGCGGATACAAATAATACACGGATTATGATGAACGAACAAACGAACGGAAGAACAAAAAACACTACAAGCAGTTATACAGGACAGGCAAACCTGCAGGGTAAAACATCAAAAAAAGATATCAGTTATACAGGACAGGCAAACCTGCAGGGTAAAACATCAAAAAAAGATATCAGTTATACAGGACAGGCAAACCTGTAGGGTAAAACATCAAAAAAAGATATCAGTTATACAGGACAGGCAAACCTGCAGGGTAAAACATCAAAAAAAGATATCAGTTATACAGGACAGGCAAACCTGCAGGGTAAAACATCAAAAAAAGATATCAACATCAAAAGAACAGAGCCTGTGTTGCTCACCTGCATCTTCAACAAATGGCAACTATTGAGTAAAAATCATCATTAAAGGAAATAACACTATTAAGAATTAACTGACAATTTCAGTCATGTTGACATAAATATAGATCTTATCCTGCTGATTTTACCTTTGTAAAGTTTTTATCTATTATAGTTTTCAAAATAATAGGCAAAAAATGCAAAGAAAAACATGTTAAAATTTTTTATTAAAGGGCAATAACTCCATAACGAGTCGACGAAACATTTCGGACATTATGGCTTATTTATAGATCTGTCTTGCTGATCAATCATTTGTGATATTTAAAGTTTCTATCTATTTATAATTACAGATTTCAAAATAATAGGCAAACATGGGGGGAAATGTAAAAAATCGTCATTAATGGACAATAACTTCAATAAGTCGATTTCGGTCATGTTGACTAATTTGTAGATCTTGTCTTGCTGATCATTTTTCAAACTTGATACCCCAATGATGATTGTGATCAAGTTTGATTAAATTTGGCCTTGTAGTTTCAGAGGAAAACAATTTTGTAAAAGTTTACAGACGACGACGGACGCCAAGTGATGAAAAAACCTCACTTGACCCTTTGGCCAGGTGAGCTAAAAAAAAAAAGAACAGGAAAAGAGGTTCAAACTATCCTTATTCGTAGTATAAGTAGAAAACGCTTTATCAACAGGAAAAACACTCCCGCATCACTTACACATCAATCGACTTTAGTTTAATGATTACGTCTCAATAAAAAGTAAAGTAGGGTAGGTAAGGAAGGAAGGACATGAAAAATGTATAATATATACATGTAAATATGTCTAACAAAATTGGTTCAACTTGCATCCATGATAAAAAAAATTGTAAAATGTTTTTCAATTATTTTGCTTCTACTTACTAGAGATCTGAGTTTGAAGAGTACGTTATATATTAATATGTCTAATTGTTTTATTTTCATTTTATTATTTTACAACGAGATTTACGGGTAAACAAGTAGTATTTCTAATTTTCAGCTTATTTGCCTGTTAGTGTAAATATCATAAATTAACCCGCACGCGTGTTCTTCGTTTGCTCAGATTGATTGTGGTTGACGTCTAGCCGCAAAATGCGATCAAATCGGTTCTTTGGTCTGTCTTGACCATGCAATGAGTTATGAGCTTTTTCTGCTTGTTGAAGGTCTCATTGTAATATGAGATAAATAACAGCAATAAAGGTGATGTTGCTTTGTCAAGATCATGTAGGGATTTTTTTTCTTTGAACTAATATACTTTTATCTTTTCTTTTCCATTCATTTCGTTTTTATATTCTTCCGCATTTATCAATCAATTCTTTTTATTGATTTATTAATGCATCTTTTTAAATACCACATCTTCTTATATCTAAAGTCTTTAAAAGCATTTATTTAACGATTTTTCAAATGACCATGCATTGACAACAAAGGCATATATATATATCTGCCGTATTGACTGGGCAGCTTTAGCACTGGATCCTCTATTTTTCAATCAATCCTTTTTTTATTGATTTATTAATTCATCTATTTAAATAAGTAAAATCTTTAAAAGCATCCATTAAATGATTTTTCGGACTAATAATTTACTTACTCCATTGACAACAAAGGCATAAATCTGCCGTATTGAATGGATAGCCTTAGCGCTGGATCCTCTATTTTTGTCATACCAACTGAAACAGAATATGTAAACGTTAGTTATAAATGATCACAAATGAGACACGTCATTCTTAGACAGAATGTTACTGACTTATATTTTCAAATGGTTGCCTTCGCCGTGGTTAAAAAACAATTAATGCGCCCGTGTACAATGTCAATTTCAACATAGCTTTTGTAAAAGTTTCATAGAAAAGTTTTGATGATGCCTTTAATATGTATTTTGGACTATTCGGACACTACATTCCAGGGTATAATGAGTTTCACCAAAAGAGAGTTTGACCCTAACTTCTTCCCTGTTTTTGCTTTTGCGACAATCTGCACTTCATTTTAAAAATTCGCCAATTAACAGTTAAACACAAGTCATGAGACATATAAGTTGTACAGAATTTATTGATATTATAACACAAATATCCCTTCCGTCTGACATCTGCCCCCTGTTCACAACTGGGAGGTCGAAGTGGGATTTAAGAATGTTGTATTGCCTATTTATAAGAGAGTTTGAACAGGGTTTACAGAATAGAGAATAATGGGTAAAAAGTGAAGAATAGAGCAAAAATATAAAGAATAGAGAAAAACAGACAAAACAAGTAAAACAAGTAAAACTGTGAGCTACTGCTCACTGATGATACCCCCGCCGAAATATTTCGGTAAACAGGAAGTTGTTGAGTGATGAATCTGAAAACGCCTCACACGGTATAGCTGACTTATATAAACCCTGAAACCAAATTTCAGAAATCCTTGTCAAGTAGTTCCTGAGAAAAATGTGACGAAAATTTTCAACTTGGCTATCATGTGTAAAATAATACAAGTGTTCGGTAAACAGGAAGTTGTTGAGTGGTGAATCTGAAAACGCATCACACGGTGTGACTTACTTATATAAACCCTGAAACCAAATTTCAGAAATCCTTGTCAAGTAGTTCCTGAGAAAAATGCGACGAAAATATTCATGGGACGGACGGACTGACGGATGGATGGACTGACGGAAGGACAGACAGAAGTAAAACATTATACCCCCCCTTTTTTTTAAAGCGGGGTATAACAAAATAAAGAATAGAGAATAATGGGGTCTTAATATATAAAGAATAGAGGATAAAGGACAAAAAATTAAAAGAATACAGAATTGAAGGACCAACCCCCCTTCAGTTGAAACAACTGTTTTAATGGGTCTCTAGGTGACATGCTGCAAGGCCAACTTGTTCGTCCTATTCAACACATCGTCTTTAAAAGTGCCAGTCTAAATTTACTAACCGTCATCCCGGACGGACTTAGTGGAAATTACATTAGGTTCTGGTGGGGATTTACAGAATTGAGAATGAAGGCTTCACAAATATAGAACATAGTAAAATAGGCAAAAAAAAAAGAGATTAAAAACTAATGAGGTGCTGAAATATAAGGAATAAAGTAAAATGACTTTTAAAAATAAGGAAAAGAGGAAAACGGCCAATAAAACTAAAGAATAGAGAAATGAAGACACCCATCCTGAAGACACCCATCCTGACACTCTCACATGCACAATGTACAAATTGAAAATAATATTAATTTAATCTCATCTTAATATGCATCAAATATCTGCCGCTGGACATTAAACTAACCAATTAAACCACTGAAACTAAATCCGTTTAGTAAATTGTCTGATACATTAAAAGGAAACTTTCGAATTATATGTTTTCCAGGCTGATCAACAATAATGGCAATGAATAGTTTGTTTTAATTTCACAAGACCATGAAACATATGCATAATTTGTTTTATGGAGTGGCGTGTTGGAGTGGAGTATTGGAGTGGAGTGTTGGAGTGCACTTTTGGAGTGAAATTTTTGGAGTGAGATTTTAGTGCCCCAGATCTTTTGTTTATTTTTATCATTTTGCTGTAAGGCTAGGGTACCTGATGAGGACAATGCCTAGGTAATATAAACCTAAACCAAGACACCAGGTGAAATTACATCATCAAATCAATTATTTCTTACCAATACATCTATGCGTGTATTATTGAATTATTGAAGTAATAATAAAATAGGTATTTGCCTTCATAGTTTAAATTTGTTCAAAGCGAAACTAATAATAATATTGACCGACTATTTCAAATATTTAAGAATATGAAAATATACAATGTATGTATTAAATGATGAGATAATGAGATTTTACTATGATTCTCTGAAGATATATACTGTTACAAAAATAGAAGATTATGTCCTAGAGATAATATTGAGATGTTTGGATTGCTTAAGGACTCGTTTATATTTAAACATCTCTGAAGATTTATGCTGTTACAAGAATAAGTGAATTGTGTCTTAGGAATTGTATTGAGATGTTTGGATTGGTTAAGGATTCGTTTTTATTTAAACATTTTCAAATATACAAAATAAAAGGTCAGTTCAATTATGAGGGACCAATTCCCTACCGGTCAGAAATTGAGGGCCACAAAGAAGGCGAAATATAAAGTTTCTAAAACGCAATGTTGATATATTCATTTGAAAGGTATTGACTTGTTAGATCCAAATTAAAGTGACACTACCCAAATTCAATTTGATCTGTGTTTTATCAGTGGAAGTCAAAATTAAACATTGCATTGTATAAAGCATTGATTGTAGTTGATTCAACTATAATCATGGACAAAGGAAGATAACTCCAATTTAAAAAATTACTTGATATTTAGAAGAAAATAAAAATTTAGCAATTTTTCCATTTATTCAAACTTGATCTGTGTTTTGTGGTAATAAGCATTGTGTATATGTTTCGTAACATTTGGTTGAGGCAAACTTAAGTTAGAGAACGGAAACTAAAAATTTTGCAATTTTTCCATTTATAAAGGGGCATAACTCTAGAACGGTTAAAGTGACAACACCAAAATTCAAACTTGATCTGTGTTTTGTGGTATTAAGCATTGTGTATAAGTTTCATAACATTTGGTTGAGGCAAACTCAAGTTAGAGAACGGAAACCAATTTTGGGACGTACGGACGTACGGACGGACGTTCGTACAGACGGACAAGAGTAAAACTTAATGCCCCCTCCGCTACAGCGGGGGCATAAAAAATTATAATATTAGGGATACTAGTCCTGCCATGTAAGAAATGTGAGTCTAAAAAAGACTGAAGTATGTCCAGCACATTACTAAGTTAAGCACAACACTGTGTCCACACTTGCTCAACATAACTTGTTCAACTTTACGTTCTTTCCGATACTGCGGTTCTATCATGTTGTGCCCGCAGTAGCCCCTGAGTTAAAGTTTAACTTGACTTCGAAAATTAAGAAATAGTTTCTAGAAAAAAAAAGCATAGAAAGTCGCCACATGATTTACTTTTAGAAAGGTACGACTTCAGATCATACTTCAGCCTCAAGTCGAATTGTCAAAAACTCTAAGAACATGCAGAGCTCATACTTTCACTTTAGTGCAGAATGTGCATGTCGACTTGTACCAAGATTCGAAATGAAGCATGTTAAAGACCAATTGAATGAATGACACAAAGAAATTCTGGATCAGTACAGCATTAAATACTGACATATTTTACATCCTTTAGTGTGTGTAGACAAACATTGATAGCAAATAAATTTTAACATCCTATCATAGTTTTCTTTTAGGTGCTTCATCAAAAGTTAAATGTATGATTAAAAAGAAATTGGAACCCAACTCAACCAACTACAAAAAAGTTTATCGCCAGAGGGCTGATTTATAAATAAATGTAATGGGTGATTGGAAGGCACTTTTTTTGCATAAAATTAGCGATGATAGGTCCACAGATTTGTTTGTGCCGAATGTTACAATTTCATGCAATTGAACAAAATCTGCCAGGAACCCCCTACCCCATTTTTGTATCCGAAATTGACATTTTGATGTAAGTCCTTAATAGTAAAATGTCTTGATATATTTTCTCAATGGAAATCTCGGACTTAACATTGTAATTGCAGTTCTTCTCTTATTCTTGTGTTCTTTTTTACTTCAAAATTTCACAATTTCACTCCAAAATCTCACTCCAAAAATTTCACTCCAAAATCTTACTAAAAAAAATTTCACTCCAAAATCTTACTCCAAAAATTTCACTCCAAAAGTTCACTCCAACACTCCACTCCAATACTCCACTCCAACACCCCACTCCATAAAATACATTATGCCAAAACATATAACTGACATCCATGCCTTCTCGGCAAACGCGACTTTATGAATGTGCACGTAAAATGCGCAAGGAAATAATTCGGTTATTCTTCCGACGGTTCTCCCAATCTTTTTTAGTTTGAAAATTTTAGTACTATATAACATTCTTATTATGAGTATCGCACGATATTTTTAGAACAGTAAACATGTGTCATATAACGGTTGTGCATTAGAGATAAGTGTTGTTTAATATGCTGTAAAATATGATATGTAAGACGTGCATGAAGATACGATTTTCATCTAGAATTTGTCATCACAGTGAGGGAAGATAAAGAGAACATGTTGACATATACTAAGCAAGCTTCCAATACTCTGCCTAATAAACAAATACACAGAACACGTAACACTGAAGTAAATCTCTACCGATTCAATCTTTAGGGCACTCTAGATAATATTACAGACTAAGAGAAATTTATAAAGTATATAAAAATACCGTTGAAAAGTCATCCTGAAAAATATCTACGAGTTAAAGCGTAAGAACAGACTACGAGAAATTTATAAAGTATTTAAAAACACCATTGACAATTCGTTATTTTATATCTACCAATCCAAAAGATTGGCATGTTCGCTCTTTTTTTTGTAGAACTTTTAACTTTTTTTCAAATAATAACGTTTGGTCGATATTTTATTGTCTTTAATTGACATGCAGGTACATGCACTGTTGAACTCAATTTCATCTTCAACTTTCGCCAAGAATGGTCAAAAAGTTACGAATGAAAGACGATGTCAGTGTTACCATTAGAACAACTGGACATTAGTGTAAATTAGTTACTTCATATAAATTTTGTTTTATTTTAAAACACAATTTAAACAAAAGCTGATGAAGAAAAGAATCGTGAAGTGTGCTACGGATCCTCGACATTTTGGATATGATGTAATTGTACTAAAGTATATTGATGGTGTGCCATTTTTATATAGATGACGGTACAATACCCTGAAGTCCTTTCGGTGGGGGGGGCAAAATAAAATATAATTAACTATTTTTTTGAAGAGTCTATTCATGATGAATCTTCAGGACTATCTGATACCGGGTGGTCTGCACATGCGTGCTTTATATATTTGAAAGGGTGTATGTTATTGGAAGAGGCATGAATTGAAATAAAAATCATAGCCCTTATTGAAATGACATGGAGTTCACCAGTATACATGCACGATTCCAAATTATCTTTTCCCACGGAAATATTTCTGTTTTCTACCACAAAAAGAAAATAATTCCTTTACATTTTAATTTGTAAACAGTTCAAGTTTTCTTTTAGCAAGGAAATAATTTCTGTGTTCTTCTAGGAATAGGAAATATTCCCTTTACATCTTAATATATAAACGATTCAAGTGTTCTTTTAGCAAGGAAATAACGTTTATCACTACCGTACTTTTAATTATATTTTTTCTAAAGTTTTTAAATAAATTCAGAAATAATGCATGCAATTTAAAAAAAAAGTATAAACTCATTTACATTGTACGCACTTGTTGATAGATGTTTCCACTAGTCTTTTGCACTTTTACCAGGGAAGTCATAGGCCATTTACACAAGAATCTTTACACTACTGAAGACTGCTTGCAACCAAAGTCATATTCACCTGGATTTAACCCAACAACTTTTTTATAATTACGAAGCTGCTGTTCCGAAAATTGCCAGATCATCCTTTTCAGGAATCAATATCTAAAGGTTGTTTTTTTTTTCACTATTCCCAGTGTATTTGGCGTAAAGTGCAGTCAACAGGACTCGTCACCAGCTATAAATGAGAACCTGACATTCATCAACTTATACGCAGGGCGGCATTTCTTCCTCTTGTACCACATGTAGAAACAGACTTGACGTCTGGGTTCTATGCACTCAGAAGACTTGGAAAATTCTGACTCAACAGCAAATACCATTTCGTTAACGTACTACGTCACAACAACTAAAGTTGAAAGCAACAGGCAGCTATGCAGCTATGGAGCCATTACCAAACCGAAGGACCAAGGACGACAACCCACCTCGAAGGATGGCAAAGCAACTCGAGGAAGATGATCCAAGTACAACTACTTAAAGAAGAGCAGAAGCGAACGAAGTGACTATCATCCAGTACCAAGGCGGCTGAGTACGACCAACACATAGAAGAAAATACACACAACTCAATCAACGCCTACAAGAACTCAAAGATCGTCTTCAGAATGGTGAAGTGAGTGTGTTTCAGTATGCTAACATTAGCTTTGTTACACTTGGACTAATTCTGTTGCTAATATATTATAAGTTATATGGTTCGCTACTGACCCCCTACGGATTCATAGAGGGTTAGTAAAATCCATAGGGGGTGAGGCCGAAGGCCGAATCCCCTATGGATTTTATTCACCCTTTATGGTCTGTAGGGGGTAAGTAGTGAACCGTATAACGAATTTATCGCACGCGATACTTTTTCTGCAGCGTTTTGTAGAAAAATAAACAATGAAATACAAAAAACATCAGTAGATGACGTCACCATTAACAGTAGCCGTGACGTCATGAACCCACTATGAAATTTACTAACCCCCTACGGATCCATAGGGGGTCACCACGTGACGGCGTTAAACCAATCCCAACGTAATAATTTACCCGCGGTGCGATAAGATGTGTTGTGATGTTTGTGTTATGTATTATGTGTGCTTTATTGTTGTACCTTCTGCATTGTGTGTACTTAATAGTATCTGCTCTTCATTTCATAAATGTGCTTTAAAGAATTAAGCTGTTTATCATGAGTGCTTTATTGCATTAAGCTGTTTATTATGTGTGCTTAATTGTAACTCTTTTAGTATACATTAATGTAAAATTGAGTTGTGCTTGATATGTGCTATGTTATTACTTTATATTATATTATATGTTTGATGATACTTCAATTGTATCTATTATGTGCAAAATAAAATATGCAATTTTATTATTTGTTCATGTTTATTTCATATTGTGTAAGTTACATTGATTAGTTACCTTAATTACCTGCTACACACTGTAAAAACAAACTAATCACTATCAAAACAATTCCCGATTGTCCTACATTTAAACTTCCCGAAAGAGGGACGAAAGATACCAGAGGGACAGTCAAACTCATAGATCGAAAACAAACTGACAACGCCATGGCCAAAAATAAAAAGACAAACAGACAAATAATAGTACAGATGACACAACATAGAAAACTAAAGACTAAGCAACACGAACCCCACCAAAAACTGGAGGTGATCTCAGGTGCTCCGGAAGGGTAAGCAGATCCTGCTCCACATGTGGCACCCGTCGTGTTGCTTATGTTATTACAAATCCGGTAAATTGTCTAATTCGGTAGGTCACATTCGTGAAAAGGGAAGGGTATTGTAGTTACGACATAAGGAACATATCCGATATCATCTGTGAAACGGTTATTCCATTGTCCCACAAACATATTCCCGATTGTCCCACAAAATTTCATTACATTTTTACCTGTAATTTCAAAAAGTGGGACAATCGGGAAGACGCCACGAAAATGTATTTCTCTTCAGTGATGCTTGAGGCCAAAACATTTTAAAATCTAAACGCTAATTCAAACGTTGAAGAGCTAATATAACCGGAACGGCCATGAGTGTGTATATCCAAACCGGGACAAGGGATGACAGCTAATTATTATATAAATGGCTTTCTTTTTTTATGTCTTTCAAAAAAGAAATTAAACCTTATTATCTTGAAAAAAGAAGAAAAATATATTTAGTTTTACATACAGTACCTCCTGTTCGGATCCTTACGTTATGACATAAGTAACCAAATGCTTTCAATTCAATGTAACACCAAGTGTCAGTTACATGTAAGGAACTTCTACAAATAATTGTTTTGAAACTGTTTATTTTTTGTTAATTTGGAAACATGTCTCCTGCGAAAGGCATCAGAAGAGAAGCATCATTTTTTTAACTTTTATTATCTTTCGTTTTTTCATATTAATTAATATAGCTCAGTATTCATTAAATGGCTTCTCTTGATGGAGTGATCAGGGGTGTGTTCCCATTTCGCCTTAGCTATGAATTCCAGGTAAAAAAGGTAAAAAAAATACTAAGGCGAGATGGGAATTGAACTAAGGCGAAATGTGAATTTAGATAAAAATGTTAAATAAACAAATCAAACCTCTGTGTTTTTTTAACAATTTAAACAACATGTAATTAGGGATTTTTTTTCTCTTTAAATATTATTTTTATATTAATTTAATAAAAGTGACCATGAAAAATCTACAATTAAAACATGTCAGTAGGAAAGTTGCTTCTCTTGAAATATTGTTTGTTTCATTTAATAAAAGTTGCAATTTTATGAATTTTATGCAATTAGAAAAATCTAAATAATTCAATTATCCTTAACATTATGCAACACAAAAAGTTTAAAAGAACAGAAAAACATGTTTCCCCACAGACTTGTTTACATATATAACTGAAACTTTAATAAAAAAAGAAAAAAAAAAACTAGATGTGTCGGAACGATACCCAAAATCTGAAGGAGTTTAGAAAAAAAAGTCCGTATAATGGTTTGTTGCGGAATGACGGACAAGGATAAAACTATATGGCACCGACAACTAATGCACAGCGCGAAGTATGGTGGGACATTTTAAGTGGCAAATATCCAGTGAAGCTTTACTTTGAATTAAGCATGCATGACGACAAAATATTGTTTCAAATTTTACTCGGTCGAAAACCATGCATTGACAATTTTTTCAAACCTAGATGAATGGGTTCAGTTTCTCAAGCTGTGTCATGCACATGTTATGTAGTGTGTAGCAGAATATAGTCAATCTCTTGGAGAGAGCTATTATGTGTGCCAATACATGATAGGTCACTGCATCAATACTTTTAAGATTGTTTGTATAAACAGTCATTTATCTGTTGTGTTTTACTTTATATTTTGCTCTTATACTGATATTTTGTTTGTAATTATGACGTTTACATATAATTATTCACTAATCGTATGTTCATTTCATCTCATTATGAGGAATTAAACATATGAATGAAAGGAATGAATGTCATCTCTAATTACAAACATCAACAAAGACTTTATTTACAAAATATATCATAGAAGTTAAAAGTTAAAAAAATAATAATAATAAAATATGAGCAAATATAAAAAGACTTATTCTAAAAGTGGGACAATCGAGAAGACACACAAAAAAAAACCAACATCTTCTCTTAACAAGTAATGCATGGCATATTTTGACATTAAAATCATAACAAATATCAAATAATTGCAATAAAAACAAAAAATAACTTAATTGCATTGTTTACACAAGTTCCCATTTCGCCTTAGTTAATTCTTTTTTACCTGAAAATTTGTACTAAGGCCAATTGGGATTTATTTAATATAATGATTTTGACAGCTAAGGCGAAATGAGAATAAGCCGATCAGGGTCATAGGAATAATCAGGTTTGAAACAAATTTCATAGATTCCCTTAGCTTGTATATCTCTACTTCTTCTACAAGATATCTTTATGACGTCAGCTTTAAGGTGTAAACCTGATATAAACTGTTGAGTAGTACATTACAGAAGTGATAAAAAAAAATTCAATCAAAAACTAGTACCAGTAGTGTGTTTTATGATTTGCCTTTCATGTAGATTTAAACAGTACTACTGGTATCTTTCAAACTGTTCTAATTCACCTTGTTAAAGTAGATACATTGTAAGCAGGAAATTGAAAAGTTAATAACTTGTTAAACCAAGTCACACGTTTACGTGCCAATCCAAAGCCATGATATTCGCCAGAAGTTGCCTTTGTTGACATATAACCAATGTTTGGTATTTAAAGAATTTGATGTAAATGGCAGATCATTGTGAGTCCCTGCTGAATTTCTATAAATATCGTAGATACATAGACGTTTTTGAATATACATTTTTAAAAGTATCATTGGAAGTTACTTAACTTGTAACAGTTCATTGTTTTCTTGCTTAATCTAATGACTGATATACCGGTACCAAAATCTATAGAACATTGCCAATAAAATATCTTTCAATCTTAAGAGTGTATTAAACAAATTTGAAAAGTGTAAACATTCCTGTTGATCCTAAGTCCAGATAATGAACTTCCAATGGGATTTAGGTATATCGTGTACACAGTCTTTATCGTTTTTTTTTTAATAATAACATAAGGAGATCTGAGATATACGTCAATTGGGCAGCAACCCAAGGACACAAATAACCAAAAACTTTAAGATGGAAACATTAGTTTTCAACAGTATGCGCAGGTATCTATACGATATGTTGTCCCGCGTCTATATTATTATTATTTTTGGTGTTTTAACGTCACAAGCACCGCTTTTGGGCTATGGCGGCAGTTTTTATTGGTGGAGGAAGAAAACCACCGACCTTCGATAGGAAAACTGACAATCCTAGTCAATTAAGATTGGAGTCGAGTGCACCCGCACGAGCGGGGTTCGAACTCACAACCTCAGTGTTGACTGGCTAGTGATTACAGTAGTAACTACTTAGACCACTCGGCCACCGAGGCCCCGTCCCGCGTCTATAAAAGTTGTAAATAATTTAAACGTTAACAACCAAAGATCTCCCATCAACATGACTTCAGTAGGGGGCGTAGAGTTCGAACCACCCCCCCCCCTTTTTTTTTTATTGGAAATAATTTTTTACCATAAAATCGTCCAAAAAAAGTTTTTCTTCAGGTTTAAAGAACTACGCCTCCTTCAAACATCATGTATTCGCCGACTCTGAAGAGGTCCCTAAGGACATGACAGTAGTATGTAGTGGGTTAAATGATTACTTTGAAGTCTTAAACATGGTACACTAGTGGGTTGTATAACCTCACTGTACCTCCTTGGCACACTCTCCTGCACCATTGTTATTCTTATATGTCCTTCAACCCGTGCGTATATCAGATGCCCTTATCAAATATCGTTACATTATCGCCTATCAATCTAAGATGCCCTTATCAAATATCGTTATCACCTATCAATCTAACTGTCTGTTAATTTACTTTGATCGATAAAATAAACAAATATAAGATAATCAAAAAGTTTTATCGCCATCACACAGCATGTCACAGAGAATTTTATCAAGATTAAATAGCATGTCGGGGTTTGGATGGCGAGCGGGGGTGCAGCATTTTTTGTATTCTTTAAATTTTTTGACATTTTCTCTATTCTTTATATTTGTCGCCCATCATTCTCTATTCTTTATATTATACATTGTAGCACCCCATTATGCTCTATTCTATATTTTTTTTTGCCCCATTTTTCTCTAAAAAAAATTTTGCCCATTATTCTCTATTTTGTAAACCCCATTCAGACCCTCATGTCGATAGCGCAACCTTAAAACAAACAAGTTAATCCACAATAACAACATGCATCGAAAAATTAAATCGATTTGCACGCGAAAAGGAAACTGCCAAAGAGTACTAAATCGTACAAATTATTCACCATATTATTATCTATAACTTACGTGTAAGAATGCATTTAACAATTTCATTACTATTAATTATTGAATATTATTAACCAGGATGTCTGTCATAAATGATAAATTTCTAAAAAATGTAATATTTGATATTGGGAATATAATGTAAAACTGAATATAATTACACTGTTACCATCCTGGACATCGTATAGAAAGATAATTACAAAATATCGTTGGGCTAATAATGTTCTTATAGCCGAAGATATTTCTTCAAAGAAAACATAAGTATACCAGGCTATTAGGTGTACTATACTTCAAGATTACTAAAAGAAGCATTCAATACTTATAATAACATTTTTTGGCTAGGATCATGAAAACATGATTTCTATCAAGTTTTTCTTTTATTTACCTGTACACTTTATTGTGGAAGCTCGTGTCTTCGTGAATGTTACATTTCATTTTGAAATGAAGGTTAATTTCAGAATGAAGCGAGATTGCTGTTAGCCAATCAAAATAACGTATCATAATGAAACATACATGTAATGTAATTATATGGATTTAGTTTAAACATATTTTATTTGCTAAATCTATGCAAAATGGATGCGACACAGGTAAATCTTACTTATGAAGTCTTCCCCATAATACACGTAATACAATATGATTATATATAAAATAATTATAATTTGAGCATGCATGTAAAGGAACAATTTTTTTTTGATATTATACGAACTATAATTAGAAAGAAGAAAAGAAAAGGAAGAAACAAAGACTGAGAAATCATATTATTCTGTGATGATGACTTAGACCTGATCGGGAATTACAGCATCACAAGAAAGTCTTATCGTCTTATAACCGTTCAAATGAAATGTTTTAATTTTTCAACAAGACTAAAATTAGCATTAACAATGTAATCATTCTGCATATCATGTGCATGTATGTTTGTCAAGATGGTGTATTCGGATTTCTTTGAAAGTTGTGTTTTTCGGTATAATAAAACATTTAATGACTGGTTATGAGGATAATAGCAAATATGTTGTCTTTTCGATACCTCGCCTCGATCAGTAGTTGATTTCTAAGGGACACCAAGCTTGCTTTTACCCTCATAACCAGTCAGTAAGTGTATAAAAGTAATGCAATTATTCTATAATATTAAGTTTTCGACCTGGCAAAACAATTTCGTTTTAACTTACTGTTTATAGATGGAATAATCCACTACAAATAAGACTTCTACGTTGTAAGAAGGTGCTCGTTTCTTTCTGCGGTGCTCTGGAAAGGTTTTGTCAATATCTGAAAGTTAAAATAAAAATATCGTCATATATACTTCACTGATAAGCTTTTGATTCATTTTCTAGAAATCGCGGTCATGAAATGTTACAGACTTTTTGTAGTGAGATCATGTAAACAGAGAAAATCCATGTGTAAGATCTGATTGATTGATTGATTGATTTTAACGCCATTTTTAGAACTTGGATATATCATGACGGCAGTTTTTATTGGTGGTGGAAGCTAGAGTACCCAGAGAGAACAACTGTGACAGACCTTCACCAGGAAATATGGCAAATGGCAATCTTAAGATCGTAGTCAAACGCGACTTGCCACGAGTGGGATTCGAACTTACAACTCTAGTGTTGATATGCTAGTGATCACTGTAAAACTAATTATTATGCATTATAATCATAAGATTCGGACAAGAGAGCAAGATGCATAGCAGGACAATCGACATATTTTAAAAATAATTAAATGAAATAGTGACGGAGGAGGAGGCGACGACGATGTATAAGAGGGCATGTGAATTATCCTCAATAAAAAAGCCTTGCTCTATGAGAAGAATGCACTTGGAGTATCATTTAATAAAGCAAAACACTGTATTCATGCGGCTATCGGAAACGAATATCTACATGGTATCATTCAGCCTCCGAAAAGATTAGCATGCACTTAAACCAAATCGAAAAGCCTTAAATAAAGCTTACATTGTCAGAACCCCAATAATTCAATTTTTGATGAAATCAAAAAAAGTTTGACTTTGGACCCATTGAGCCTCAATGAGGACCAATTTGATAACGGAGCTCAAAATCAAAAATCTAAATACACGGTTAGATTCAGCATGCATTGTATCAAAGAACCCCATATATTCATTTTTTGTTGAAATCAAACAAAGTGTAATTTTGGACCCCCGATTAGGACCAATTGAAAACTGGCCTAAAATCTAAAATCTGAATAAATGTTTAAATTCATATAAAAAAGAAGATATGGTATGATTGCCAATGAGACAACTGTCCACAAGAGACCAAAATGACACAGAAATTAACAACTATAGGTCACCGTACGGCCTTCAACAATGAGCAAAGCCCAATAAATTAAATTCAGCATATCAAAGAACAGCAAGAATTTAATTTTTGTTAAAATAGCTCTAAATTTTGTTTTGGACCCTTTGGACCTCAATCATGTCATTGTGGACCAATTTAAAAACGGGCCCAAAACCAAAAATCTAAATACACGGTTAGATTCAGCATAATAAAGAACCCCAAGAATTCAAGACTTTGAATTAAACCCCATTGATATTGGTCAAGAAATAAGCAATTAGAAAAGTATTGTTTTTGGCCCCTTTTTCTAAACGGTCAGGGCCATAGCTCCCAAAATCAATCCCAACCTTCCCTTTTAAGTATGGAACCTTGTGGTACTATTTCATTGAGATCCATAGACTTATACTCCAGTTATTGTCCTGAAACCAGAAACTTTTTGGGTTGTTTTTTTGGCCCCTTGGTTGTCCCTAATTTCTAAATTGTTTGGGCCATAACCCCAATATCAATCCCAACCTTCCTTTTGTGATAAGGAACCTTGTGGTACAATTTCATAGAGATCCATAGACTTATAATGAAGTTATTGTCTTCGGACGACGACGACGCAGACGACAACGTCATACCATTAAACGGCCGCAAAAATTTTGCGGTCGTATAAAAATACACGTATAAAACTAAAGCTGTTCAAACTTTAATAATAAACTTTCAATCGTGTTTTAAAACGCGGCGTATGGTGTATACATGTAAATAGGTTAATAAATTCTACATTATAGCACTTACTTGTGTATATTGGGTCTTTCAGATTTTTAGGTTTCGGTGACGGCGTTTTCCATATCTTAAAATGATAGATACTCTTTGGCTGTTGGGACTCCTTATGTGTCACAACGGAATTGTTATTTTAAACTCTAAGATGTATTCCTCATTTTCAAAGTGGAATGTACCATACTGAAAGCAAAAGAAGCTCATCAAAGATACCAGACTTTATATTAAGGGTACCAGACGCACGTTTCGTCTACATAAGACTCAACAGTGGTGCTCGAATCCAAGCAGTTAGAAATGAAAAGTTTAACAGCATAACAAAATAAATGGAAAGTGTTTCCATGGGACAGAGATGATGCCCCCGCTTGCATATAACGTTATAAAGGGACATTACTCAAGAACTGTAAAAGTGACGCCACCCACATTCAAACTTGATCTGTGCTTTGGGGTAATAAGCATTGTGTATAAGTTTTATAAAATTTGGCTGAGGCAAACTAAAGTTAGAGAACGGAAACTAATTTTGGGACGTACGTACATACTAACAAACATATGTTTTTCATATGTTTATGTTTTCATATGACATAAAACATAAGAAAACATATGTTTTTCATATGCTGCACAAAACTGATGAAAAATATGAAATTCATATGTTTTTCATATGACATATAAAACATATGAAAAACATATGTTGCAATTTTTCCTGTGTAGTTGATGTAACCCAATTCATCGTAAACTATATTTAACCAAAAGATAAACCAGATACGAGAGAGACAATCGGATGGACGGACGGGGAGGCGGAAGCATTAACTTCCTTAAGCAGGGCGTATAGAAATTTAATTTATAAGAATTTATCAATCGGAAATTTTACTGTACAATTAACCTCGTTGTGTATGCATACAATTAATAAGGAAACAAAGAAATGACTCACATGTTTCATCTTTATTTTCTGAGAAAATTCTATTAACGTTATCCTTTTATATTCTTATATAAAATAAGTTTTCATTTTGTTCATATTTGTTCTTCATCGTTATTGTTTCAACCATCTCAATATAAAGAAATTTTGCAAAATGTATTCCTTGAAACTGAGCTCACTGATTATTAAGGGTCTAGATATGGGGGAAGGGTTTTGGGGGTGTCCTTCATATCTTTATTCTTTAGATCATTTTTCTCTATTCTTTATTTAATTTTTAATTTGACAATTATTCCATTTTCTGTATATCTTAGCCATTATTCTCTATTCTTTTTTTAGCATATTTTTCTCTTAATTTATTTTTTACACTTTACTCTGAATCTTTTGTCAATTATTCTATTTTTGTAAACCCCATCCATGCAGACCCTCTTGGATTCTTACTTTTAACTATCATATTACCATGACAATAATGTTAAAATCAGCAGGGTGTAAACTATACGTTTTGGTCCAAAAAATCTATCAATTCTCAAAATCGCATACTACCTTAAGTAGCTGAACATGCTGAAAGGGTGCCAACTTAAAATACGTTTACAGAATGAATCACATTATCGTACGATTTTTAGGTGAACCATAGTCATTCATGTATATACCCCTTATGGCAGTACTTATATATGTTAACAGCTATATAACTCCATATTTAGTAATAAACCAGAAACGAATGTCAAGATTGTAAATTGCAAAGGTCAAGGATATTAGAATGACCAAATTTATATAAGTACAATTTGTCCGGAAGGAGTTACCACCATCTATTTAATATTACTGATCTCAGTAACCAAATATCATGATTAATTGTCATACAAATTAAGTCATTTTTACAATTTTCGTTTTTTATATTTATTTCTAGGAAAGTTGGTACCAGTAAATTTTCAGTGGTCCATAGCTTACATTAAGCAGTGTCAGAATTTTTTGTAAATCATATTCCAAGGTCCTATAGTATATACCTCAGGTAAGAAAATGATAAGCTATAGGACGGGCAAATAATGCTAGGGGCAATATTAACGGGATTTACATTCACATATGTAAAGATAATGTAAGATTTTGGGTAGATCTAACAGACTTCTGTTTTTGGCATCACCGGTATTGCTTCAATCTACATCTTTTTTGCTTAGTTTCGGGGGCTACTCTGATTCGACACCTGTTCAATTTCAGCAGTAAGAGTATATACCGACATGTTCTTCATTTGTGATTGATCAATGATATTTTAAGGAATCATACCACATGCATGGACACCCACCCTTTTCTACATGTAACACCAAATTAAATGTGGTTGCATATTTATACATCCCACAGGCACAGCAAGGCACACCCTTTCCACGCAAAAAGAAACACAAACACAAAGAAAAAAGAAAACTCACCTCACCACAAGGTTTTCAAGGTGTCAATTTTTCAAGGTGTTAATTTTCGTATGTTCAGTAACCCAATTCAAATTGGTCATTTACCTTAATCGTATAGTTTTTGTCGTCACCCTCTTGAATGACCACTGTTCATTCTTAATGTATGTATACGTACCATATGACTCCTTAAGCCATCGATAGATTCAATGTAAAACGAGGCTCCATTGGAGGTGTCGTAATAATAATTCACATCCTGCAAATAATATGATAAAATATTTCATAAAGAATATAAAGAACATTTATATAAGCATTCGCAAAGTTCAAATCATATCAACTAGTTCTTTGCGGACAAAAAGCTAAATTGTGTAGACAGGATTCATGCTTAATTTGCATAATTCAGAGAATTTAACACTAATCATAATATCCAACTAATTATCCTATCGGAACCCACTCCTCTGCAAACATGGCAAAATATTTATCAAATTATTATTTTTTCTTTCCGAATATGGAAGTACTATATTGACAGAATTCCATGCTCCGGAGTTAATAATCTAGAGCAATGTTCAACAAAGTACATAATATTGATAATCTATGACATTTTATGCACAATAAAATGTAAAAATAGATGATGCCTAATGTCCCTCTGCAATGTGAAATGGCTTTTGGGAGGGGTCCATTATATAAATAACACATAGCTGAGAGGGTGATAGAGCAGATTGTTACCCCGAGAAACATTGTCAACTGAGGCGAGGCCAAGGTTGACAATGTCTTTTCGAGGGGTAACAATCTGCTCTATCACCCTCTCAGATATGTGCTATTTAATTTATTATACTGAATGTTCTGTTATTACTGTCTATTAAATTTCAAATTCAAAGTAATAAACTATATAACAATCATCCGTATTTATTAAAGCGCACACTTGAGCAAGCGTCTTCGTGAATGGTAATAGAGTATTTGCCATGGGAAAGAGTAAATTGTCTCCCTCGTATTAACCAATCAAAATCTGGCATTTTGACATGAAGTATAATAATGCATACTGTCTCGAAGTATTTGATAATATTTAACTGAATTCTGCCTATATATATATATATATATATATATATATATATTTAACTAATTATATATATATATATATATATATATATATATATATAGTTTGAAGATACAAGAACTACAGATAAAACTTTTATACAGACAAGAAGTGGTCTACAAAATACTGCGAAGTATACAATTTAACTCTTCAAAAACCAATGTTGCTGTGGAGGTATGGACAGTTACTTTTTTAATATAGCACCCGTCATTTCCAAGTTGATTAAAAAATCTCTATAATGGGTGTTCCTGCATGCATTATTAATGTTTAGGGATACATAATAATATCAGGAACATCTAAAATTTCACAAAGGGTACACATGTTGTTTAAAACATGCTTTAAATAGTTTAATATGTTGAATTGTTGTTCTTTTGCAGAAGAAAATGTCAATAGTTTACATACATGACTTGTACATCTATTCATCGAAAACTTCAAAATATAGGTAGGTCAATTTCATCCGATATTATAGCTTCCTCACTAGGATAATTTCGAAAATGTCTTCAATTTGTGCTAAAAACTATAATATCATTGTGCTCAATAAAAATGCCTAACGATTGTTTATATTTCTTTCTATTTGGATTAAATATTATACAGGAACTGCTATTCAATGACAAAATTGGAAAACTTCACAATTTTGAAAGATTTTGACAAAAGTTCAATTACTTCCCCAATGATATTTGAGAAAGATTTTTTTTAAACCAAAACTAACATTTTTTCAATCGGAAGTAAATCTATGTACACTAACTAATCTATTTTTGTTATGAGTTCTTTGTTTCGATATAGAATTGGGGGGAAAATACAATATCCTTGTTTTTAACGGCAATGTGTATAAAGAGCCGAATAACATTTTAATTATAATATGGATATACATAATGCATGGACAATTGTCATAAAATTCTTTAAAAATAAATTATTCAATATATCTTTAATGTTCAAACACTAGTTTTATCATCTTTAGTATCTTGATCCCATTGGTTGATACACATTTAGGGGAAATTGACCATACTTCTAACGAAAAGCACACGCTTAAACTATTATTCATTTACCAGACACTAAATGATCAAAGTAATATAGTAAGTGTTTTCAAGTAGATACATGGACATGACCTCTCATCATTTAGCAAATACATCGGTATTTTTACATTGTTATAAGTTTTTAATATTAACAAGTATATTTACATAATTAGTATTTTCCTTTGAAGCGCCAGTGTGTACTAAAGAAACTTTATATATTCAAGATTAACAATATATATTATTTCATACATGTTTAAATGAAATACTTTTTTACATTTATACACTCACTTCGATGCTCCCTTTCGAGTATAATTTTTGTTTTAATATTTCATCCTTTTTTAATAATTTTCACCATCTACTTGCTTGTTGCCTTCGAGACTGAATTGACGGAAGTGAGCAGACTATAAAAACAGGATTTTTTGGGGTCAAATTTGTGCTCTATACTGCCAAATATAAGCATGCAAATATGTCATACAAAGTACATTTGCAGATAGCTTTATGCTTTTGTATGCATGTGTGTATATATACTAACGTGTAAATCTGTGTGTAAATCTTCTCGTATTATTGAGCCATTGTGTGCAAAAACGTACACTGGAATTCTGGAACTGAGTTGTACATTTTGTTGTAACTTTAATATCACAGGTTTCGATGAGAGAGAAAATTTTAATGAGATATCGTATTTAGAACTAACTGAACGTCTATATATATTATTGTCTAGTAACTCTACTCGTATGGAACCTGAAATCAAAAACAAGTAGATGTTAAGTAAGTAGTAATCAAATCCTATCTCTTCCTAGTCTTTGTTTTCACCATAATACCAAACATAAACAAATCGTACGTGCAATGGTCTGGATGAAACTAGATTTGCCATAACTTCCAGAAATTCTCAAAAATCGACAAAAAATAGCTGCTATTGTAATTAAACTTATTTCGAGGCCTTGTGTAGTTTTATATGCGGTGTGAGTGTTGTTCATTGTTGAAGGCCGTACGGTGGTCTATAGTTACTAACTTTTACATCATTTGGTCTGTGGTGGAGAATTGTCTCATTGGTAATCCTACCACATATTCTCACTTTCATATTTAATGTATATGGATCGTAGCCTTTACGAAATATTCCAAAACATTTCAAATACTCGCTTACTAAATTATTGTTACCTTTGTGTAACTTGGCGCAGTATAGTAGGTTCGCGCTGACGCGAGCAACGTTAAGCAGTGATCAATCGATCAATTAACTATGTGAAAAGCTTGTGCATATTTTTGATATCTTCGTTTCTCAACAAATCAAATTACATTGTTAGATCAACAACTATGTTATGTCATTAGTGATGTTGAGCAGGGACTGAGTTTGCTACAATATCTTCGAATCAAACAATCAGAGCTTTAGAGTTCTACATCTGCAAAATTCTTATATAATATCAAAATTTACCAAGAAGAAAAATCTAGATCTCGGGACCCTCCAAAAATAATTCTGTGTCCCTATGGACCTCTAACCATGTCGTTTCTTTCGAAAACTTTCACAAATGTAAATTATTGACAAAGGTTGAAACAACATTCCCGCTGACCCTAAGTATTATCCATAGGCATTATCATGATTAGATATACATACACGTTCTTGATCAGAATATTCCAAGAGGTATTTGGCTACGATCAAGAAAATGGCTTATTTTATGTAACCATATTAAAGATATCAATTTAAAGACAATTTTATTTCCTAATCTTTCGTAGCCTCTCCCCCTTATACTACACTTTGATACTCGCAGGCCGACTGCTACATGTATGCTGTTGTTTTACCAAAATTACAGTTTGCTTGAAAAGGTATAGTGACTTTTATCGTATTTATTTTATCCATATATCTTAATTAGTACGTCTATAAACAACTTACCAGAGTTGAAATTAACATCCTGGTTTAAAACATTTTGTTTCAAACAACTGTAACCACCGAAAATCCAAATAAAATAGCATAGAACGAACTCAAAGTAAAACATCTTACATTTGTAAAATATTGAAAATATAAGGAAGTGAGTAAGTACACTTATAATAATCATGTGACTTCAATAAATAATCTTGTACAATAGATATTGCTCTGTTTTCCGGATGACTGACTCCAGGGTTGAATGTGTATTGCCGTTGTAAACATTGTAAATCAAGACAGCGTGAAATTTGACATTTTGATACGATTTACCTGATTGTGTCACCTGATACAGGTAAAATAAAGGTAATCTGCATTACGAACAAATAAAGTATACAAGGTTTCATATCTTTTATTTGTTTATCAATAAAAAGGTCAGGATTAATTACATTATGTTGGTCTCGTACCGCTCAATTAAATTTTGCTTAAATGTTTAGTATCTAATGGAATTACTTGAAAATAGTTTTTGAACTTTAATTTCGAATATAGAAAAAAGATGGCATTTCTTTTCCGTATCACACAGCGACATCAAATGACCCCTCCCAGTTTTTGGCCAATCCTCCCGTGTGTGTCAAAGTAACTGTACCTCAACTACAATGTACTTCAGGTGATTCATCATCACAAACGTCAAAATATGATAAATTCTGTTTATACGAACATATTTGTTTATAATTTATTTTTTTATCGCTTGAGAGCAAACAAATCTGATAATTGAAGAAATCAGCTAAACTATATTTAAGACAAACACACGGAAGCAGTAACCACTATAAACATACAACCAACGATTACACAATACTTGTAGAGTTAACATGGTTAATGGCCAGATATATCTGATCATTCTCCATTAACGTTAAACAGTTTAGTTAATTTACGTTTTTGATTGAGTTAAGCCTTCCAATTGATGTTTTATCGTGTGTTTTTCTATGTTGTGATGTTATACTATTGTTTCAGAATAAGGGAGAAGGTTTGGTACCATTAAAACGTTTAATCCCGCTGCAAATGTTTGCACCTGTCCTAAGTCAGGAATCTGATGTACAGTAGTTGTCGTTTGTTTATGTAATTTATACGTGTTTCTCGTTTCTCGTTTTTTATATAGACTAGACCGTTGGTTTTACCGTTTGAATGGTTTTACACTAGTACTTTTGGGGCCCTTTATAGCTTGTTGTTCGGTGTGAGCCAAGGCTCCGTGTTGAAGGCCGTACATTGACCTATAATGGTTTACTTTTATAAATTGTTATTTGGATGGAGAGTTGTCTCATTGGCACTCACACCACATCTTCCTATATCTAGCTAAAATAAATAATTATCACAGGACTGCAAGTGATGTGTCTTGCTGTGCAAAAATATATATGAAGAATACAATTAAACACGTTATCAACTCATAGATGCTATTAATTTTGGCATTTAACCTTGAAATAACTGAGGTAAGAAACCGCATATACATGATTGAATTCCAGTTGCAAATATTCCAGCATATTCGTTTGAAAGACACATTAACATTATTTCAATTAGTTTTAAGCATTTCAAAATACCACAATTGAAAACTAAAACTGGCCAGAACAAAGCGCACATGTGTCCTCCCCTTGTTCTCAAAATATTAAAGATTGAAACTAGTCCATAATTTGTGTTGATGTTCAATCGAACTCGATTTCATGTGGAACATTTCTTATCAACTACAGATGGATGAATTGATTTAACGTCCAGTGGCCAATTTTACATGCATATCAGGACGAGAACATGTTGATGTAATATAAATATAAGCCCTGCTTTGTACAAGACTGAAACGCTAAGCCGGGTTATTAACGTGCTTGTTTGTAACAGAACAGAGGAAGGCATGTCACCCTTTAGTACTCTGACTCCAAGTCGACAAGTCTTTTTTGTTGCTTCCAAATGCTGCTTGCTTAACGTGGAGGAGCCAAATACCTACGTGCAAGTCTTTGGTTTGAACTGATCAGAGAATGAACCCATGACCTCCCACACTACCTATATACAACCGATGCGGTCTTTCACATAAAATATAATCTCATGGATTCTCCTTGGGTGATCGAGAGGCCAAGATGTGTTGACTTTCGTTAGATCATGAATTTTCAACAGTATTTTTAAAAGTGGCGTATGATTTAGCCCAAAAAGCAGATGGGATGGATATTTTTACTGCAACTGAAGATGACAACATTTCAATATTCCCCTGATGAATCACAAGATGACAAAAGTACAGATAACCGGATGCATCCCTTTGTATATGTAATATTTATGTATTTTCCGATATGTAAAGCTTTTGTATATCATATAGTTTCATTGTAATTGTCTGTATTTGATGTTATCGCCCTGATTCACATATTGTTATGACGAATTACAAAAGTTTATAAAGTCATCAAATGTGTTTCCTTGACCACCAAATATGTGACATTATCGTCTGGTGAGGGGATGGACATCTCAAAGTCCCAATGTTTATGGTAAATTGACATCTGAACGTCCCAATGTTGATGGTCAAAATGATAGAAAAGTGGAAGAACACGTTGAGAAAGGTAACTCGTCCTTGGGGAGGGGGATAAAGATAAAGTTTGACCTCAGAGACTAACAATTGAAATAAATACTAGTAAATGAAAGTAAAGGAACAAGAATACGTGTTAATAGGACACCGTGTCCCGCTCGCATTATCACATTTCCATGTTGAGTAAACCATGGAATAAAAAATATATATTATATATAATTTGGCATAAATACTAAACAGGTTATTCGAACCAAAACTTCTACCTGCTACGGAACTGATGGACGAATGGTAGGGCAGAACCACAAACAAAAAAAAAACAATGCCCGCTACTATCGCAGTCGGGACAACAACATCAAAAAAGATCAAACACGTTGCATTTTACTAACTGGGAACCTTACATAACTAAATTTAGTTAAACTCATTCAGTTATTATCATTTCATGTGATTACTTTATTTAGAAAAAAAAATTAAGTTATACTGATGTATGAGTTTTAGACGACCAATTGAAGGATTCAGAGGAGGGATACCGGTGTTTGAGTTTTTTGTAAAATTCGAAAATACTGGTCAGAATCAGGTTCAAATTGACCAAAATCTTCTTGATCCCCGCCACTTTTAACGCACACACACAGACACACAAGAACACATTTTAATTCCTTTTGGAACCCCATTACGGATCTCTCGAAATGAATATCTGACCCGTTGTCAAATCGTGCAGTAAATCACCGTATATCATTGTATATAATCGTATCACGGCTGCTGATATTACATTTTTATGCTATATTACATAATTGGAGATTTGCCTACTGCCATCAACAGAACAAAATATTACAGTATTACAGCAAAAAGAGATATTTTGTAATACAAATCAAACGTTGTAACTGCCAGAAAATCGATTTAACAGATGTATGATTCACTTAACTATGACTGTGTCATTTCAAACTGACTGATAAGTGTATGCGGTTTACCAAATAAAAGTGCTAAGTTCTTGTGAACAATGAAACAACAAAATAGAACCCAAACCGAAAAATTGAATAAAATTAAATTTTAACAAATATACCCACGATTCTTGAAAAGTTCCCTCCTTGAGCCCCGTATACCGAAAAAATTAAATCAAATTATACTAAATAAAATATACCCTAGAAAAACAGAACGAGCATTATTTCAGTCCATACCACAGGTGATTGGCTAATTTTATGCCCCCGCCGTAGCGGAGGGGGCATTAAGTTTTACCCTTGTCCGTCTGTACGTCCGTAGGTACGTACGTCCCAAAGTTGGTTTCCGTTTTCTAACTTTAGTTTGCCTACACCAAATGTTATGAAACTCATACACAATGCTTATTACCACAAAACATGCAATGATCAAGTTTAATATTGGTGGCATCACTTTAACCGTTCAAGAGTTATGCCCCTTTACAAATGGAATAAAATGCTCCGCTGGGCGCAGCTTGATACGACCGCAGAGGTCGAACTCTGAACAGTTGGGGCAAGTATGGACACAACATTCAAGCTTGATACAGCACTGAATTTGGATTGTGATTAAATATTTGACACAGCATAGGTTTCTGACACAGAATGAATGTGGTCTAAGAACTTAACAATTTTTAATTTACCTATTCAAACCATATCATTATGATTTGCTTTTATATATAAATCAGAAATAACCAATTTGAAATGAAAAATCTTAAAGAAAAATGAAAAAAAAAAAATCCCCCCTCAAATTTTTTGAACCCCCTTATGATTCATCACCCCCAAACTCAATCCCAGACTTCCCTTTGTGGTATGGTACCTTGCAGTACAATTTCAGAGAGATCCGTACACTTTAACACAAGTTATTGTCTGGAAACTAGAAAAATGCTTGTTTTTTGGTCCCTTTTTGGCCCCAAATTCCTAAACGTTTAGGGCAATTAACCCCAAACTCAAACCCAGCTTTCCCTTTGTGATATGGAACCTTGTAGTACAATTTCATAAAGATCAATACACTTACATAAGTTATTGTCCTGAAACTAGAAAAATGCTTGTTTTTGTTGTCCCTTTTGGCCCCTATTTCCTAAAATTTTGAGGCAATTACCCCCAAAATCAATCCCAGCCTTCCCTTTGTGGTATGGTACCTTGCAGCACAATTTCAGAGAGATCCATACACTTGAACACAAGTTATTGTCTGGAAACTAGAAAAATACTTATTTTGGCCCCTTTTTGGCCCCTTATTCCTAAACGTTTTGGGCAATTACCCCCAAATTCAATTCCAGCTTTCCCTTTGTGATATGGAACATTGTAGTACAATTTCAGAAAGATCCATACACTTACACAAGTTATTGTCATGAAACTAGAAAAATGCTTGTTTTTTCCCCTTTTTTGGCCCCTAATTCCTAAAATTTGGAGGCAATTACCCCAAAATCAATCCCAGCATTCCCTTTGTGATACGGAACCTTGTGGTACAATGTCAGAGAGATCCATACACTAACACACAAGTTATGTCTGGAAGTTACAAAAATGCTTATTTTTGGCCCCTAATTCCTTATCTGTTGGTACCATAACCCCCAAAATCAATCCCAACCTTCCTTTTGTGGTATTGAACCTTATGGTAAAATTTCATAGAGATCCATTAACTTAAACTAAAGTTAGAGTGCGAAAACCAATGTGTCTTCGGACGACGACGACGACGCCAACGTCATACCAATACACGACCGCATAATTTTTTGCGGTCGTATAAAAATTGCTGAATTTTTCCGTTTCCGTTCTCTAACTTAAGTTAACCTCAACCAAATGTTATGAAACTTATACACAATGCTTATTACTACAAAAATACAGATCAAGTTGGAATTTTGGTGGTGTAACTTTTGTTGTTCTAGTGTTATGCCCCTTAACAAATTGAAAAATTGCTGAATTTTTCGTTTCCGTTCTCTAACTTAAGTTTGCCTCTACCAAATTTTATGAAACTTATACACAATCATGACAATGCTTATTACCACAAAACTCAGATCAAGTACAAATTTGGGAAGCGTCACTTTTAACGTTCTTCAGTTATGTCTGTCCCTTTATAACAATATATGATAAGCAAGCGGGGGCATCATCTGTGTCCCATGGACACATTCCCCATTTTTTTTTTTTTAATTAATTCACAGTAAAATTTCTAAATTTCTTCAGTATGCAGAATGGTGCTTGTGGTCGTGGGGAGTTAATTCCCCAATCACCTGTGGTCCGTACTAGTATGTTTGTAGCCATTTGAAGTGTCTATCTGGTATGGAATGTTTACAGTGAATTCATCAAATGACAGAAAGACCAAAACTGCTGGTCTATAGACTATTGGATTGGGTGAAAGAAAGCAATAACCTTATAAATTACTGGCATTTTTAACGGTACTTAGAATAAAATAGCATGAGAGTTGGAATAATATTTTATTATTAAAGCTTATCCATTTAACACATGTTAAGGTTAAAAAATTCCGGGAAATAACATCCATATTTTTTCAAATGTAGACATTAACCTGTCAACTAAGGAGCCATTCAAAATGTGCCTTTCTATTGGATGCAAAAATTGGAAGCCTCCATTACAACATTGTACAACTGCATTTTAGGTCAACTCTTTCCGCATGCCATCTACTTTTTTTTTTTGCTTTAGTACCAACTAGAACTGCTATACATTTTTCATATTTGTTTATTCTTTAACAATGTTTAAGAAATAAAGTTTTGAACACCTTTGGTATTCAAAGGAAAATGCATTGCTAATAGTTACGCTCTTGTAACATGTGTAACCTAGAGACGTTCTTGTAAACACTTCTTTTATTTGTATACATAGTTTACATATGTTTTAATTAAATATTTATTTATATAAAGGTTGCGTTACATTTTGTAAATGAAAGCAATGAATATTTACAAGTAAATGAAATAACATATAAAGAAAGAAAAAACGAAGGAAAAAAGAAAGAGAAAGAAAGAAAATCAAACTTGTTTTGTGTGGCGAATAAAGCATGTGTTAGATTTAATAGGATGAAACTATTTTTCCTTAAAATATTGAAAAAAAAAATAAGAACATAAAATATTGTACGAGAAGAAATATTATTTTAAAGAAAACTATAAGAATATTATTGAACATGTTAAAATCGCAGAATAATAAATTAATTGTAGAAACATGGTGAACTGAAAATCCGATAAAAATCATAAATCCTAGCGACAAAGAACAATAACAGTACGAATACAAATATATTCAATACACACTTATTACATGTATAATTATAAACATAACGTATATATACCATGTATACACAGTTGGATGTGTATGATAAAGTCTATGGCTTATAACCACCCACATAATTTTACCTATTATTATAAGTACATAAGTTTTGCAATTAACTAGAATAATTACTTACTTTGTACTTCAGGTCTATCATTTATGTCCCAATTACGAAATTGATCTGGTATATCAGGTGGTTTATCTTTCACTTTACATTTTATCGACGTTAATATCGTAAAAATCCATATTGAATAAAAAATAAGATGATCATAATGTATACTATATTAATATTTCTAAAGAGCGAGTAGTTCTACACGTGCACTTCATTGTACGCTTCTATTTATAGAACATGATCAACACACACTATCTCACATCGATTCTGTATCGGATTACGCAAACGGAGAAACTCATTAATATTCAATACTAAAAGTATACTCAGTGACGTTTATGTCGGTCAATATCTTAATGTATCAATCACTGAAGTGTTGGGTAGTGGTATATCAACTGAAGTGTCTCCTACAAATGTATCTTACCGACAGAATGAGGGTTTTATGTCGGTCAATATCTTAATGTATCAATCACTGAAGTGTTGGGTAGTGGTGTATCAACTGAGGTGCCTGCTACACATATATCTTACCGACAGAATGGCTTACCGACAGAATGAGTGTTTTATGTCGGTCAATATCTTAATGTATCAATCATTGAAGTGTTGGGAAGTGGTATATCAACTGAAGTGCCTCCTACAAATGTATCTTGCCGACAGAATGAGGGTTTTATGTCGGTCAATATCTTAATGTATCAATCACTGAAGTGTTGGGAAGTAATATATCAACTGAAGTGCCTCCTACAAATGTATCATACCGACAGATTGAGGGTTTTATGTTTAACATCAATATTTCATGCATACAAATAGGACGAGAATGAATTAAACAACAATTCAGTTACGAAAATATTTGGTCTGCGGAGTTGGTCGACTGTGCTGAACGGCTAAGAAAAAATAGACTTTCACTTACTAGAAAAAAGGGGGTATATGTTTTTGGAAGGAAGAAATTTTGCCTTAAAAAACGTCACATAGTCACCCATCAAATAGTTATTGGTAACGATAGATATAAAGAGCATGGCACTAGCATATGCTAATACATACTTATTACGATACTTATATGAAATGGACCCCTCCCTTTCAGCACAGATTTGCCTGACGGACATTGTAAGTGCATATTTCTAAACCACATTTTTGAATTGAAAAAAATACGTAAACATAGAAAGTCTTCATCATTGAACTTCATGGGTTAAAATACTGTACATTAAACTGATTGCTTCTAATGTCAGAGCTTGTAACAGAATATCCAGACTTTAATATCTTTTGTTGTTGCTAAGCATATGTGACGGCGATAAGTGACGTATAAAGGCAAAGGAAATCAATGCATGTGTAGTAAAACAATAAGGAGATGTTCGTCAGATTTAAATTATATCACATACCGTATAGCTAATTTAATTTCAAATACAAAAGAAGTAATTACATTTCTAGAGGTCATCGTCTGTAGTTGATGAGACAAAATGCAACTTATAATGTGACGGACGGAAGCACATGTAAAATACGGAAGAGGTAGGTGACGAACAGAGGTAAATCAAGGTACCCACCCTTACCCTTTGGGTACGGGAATATCATAATACAGTAAAAACTGTTGTTCCTTGACATATCAAATAATTTTATAAATAAGACTGCTATGACATTAAGAAGCATAGGAAGGTACACATTTATTTTTCCTGTATCGTCAAGTGCTCGTTTCGTGTTGGTTTGGATGTGTTTATAATGTCCTGATAAATTTGTAGCGAATAATTTGTTAAAATTTTAATTGTTAGAGGATAATTTGGTTCTTAAGCAAAAAGGACTGATTTTAAAAGACCTACTGAATCGGACATCACAATATTACCATTTTATAACAGTTGTAGGGCAGACCATGTAGACGTCACAGAGACATCAACCAAAACAAAAGGCATCTAGATTTTACAACAATTAAAAGGTGTTTATGTACAATATGTTCATCTCTAAATCGCCACAACACTAAACAGTTTAGGGCTGAATGTAACAGAGAGTCAACGATTTGCCATCAAAAACAAGATTCCTCAAATGAAAAAGACCCACAAAACCCACAAAACATTAAAATATTACAAAGACAACCACCGACGAGGTTTGCACATGAACACTCTCATACAAAGAAACGATCTGGATTGAAACAATAATTGAAGACTTCCTCCGAAATTCAAGACCATATCTATCGTCATTGTTTGCGGTTTTATCAACAAGACAATTTACTCGTGCGTCATCCAGGCCATATTTTGCTAATTGAACGCTTAAAAGAGAGGCGAAAGATACCAAAGGGATATTCAAACTCATTAGTCAAAAGCAAACTGACAATACTATAGCAACAAACGAAAACAAACTGACAATACCATAGCAAAAAACGAAAACAAACTGACAATACCATAGCTAAAAACGAAAACAAACTGACAATACCATAGCATAAAACGAAAACAATCTGACAATACCATAGCAAAAAACGAAAACAAACTGACAATACCATAGCAAAACATGAAAACAAACTGACAATACCATAGCAAAACATGAAAACAAACTGACAATACCATAGCAAAAAACGAAAACAAACTGACAATACCATAGCAAAAAACGAAACAAACTGACAATACCATAGCAAAACATGAAACAAACTGACAATACCATAGCAAAACATGAAAACAAACTGACAATACCATAGCAAAAACGAAAACAAACTGACAATACCATAGCAAAAACGAAACAACCTGACAATACCATAGCAAAACGAAACAAACTGACAATACCATAGCAAAACATGAAAACAAACTGACAATACCATAGCAAAACATGAAAACAAACTGACAATACCATAGCAAAAACGAAACAAACTGACAATACCATAGCAAAAACGAAACAAACTGACAATACCATAGCAAAACATGAAACAAACTGACAATACCATAGCAAAACATGAAAACAAACTGACAATACCATAGCAAAACATGAAAACAAACTGACAATACCATAGCAAAAAACGAAACAAACTGACAATACCATAGCAAAAAACGAAACAAACTGACAATACCATAGCAAAACATGAAAACAAACTGACAATACCATAGCAAAACATGAAAACAAACTGACAATACCATAGCAAAACATGAAAACAAACTGACAATACCATAGCAAAAAACGAAAACAAACTGACAATACCATAGCAAAAAACGAAACAAACTGACAATACCATAGCAAAACATGAAAACAAACTGACAATACCATAGCAAAAAACGAAAAACGACGAAAATACATTCAACAGTACACAAAACACAATATAGAAAACTAAAGACTGAGCAACACGAACCTCACCAAACCCGGGGATGATCTCAGGTACACCGGAAGAATGAGGAGATCCTTCCCCACATGTGGCAGCCGTAGTGTTGCTCATGCTTAAGTATCATTTCAATAAAAAAAAAAAAAAAACATGCCCGTGATAGCATACTTTTGATGATGCCTCATTGCTAAGCAGACAATAACTTGAAAATTCTGCGCCTTCTACGGACTAACAAATGAACAGACTGTATATCGTTTGGGTCCTATTGTTACTTTGCCACAAGAGAGGGCCACTGAATACAGTCATGTACATATGCTCTTCGCAGAAAACGACTTTGCATTGCTTCCTCATCTTTTTCAAGACTGCTTCCGCCTGTCACGAGATCAGGGTATACGGGTTCTAGCAAGTAATATTAGAAAAATCCTCTTTCCCCGTTCATCACGAAGATCTGTGAATAATCATAATAGGGGCACAAAACAGAATTATCAAAGTCACAAAAAGGACAAATATGTAGGAAGTGAAACAATGGGAAATCACCAGAACTATAGGTACAATGAAGGGAATACAAATTAAAACAGTTGGTCATTTCATGAACCTGTTCAGGCACAGCTGACAGAGAATCATAAGTATAATCCATATGTTAACAGTCATTCCATTCAAGGAAGGGATGGTCGTCAGTCCAGTGAACCAGGTTATACGGAAGAGCACAAGAGACATGACTCAAATCAACGCATTAATGATCTCGCATCCACTATTGCATCAGCAGTTGCTGGTGCATTCAGGGATTTTATGTAAACTTAAAGCTGAAATGTTATATCCCAACAAAATTAATACTTATATATATATATATAATTTTGTACGATGACATAGAGCATCTTATTTGGGGGCAATTTTAACAATGTTTTTAATAACCATGTTTTAAGAAAAACAAAAGGATTGTGAATAAAAATCCATAGATTTTTTACCTTTAATTAGAAATATTAAAACAGAATTGTTTATACTGTCTAAGGATGTCAGGTCTATGCTTTTTATTTTATTTTTTGGTATATGTCATGTGTATTAAAGTGTCAAAAAAATAACCATTTCCAGTTGGAATGTAAATGGTTTGTTTAGAAGGTTAAGTGGTGGTCTTAGGACTTCTAAACTAGATGATGAAAACTTTAGAAATTTTATGTCCTCTGATATTATAGGACTGTCAGAAACTCATGCTTCTTCTAAAGATATTTTGGCATTAGATGGATACAAATGTCATATCAATTGTAGATCTGATTCAAATAAAAGTAGGGGTGGATTGGCAGTATTCGTTAGAAAAGAAATTTTGACAGGAATTAAATTGATTGATAATTCTGTTAATGATATCATGTGGCTGAAGCTTGATAAATATTATTTTGGTTTGACAAAGGATTCATTTGTTTGTTTTTTATATATTTCACCTGCAAACTCATCTTATACTGTTCGTACCAATTGCGACAAACAGATATTTGACAAATTATACAATGATGTAGCCAAGTATGGTACTTCAGGGGAGATAATGCTATTGGGAGACTTAAATGCGCATGTAAAATGTGACGAGTTAGATTTTATTACAAATGAAGTTGATGATACTTTAGATGATTTTCTCCCCGTCAACTATGAAGCTGACTGTATTCATAAACTTAGAAATACAGAAATTCCACAAAGTACTAACAATTATGGTAAATCAGTAATTGAGATATGTACAGAGTCCCAGCTAAGAATTCTAAATGGGAGAACACTGGGAGATTCTAAAGGGAAAATAACTTTTTACAACCATATGGGTGTGTCCATTGTTGACTATTGCATCTGCAGTGCATCATTTCTACCCAATATTAACAATTTTACAGTTGGAAATACTGCACTACACTTTCTGATCATTGTCCAATATCAGTTCAGATTTTATCTCAGTCAGTACAAGAGACCGCATTCAATTTACAGAAAAATAACATGAAAAGAATTAACATAAATGGAGCTCGGGAAGGAGTATTTAAAGCTAATATTTTATCCTATGATTTTAGTCTAATTATAAAAGAAATAGACACACTGGTACTGGATAATGATAATAATAATAATAATGATCATAATTTATTGGATTCCAACAGTCCACTTTTAAAAGGGGTAAATGAAACTGTTTCAAAAGTATCCTCTATGCTTTATAATGCAGCTTTTGTGGGTAATGCAAAGAGTAAAGGTAAAAAAGGAATGAAACGTAGAAAAATAAAGAAACCACATTATGATGGGGAGTGTGAAACTATGTACAGAAATGTTAAATGTTTGAGTAGAAGGTTGTGTGAAACACCTTGGGATAAAACTTTGAGATTATATGTATTACAACAGAAAAAGGAGTATAATAAGTTAGTATGAAAGAAATATAGAAATTTTCGTCAAAAAGTTTTGGATAATATTTTGGAGGCAGAAAAACGCAAACCTTAAGAATTTTGGAAAGCCATAAATACTTTAAAACCCAATACAAATTCTGATCCTAGTTCAAATATAACTCATCAGGAATGGTTTGAATACTTTAAAAAGCTTATGAATGTAAATCAGAAAGATAATTTTTCTAATGATAATAAGGTTATTGATCAATTTAACTCTGATATTCTCAATTATAACATGACAACTGAGGAGGTGATACTTGCATTAAAATCATTAAAGAATAATAAAGCTTGCGGAGCTGATGGTGTTACAAATGAGATGATAAAATATCATGTTCAGTTAATACAGATATATATGTTAAGTTATTTAATCTTATATTTAAATCTGGGATTTATCCGGCTGGTTGAGAGAAAATTTTATCAAACCAATTTTTAAAGGAGGGTGCTTCAATGATCCCTCAAATTATAGAGGAGTAGCCCTATCAAGCTGTTTAGGGAAATTTTTTAGCAGAATTTTACAGAATAGGTTAGAAAAGTTTTTGGAAAAGAATAATATAGTTTGTAATGAACAAATTGGATTTAGAAGTGGTTGCAGAACGAGTGATCATATTTTAACACTCAAGACTATTATTGACAAAGCTTTCAAATCATCAAAGAAAATTTTTGTCTGCTTTGTAGACTTTAAAAAAGCTTTTGATACAATAAATAGAAATGCACTTTTTCACAAACTGTGTTCTTATAATATAAATGGATCATTTTATAAGATTTTACAAAACATGTATAGGGAGGTTCAATTTTCTGTAAAGTTTAGTGAAGGGTTAACACAATCCTTCAGTTCCACTGTTGGTGTAAAGCAAGGGTGCAGTTTAAGCCCTACATTGTTCTCACTTTATATAAATGACTTAGTTAACATATTTGACAGCTCTTGTGACCCTACTATATTAAATGATAAAAATGTATCTTGTTTGTTATATGCAGATGACCTTGTGTTAATATCTGAATCAGAGTCTGGCTTACAACAATGTTTAAACAAACTCAACACTTACTGCGATAAGTGGAATTTAACTGTAAATCTAAACAAAACTAATGTTATGATATTTAATAAATCAGGTAAAGCCTTAAAAAATTATAACTTTAAATTAAATGAACACACAGTTGATTTGACCAATGAATATAAATATTTGGGTATTTTATTTAAGCCCTCAGGAATTTTCACTTATGCTGTTAATCATCTGTGCAAAAAAGCTTCAAAGGCAATGTTTTGCATTAGAAAGCTCTTATTCTCAGATAAGCTTAATATTTATCCACATTTAAAACTGTTTGAAAGTTGTTTAAAACCTATACTACTTTATTGCAGTGAAATATGGGCACTTAATATGTTAGTTAAAGATAATTCAAGTCTTGAATGTAGATATTTGTCTTTTTTACCATCAAAATTTCAAATAAAATTTGCTAAATATCTTGTTGGTGTAAATAAAGCTGCAGTAAACACAGCAGTTTTAGCAGAAATAGGTATGTTACCTATTGCTATTGATGCTGTAAAGGCTTCTGTTGGCTATTGGTGCCATTTGATGAATGCAAAAAGATAGTTATGCTTCAAATGCCTATAAATGTAGTTTCAATTTAAATAATGGTTTTGCGGTCAAATTGAAAAATACTCTTTCAAAATAGGGTTCAATCATGTATGGGAAAATCAAAATACTTTCTCCAAAAATGCCTTATTAATGCTGTAGGTAAAAATTAGCTGAAAGGTATACAGATTTTGGAAAGACAGTCTTTTAAACGACCAAAATAATCCTAATGGAAACAAATTAAGAACATACAGAAAATTAAAAAAAGAATACAAATTAGAAAATGTTTTATTAATAGATTTAGATCGATACATGATATCAAATTTTATAAAAATAAGAATAAGTAATAGTTATCTAAATATTGAACAGGGTAGACACCGTAAATTACCTTTGGAAAAAGATTATGTCCTCTCTGTAAAAGGAGGTAGAAGATGAATATCATTTTGCTTTAAAATGTCAAATTTTAGAAGAATGTAGGCAAAAACTTTTTCAGGAAGTAGAGAGTATTGTTCCAGATTTCACCAAAATGTCGGATGCGGAAAAATTTGCATTTATGTTTACATTTAATGAGTATGACGTAACTAAAATTATTGTCAAGGGAGTTAATGATTTATATGTTTTAAGAAATAGCCTAGCTGATAAGAAGAACTAGTCGATGTAACAAAGTTGTGACTATTCTATATTTTTCTTATAGTTTTTGTTATGATATATTTTATAACAATTGCATTATAATTTTGTACTTGTACTTTCAAATTTGCAAAAGTATCACCTCCCCAAAACATTTAAATATAGTCTTATAGAATATGAATGTTGTTTAAATTTAAATATTGTATGTTTGTAATGATTGTCATGTTTGTTTTGGTAACAATCCAATATTTGGATTTTACACCAATAAAATGATTTGATTTGACTTGATTTGATTTAGCACTTGACAAAAAAAGAGAACACTGGTGTTCATTTGAGTTATCCCCCTTTGGCCTTTTAGAACATATATAATCAATTAATTTTATTTTAGATCCATAATTGGAAATAAATAAGATGACGAAAAGATATGGGCCCATATACATATTTCAGTTAATGTAAGATTTGAGGCAACTTTTAACTTCACTGAAAACATTATAAGTGTCAAAGTTCATGCTTATATTTTAATTGAAAATTACATTTTCTCAATTTGAATACACATGCTCATCATACCATTAGTGTAAATCATTCGTTCAAATACTCATGATACCATTAGTGTAAATCATTCGTTCAAATACTCATCATACCATTAGTGTAAATCATTCGTTCAAATACTCATCATACCATTAGTGTAAATCATTCGTTCAAATACTCATCATACCATTAGTGTAAATCATTCCTTCAAATAACTTTTTAAGTGACTGGTTAATTCCGTTATTCTATTTCAAAGTTGTATATTCAACATAACAATGTATTCAAGGTCGCCCCATAGTCTTAAATGTAAAAACTGAAAACATTATAAATAATACATGAACTCCACGTCCTTGGGTCAACGGATGTTCGATTATTCTTATTCTACTTTACAACATTGCAGTATATCTCTCCCGCTTTTCTTATTTTTATTAATCATAACTATAATTTCTACTAAATTGTGACTGTAAGGACGATATAATAATTCCTCTTTTCGGTATATATAGTATTTATTACATTTAAATCCTTCCTAATAAGGTACGGTCGGTGTATGTCCGGGTATTGTTGAGAAAAAAAAAAGATCTGCTAGCTGTGAACAATAGAAATTTCAATCACGAAATAGTATGAATCAGAAAAACATTGAATCATTCTTATGCGTATTCTAAATCACGAAATCACGATTTTTCAAAAGACGGTCTTATTAACCTTCATTACTATACTATACCACGGTTTGATAAGCAACTTCTAAAAAAAAATCTTCCATTTAAATATAAATTCAATTTCTACAATCAACGGACAAATGTACTGAGGTGGATTTTCTATTATTTATATCGGGTATTTAAATTATGCAAGCATAGTTTACGACAATTAACAGATCGTAATACACCGGTATATACACACCACTCTATACGCTAAAAGGATACATCAGTATGAATACAACTCAGCGCCATCTGTTGTTATTATTATTTGTATGGAATACTTCTGGAATCTTTACACTTTCGAATATTTTATCACATTTTGAAGAAACAGTTGGAGGTAAGAATACACAAAAATTGTACGGTCAATTCAAGATTGTAACCGCATATGTGAGAGGGGGAGGGTTGGAGTTGATCCGGGTAGAATAATTAGTTATCGTGCATTTGTCCTCTACGTGCACTTGGTCATTTAAATTTGCCGAATACAAGTGCTTGTCTTTTACATTTAGAAATACAATTTTCGGCCAGTGTGTGTGTGTGTGTGTGTGGGAGAAGTTTAGATATAATTAATCTAAATGATATTTTGTTTCTTCATTTTTTCATTTCCTCATTTGGTAATGATTTAAATAGTCGTTCAAATTACGAAATCTTCCTATATGTTTTTTGTCACTAGATTAACAATCAAATACCATTATTGTTTGTAAGTAGCTTATTTAGTTATCATTATGCCATTATGAATGAAATTGCCGTTTAAGTTTAGATTATGGATAACAGAAGATTTGTGGTTTAGATCGATAGACAAAACTAAACATGACATCTAAAGGAGACACATTGTATGCTGTTCAGCAACAGGGAAGTGACAATGCCATTAGGCCAATCTTTAAATATTTCCACGTGTAGACAGATAATAAATTTATTCAACAAAGAGCTACAACCTTCACGTTAGTATCGTATCGTGTCTACTAGCAAAATTTAACATGTCTTCGTCCTCAAAGAATGATCATTACTGCCTTGAAAAATATTACTATACATGTATAAGGTACCGAACGATTAGCCTAATGGTATATATTACAATCATAATTTTGTAGTACCTCTTTTCTTTTAAATAGAATTCAAACTTTCAAACTTCTTTAAAACATGATTTATCTGAAAGGAACATTTGAACCCACGCCTCTGTTTTTAATACCTTTATATTCACCTTCAACAGATTTTTCGATAACAGAATTGAGATTTTGATATTTAAATCAGTAAATGTGCAGCTCATCAATATGCAAGCATATCAATTACAAACGAGAGTGTACAGAATAGAGAATAATGGGCAAAATGTGTAGAAAAAAGGGCAAAGAAAATAAAGAATAAAGAAAAATAGGCCAACAAAATTAAGAATAGAGAATAATGGGCTGTTAATATGAAAAATAGAGAAAAAGAGGCAACATTTATGAAGAATAGAGACAAATAGCTTGAAAATAAAAGAATACAGAATTGAAGGACCTCGCATCCAGACCCTTATGTAGTAATTGTGGTAATTCATTGACGTTAAGGAGCAAATACTGTAAGCGGTGAAAGCAGATAATATATTAACATATACATTGTATCTTGATTGGCTTAATTATGTTAAGGAATAGAACTTCCATGATTATAAACATGCATCCGCATAATTCCAAAGGGTGGATATAGTGTAGAAACATGCAGGACACCTGCACTTTTACTATCCGTAGTCAGACCGCTGTTGAGGTGCGACCGTTTCGTTTACCGGGATGTCATAAGCAGACATAAATGTTTCAAAATGGGGACGTCAAATATATATATATCTGCAACACAATTTTGTATTATCTTCTTTCATTTAAACATAATCCATAATAATAAAATATGATTTATCTGAGTTGAGCATGCACTTAAACCCACGCTTCTATCCTTTGTGTGTTTATATTCGCAAAGTCTTCGCTTGAACAGATTTTTCTGTAGAAATATTGAGAAAGTATATTGATATTTAAATTAGTGGAGATGAAGTTCAAATCAAATTTCTATCAATGTGCAAACAAATCAATTACAAAAGCATACAATATAATAACTCTAGTAAATCATTGACATAGATGTATGTATTAACAGAAAGTAGACTTTAAATGGTGAAGGCAGATTTTAATATATAAACAGTTTACTTAGTTAATTGGTTTCATAAACCCATTCGCCAAAATCCAAAGGGTTACAGCAATAAAGGAAGGTCTATAGAAAGGGAGAAGGGGGGGGGGGGGGTCTTACATTTCTGTATTCTTAAAATTTTTAGGTCATTATTCTTTACTCTTTAAAAATATCGCTCATTCTGTAAAATTCCCATGAAAATGATTTAATAATATTTATTCCCTATATTTTTTGCTCGTTTTTCTCTTTTCATTACTATTAATTATTTTTAGCCATTATTTTCTGTAAACCCTATATCCACACCCTCATATATAGTCACCTACACTTTTACAATCCGGCACCGCAGTCAGACGGGGCGACCGTTTGGCTGTACGATATGCCATATACAGCCATTTAAAATATGGACGTCGAATCTGTTGTCCTGTTTTGAGATAGTGTCATGCACTCTGTACGTAAAAGAACATGTGCAAAACCCTTTGAGGATTCCGTATAGGCAACATATTGCAATGCAATATTTCTCTCCCTACCCCAACATTTCTTCTTTCTTTTTCAATGGCAGTAGAGCTTTCCCACCATTCATCGTATAAACCGTATTGTACATTTTCAAACCCTCATGATTACCGGCTATCGAGTAAATATAATTCTTCCATGGTACGACAGATACAAAAAGATCTGTGTCCTTGAATTTATTAAAACAATTGTTTTTGCTATCATGTAATTTTGAATTAATTAACATTAATAAATGGAAATACGGGTTAATTGCACGCTTTCTATTGTTTCTAGCAACTTCTCGAAACCAACCATGACATTGATCGATTGTCCTTTCTAAATACCTGAGTTCCCCAACTTCAAACTAATTAAAACCTTCAATATGAAAATGAATAAGAGGCATTTCCAACTAATAATTTGTAGTAGAAAAATCATTGTCTGAGTCATTGAGCTAATCTCATCACTTGGCATCCTTCATCCGTCGTCGTCGTCCGTTAACTTTCAAAAAATCTTCCTCCTCTGAAACTACCTGATCAAATTTATCCAAACTTGGCCGCAAACATCCTTGAGGTGTGTAGTTTAAACAAAAGTGTCCGATGATCTAACCAACATGGCCGACATGGCTAAAAATAGAACATAGGGGTAAAATGCAACTACTGTCTTATATATCCTGAAAATCGTTATAATTAAAGAAATAATGGCAAAACAAAAATTTTCAGAATATATACCTGTTGTCCATGTTCACAAAAAACTGATAGTTACTCCTTATACAGGACTGTTGTCCCTGAATGACGATTTGTTTTACTTATTTTGGCATTTTGGCCAAACATATATTAGCCTAAACAAAAATATTAAAAATTAACAACAGGACAATATCTACAAATTTGTCAAGATGGCAGAAATTTTCAGTTGACTCCTTTTATGAGCTATAGTTCCTTTAATGATGATTTTTACCAAACTTTTGCATATTTGCCTTTTAAGCTATAGTAAATAAACTTAAATTGAAAAAAGAAAAAAATTATCAGCAAGATAAGATTTGCAAATAAATCAACATGACCGAAAATGTCAGTCGACTCTTTATAGAAGTTGTTGCCCTTTAACATTGTTTAATGATGAGTTTTGCCCAACTTTTGCATATATTATGCTAAAACATATTACTGCAATGTTGGAGACTGGCCATTGTTGAAGTTGTTCGTGGATCAAGGTGAGCGACTCAGGCTCCTTGGGTCTCTGGTTGTTGTTTTTTTTTTTTTTTGTATGCACCGGCAATTCTTATTGTTTATTCATGATATTAAATAATATCAATACACGCATGTTTATTTAATCAAATTCAGTTATACATTACCTTCTATAAGTGATTATTGTTATTTTTATTATAATTTAATCCTTGAAAATGTATATTCATGTATAAGAAATATTTGTGTGGGTCGTCTTCTTTTAAAATCACTATTCAGCTAAAATTGCCAGACCGCTCAAGCAATCATAGTGATGATGCACGCGTTATTAAACATAAACCAAATAATTCAAAAGTCATTCAGAAAAGGAATGTATAGATATATGGTTTAACTATTCGCCACTTTTCTTTGAATCATAGCGTCCATTTCGGTATTGTACGAAAGGTCAAAGGTTAATATATGTTTACCATGATTGAGCTTTGGACGACATATTTTCTTTTATTGTTTAATCACTCATCCAAATATTTTTCAAACACTTGACAAAAAGTCATTTGCTTGGAGCATACATAAAGCTATAACAATTTAATGTTTTACCATGAAGTGTGAAATTGTTTAAAGAAAATGGGATAATCTAAGTACAATTAGGTCAAAATTTTAATTCCTATTGTCAATATTTCATGTTCATGTATCAAATGTTGAAAAACTGAAAACTGGTGCTTTATTATTTTTATTTCCACTTTCGATGGCCTTGTTAATATTTATCTTTGCAATGATCAATGCAGTCATTAAAAACTACAATTAAAAGTGTTAATGTTGCTGCACGTCAAGTTTGGCTTAAGCACATTTTTTTGCAAGTCCAGCTGTTTTATCGAAGCCAGATCAATGTGTCTTCTTCCGTTTGTATGTGAGACAAGCCAACAACTAGCTCCCATTGTTTGCTTAAATTGTTTTCGTTGTCTGTGTTCTTTCTTTTAGAAGCCAATCCTAGGGGTGGGGAGGGTGGGAGGGGCTAGGATGAAAAATTTTGTCCTGCATTTTTTTTTTTTTTAGTTGTAATCTCTGTCCGGCCTTTTTATTTTTCACTCTATTCGGTCCTGCTTTTTTTATTAGTTTATCCTGACTTTTTTTTACATAAATTGTCCCCCCCCCCACACACACACACACACACCCACCCACCCATAAAAATCAAATGGTAGCTCCCTTAATCACAATTTGAATTTATATCTTTGTGTTGACAAATATGAAAATCGAAAAATCGAATACGATTTGAAAAGAGTTGAAATGATTCCGGCCAAACTAGTTCAAGTTACCAGTTGTCGGGTTTTATCTTCTCCAATGAAGACATTTTATCTCTCCACATGCGTTTATCGTCTAATTTTAAATAAATGTCCCTTAACATAACTATAAGGAAAAGTAAAATTAATCGATTTTGTTTGCTTGAACGTCTAGTGGCAAATATTTCATGTACATATATATATTTAGAGTGACTCGATATACTGTGAAATGACTATATATACATGTATATATATATGACATTCTACAGACAAAATATTTTATATTGTTTTACAAGTATTTCTATTCCGTTTCGTATGACTATTCTTTATAAATATTGATTATGAATGACACAATTCAAACGGACAATTATATAATAAAATCAATGCGTGAAGCCTTGGTTCTTTCATGAAAGTATTCAATTTGTATTGATATACTTCTTTGCCAAGTTCTTTTTTTAAATCATTCATGATCACAGATCAATTGATTAATTAAGTACAATAAACGTAGTCACTTCTTCCAAAAACACAGATACATATGAATGAATTCAATTTATATGTGCCGTAATGGTAATTATTGCCGCCATTTTGAAAGACAAATATAACCCTTTTCCCGAACTTTAATGTTTTCAAATGTTTCACATTTGCAAAAAATATCGAAATTGATGTAATAAAGGACTTGTTATAAGTGCATAGAAATATTGATTGATTGACTGCATACATATATTGATTGATTGATTGATTGTTTGATAAATGTTGCTGGAGAACCTGAATTTTGTAACGTTTTTGATGGGGTTCGTGTTGCTCATCTTTTTATTTATCTGAACTGTTGTTTGTTTGTTTTTTTTTTATTATTATTTATTGCCATGTTCCCTTAATTCGTTTTCTGGTTTTTGATTATTCCGTTGGTATTTTTTGTCTCTTTCTAACTCCGTATAGGCACATGTTGGATATATAAAAAGATATGAAATTTACATTTTAAAAATCTGCAATGGAACCTAGGCAAGATACTTATGTAATAAAAGACAAATATAATATTAAAAAGAAGAGGTGTGCTATGATTGTTTAAGAGACAACTTTCTACAAGAGTTTAAAAGAATTGTAAGTAAGCAATTATATGCCACACTATAGCCTTCAACAATGAGAAAATCCCATATCGTATAGTCAGCTATAAAAGGCCCCGACATAAAATGTGAAATAATTCAAACGAAAAAACTCACGGCCTAATTTATAACAAAACAATTTACGAAATACAAATATGACTGACAACCAACGATCACTTTATTACATGCTCTTAAAAGCCTAGTATTAAACAAATATTTTTCTGACACACACACGAGTTCTCAGGAAGTAATACAAAAGAAGTTATTGGACATACTTCTAATCACACAAAAACACGGACAACTAAAATGAACTTTCTTTAATAGGTCGAGATTTGAAATTTGAAGACCATTCCTACTTGTAACCTATAATAAATACGATTTATATATTCTGATCTTTTCTTTGTCTATATACTCCCTCTGTAAAAAATAGACAAAGTTGATTATTTAATCAGTTAGTTTTATGCGGACATTAATGCTCCATCAACAAAAATGAAGTGTAAATGGATATCTTAATATGTTCTAGTTTGACTTATACTCTCCATTTTTGGTTGTTCAATATTACGAAGCTATAAACAACTGTCATACAAATGGGAGGTTTCGCTGCTATATAACTAGGTTAAACCCACTATTTTCTTTGGAAAATGTCTATACCAAGTCGGGAATATGGCAGTTGTTTTTCACTTGTTCCGTTGATTGATAGCGTTTGATATTGTTCAATTTTTATGGACTTCCCCTTTTTGAATTTGCCTTGGAGTTCGGTATTTTTGTTATACATTTTGTCTTAATTATTCTTGCCTATTTTGCCTTTTTTTTATGTGTTTGCCCTTTCATTTTGCATTTATTTTCCACTTTTTCTGTTCAGAAGACCCCTTCCAGACTCTCATACATGATATAGACATTCAATTCATTGTCGTTACTACCATCCTCACAAAAATGTATCCGGGCCTTAAATATAGACCGGCATGAAGACGATAGGTGAAGTGAGATGATCCCCGCAAAAACAATATGTAGTCAAACCTGCTTGCTTAAGAGACCACCTGTATCTAACAAAACCTGAGTTATAAGACCACTAAGTCCCCCCTTGTAGTGCATTTCATATAGATTGAACCTGTATTCAAAGACCACCTGTCTTATGAGACCACTTTTATGCTCACCCTTTAGTGGTCTCTTAAAACAAGTTTCACTGTATATGTTTACATATGTATAAATATTTCAAGAGTTTAGACATACAAAATACAGTTATTTAATTTTTTTATTGTTACATTTTCAGATGAGATACTGGTACGAGTAAGAGCCAGTGGAAGAAACAAACGTTCAGCATCCGGGTCATTTCATCCTGATCGATTCGATTTAAGATTAGCACCATCTGGTAAAGAGGTCCACCTGTCGCTTCGAAGAAATGACGGACTAACTACAGACGTACCGACTTTAAGTCTTAGAGATCGGCTAATGCGTAATGAAATTTTCGAGGAAACAGAGGTATGCATGAACAATTTTTAAACTGCCTTAATAAAAAAAATCTTCACTCAATATTATTATAAGTTAAGACACACTGTATTCCCTGTCTACCGAGACTTTTATAGTTTACTATGCGGTATGGATTTTGCTCATTATTGTTGAAGGCTGTACGGTGACCTATAGTTGCCAACTTCTACGTCATTTGGTCTCTGGTGGAGAGTTGTTTCACTGGCAATCATACCACATTTTCTTATTCTAATAAAGCAATTGGCATAATCACGATATATTGTGCGGCCTCTTACAATGTGACTATACTTTTTAATTCGCATGACAGACTGGGCCTGTCAGTACAAACATTGTGTATGTACAATGTCATGCAAGTATGCTTAGTGGAAAGAAACTTAAGTTAAAGTGGATACAACATCTAAATTTCGGAAATGAAAAATGGACTGTTATAAAAGAAAGGCAATATCGAATCAACACCACAAGATAATAAAAAAAAAAAAAAAAAAAATACGAAAGCCGCCTCTCGCCCCCAAAAATAGTAACGAGAATCCATTTCCTCGCAACTAAAAAAAACTCACACGCGGTTAAGATGTGAAGATATATGGATAAAATATGGTTAAAACTTCATTTTTGCATGCTAACTTATAAGATATATGAAATAGCTTATTGAACCATGTCCTTTGTCTATTTTAGGAACAGGTCTTTTATCAAGAAATAGAAAATGGAGGCTCCTTCCTTGTTCACTTCAATAAAGACAGTACAGAAACAATGGTAAGCTTTTCCCTCAAGACCTCTATTTCAATCTATTACACATACATGGACTACAAGTATGGTACATTTATACTGTTACAAAAAGTTTAGCAACAATTTTTTTGAGGTAAAATTATCGAAATATTCTTCTAGAGTGGGTGCAAGAACCCATGCTTTGCAAATTTTAGGGGGAGGGGGCGCACGCCCGCCACGCCCCCGCCTGAATTCGCCCCTGAACTTGTATACTGTTATCATTTGCTTTTCACCATACCTCCCCATTACATAGAACCAGTGTTAAAGTAATAAATGTACTGCTTTACAAGGGTAGTAATTTCGGGGTCAAATTTATATCATGACATTAAAAATAACACAAATCATCAAATATATTTTGCCGCGAATTCTAATATTCTCTTCAAAAACCAGAGGCGGTCACTTCGGAAAAGTCGATAAGAGAGTTATCTTAACTCACGGTCGTAAGTGTATACTAAGATAGCCGTAAATTGTTACGGGTAATCCACGAGGTGATTGGAGATAAGCTCATAGCACCATCGTAACGTTCTCGTAAAGCCTTCGTTAGTTTTCTCTTAAATAAAACTTAAAATAGGTTTTCATGATACTGGCCCCAGGGCGAATCCATTTCAAATACTGTATCAAATGTATCTACATTAAAAGCAGGTGTACCTCAAGGGTCAGTTTTAGGTCCTATATTATTCTTAATATTTATTAATGATTTGCCTTTATGTAATCCTAATCATAATACTGATCTATTAGCTGATGATAGCACTTTTTCTGTGATCGGAAAAGACAAAACGTATATAAGTCAGGCACTCAATGTTGTATTAGAAAATATTTGTCATCGGGTTGATGAAAACAAAATGTTAGTAAATGTGTAAAAAACAAAGACAGTGTGTATAGGTCCAAAACAAAAACTGTCTGTCATGTGCAATGACACATAAAATATATCCACTAATGGCCAACATATTGACGAAAGTCACTGTGAAAAAGTCCTTGGTATTTTTTGTTGACGCCACTCTATCTTGGTATATCAAATTAATCAAATTATCAAAAAAGTTAATTCTTCATTAGCGTTATTAAAAAGAATCAAGAAATACTTGAATGATAATGCACGAATTCTATTTTACAATGCTTATATTCTTCCACATTTGGATTACTGTTGTTTAGTATGGGGAAACTGTAACAAGTTTTTAATTGACAGTTTACTAAAACTGCAAAAAAGGGAAGCTGGAATTATTCCCGTTACTAAAAGAATACTTTACTACAAGTCATTATTAATGTATAAATCAAAACATGAACTGGCACCAAAATATTTATCAAATCTTATTGTGCCTACTAATAGTAAACAATCGTACAATACTCGACTTTCATCATCAGATAATTTTATTGTCCCTAAATCAAATACAGAATTATACAAATCAAGTTTTTCTTTTTGTGGTCCAAAAGTGTGGAATTCACTATCCAGTGAAATTAAAAAATCAAAAACTGTATCTGCATTCAAATTCTCTTACAAGTCATTATATTTTTAACAGTGTGAAATTTAAACCATGTATACTATAGGTGTATTATTTTGTTATATTTTGTATATATATATATACATCTATTGTTTATATGTGTGTAATAGTAGATTGATTATGTTTTATTCATGTAGTTGATATTGTATGTAGAGATAAAATTGAGAATGGAAATGGGGAATATGTCAAAGAGACAACAACCCGACCAAAGAGCAGACAACAGTCGAAGGCCACCAATGGGTCTCCAACGCAGCGAGAAAATTCCGCACCCGGAGGTGGTCCTCAGCTGGCCCCTAAATAAAATTGTGTACTAATTCAGTGAAAATGGACGTCACACTAAACTCCAAAACATATAAATGAACTAAAATTACAAAAACAAACAAGACGACTAACAAAGGCCAGAGGCTCCTGACTTGGGACAGGCGCAACAATGCGGCGGAGTTAAACATGTTTTGTGAGATCTCAACCCAACCCTCCCCTATACCTCTAGCCAATGTAGAATAAAGAAACACATAGCAATACGCACAGTAAAACTCAGTTTAAAAGAAGTCCGAGTCCGATGTCAGAATAGGTAACAAATGTGCCTTATTGAAAATTGGTTTATCCAAATGAGCTGCTCTCTTTAAATGAAGATATTATTATTATTATTATTATTATTATTATTATTATTATTATTATTATTATTATTATTATTATTATTATTATTATTATTATTATTATTATATTATTATTATTATTATAATTATAACAGAAAGGATAATTTCTATCATGCGTCTTGTATCTCTAGGCTTGTAATGAAGTTTGTCTGTGCATAAAATCAGTTCTTCGTCTTTAGTTAACTTATAAATCAAGTGATATGATTTGTGACAAAATAAACAAAACATAGAATACCAAATATGTATAAATGACCAGAAGAAAGCGTGCTAATGTATAATAAAACAAAATATAAAAATATTGTAAAACACCGGAATCTGACGAGGCGTCTTCTCCCGGATCCCAAATGAAGACCCTGACCTCAAATCATCGTGGTCTTATGGGTCTTCAGACACTATTCTCCGTCTTTCTACAAATCCTATTTACAGTCCTGAGGTTCATAAAATTTACCGAAATAGCTAAATCTCATTTAAAGTTGTTTCTTTTCTCAGTTATAGACCCTTTCATACCTAAAATAAATCTAAATTCGTGGTTTAAAGTAAATAATAAAAATGATGATTTAACATTTTCTCGGGTTTCATCTTACAATAAGATTAAAAGCCATAAAAGTAACCGCCTTTCACTGAATGAAGTGTATGTCAACTATTTAGCATTGAAAGGTGGATTAATTTGACAACGCAGTGTTTATTTATTGAAATATTTCATCATATACCACGTTTCTTGTTTCATGAGATACTGTCACGTTGTCTCCGCTCGTCTGGAAAGATTTTGCAGTAACAATAGTCATGATAGTAACATAATTTCCTTATTTACGTTAATATTAATATAAAGTCGAATTTCTCACGTCGATAAGTTTTGTAACTTGTAATATTAATAATAAAAAACACCTTTCTTAACATGTAAAATAAATAATCTTAACGAAAACAGCTTGAAAAAGACTTAAATAATATTTGTCCAGGATTTTTGAAATTATCTCAAAAAGATAAATTACAACTATCTTCATATGATATTATGCAGCCTACTAATCCGTTCATTAAAAAGTCATTTGAACTGAGGAGAGTGGACACAAAACCTGCATACATATTATTACTTTTTTTTACTACCGCTATATATGATGTTTAATATTTTATAATTTTTGCATTGTGTAAATATTTGTATTTTATTGTCATTTGAATTGAGGAGGGTGGACACAACACCTGCATACATATTATTACTTTTTTTTACTACCGCTTTACATGTATATGCTGTTTAATATTTTATAATTTTTGCATTGTGTATATATTTGTATTATATTGTTAATATGCCTTCAACCCCTCAGGGTATAAAAGAGCATTTCAGTGGTTGTTGTTTGTTTGGTGTGGTTCATAAGTGTTTCTCGTTTCTCGTTTTTTTATATAGATTAGACCGTTGGTTTTCCTGTTTGAATTGTTTTACACTAGTCTTTTGGGACCCTTTATAGCTTGCTGTTCGGTGTAAGCCAAGGCTCTGTGTTGAAGGCCTTACTTTGACCTATAATTGTTTACTTTTTACACATTGTGACTTGGATGAATTAATAGTTGTCATATATTTCATTGATAAACAATAAACATGCAAACAATTGATTCGTTGTTTGGTTAGCGTCCAGTCACAAATATTTCAAGCATATTAAGGATGAGAATAGATAAATCAATACATCATATTCTATATTAGATTTGATTTTTTTTTTTCAACAATTTGTATTCTATATTTAAATTGTTTTCTCTTCCAACTAACAAAATTTTAAACCTTCATAACTACGGTATCGTATTTCAAACTATAACAACTCTAGGGAAAAAAGTGGGATCTTTCGACATAGAAATAATTTTATACAAGCAGACTTCATAATTTGATGATTGAATTGTTATTTGATGAACATTATTTAACAGATATGCTTTCACATTTACTCAACCTTGCTTATCTGTATTCATAAACCACAAAACTAGTTTATAGAAGGACATTAAATTTATTAAAAATGTATTAGTTTATAATATATCATAACTAATTCTTCCATTTTTTCAGTATGGGATTTTCCAGTCCGGTGGTAGCGAATTCATTTTACAATCAAACGATACAGATAAACCTACCTCTCATAGAAATGGTTTTCGAAAATTTCAAATAAAAAAGGCGGAATCAATAGGCGTCAACGATGAAACTTTATATCTAGGTAATTTTATTCTATTTATAAATTTATAGTCTTTTATACTATTTTATAAGTCTATAATCTTTTGAAAATACCTGTGAGAAATGACCCTATTACAAAGCGTCCACTCTTAAAGAATTGTTTGTAAAATATTCCAAAGAATCAAATGACAAAAGAGGAATATAAAAAAAGAAACACGTGGACCTGTCGTTTCTAAATAGAGGTAATTGAAAAGTTATTTCAATTATCTTATCCGTCTATCTTGAAGATAAATATTCGATATTATTTATTCTTAATGTATTTTAATCAGTGACGGACAGCGTTCCCAGTTGCTGCTAAAATTTAGGTGTTAAACCGAAATATAAACGGAAAGATTACAAAAAATAAGGGGGATAACTTCGGCGCGGATTTTCTTGCGCACCTCGCGCATTTCTGGAATGATCATCAGTTATCTAAATTTGATTTTCGATGTTCGAGTCTCGCCGTTTTAAAAGACCTAGATAAAAATAAATCAGATTAGTTTCATTGAAGGACTGAAACGTCAGCGTGCGAAGCTCATTTAGATCTTCCAAAACTGTCAATAGCAAAATTCAGCAGATAATCTTTTCTTTGGCAATGTGATATATATTGATGCACATGCCTGTCGGTCCGTCCGTCACATATTTGGGATTCCGCATAATAATTGAATTACCGCTAGACCAAATAATTAGAATTTAAACACATTGACATGCACTATGTAATACAGGTCAAATGATAAATTAACGTTTCAAGCACTTACCGCTTAAAAGTATTATACCATCATTATCTCAAAAATATGATTGCTTTTCTTAAATACGGATAACGAATAAAGTACCACTTAACAAAATCTCTGAATGAACAACAATGTATAGGTTAAGTTCAGTTGTATTTGTGAACATAAGATCGCCTTGTTTTAGTATATTATTCATATTTATATCAAACATTCAAAATACAAGAAAATGAATTCACATTTGTAATTGAACTTTTCAGACAAGAAATTAAAATCTTCAATTGAAAGGCACGAATTATTCGGCACAAGGAGACATAAGAGAGCATCGGGGACATACAGAATAGAATTACTTATTGTGGTTGACTATGCAATTTATCAAAGGTATAATGTTTGTCATTATGAATAATTATCAGTTCCAATCTGAGACTGTTCATTACCCGTGCAATACATTAATTTTTAATATTTAAAAGATGATTATGAAAATAATTGTTATGTCATTCTGCAGATTGGAGATAATTCGTTGTGTTTATTTGAGATTGTTTATATATAATTCATTATGCACACTTATTTATAAAAGCTAATAATGAATGAAAAATGTTGAAATATATAAATAAATCACAGATAAGTCTTTAGATAAATCAGAAAGGGGGGATGCAAATCCAAATAAAAGAGTTTCGTGTACAAATATCTCCCCATACAAAGAGTACATGTGCATACATCTTAACCCCTACTTTTTGAACTCGGTGTTTTAATTCTTCCAGCCAATCCTTTCGCATAAAAGTAAAATTATACGTAAAAATTGTAATCGTCACCGGTCGTTAAAAGAAAATTAAAGACCATAACTAATCTTATAAAATGTGATTTGTCATTATTTATGAAATGGCTTTGACTATGATTCTTACTCAGTATTACGTGACTTTTAAGCGAATTATATTTTCTTTTATGAATACGGAAACCCATTATCTAGAAAAAAAATACATACATTTTTTATGAGAAAGTTTTATTTGAAAATAGATAATACAAGTAATAATTTACTTTATATTGGTTCCAATGATTGAGTATGTGTTTTATGCGACACTTTTGACTTAAGATATTAGATACGAATTTGTCCCGTTTTTCTACCTTCCGGGTTTGAATTGAACAGTTGACTTGGCACCATTATTTGCAAAGTGCAAGGAAGCAACAATTTACTTTGAGAGGCTTGGGGGTGGGGGGAGTTTTTTATCTGATTTTTTTTTAAAGATAATAGCCACATCGCTCATCCATCTTAGTTTTAAATAGTCGTTTCCTCATTTAATCCTTAATCCGAAGGATAGAAGCTTAGAGCTTCGGGAGTTACTCTGTTAAATATACTATTCCATCATAGAAAGACATGTTATTGGCCGAAAAAATTGAATACCAAACATTTTAATAATATATTCGTTGTCAGAATATGGCACTCATGAAAAGTGCAATTAATCAAAGAAACAGTTTATCAATTAGTCGATATTTAACAGAAATTCATGTCTGTAGAATATACATATTAAATTTTGCAATGCCATTCTATTTAGTATTTTTTGTAATCAGAACATTCATATATTTAAACCATACATTATTTTAAGTATTTTTAAGCAATTACAAATAGAACTCCTTATATAATGCCACATTCATATCCCAATTACACAGTTCGGTGACAAAAGGTATTCCCGAATGCCTGAGTAATGTAATTGACTTGCTTGTAATTATATAGAGAACAACTGATACAAGATTTGTTTTTATTTTCATCTGTGATAACCTTCCAGTCATGTCAAGATTTATAATTGTATAACATTTAACAGTTGTTCTTTAAATGGTTTCTATTATACTGCTGAGTTTTGTCTACTTTCCAACATATGTTACGAATTTTAATATCACTCCGAGTCTTTATCGATCTAAATCATTTAAAAGTTACATGTATGTTACGCCTTACAATAATCCTTTCATTTACATTTATTTTAAAGACTTATATCTGTCTTTATGATCAAATATTGCACAACAAAAAATGTTGATAATTTGACAGATAGTGTTAATTGCCGAAAGCAACTCTTTACAAATTTAATGAACGAAAATGTTTTTTTTTTTATCCGTAGCCCCGTTCTGACAAAGCGTGAACTTATATGATTTGACAACACCATGTTTTGATTGGTTTCATTCTGCATGCCAATCAGACTTTGAATTTGCTCCTTTTGTGTGTTTTATGTTTGTTATTCAGTTCTGCTTTAGGTCAATCAAATATACATATGTGAACAAAATATGTAAACGTTCCAGCGACTTTGAAAAACACAATAATATGATTCATGATTGATTGACTGCTGGTGTTTAACGCCACATTCAGCACTATTTGCGCTATTGTGGCGGCCAATATATATTGCATGGTGGAGGAAACTGAAGTACCCGGAGAGAATTTCCGATCTTCGACAGGAAAACTTGCAATCATAGTCAATTGAAATTGGAGTCGAATACACTTGCCACGAGCGGGTTTCGAACTCGCAACCTCAGCGTTACCTTGAATGCTAGTAATAACTGTAGATGAACTACTTAAGACCACTTGACAACCAAGACCCCTCTCATTAATTATAGGACCGACCCGACGAACAACTATATCACAATGGCAATAGAAGAGTCGATGTGTTTTGTTTTGATGATTTCTAAGTATTGCACAGGACACTTCTCATGTACGACCAGTTATTACCGTTTCTTTGTCCAAGGCCCGTGATATTTGTAGCATCCTTTTTCCCGTCCCGTAACACGTATTTTTCTAAGAGAAACGTTTACATTTTAATGTTGAACTATCGAATATTTGAAGCATCTTTTTTCCGTCCTGATACAAACATATCTTTTTAAAAGAAAATGCTCATATTTTCTAATGTGTACACTTTTGTAACATTATATGGTAAAGCGAAAGTACTGTCTCAATTTTCAACAATATTTGAAGCATCCATGTTTTCCTTCCGGTGCATGCATTTCTTTTATGGTAAACATTAATATATTCTAATGTTGAACTATCGAATACTTGAATCATTCTTTTTCGTCCCAGTGCACCCATTTTTTTTTTAAAGAAATGTTTATATGTTCTAATATGTGCACTTCATTAAATAGATGGTATGGAAAAAGTACTGGTTCAACTGTCAACGAGAGGGACCAGAATGCTGTTGCCTCTATCAGACAATACTATGCGTTTGTTATTAACGGGGCAAGTATACATCAGACAATACTATGCGTTTGTCATTAACGGGGCAAGTATACATCAGACAATACTATGCGTTTGTCATTAACGGGGCAAGTATACATCAGACAATACTATGCGTTTGTTATTAACGGGGCAAGTATACATCAGACAATACTATGCGTTTCTTATTAACGGGGCAAGTACAATGTATACTTTAATTTTCTTCGTCTTAATTGTCTTTGCATTTTCTTTCAAAAGCTCTGTCCTGGAGAAATAAGATTTAACATCTAACAGACATAAGAAATATATCTTCTCAAGATAAAGTATACCATAACCTAAAGTTGAATCAAATTTATCTAATTATTCATGTGTGTATGTATTTTTTTTTTTTTTTTTTTTTTTTTTTTTGTTTCAATCTCTTTTCTTGGACAAGTATGGTTTAACTCCTGATTAGTCATGTGTCGAATTTTTCAATATTTGAATTTTTTAAATTTTGTATCTATCTTGAATTATTTATAACCCATCGTCTTGTAAACTATTTCAGATGGATGCCATGTATAAGAATCTACAGACGTCCAGTTTTACCATTGAAATTCTGTTTTCCGGTATAATAATAGCAAAGGTAAATATGTTATCATGTAGAACTGCTACAAATATTAAAGACTCTAACGAGGGTTTTAATTAAGCGGTCATCTAGCATATCAACTAGGATTATTTGGTGACATCCCTAAATATTCAAATGTTTATATTTAATTTTATCCTGCAATCAACCGTTCTTCTACACAGATACAGGGTGTCAGATAACATGAACCCTGGTACCCTGCTTCTGTTGCGAGCAAACGGTTATGTTCAAATAACTGTTTGCGTGACAGTACAATTTGGGGTCCTAATGCGGTCCGCGTTTAAGTCAGGTCGATTTTATTCAACAACGATTTGAATGGAGAAAAATTATACGTTTACACACAATGTTAAATTGCAGGATAAAAACACTATTCTTACAATGTAGGTAAATATAAAAATGTATTTGTCCTCGCTACAAAACAGGAGAAAAGCTCGGCGAGCCTGGCCTTTCTCTCTGTTTCTAAAGCTCGTCAAATAAATTTTATATTTTACTATACTGTACGAATATTGTATATAAAGCATAAAATTTAAACACTGTAATTACCCCCAAAACACGTAAGATAAGATGACATTTATATATATGTATATGTTAATTGCAGAGGTGTTTTAAAAGTACTATACACATATATAACACAAGTTTGGTAAAGGAGACGACTCAATATCGTAAAATGTCAAACATCCGTTTGTGTACGTTTTCATCGATAATTTCAGTAAACTTCAATGCAAGTCTATTTCTTGAATTAAATTTATACCTGGTTTACCTTTAGAAATCAGAATCTTTCATATATCATTCCTTGAAGTACAAATGTAGCCCCATCTTTTCAATATTCAAAACATAGAGCCATGCAGCATTTTTGGACTATCCACATAGTCACATGAGCTTGTTTTCAGACACTGTAGATTCACACTAAATTCCTACATTGACCCCGTTACTTTTCAACCCTGTAGTAAAAAGTATTAAGTGCATTTAGCGTTCATTTAAAAAAAATTAAATCTAGTTTTGAACCATCCTATCAAAATTATTTATTACAAAAAGTATCTATACCAATGGCAATCAGTGGAGCACAAGACTTCATTGTTATCCAGAAAGCTCTCCCAAATGAACTGTCCTTGATAACGTATATTTATTTACTGAATATACACCTTCGTAAACATTTTATCAAAGTAAATTTTATAAATAAAGAAGTTTTTGGATATGCAATTTGTACGTCAACGGTACAGTCACCCAACGACACAACATTTTTTTATATACTAGTATAAAGTCCAGGACCAGCATACGGACTTCAATACCCATGAATAAATGTAACATGTCTTCAATACCCATGCTTTTTTTTGTCCTTTCTTACAAGTATGTATTTTCCAACTACGTTATCTCACATTGTAATGTTCAACCAATAATTTGTAGTACAATAATTACCACGTTCTGTTTAATACTTTTTGGTCGCTGTCTTATTGGTGTTTTCTCAAAACATCAAATGCACCTGACTTGTTATATTGATTATTATACTATGTTAATTTATTTATGCAATATGATAGAACTTTTTTTCCAGGATTTGGTCTATTCATTACAATTATAGTAACGCATACAATTGCGATTCATTTGTTGGTGCAGTGAGTTTGTGAATTTGAGGAAAAATATCACTTAAACGATCTATTTGATTCCTTACCAACACTTAATGTGGTATAAAATTCGACACCACTTTCAGTAGTCCTTACAATGACTTTGTTCACATAGTTATTATTTATATATGTATACCCAATAAAATATTTCAAGAAGTGGGGGGATTGCCTCCCCTGACTCACTGCAACAACGTATGATCTATGAATTTATCAGAAAATTATATACTATCATATTATTCAATCTATCTTGTATGGGAAAGGATTTGTATAGGCACTGCCTTTTGTCCAATCCCTTTGTTTAAATGTACATTTGTCATGATTTGATATTTGAACAATAAAATATTTTGAATTTGAAATTTGAATTGCGATTCATACATTTCAAAATAAAAACAAACTAGAAGACATTTTACAGGAAATGACATCATTAATTGCTTCCTTTCAGTCCCTTCCCCCTTAAATCATTACTTTGATACACTACCGTTGTTAAAATTGAGTCAAAATATATTGAATTAGCCTAATATGGGAGATGTTGAATCGTAGTAAATCTCAAATAAAACATTTTTTGGTAAATCTGCTATTCACTTACTGACCACACCAAGAAGAGCACAAAAGAACGGATTTTTTAGCACTATTTAATGGAATGACATTGTTCACCATGCTTACTTTTTAATTATCATTTATTCATTTTATTTTTATATTCCTTTGTTTTCTCAGACAGCATCTGACGCCCCATGGACAGAGACAATTAAAATTACGAGTGTCACTCCTAACCAAGTACCTGCTTCTGCTATGTTAAATAGTTTTAGTTCCTGGGTCAAGTCCCAAAGTAGTATACCAGGCCATGATCATGCTATGTTATTTACTGGGTAAGTCTTTTATTTGTAACACAGTCAGCTGTCAAGTAACAAAATAGTATACCAGGGCATGATCATGCTGTTATTTACTGGGTAAGTCTTTTATTTGTAACACAGTCAGCTGTCAAGTAACAAAATAGTATACCAGGGCATGATCATGCTGTATTATTTACTGGGTTATGTCTAATATTTGTAGCACTGTCAGGTAAAGCATGCTTAGTATAATGACCAATGAGGTTCTCTTCGGAACTCCTTGATATGAATGCATGAATGAGTAGTTTATTACAGTGGTGAGCGCAACCTACATATTCAATGTAAGGCACCGACAATTTATACTTGTTCTAGGGGAATGGTCTTGTTTTTTTCAAATACATTGTTTGATTCTTAAAGTCTTTTAAAAAAATTTTCCGAATGGAAGTGAATAAATTAGAAAAAAAGTTAACAACAGCTACGATTTTTGAAAACACTTTTCTTGTTCCAGTATGCTATTGAAGAAAAAAAAAACAGTTTGTTTTGGTTATACGTTGAAAAAAATGTTTGTCATATAACAGACATTTTGACTTGGATGGAGAGTTGTCTCATTGGCACTCATACTACATCTTCTTATATCTATATATAGTGGCCGGATAAGGCACTTTTGCGTTTTCGAGTTTTCGTCTTTGCATCTCATATTTTATTGGGCGAAAACGAGAAGTCGAAAACGCGAAAACGCGGAATGGTTTCACTTCAAGTTTTTGCGTTTTCGACTTCGCGTTTACGCAATTTTTCCGATTCGCCTTTTCGTGTTTTCGTGTTTTCGCGTTTTCATGGTTTCACATTTTCGCGTTTGTTAATTTGTCAATTACTGCCCACTTCTGTCAACCATCTTGTATCTTTGATCTGATTGGATAATGATTAGCTCAATTACGTGTGCGCGTATAATTGTGCTTAGTTTCTTCTGTTACCTATTCTGAAATCAGACTCCCTGCCGCATTTTTGCGCCTGTCCCAAGTCAGGAGCCTCAGGCCTTTGTTAGTCTTGTATTTTTGTTTTTTTTTAATTTTAGTTCATTTACATGTACATGTTTTGGAGTTTAGTGTGACGTCCATTTTTACTGAACTAGTACACATTTTTGTTAAGGGGCCAGCTGAAGCCTGCCTCCGGGTGCGGGATTTTCTCGCTGTGTTGAAGACCCATTGGTGGCCTTGGGCTGTTTTCTGCTCTTTGGTCGGGTTTTTGTCTCTTTGACACATTCTCCATTTCCATTCTCAATTTTATTATTGTATTATTACATTATTTTCTAATTATTGTAGGTATGAGATGATTAAGGATGGATCAGCATCTATTTCTGGTAAGCAAAGTAGAACCAAATGAAAGAATCCTGTAACTATCTTATCCATGCGCGACCTAAAACGAGTGTACACTTGTTTGTAGATTGTTGAAAAGCTTATTTATTTTATAATTGAAATGCTCCATCAAATGACATTGTTAATATTTTCTACCCAAATTCTGTCAAGGATGGCCCGTTCATGACAGATGATCTTGACTTTCTTACAATGACAATGCCGCAAGATTTTTTTATTATCAGTTGTATATCGGTAAATTTTCGCGTGTGTCAAATTTCGCTATGTTCTCAGAAGACATTTTTTAATACGCAAATGTATCCAAAGTAATATTTCATCGTCTATCTTAAAAATACATAGGCCATGAAACAAACAATGCGGTAAAGATTAAACAATCTCTTCTACGTTCAAAAGCGCGAACAGAAACCGATGCTGTGATGATGACATACGGGTATTATAATTTTAGAAGCTACTAATTTGTCATTCTTATTTTCTTACAATGTATATAACAGAACACTTTTTGATAAAATGATAGAAGTTGATAAAATCAATTATCGGCAATTAGAACATTTCCCCTTTGATCTTGCTGCCTAATATTTTCAATATCATGGACAGGACTTGATAACGTCACATGTTCTTGTCCATCCGCTTCAATTTATCAATGAAATGCACGCGACTTCATTCATACAACCGAACAACGAACCCAACGTTTTGTACGCTTGAAAGTAGTTTTACTTTTTATTTCATTTTACTTCTTATTCTTTACAAAAAAACATAAGAGTTAAGACAGATTGCCGATAAAAAGAATAATGGCATTTAATTTTTTGATACTGACTTCATCAGCTCGAATATCAGCTCGCCCTAGCGGGCTCGCTTGATATTCTTGCTGATAAAGTCAGTATCAAAAACAAAAATGCCATTATTCTATATTTGCACAGTACTGAAATTGCTGATATTGAAATCCTGCCTCCTTTAAGTGCACTATCGGCTGCTTGACTTCCAAGTAGATCTGCTGAAATTGAAATCCTGCCTCCTTTTAGGGCACTATCGGCTGCTTGACTTCCAAGTGGATCTGCTGGTATTGAAATCCTACCTCATTTTAGTGCACTATCGGCTGCTTGACTTCCAAGTAGATCTGCTGATATTGAAATCCTGCCTCCTTTTAGTGCACTATCGGCTGCTTGACTTCCAAGTAGATCTGCTGATATTGAAATCCTGCCTCCTTTTAGTGCACTATCGGCTGCTTTACTTCAAAGTAGATCTCGTACAGCCTCGTCATGATATGTGCAGAAAAATGTGAGCATGTTGAGGATTGCTTAAAATAAATCTGTGTCATAAAATTTAATACAGAGAAGAAAATAAAGAAAAGCTTTGAGTCATAATGCTTAAAACAAACATTTTACCCAAAATTAAACAATACTTTACTAGATTTCCATCTTAACCTAAGTCAAATTGTTTGAGTAACAATGCATATTTACATCTTCTATATTTTAAAGTGTAAACTACACGTGTATGAACATAAACTCAGTGTATATGTGTTCGATGGTGTTAATTATTTTCAAAAATTGCCACTTTAGGTTTTGCCTTCACTGGTGCCTTATGCCAAGCAAACAGTCAATCAATTATAGAAGACAAGTTCAACTTTGTTATTTTAACTGTGGCGTCACACGAGCTTGGACACAGGTAAACTATTAGTATCCACAATTGAATTATTATAATACGCCAATCCTAATTCGGGGGAGGGTAGGGGAAGCGAGTGGAGGAAATGCAGGTATTTGTTGTCTTATTGGTCTCATTTTAGAGACAAATCAAAATCGAGGCTAGGCAACTAGGGTTGCAATATGACATCGGTGGCAAGATGACAAGAGATATTACCGTATTAGAAGAACATCAGATAATTATGAAAACAATATTGTATGACAAACAAGGTCGATTGACAAAGGATGGGGTATATTATTTTATGTCTGTCCGTCATTTCGTCTCATAAAATTTCGGTCGCACTTTTCTCACGAAATAAAAAAGAGCTTGTTGAAATTTGGTAATAAAGCTTTGTGTGAAAATGCTATATCGTTTAATACATTATCATATCTAACAGCTATGATCCTAGCTGTTTACCGAGTTCTTAATGCCGGGGTATCATACCATGGGTCATAGTTAATCTTGTTTCACTCAGTTTATCATTAAATGGAACATTATGCACGATACTTCAATGGCAAATCTTATGATATAACTTCCTTGCACCCAAAAGGTGTGTCTGTATTATGAGGTATGTCCGAGTTTAACGTTTAGATAAGGAAAAATATAAAAACCTGTGAGAGCATAACAAAACAAACGGATCGAAACAGAAAAGCAAAAACCATCTGAGATCCACTTTGCCTGTGGGAGTTGTAACCTTAGTTTTAGAACGATTACATAAATTTATGAACGGGAAATACAGACAAAATGAATTATTGAAATTAAGTCAGCAACCAACATACTGGGTTACGGGTACTCTCGATGACTAATATAACTGTGAAAACACACGAGATGGACGTTCCTACCCACACATTGGTTAAGGAAAAAAGAACCTACTCAAATAATTCATGCATTCATGAGTTTATAATAGAAAAGAAAGGATTTGGGGTATCCCTCCATAACACAAAATCAGCCTGTATACAGCATATATCACAATAAGCAAAGAAACATCGCTTTTATTGCTGTTCTCCATCTGAATATCACAGTGAGGCCTTCAACACGGGAGTTTTCTCAGTTTTGATTGCGGGGTTTTGTCAGTTTTATCGATGCCTTTTAAGCATTCAGTTAAATCAAAATTTGAATAATCAGTGTTTACAAAAGGTGTACAATTGATACAGATAGTTATAATCTATGTGCTACAGGACAAATCATCTGGTTCCGTTACTGTTTTGTTATAATCTATGTGCTACAGGACTAATCATCTGGTTACGTTACTGTTTTGTTATAATCTATGTGCCACAGGACACATCATCTGGTTCCGTTACTGTTTTGTTATAATCTTATGTGCCACAGGACTAATCATCTGGTTCCGTTACTGTTTTGTTATAATCTATGTGCCACAGGAAAAAATCATCTGGTTCCGTTACTGTTTTGTTATAATCTATGTGCTACAGGACTAATCATCTGGTTCCGTTACTGTTTTGTTATAATCTATGTGCCACAGGACACATCATCTGGTTCCGTTACTGTTTTGTTATAATCTATGTGCTACAGGACACATCATCTGGTTCCGTGACTGTTTTGTTATAATCTATGTGCTACAGGACACATCATCTGGTTCCGTGACTGTTTTGTTATAATCTATGTGCTACAGGACAAATCATCTGGTTCCGTGACTGTTTTGTTATAATCTATGTGCTACAGGACAAATCATCTGGTTCCGTGACTGTTTTGTTATAATCTATGTGCTACAGGACAAATCATCTGGTTCCGTGACTGTTTTGTTATAATCTATGTGCTACAGGACAAATCATCTGGTTCCGTGACTGTTTTGTTATAATCTATGTGCTACAGGACTCATCATCTGGTTCCGTGACTGTTTTGTTATAATCTATGTGCTACAGGACTAATCATCTGGTTCCGTGACTGTTTTGTTATAATCTATGTGCCACAGGACACATCATCTGGTTCCGTGACTGTTTTGTTATAATCTATGTGCTACAGGACTAATCATCTGGTTCCGTTACTGTTTTGTTATAATCTATGTGCCACAGGACACATCATCTGGTTCCGTGACTGTTTTGTTATAATCTATGTGCTACAGGACTAATCATCTGGTTCCGTGACTGTTTTGTTATAATCTATGTGCCACAGGACACATCATCTGGTTCCGTCACTGTTTTGTTATAATCTATGTGCCACAGGACACATCATCTGGTTCCGTGACTGTTTTGTTATAATCTATGTGCCACAGGACACATCATCTGGTTCCGTGACTGTTTTGTTATAATCTATGTGCCACAGGACACATCATCTGGTTCCGTGACTGTTTTGTTATAATCTATGTGCCACAGGACACATCATCTGGTTCCGTGACTGTTTTGTTATAATCTATGTGCCACAGGACACATCATCTGGTTCCGTGACTGTTTTGTTATAATCTATGTGCCACAGGACACATCATCTGGTTCCGTGACTGTTTTGTTATAATCTATGTGCCACAGGACACATCATCTGGTTCCGTGACTGTTTTGTTATAATCTATGTGCCACAGGACACATCATCTGGTTCCGTGACTGTTTTGTTATAATCTATGTGCCACAGGACACATCATCTGGTTCCGTGACTGTTTTGTTATAATCTATCTGGTTCCGTTACTGTTTTGTTATAATCTGTGCCACAGGACACATCATCTGGTTCCGTGACTGTTTTGTTATAATCTATGTGCTACAGGACACATCATCTGGTTCCGTGACTGTTTTGTTATAATCTATGTGCTACAGGACACATCATCTGGTTCCGTGACTGTTTTGTTATAATCTATGTGCTACAGGACACATCATCTGGTTCCGTGACTGTTCCGTTTGTTATAATCTATGTGCTACAGGACACATCATCTGGTTCCGTGACTGTTTTGTTATAATCTATGTGCTACAGGACACATCATCTGGTTCCGTGACTGTTTTGTTATAATCTATGTGCTACAGGACTCATCATCTGGTTCCGTGACTGTTTTGTTATAATCTATGTGCTACAGGACTAATCATCTGGTTCCGTGACTGTTTTGTTATAATCTATGTGCTACAGGACACATCATCTGGTTCCGTTACTGTTTTGTTATAATCTATGTGCCACAGGACACATCATCTGGTTCCGTTACTGTTTTGTTATAATCTATGTGCCACAGGACACATCATCTGGTTCCGTTACTGTTTTGTTATAATCTATGTGCCACAGGACACATCATCTGGTTCCGTTACTGTTTTGTTATAATCTATGTGCCACAGGACACATCATCTGGTTCCGTTACTGTTTTGTTATAATCTATGTGCTACAGGACACATCATCTGGTTCCGTGACTGTTTTGTTATAATCTATGTGCTACAGGACACATCATCTGGTTCCGTGACTGTTTTGTTATAATCTATGTGCTACAGGACACATCATCTGGTTCCGTGACTGTTTTGTTATAATCTATGTGCTACAGGACACATCATCTGGTTCCGTGACTGTTTTGTTATAATCTATGTGCTACAGGACACATCATCTGGTTCCGTGACTGTTTTGTTATAATCTATGTGCTACAGGACACATCATCTGGTTCCGTGACTGTTTTGTTATAATCTATGTGCTACAGGACTCATCATCTGGTTCCGTTACTGTTTTGTTATAATCTATGTGCTACAGGACACATCATCTGGTTCCGTGACTGTTTTGTTATAATCTATGTGCCACAGGACTAATCATCTGGTTCCGTTACTGTTTTGTTATAATCTATGTGCTACAGGACAAATCATCCGTTACTGTTTTTATTTTGTGAATAAGCAACACAATAACAGAGTAATTCGGTTCGCACCGAATCAATCGACATTAAGTTTACACATTAAACATGAAGCAATGAAATATTATATACAATGTATAATAATTATCGAAATTTAGTAACTATTTTATTACTTATCTACTTAGTATAGATTCGAAATCAACAGTTTACATTTACGACGAGCAGTTGAAAGCACTTGCCTTAGCCCAGCTTTGTTTTTATCAGTACACGATATCTTATGAGTATAAAAACTGCTAATAAAAAAACAAAAATTATAGTTTTGAACGACCAAATTCTAACGTCACGGTATCCAAATTGCACCGAGTACCCAAATTGCACCTATTCAACATAAACAGCTGAGAAATTCTTAAAAGTTTTCTTTGAGACTAAACAATTTATATCTTAGTTATTTGACATTATACACGTCTTACAAAATAGGTGAATATATTCAAATATACACTAAACCTTCACAGTTTATATCAACAGCTGAAGCTTTCACTGGAAAAGAAAAATGTACGAAAACGCCGCCATGCGACGTTCACAAAAAGTAATCTTTTAAAAATGAACAAAAAAAATATGTTACAAGCATCCATTTTAAAAGAAATGAATAGTGAGCATGTACTAATGTCAAATTGTTCTAAATATTTGAAAAAATAAAACAAAACATCTGTTATTTGATTTTTAATGGTGTGAATTTAAGCATGGATGCAATTTGGGTACTCCTCATTGCGGAATTGTGGATAGTTTGGAGGTCGATTCAAACCCATTTTTCTATGACTCAATAGGGATTAAAAATCAAATTGGTGTACCTATATAATAAAGAAGGATACGGCTACAAAATAAACATAGAATGGAAATTTTTGTCTTTATCATAAAAAAACTTAGGTGAAAAAACTGTCAAAATAGGTGCAATTTGGGTACCGTCACGTTATGCCTGCAGGGTTTTAGTAATTTGAGTTTGAATTCGGTAACTTCAAGCATTCTGTGATGCGGTATAAAAGACTTTTAGCTATTGAAGAATCTGCGACGCTTGACCCGAGAATTTGCCACACTATTGACGTCATACAACAATCCTTTTTCTTTGTGAGTCCGACGTTTTTTTTTTGTGACGTCATAATTATACGGTTACTTCTGTGATGTTCAGTAATGGTAGATATATATCGATTAAGTGTATATCGCTGATTGTTGTTTTGTTTCTACCAATTTCCCTTGTTTGTACTCGTGCTATTGCAATTTATTATAAAGTTAATTTAGATTTATGTACGTTTTTTTACAGTTTGAGCGCACAACACGACGGGACTAACAATTTTTGTAGAGCAACTGATTCGTTCATTATGACTGCAACCAGCACACCTCAATCCAATTCACTTACAGCAAGCAATCCCTGGAAATTTTCGACATGTTCTACATCATATTTCAATACATACATTGATTATCTTACTACGTGAGTTTCTTTTGTGTCCTACGTCATATTTTAACACATACATTTGTTTGTTTCCACGTCATTTTTTTTTTATTTATATACTTTGACTTTGTTTTATTCTAAAAAGTTTTATACTATTTGATTTTAATTGCTTTTCATATCTATAAGTAATCATATTTTCTTAAAAATCTATATTAGTAAGACACCGTTTGTTTGATTTAAAAAAATACTCGTGCTTTATACATATAAAGTGTATCTGTAAGAGGCTCTTGTCGAGAATCAGATGACACCGTTTTATGCACTGATTCGGTGATATGCTATACTTTGGATTCATTAATGTTCGTGGGATGAGGAAAACTTGCATTTTCGTGGATATTTGATATCGTGGTTTTGTCATTCTCTGCATACAAAGCATATAGAAAGTTTTTAATTCGTTGAACATTTGAATTGGTGGTTCACCTGTATCCATGAAAACCCACGAAATTTGGTATCCAACGAATAATAATGAATTCACAGTAATTGATGAATCAATCATTGTCTATTTTTAAGCTGGGGGAGGGGCAGGAGTATGTTTTGCGGATTGAACATTGATTTTCATCTGTTGCTTCACATGCTTATTTTCTTCACTTTTGTGAAGAGTTGTTTCCTGCATTGTGTGATGCAGAATAGCCATTTCCATCTTGTCTTCTCCAAGATTATTTATTTTCAGCTCCTACCTAGCCAGGTTATTCGTTTTCAAAATCCTCCTCCCTTACCCCCAGAAAATCAAATGAGTTTTCTCTTAGAGAAAAAAATAAAACTCCTTGCTAGTAAGATAGTCCCGCTATCGAGCGTCAGGGTAGAACTTTTAGGAGGTACATTTGAATGCTCTACATGTTACACTAGTACTATCAACGATCAATGTTTCCCGCTATCGGTTTGGAGTTCGAACATTCACACGAAGTCGAACTTCAACTACAGCTCGAACTATTCCAGTTCTAACTAGACTGTTAGCCACAATCTACAGCAATATATTTACGACATAGAATTCTCTTTATGTTACACTATGATTAGTAAATGTTTGTCCGTCTTACTGCTGCATGACTTACCAGACAGAAAATTTACATTTTACGTATGTTTTTTTTTTCTTTACCATATAAATATAACATGTATAAAGTATATAGTATAGGTATATAACCCCCGTCTGCTTATATCATACAGGAGACGGTAAGCAGCTGCACACTTTATTTATAAAACTCCCACATTTTCTTTTAAATTTGTATATTTTATTAGGCATCCACATGTTTATTTATATAATAATGTTGTGTTTAGCATTGACTATGCGAAAATAGTAGCCGGGGTGAGAGACAATAGTGCACGACCCGAAGGGGAGTGTGAGAGACCCGAAGGGGAGTGCACCATTGTCTCTCACCCTGGCTACTATTTTCCATAGTCAATGTTAAACACAACATTAATATCATTATTATACTGACTGTTTACTATTTCAAATAGTGCTCATTGCGTATTTATATGTGTAAAAAAAATGCTTTATATTACGAAAAGAAGCCTTTTATGTAACTCTGCATATACATATGATGTCTTAAAGAAATTTGATTTTTGTCTACTTGACTGTTAGAAAGAGTTACAAATAAATAGATTCAAAAGTATGTGTTTTGAGGTGAAATGATTGATTTGTTTTCTCTATCTGAATATAAATCATTATTGACTAGTTAAACAAGTAGAATTCTGCTTAAGCTGGTGCTAGAGGTTGTCATAAACTTGCTACGAGGTACCTATGTTTTGCTCATTGTTGAAGTTATGAACTCATGTAGACTGTAAAATGAAGAAGTACCAAAAAGGCATCGTGTCATAGATTTGATTGCACGGTATTTTTGGGGGATTTTGTCTAAACAATGGTTACTCCATACCCTTCCATTTCTTCTCCTTAATATTTTCCGAAGTACTCGATATAACTTTTAAAAAACAGTGATGTGGTCATAACTATTTAAGTATTCAAACAAAGAAAGAACAAAAACGTTCTAACAGAAACTACAGTTTTCTAAAGTCTCTTAAAATGTAAGAATATTTTAAATGATATCTACTATTTTCCCTTTAAATTGTTCAATTGTAATAGTTAATTAATTGTCAGGCTAATGAATCCAACCCATTTCTCTGTTATAGCAACTAAGCTCCGCCTTTTCACGTGAAATTGACAATTATGATTGACGTGAAAATCAATAGTATGTTGCAACAGCAAGGCAAATTATTTTCGCATAGTGCAGTTAACGCTATATATTTCTTTAAAAAACTGCAAAAATAGAGCACTTTTTCTATAGAAGGACATTCTTACAGGAAGTATAATAATTATCGCTACACTCCACACGGCGTAAAGTTTATGCGGAAATGGTACATACCCATGGTATGATCTCGCGTAAAACACGTACTGCCATACATTTGTCATGGTATATAAGTTAGCTTTATTAATGAAAATGTATGTTAAACCGTTAAGTAGGACAATTAATTTTCACGTTAATTGCTTCAGATATATTTTTATAGATGAAAAAAAAAAAACTAAATGGAGGATTGTAGTCTCATAACTAGACTGTTGTGTCAATTCCGAAAAGTATCCAAATTGAAATAACACAATTGCAAAGGGTTTAGGCACATAACAGAGGGACGAAAGATACCAGAGGGACAGTCAAACTCATAGATTGAAAATGAACTGACAACGCCATGGCTAAAAATAAAAAGACACATAAAGCCTGCAATAAGGTTTAACAAATGTAAACTAAACATTGTGGACGATGATCAGTTGAAAACAAAATGCTGTTAACAAGTGAGTTATGCAAAGAAGGTATTCAAGAGATCAAGATATTGGCTACTTGTTTTTGGTGTCAAACATTACTGTTTACTTTTGTGCATAAGACTGAAAAGGTGTCAGAAAACCGGGTAAATGGTAATCCTATTGACTAGAAAATAATGTATCTAATATCTAATGTATATAATATAACTGATGTAAATAATGTAAATAATGTAACTAATGTAACTAATGTAACTCATGTAAATAATGTAACTCATGTAAATAATGTAACTCCCATCAATAATTTTGTAGATAGTTGTATGTTTTAAGTTTTTATTTTATTTCTACATTTATTTATGTACTTTATTCCCTCCGTTCTAGAAATAATCTACAGTGTATGACCACTTTACATCCTGATTATAATTTTAATGCATTATACCCGGAAAGAAACTTTTTACCTGGTCAGATATATGACGCTGATAAACAGTGTGAACATATGGTTGGACCAGGATCTGTAATGTGTAGGGTAGGTTGTTTATCCTAACTTAACATATGGTGGGACCAGGATCTGTAATGTGCAGGGTAGGTTGTTTATCCTAACTTAACATATGGTGGGACCAGGATCTGTAATGTGCAGGGTAGGTTGTTTATCCTAACTTAACATATGGTGGGACCAGGATCTGTAATGTGCAGGGTAGGTTGTTTATCCTAACTAAACATATGGTGGGACCAGGATCTGTAATGTGCAGGGTAGGTTGTTTATCCTAACTTAACATATGATGGGACCAGAATCTGTAATGTGCAGGGTAGGTTGTTTATCCTAACTTAACATATGGTGGGACCAGGATCTGTAATGTGCAGGGTAGGTTGTTTATCCTAACTAAACATATGGTGGGACCAGGATCTGTAATGTGCAGGGTAGGTTGTTTATCCTAACTTAACATATGGTGGGACCAGGATCTGTAATGTGCAGGGTAGGTTGTTTATCCTAACTTAACATATGGTGGGACCAGGATCTGTAATGTGCAGGGTAGGTTGTTAGTCCAAACTTAACATATGGTGGGACCAGGATCTGTAATGTGCAGGGTAGGTTGTTTGTCCTAACTTAACATATGGTTGGACCAGGATCTGTAATGTGCAGGGTAGGTTGTTTATCCTAACTAAACATATGGTTGGACCAGGATCTGTTATGTGTAGGGTAGGTTGTTTATCCTAACTAAACAGATGGTGGGACCAGGATCTGTAATGTACAGGGTAGGTTGTTTATCCTAACTTAACATATGGTGGGACCAGGATCTGTAATGTGCAGGGTAGGTTGTTTATCCTAACTTAACATATGGTGGGACCAGGATCTGTAATGTGCAGGGTAGGTTGTTTGTCCTAACTTAACATATGGTGGGACCAGGATCTGTAATGTGCAGGGTAGGTTGTTTATCCTAACTAAACATATGGTTGGACCAGGATCTGTTATGTGCAGGGTAGGTTGTTTATCCTAACTTAACATATGGTTGGACCAGGATCTGTTATGTGCAGGGTAGGTTGTTTATCCTAACTTAACATATGGTGGGACCAGGATCTGTAATGTGTAGGGTAGGTTGTTTGTCCTAACTTAACATATGGTGGGACCAGGATCTGTAATGTGAAGGGTAGGTTGTTTATCCTAACTTAACATATGGTGGGACCAGGATCTGTAATGTGCAGGGTAGGTTGTTTATCCTAACTTAACATATGGTGGGACCAGGATCTGTAATGTGCAGGGTAGGTTGTTTATCCTAACTTAACATATGGTTGGACCAGGATCTGTAATGTGTAGGGTAGGTTGTTTGTCCTAACTTAACATATGGTGGGACCAGGATCTGTAATGTGCAGGGTAGGTTGTTTATCCTAACTTAACATATGGTGGGACCAGGATCTGTAATGTGCAGGGTAGGTTGTTTATCCTAACTTAACATATGATGGGACCAGGATCTGTAATGTGCAGGGTAGGTTGTTAGTCCTAACTTAATATATGGTAGGATCTGTAATGTGCAGGGTAGGTTGTTATCCTAACTTAACATATGGTTGGACCAGGATCTGTAATGTGCAGGGTAGGTTGTTTATCCTAACTTAACATATGGTGGGACCAGGATCTGTAATGTGTAGGGTAGGTTGTTAGTCCTAACTTAACATATGGTGGGACCAGGATCTGTAATGTGAAGGGTAGGTTGTTTATCCTAACTTAACATATGGTGGGACCAGGATCTGTAATGTGCAGGGTAGGTTGTTTATCCTAACTTAACATATGGTGGGACCAGGATCTGTAATGTGCAGGGTAGGTTGTTTATCCTAACTTAACATATGGTTGGACCAGGATCTGTAATGTGTAGGGTAGGTTGTTTGTCCTAACTTAACATATGGTGGGACCAGGATCTGTAATGTGCAGGGTAGGTTGTTTATCTTAACTTAACATATGGTGGGACCAGGATCTGTAATGTGCAGGGTAGATTGTTTATCCTAACTTAACATATGTTGGGACCAGGATCTGTAATGTGTAGAGTAGGTTGTTTATCCTAACTTAACATATGGTGGGACCAGGATCTGTAATGTGCAGGGTAGGTTGTTTGTCCTAACTTAACATATGGTGGGACCAGGATCTGTAATGTGAAGGGTAGGTTGTTTATCCTAACTTAACATATGGTTGGACCAGGATCTGTAATGTGTAGGGTAGGTTGTTTGTCCTAACTTAACATATGGTGGGACCAGGATCTGTAATGTGCAGGGTAGGTTGTTAGTCCTAACTTAATATATGGTGGGACCGGGATCTGTAATGTGCAGGGTAGGTTGTTAGTCCTAACTTAACATATGGTGGGACCAGGATCTGTAATGTGCAGGGTAGGTTGTTTATCCTAACTTAACATATGGTGGGACCAGGATCTGTAATGTGCAGGGTAGGTTGTTTGTCCTAACTTAACATATGGTGGGACCAGGATCTGTAATGTGTAGGGCGTCACTGGCGAGGGTTTTGTAGAAGAAACATGAGTCTGACTTACAAAATTATAAGCCTGGTGGTACCTTTGATGAGTTTTTTGTATAGATTATATTTTGTAACATGCTTAATTAAATAAGTTGTTGTCAGTAGTTCAATTTCAATTTATATCTTTTTCTGTGTTTATTTTTATTTAATGATTGTTTTTTAAAGGAAACAGTGAAAATGAAATAACATGTTTAATATAACATGCGTCCTTAGCGCTTTTCTGATTTAACCTTCACCAGGAACCCCATAACCCGAACATTTGAAAGCTAGGGATGTATGAATACCTAAATACGTTGGGAACAAAAACAGAGAGAAAAACACCTATAAAGAAAATCCGTAAGGTCAGCTTTGCTTGAGGCAGTGAAACCTTAGTTTCTTATTAATTTCTAAATTTATCAGAGGAGAATTTTTGATAAATCATGTTAGTACCAGCGATCAAGATAAACAAACATTACAGATATAATAAAAAGCAAAAAAACTACACTACTGTTTCTAACACTATATTGATATACATGACAGCTGTTCTTACCATAGGGGTTAGAAGTTCAACCTCAAATAAGCAATTCAAATTCAAGTTTCATAATTTAAAAGTTTTATTAATATTAAATCTGTTTTTTTTTTTTATCTTTATAGTGTGTTGATACTAAATTACATGCTGCTGAAACATTTTATTTCTTCCACAGCAACAATACTCTGGTGATTATACTTCTATATGTTCAGTCTTATGGTGCTCTACGCTCAATAATCCTTCACAATGTCGAAGTTATGTTGCTGGAGACGGAACATTGTGTGGAAACAAAAAGGTAAGCTAAATAAAGACGACAGTAAGTTACCGATGTTCAAATTTCGTAAATCGATGGGGAAGAGACAAATCAATGTAACGGAAAATACGGAAAACGCATGAACTGCGAAAAGGAGCGGGTAAACAGAGTGAGGGACTGTTCTACTAATATAGCAGTTCCACTGGGGATGCTTTCTGCGTATGTAGCATAACCAAATTAATTCAAACCGAACAGCCTATCATATGCAGTATATATAGTACATGTATATGGTATTTTATCAGACCTTTGAATTTGCATCCCAAGTAAATCTCCGGCGACGTAAATGGTATATTTTCCATTAGTATTTGCTTTTTTGCTTTGAATACATATTTTAATATAAGGACAATGTTACATTAGCCTCGAAAAACCCTTACTGAATATGTTCATAAAAAGGAGCCTTACAGACACAAATAGTCTAGTGTTTTTATTTTGAGCCTCTTTGACAAAATCATAGAAAAATCACTGTAATACAATTTTGATTAGTATTGAATGTAGGGTTATGAAAACAGGACTGTATATATATATATATATGATTAAAAAATAAAAGTAAAAACAATATGTAAAATAATAGGAAAGATAAACCAGCAAAGTCACGTAGCTTGCTTGTGTCCTAAAAAACATTCTGTAGGAAGACAAGTCGGTCATTGAATCTTAAAAATAAACTCGGGTATCTCGTGTTAGAATGTTCAGCTCGAGTGCGAGGGCTCACAGGTTTAATTCAAGTTCATGTCAACCGACTTTAAATTGAATTTTGCTGCCTTATCACTAAAGATGTGGCATTTGACAGTAATAGCAAACAGTGTTTAGCTTGGAGTTAGACTAACGGTTTAGGTGACATATCTCCCTGTGAACTGAAATCATGCGGGGTACACGAAGGTCGTGAAACATCTAAATCAGTTTGTCGGCCCAGCACAAAGCAGGGTGTATTCATATCTCATTTAAATGTTAATGTTATCGACACGTAAAGAATTACAAATTCCAGGTAGACGTTTGATAGATGTTAATCAATATCATGAATTGAATAAAACACTATCCCTTGAATGTACCATACATGAATAAAAAGGAGAACTAGTAATTGTTTAATCAAACATGTCGAATGCTAAATTTTAAAAAAGGAATCATACACAAGTTCTCACATCTTACGAATGTTCTTTCTTGAAAAAAAAATATACTGCTAAATATGTATGTGTATGCAATAATCAGATATTCAATTATGATCATGTAAAAGCGTACAAAATGAAAACAACACGTTATTAATTTTATGCGTCCAACTGTTAAAAATACTAAGGACGCCTGATCATTATTTTTGTTGTATACTTAATTTTGGTTACTGTTTGTAGTGGTGTAAAACAGGAGTTTGTACAGCATCAGCAAATGCTCCTAGTGGAAGTGGTATGTATTGTTTCCTCATGTACCTAATTATTGGGCATTAAATGCTCCTAGTGGAAGTGGTATGTATTGTTTCCTCATGTACCTAATTATTGGGCATCAAATGCTCCTAGTGGAAGTGGTATGTATTGTTTCCTCATGTACCTGATTATTGGGCATCAAATGCTCCTAGTGGAAGTGGTTTGTATTGTTTCCTCATGTACCTGATTATTGGGCATCAAATGCTCCTAGTGGAAGTGGTTTTTATTGTTTCCTCATGTACCTGATTATTGAGCATCAAATGCTGCTAGTGGAAGTGGCATGTATTGTTTTCTCATGTATCTAATCATTGAGCATCAATTGCTCCTAGTGGAAGTGGTATGTATTGTTTCCTTATGTACCTGATTATTGAGCATCAAATGCTCCTAGTGGAAGTGTTATTTATTGTTTTCTCATGTATCTAATTATTGATCATTCAGATGAGCGCTCTGTATGCCTTATTGTAACAAACCGTGATTGGTGAATTGACAATCTACTTTAATGTAGACATTGGGATTACAGATAAAAATTTATCATGTACTGTTTTTTTGTTGTTTCATTCAATATATATTGACGGGTGTCCAAACTGAATCAAATTCTCCTTACCCTTCCAGATCATATGAGATCACCGAAAGTGATTGTTGAATTGTCAATCTACTTCTATGTGAACATAGGAATTACAGATAAAATTTAACATGTATTTTTTTTTTTTTGGTTATTTCATTCAATATATTGACGGGTTCCACAAGTGAAGCAACATTGTCCTTACCCTTCTGGATCACCTGAGATCATATTTAGTTTTTGGTTGTGTTCGTGTGGTCAGTCTGTATCTATGAATGAAATGTTATCTTGACTTGTTTGCCTTTTTTGTCGTCTTTTGTTTATTGCCATGGCGTATCATTTTATCTTTGACTTATGAGTTTTAAATGTTACTTCGGTATCTGGACCTTTTTTTTTTATTGAAACCCAGAGTCAATTATATCCTTAGACGGTGAATTAGGGAATGTTTGCAGCTAAGATTTGAACTATATTGCTTCTATTTAAGATTGGATTATACTTTCAAATTGTGAAAATATAGAAACTTTTAGGTTAGTGTTTTTTTTTTTTTTTTTTTATAGATAAATTGTATAATGCCACTCTTAATTGGTTTATAGTTATTCTGATTCTATCACTCCAAAACTTTAATGCTGAAAACTTATCTCTCGCTCTTGAAAACATAAGTTTTGTTGAATAAAATTTAAAATACGTGGTCTGCTCATCAAATCTCAGGTACCACTAGCACTTCCTACAATATTCTTTTCCCTCGCTCGCTCGAAATTTTGTACATTATAGTTTGAAGAACAAGTATTTAGTTAAAATTACAAAGGCGTTTAAAGAAATGTCTGCTGGTTCAAATCATTGGAAAAATGATAAATAAACTGCATTAATCCTTTAGTAAAAATAACAAAAAGAATATTAGGTTTAAACTGTTTTGTCCGAAGAGATTTTGAGATATATGCATACAAAAAAAAAAATATAGGGGTTACTGGAGAAAAGCATTAGAAAAAGTCCGATGAGTTACAAAAATAAAGGTAAAGTTAAAATGTGAGGACGAAACACCGTTAAGTCCAAATCGAATGAAAATTATTATTGATGTGTAACATGTTAGTAAATCTTAACGTCAAATTCCTCAAATCCGTGTTTTGTTTACAACAGACACATGCTTGTATGGAGACCGGGTTGGTGCAGTATTTAGTAATGGTTGGACATGTCAAGTTGTGTTTGCACAGGGACCGTTTTATTGTGCTCAAGCATCAACAGCTTGTTGTGCAACTTGTAATCCAACAACAACAACGCCGACAACTACCAAAGCTACAACTACTAAGGCAACGACTACTAAAGCAACAACTAAAGCACAATCTACACAGAAAGTGACAACAAAATCTACAGCATCACCTGCTACAGTCTATAGGTTTTCTACCACAAGACAACCAGGAGTTACTGTAATCACAGAGAAAGAAGAGAAAGACTGTGAGTAGAGTGTGTTTTTATAAGATGTCATTATATACTGTTGATTCATATTTAGTGAATTTCGTGGTATACCAATTTTTGTGGATTTCGTAAGTGTCAAAAAACCACAAATTTGGATGTTCAACAAAATATAAATTTTATGTAGTCTTATATGCAGATTTTAGCAAATCCACGAAATCAAATATCCACGGAAATATATGTTTTCCTCGATCCATAAAAATAGGTACTCACGAAAATAAACATACCCACGGTTAGTTGAATGAATAATCTCATTTTAGGCTGCATGACATATTAGTTTCATTTATTTATTTCAGTTGCCAGTAAAAGAATATTTTTAACTAAGATTGAAATTCTTAAAGGAAAATTAACTTTAAAGTTATGTCTGTTCCGATTAAACTTTTGTTTTGGAATGGGATGTATGTCAATGAGATATCATCAAAATAATACATAAAGGAACAACAAATTAAAACAAAAGACATTTAAAGGTTTTCAAGAATTAACATAAAAAATTTAACAGACATATTGAACGTTGGTTGGTGAAAATTGGACTGCCAAAACATTTCAAAAAAGACATTACGGGAACCTTGTAAAAACAATATGAGGCTTATAATTTGGTACGACAGATGTGCGTTTTGTCTAGAAAAGAATTATAATTGGCTCATGAATCAAAACAGTGAAATGAGGGTCGGAAAATTAACCTATCGCGGCATGTAAAACCAGAGTTTCGAAATGAAACAGTACTGCTTATATGCTATACGTATAAATTATGACTGTTTTATATATCATATTTGTTACCTGTTTCTCAAAATATTTCCAATGCTCTTTAAAAACAATAGGTTCTCAAATGCAACACATTTGTGGAAAATGAATAGTTTATGTAAGTGATGCTCCTGCTTCAAATGTAACAAGTTAATGTAGGAAAAGACGACCTGTATGTTGTGCATATCAATGGATTGATGCGTCCTTTAAATAAATAATTATTATTTTTTTAAAAACAGTCTTGTACAATCACCAAGAAAAATTCAATTGCGAGTATAAAAATGCATGAAGGATCAGCAGACGATCTGCAAAGCAGTGATTGCCTAAAATATCACCACTTCTTGCAGTAATAAGATCAATGTAGGATACATTTCATCAGATAGCACGAGATGTGTTTCTGGGGTCTTGGTGGTCGAGTTATCTGAGTAGTTCATCTACAGCGATCTCTAGCCTGTACACTGATGTTGTGAGTTCAAACCCCAATCTTGGCAGGTACTTTCCACTCCTATCTTAATTGGCAAGGATTAACAGTTTTCCGCAGAAGGTCGATGGTTCTCTCCTTTAATCTGGCCACCTCATAAAAATGAAGACTGGCCTTCGCGATATAGAAAAGAGTGTTGAAAGTAGCTTAAAATATCAACAATCAATAAATCATGTGCCTTAAATTACCTTTAAAATCTAGACTGATCCTGATAAAAGCAAACAAGTACAAAAACAAAAACAGTCAAACCCGTCTCAACTTAGCTTTACCTTTAACAGGGTTTTTCATTTTAAGATAAATGATAATTAAGAAAACTTGCAATACATGTAAATAGTGACGCAGTGACGCATTTAATTCATACGAGTATCAATGACCTTGGATGATGTAGCGCAAACTAGTCATTTCATAGACCTAATTGAAGCATTTCAATTGTTACTTTCATTACTCGTTGTTGCTACGTGACGATAATAATTGCATATATTCAAAATTTTATTAGTGTATAACCTAGTCGGAGATTCTTCTGACAAAACCACTGAAGTAGACCAAGACTTTTCAGCCCAAGTCTTGGTCAGCAAGTTCCTGTTTTCTATTTTGACTGCACTCTAACATGCTGCGGCACTTCAGAGTCTCCCATATATCCGTCAGACGTCAGAGCAATCTCGGACTGTATATTCTCAGAATGTTAATTTTCAACATTAGCCATCAAAAAAAGGTACATGTAGTAAGATTTCTCTTGAATTTATATTCCACCTGGGTCATTTTCACGAAGTCTAAAGCTTCTTATCTTTATTTATGAAATATATATATTGTAGCGCAATGATGTATTTTAGGTTAAAAGAATTTATCAGAAATAAGTATACAAAACATTATCTTGAAAAAAGAAACTAAATTGTCTGGGAATTTAAGTTGTGGATTGAATTTCAAATTCAAATTAATTGACTTTAAATGCAAATGTCCTTGTTTCAAAAGTTTGCAAAAGTATGTTCAATATAGATTTTAAAATTGTCATTATAAGCAATCTGAATATAACATTTTGATTTTATAGATGCATATTAAATTAAAAAAAAAGTCTTTCGAGTATATTTTCGGCTCTTTAGGTTTCTTATTACACCTCATTTGAACAACGTTTACATTTAAACCCTGTGAATGAAACACTCAAATCGAAAATTGTTCGTAGTTTTCATCATGATTTCAATATTTAAGCATTTGCTATAATTAAATGAATAAATATATGTCATTCTACTAGTCGAAACTCACATGTAAAAGAAGGATACACAACTACTATAAAAAAAATAGGGATTTGAGACAATAACAATCCACGATGAATAACATAGAAACTACAGTAAATTCAGAAATTATTAATTACCTGCATTTACGTATGTCATTGTTTGACAATCGAAAATCATATGCGAGTTAATTATTGCGATTTTAGGAAATGCTCCATAGAAATACTGTTTTGATAATTTAAACGCGAGTTTTTATTTATGCGACACCTCGTTGCAATTTTTGCAATAATAAAAAAATCACAAAAACTTCTATATTTACAATAGCTTGAGTCACACATATCCAACTAAAAACCAGAACGAAAAAGTATTTGAAGTCTTCATACTATTACCATTGTTTCATTTCTTTGTGATCCACACGTTCATTCGTGGGTTTACATGCTCGATTGGCTTAAAGGTAAATAAAGCGATAACGTAATTCTTGTTTGCAAGATTAATTTATCGTGGGTTGTAATGTTTAAGAATCTATGCAAAGTAAGTTTGAGTTGTGTCCCTTTGTTCGATTTTGTTTCAATTTTCAGTGTGTTGATTTTACTTCATATTTAAGTTCCATCCATAAGAAACACAATAAAATTAAACATTTAAAACTAACACCTTTTGTACATTGTTTCTATACTGCAAAACATGTCAATCACTCTTTATTCGTGAGCAAAAAAAAAAAAAAAACTGTGCAAACATAAATTTGAATAACATACGTACAGTTTAAATAACATTTTATTATCAATCAATCAGTCAATCAATCTACAATTCTTTCAAAACGTACACAGCCATTTAAGCGTTAAGTTAAGTATCATATTGTACTAAAATGTTTATTATCCGTTCATGTCAAGGTGACGGATGGAGATTCTATAGCAAATTGAACCTCATGAGAATTATTGAAAACATTTTAGAATTCAAACTTGCACGACGAGCCAAGTAGGAAACAAAATATCAACTCCACCTATCGTCTCTAGTTAAAATATAACTCAAAAATGATCTGCATTTATTACAGAAATTTTATCAATATGCTTTGAAGGAAATACACGTTTGTTATTGGGCTTTTAAGCTTCACTATTCGAACAATCATAACTACGAGAAAAGAAGTTTCCATAAATAATCTCGTCAATCCTAAATCTTATACATTGTACAGAAAGATGGTTGTGGCCGTAATCTGTACACAGTTCAAATAAGAGCAGTGTTTTACCTGCTCTTTAAAATAACTTTAGAAAATCTGAGTATTACAGCAAGTTAGAATTATTCTGTAAAGACCAGACATATAGGTTTGTTTTTTTTATACTGCTGCATACCGGTTGTAAGTACATGTCTGATCAAGCTGAACTATCCAACCTTACCAGACTTGTCGCAGAACTGGTATGCATCCTCAAACCAAAATCATAAAAGTTTGCATCTTGAACGGTCCTGTGAACGGAACTGCTTCTTGATCCGTTCTGTGGGTAAGTCTGTCTCTTGACTTATCATGTGACAGGTCTGTTTCTTGATCCGTTCTGTGGGTAAGTCTGTCATTTGACTTATCATGTGACAGGTCTGTTTCTTGATCCGTTCTGTGGGTAAGTCTTTCTCTTGACTTATCATGTGACCGGTCTGCTTTTTGGTCCGTTCTGTGGGTAAGTCTGTCTCTTGACTTATCGTGTGACATATCTGCTTCTTTATCTATTCTGTGGGTAATTCTGTCCCTTGAATTATCGTGACAGGTCTGCTTTTTGCAGATATGAGGGCTAGTCGACCGATTGATATTACACAATAAAACATCTTTAGATGTATTATATATACAGGCACCCTTTCGTATACTGCAATATTTTACCATGAAAAAGGAAAATATTACGTGTATAGTATGTTGGCATGACAGTATATTAAAATGTAATATAATAAGTGGTTTGTACAACTAGCTACTCGTATCACATTAAGACAATTTAGGAACGATATTTCATGATAACATCGTTGTCATTCATATTGCAGGTTTTTAGGTCTGAATCTCTGAACTGTATCTGGTAGAAACCTGATAATTGATTTAGCTTCCAACTGTTTTGATTCGAGCCACACTTTGAGTCCTATGTGGACGAAACGCGCATCTGAGGACCAAAATGATACACCTGGTTTCATTGGTGTTTATTACACAACATTTCACAGTCCCAACCTTTTAAAACTTCTTTCCACTGACGTCTTATTTTTCCTTTTTAAAAGTCACATTGTTTAAGGGCAGGGAGTCCACGAAAATATATTTCAATATGTATATCTAACATAAATATGTCATTGATAATTGTATGATTTATAGGTATATTGTTTTCATTTCTCTCATCGTGTTTGTTTTTAAGCAATTGACCCATATGGGTGTAAACTGAATTTCAATAAAGTAAAGTAAATCAATCAGTACAACCTCAACATACTCAGAAATTTACTTTTTATTATATTAACTTCTATAACGTTGAGTAAACCATGTCAACATTAACTTTAATAATAGTCCGGTTGGATATCAACAGGCCATATTAAAATAAAAGTGTATAAAGCTGTTTTTGTGAAAGTTAGTTTCCGAGTTAAATCATTAGCGGATCTTTGAAAATCATAACAACTATCTTAGTACATTGTCAACAATTCAAGAACATCACTTTGGTCCGAGTACTGCTCGGACCAGATTAAAAAAAACATGTAAAATAAAAGAACATAGTTGTTCCATGCGTATTTAAGTTATTGTGTTCTCAATATTCACCGCTATCATTGATCCGGCAAACAAAGTTCATGGTGATATAATCCAATATTGAATTAATAAACCATTTAAAATTTATTTCATTCATAATAACGGGTGGGAATTTTTTTAAGGCTATTTAATAACCTTCACCACTGATTTAACATAGTTTGACTTTTATTGATATTCATCAGCTTAAATCAACTGTATAAAACATACCTTTGAGGGTTTGATGATATGATATGACTATTTATAAAAATGCAACGAGGGTATAATATAGAATATGGCGTTTTTAAATACAATCAAGGATATTATTACAAAAGGGTCGTTATACAAGAATGAGTGTAATTGATAAAAATAGAATAAAGCATTTAAAGGTAAACGTAAATTAGGTTGTATCTTGTTTATGAAACTAAATGACGATATAAACGAGACACTGTTAATAAAAATCATAGAACACGAAAGTAGCATTTATAAGATTTTACTCTTGTACAGTTGTTATTACATATAACATATTTTGTTTTTTTTTATGTTTAGAAGGGGAGCATTAAAAAAAATTACGTTATTTCTTTGAGGCAAATCATAGGTACGTCAAAAAGTTGTCTCAATTGTTCCAATTATTTGTTTGTTTTTTGTATTCCTCTTATAGTTTTGTTTCTCTGTGTGTGTGAGAGAGAGTGTGTCAATACTCTAGACTCCCATTTACACGGTATTCACATTCAACAAGCCTATTGCGCTCATTCAAACTTTGAATTGTTTAAAAAACTAATGATTTTTTACCCGAGGAATTGATTACCTTAGTTATATTTGGCAAAACCTTTCGGAATTATGGGTCTACCATGCTCCTGAACTTAGTACTTGATTTGACCTTTTAACTTTAATGCTTCGAGCGTCACTGGTGAGTCTTTAGTAGTGGAAACACGTGTCTGTCGTACAAGATTATAAGCCTGTTATCTTTGATGAGTTTTTAAGCCTTTTTAATGCGTGATACATTTCAGATTTATGTACGTGATATTTTTAATGCTGGTGTTAAAGTTGACTATATTATATCACCATTTTGGAACTAAGGTTACTAATCAACAGAATTTTAGTTTTTATGATAATTTGGTTGAGGTCACTCAATGCGCAGCACCTGCATATAAAAAAAAACAAACTTCCGCTTTAGATAGACTTTAAATAAGTATACGCCAATGAAAGTATATTTTTGAGCGACGTACATGGTTAAAACAGTCCATTATTTCTTTCATATTCATTTCATATTTTAGTTTAATTTAGACATTTTTCGACACGTACAAAAAAACTGTTTGCACAACCAGAAATATTATCAAATAGTTAAGAAAATAAAATTATGGAATATTAGATATATTAAAATCTTTGAATAATCGAAATTGAAGGAAAAATAAATCTAGTTCTAATTTTAATTTGAAAGTTATCTTTATTCCAAATTAAAATCATTTTACTGTATATTTGATTCTCCACGAACCTCGAAAATAATAGCTAAAAAATTACTTATAGTATTTAAAACTGCTGATACTTATAGTATCTAAAACTGCTGAAAAGTTGATGAACTGCCGGTCGAAATCTTGCAACAATTGGCCATGGGTAAAAATAACAATATATAACACGCAATTTCTGACAATTTTATTGAGTTCCTTTGTAAGTATGATGTCAAAATGTTGGGTTCTGTTTACGACCAAGTTACAATTTCAATTCGAGCATCACTGATGGGTCTTATGTTGACGAAACGCACGTCTGGCGTACACAGTAATAAGCCTGGTATCTTTGATGAGTTTTTTTTTCGCACTTTATTTCGTCAACATTAAAACATATAGTTTTAATCATTACCTTTTATTTCTTTCAGATTTATTCGTAATCATTGCCTTCGGAGCCGGGGCTTCAATACTAATATTAATTATCATTATAACAACGACCTGCTGTTGTTGTCGAAAGTCGGACACCACGCAAACACAAAAACAAAAACCAATTCCCAAAAGACAAGTAAGTATTGATTTTGTTTTTACCTGCTGGTTGTTTTTTCGTTGTGATAACAATTCAATTTTAACAGAATTAAACATTTAAAACAGCTGCTCTTTTATCAACATACATTGTCTTCTTTATTTATGAATATTTCTCTGAATATACAAAAAACCAAAGCATTGAAAAACAATTCAAATTCAAATAATTTGAAGGACTGTTGACATTGTAATTACTTTTGTCTTTATGATAAATGTCGATAACGCTGCGGATGGACTGTAGTCCTAGACGGTATCATCAGACTGCTATTCCTATAGAATATCATTAGCACAGTACTGACATGAATTTAGAACATATTTTCTAAAATTCGCCCTTAACAAATTTAGAAATTATTAAGAAACTAATGTTTCATCTTCCTATTCATATAGATATAAATCCTCGAATTGCAAATTGTTCCTGATGAAGGTAAATTTGAGAAAAGTGCTTTGAATCCACAATATTTATAAACCTCTATGTTCATTGATTCGTTTTCTACAGGACCAGTTTGAAGGAAAAATCAAATTAATTTATTCTATATTAAGTATGACAAAATTTCTTCTATTTTTAGAAAAGCAATGTACGCCAAAAACAACCAAAGACAGGATATGATAATCGAGCTATGATTTACGATAACGTAGTTCGACAATCAGTGCCAAAAGTTCAACATGCTCAACGACATTACAGTTATCTACAACACGTATAATACTCGTCATATGACAAACAGATCATGTGATCTAGGTAACGGTCATATGATGCATAATTCTGTCTAACGTGTCACATCAACGATTAATGTTCTCAGGTTCCATAAGTATGTCACCTGAGTATGATGTAATATACAGCACATGTGTTTGGCTTAGGTCAAATAAGAGGACTTCATAAGTTACATAACAATCAAAATCCATAAACAATTGTTGTTGTTTATACTTAATTTCTAGTGGCAAATATATCACCCATCAACAGGACGAAAACTAATTTAATAATTAATCAAAATTGTTTTTTCGGAAAGGGGTGGTTTGTCACTAGATACATTGTATCTTGAAAGGACGGAAATCATGACTGTTGTATATATAAGACTCATTTCATTATGTACATGTATGTAAAATTTGCTTTGCCTTGTCTATCGAATATGTTATGTCTACGTCTTTTATGAAGTTATTGATGTTAATCTGTTACAAGTGCAATTTAGTCTAATTCATCAGCGTTGGAATGTTAATTGTATAATTTCGTGTTAATCGACAGTTCTATAGGACAATATTGAATGTACGAAGCAGAACAGACTTACATTTTTCAGTCAGGCTTATATTAAGCCTGAACTTATGAAGCTAATTGAAAAAAATATCATAGTCGTCGTCACTGGTTGGTTTCTGTGTGAATCAAGCTATCATTTATGGATTAGTATTTCTTTTGTAGATAATTGACAGAAACTACATGGTGATTCATTGTTGGATATTAATTTTCGTGGATTTCGTTGGTATACAATAGTAGATGAACCACAAATTAAATTGTTCAAATCAAAACTAAATTTTATGTTCGCATGCAGAATTGGTCAAAACCCCGAAATCAAGTATCCATGCACGAAAATATATGCATTTCCTCAATCCACACGACATTTGCTAACCACGAAAACTGATGAAACTGTCGTGGATTGCACGTCTAACATATGTCAGTCAAATACGGATGAAAAATCTAGTTTAATCTCATGTCATTCATTAGAAGTATCACATATTTTCACTGCGAATTTAAGCTCATACTAACATTATCCAAATCATACAACCGATGCAATGAGTTGGTCTTTGATTCTTGCGTTTTTCACTTTTTTATTCGATTTTACACTTACTAAATTTCATTCATGATCGGCTTGACCACTAGGTAATTCATTTAAGCAGGGTACTTTTACCTTCCTGACACCTCACCCAGTAGTAATCGTATATGCCTTTCCTTATTTATCTGTTCGCCTGTCCTGTTGCCTCTGATATTACCTTCCTCTATTGGCTTGTGAGGATTCCGATCTTCTCATTTTATGTGATGTCTAAATATTGTAGTTACTATTATCATTATAAATTGTATTCATTTTAAATCCGACAACGAATTTTCGATGGTGTTCTTTTAGACGCATTGTAGAGTTATTTGATACACAGAAGTATAGATAGTATAATTCGACTAGAAACATTTGTACAAATATCTCTAAAATTAAAACGTCATCCACATGTTAACTTTATTTGTTTAGTCTCTGTGGTATTTTTATTTAATAAAATGTATAAAAATATAATATTTTTTCGTTCTTAGAGAAATTGAAGGTCGATGGTAGTTTATTAGTATATATGTTCACAACTTTACTAAACTTAGGACGATTTGACGCTTGACGTTATGATGGTGACAATTGACTATTGTAGAAGATATGTTGACATTGATATATGTGTGTCGTATGCGACTAAATGAATTGATCCCGACATACCCCTTTTACTATACCACCACCTCAAGCACACAGAAAGCTGTGATACTGTTTAGTTAAAGTATAATTATCTTCAAAAACTGATTTACAAAAATAATGAAAGAAATATTGGCGATGTTGCTTATCTATGAAAAATTTCACATCTATTTATCAATATTTTTCAGATTTGTACATGTCATTCACTGTTATTAATTTTTTGTCTTACAAGATATATATAATGGTCTAAAACTCCATAAAACATGTTCTTTAGGATAGGAAATTAAGTTATGGACATAATATTACCCTGAAGTGGTATGATGATATTTTTTTTAAAAAAGATACAAACTACAATGAACTAGTACATTATTTTAACATTTTGAAATAAACCGACATACGTAAATAATTCCTTGATTATATTATTTAGAAGATCATAAAATAGAAAAACAAAGGATATGGGGTATCCATCCATGACACAAAATCCTTACATGCACAGCCACAAATACACACACAATAAAAGTAAAGGAACAGCGATTTTCTTGTTGTTCTCCACTCAAAGTCACAGTGAGGCCTTCAACACGGAGCAAAAAAACTCTAACATCACTGCAAGTTTAAGACCCCTAGCACCGGCTTGAGCGGAATTCTTTGCAAAATTTAGTCTTATTCCGTTTCAACAACAAATTAACCAATCATGTTTTTGCTTACACAGGATTATCAGAGGACATTGTGTTTGCTAAGGAATGAGAGACAGTTTGATTTTCCACGGAAAACTTAACATTCTCACTAATTACAAATGATAAAAAGATTTTCGCCCGATCAGTTTGTATATCTTTTATTTGAAATTTCTCGTAATGTGATATTACAAGCTCAATTTTTTAGATTCTTAATGATAATTTGTAATTTACCATCTGTAAGGTTTTTGTCTCGTTAAGATTCGTTATATAATTATTTTGTCATGAAATAAGACATTTCATACTTTTACAAACACAGTTGAAACTTCCAAAAGATTGCTACATCAAACCTACATTGTATCAGTACAGTATTGTTACTTTTCACTATATTAAGCATAGGTAATGTATCATAGAGTGCAAGGGGTATGACCTACTCGTTCATAGTTGATAAGGAGTGCAAAACTTTCATGTTTTATATACAATCCCCATATTTTAGCAGTAATTTGAAAAAATTCAGAAAGGAACCTTTAGCTTCTTTCAGATCTATGAAGGCACTTGCAACGACACCTTTTATAATCATATGTTTTTCACATTTTGTATCCTCTCGTTTAAATTTTCGACATCTACTGAACTTAAGGCTCCTGGCTCGGAACAGACAGACACATATCAAATGACGCGCGGTTAAACTTATGTATGAGCGCTCAACTATCCACTGAAATTGGACAGTGGTGTAACATTACAACATTTATCCAGAACAAAATTTAGTTTACCGAAATGCTTGACTTATCAGTACATGCAAAATCACAAAATACACAAAGTACTGCCCTAAGAGTATTCGCATTTACTAAAAACCAGTTCAAATCCAACTTTCATCAAATAATAACAACTTAAGTGTGAAATTAGGTTATGGTTTATGCTAGTAGTTTAGTATAAACAAACCATGCTTTATGTAACCATCCAAACACTAAAAAACAATAAGTGAAAGTATATTTGCTGACAAGTCAAAACGATTGATTAAGTGATTTTGTTGAACATACAGTTGGGAATGTGGATTATAACATAAAGAGTTTCTACTACTGCTTCTTCTAGACTCTACTGCTAAGATTGTGGGAATATTTAGGTACCTTAATAGAGACAAATATATATTTAACAAATAACAAGGTCATTTTGATATGGACTACATTAAGCTATATAAATAAGAAAGAAACGGACACTTTTAAACTGCTAGGTTTTCTTACATATATTTCGATGTGCCCGTGCTGTCTATCATTTGTTGTTTAGTTTTATATGTATTGTCTATCATTTGTTGTTTCGAAATTATTGGTCTTTTGTTGGGCAATGTATGACAAATATATGTTCAAAAACCTCGCCCGTAATTATAAATTATGTAATTCATTGACCGCTCCCGACATGTGTAACTTCAAGGCATATTTTAGCGGCGATCGATGTCTTTCAAAACTACTTTATTTTTATCAATAGTACCGCTTAAGTCGACGCTAGGGGCCGTCTTGACCTTGTTGTAGGGTATGAATGATTTGTTCATTGTTGAAGACCCTACATCAACTGTCAAGATGAAGAACAGGAATAAAAGCCCTGTTCATTGATAATTTTCTATGTTTTCTATGTATTGTGTGCGATTTTGTCCCATGTACATGTACTCCATATCCTTTCATTTTCTACTGTCTAATTAGACTTGAAAGAGAGGCGACAGATAACAAATGGGTATTCATACTCATTAGTCAAAAACATACTGGCAATACCATGACAAAAGACTAAAAACACTCAAGAGACAAACAATAGATATACAAAACACAACATCATAAAACCGAAGACTAAGCAACATGAACCCCATTAAAAACCGGGGGTAGAATTCGCCAGATGTTAAATAGTCTTAAAATCCCCATTCCAACCTGTGATATGCGGCTGTGCGTTCATCATAGACAGCCAGGAAAACAAAAAAGGAAAGAGACAGGGATAGTTATAAGAGACTGAAACAAGAGGCACAGTGGGAAGTCAGGCAATCCAACAAAAAATACATAGAAGAAGTAAGCACCAATTATAAAGACAACTCGAAGAAACTTTGGTGATATATAAAGAGCAAAGGTCAACAATGGACAGGAGTAGCACCATTAAAGAACAGATTGGGATTCCTACAACGTGATCATAAGAGCAAAGCTGAGATACTCAATGAACAATTCCAGTCAGTATTTACAACAAAAAAAAAGTAAAATCACAAAAATACTGAAATCCGAGGAAAATTCAAAAAGGAGAAAGTCCCTAATCAAATGGCAAAATCAAAAGCTCAAACAAATCAAACGAATGAAAGGAAACCCTAAATAACTTTCCCAACAAAGGAAAGAGCCCATATAAGGAAACCCTAAATAACTTTCCCAACAAAGGAAAGAGCCCATATTCCACCATGGATGATATCAAAATCAGCACCAAGGGATAACAGAAACTACTAAAAAACCTAAAACCACACGAAGCTACTGGTCCAGACTCAATTTCATCCTTCATACTGAAAACAGCGCGAACCAACTCGCTCCTTTTCTTACAGATCTGTACCAACAACTCTCAAGACCGGTGAAGTCCCACAAGATTGGAGAGATGCTAACGTGGTACACCAATTCAAGAAAGACGAAATACACTTAGCTTCCAACTACAGACCTGTGTCACTTACCTCAATTACATGCAAGGTCTTGGAACACATAGTCCACAGCAGTATAATGGACCATTTTGACAAACATAACATCCTAACTTATGCACAGCATGGATTCCGCAAAAAACGATCATGCGAATCACAACTAATCATAGCCGTCAACGACATTGAAAAAAAAAAACTGGAAAAAGGATCCAAAGTAGATATCATCCTTCTTGACTTTGCAAAGGCATTCTACAAAGTACCACATCATCGCTTTTTACACAAACTAGAAAAATAAGGAGTTAACCCTAAAGCTAAAAATGGATTCGTTCATTCCTCGAAAATAGAAATAGCTTGATATTAGAAGGAGCTGTCTCCCCTCAAGTTCCGGTACTATCTGGCGTTCCCCAAGGCACAGTTCTTGGACCTCTGTTGTTTCTGACCTATATAAATGACATGCCAGAAATATCAACGTCATCTGAAACCAAACTATTTGCAGACGATAGCCGTCTCTTTAGAATAATCGACAACCAGGCAAACAGTGACCTTCTACAAAAAAACTAATATCATTAGAAGACTGGGAGAATAAATGGTAAATGAGCTTCAACGCAAAAAAAAAATGCATAGTAATCAGATTAACACAGAATAACAAAGAAGTAATAGATACCTCATACAAACTTCGCGGACATACACTAGAAAATGTTGATGCCAGCAAATACTTAGGCGTAACCATCAACAACAACCTATCCTTGGATTGACACATTGAAAACATTGTAGGCAAAGGAAATAAAACATTAGGATTTATCCGAAGAAATCTGAAAGAATGCACTAAACCAGTAAAAGCAGCAGCAAATACAGCTATCGTAAGACCTTCAGTGGAATATGCCTGCACAGTTTGGGATCCATCAAGCCAAAAATATATCAAATCATTAGAACAAGTTCAGAAAAGAGTAGCAAGATTTGTCCATAACAACTACACAGACCAAACACCTGGCTGTGTAACACACATGGTAAAACCAACTACAGTGGAAAAGCCTGGAAGAACGTAGGAAAACCAACAGACTATGTACGCTATTTAAAATCCAGCATGGGCTAATAAATATAGACAGACAACAATATCTAATCCCCAACGAAAGCCGGACCAGAGGTATAGGCCGCTTTTACCAAGAATGATCAAACACTGACACCTAAGGACATTCAATCTTCTCAAAGACCATCAGGGATTGGAATCAACTTCCATCTAAAGCTACTTCGGCCGACACGATAGAGGAATTCAGAGCTGCTCTGAAAGGAAGTAAACAGCATATCCTGTATAAGTTTTAATTGTTAATTGGTGAATGTTTTAAATGTAAATAGCTTTGAGAAGACTAGCTGTGTTGCCCGACACTGCGCGAAGTTTTCGCGGGACCATACACATTCATATATGAATTCGGTTCCTTACTTTGAAGAAGAAAAAGAAGACGTTATATATAAACAATTTCAAGGAACGAATCAGTCCATGTTCAGATGAAGTCTAAAATTCTAACGTTTCATCCAAACAGGTCGACCGGAACTGCAGAATTATGTAATATACGAAGTATGGATTAAACATTTGCCGTTATCCTGAAAAACTCGCCAAAACTATCAGGCTTATGATTGTGTACGTCAGACGCATGTGTCGTCTACATAAAACTCATCAGTGACGCTTGAATCAAAACAGAATGATAGTGTACGTCAGACGCATGTGTCGTCTACATAAAACTCATCAGTGACGCTCGAATCAAAACAGTATGATTGGGTACGTCAGACGCATGTGTCGTCTACATAAAACTCATCAGTGACGCTCGAATCAAAACAGTTAGAAGGCTAAATCACATACAAAGTTGAAGAGCATAAAAAATCGAAAATTCAAAAAAAGTTGTGCTAAAAAAAGCTACGGCAATCTAAAACTTGGGGTAGAAAAACCTTATAGTGTTTCGAATAATTCAACATTTTATAAACAGTAACACAGACAATAAGTATAATCAATCTATAACCACTTCCATTGGAGTTTTTCAATTCATTTACAAATTTTCGTACATTCAGCCTATTTAGCTCGTCTTTGTTATCATTTGTTCGCTGCGAAACTGAGCTACGTTTGGAATTAATTGTTGCCTCAGATTATTTCGCGTCTATTCGAATGCGTTTTTAAGTTTTCATTAATTCCAATAGTATGTATACTTCTATGAAACTTATATTCCAGCTCGATTATAATATTGCCACATATTGTTTCCGAAGGTTTTAAATATTATCATCCCCCCTCCCTTCCACAATCTTTAAATTAATACACAAAAAGATGTTCTGGCCCATCCCCAAAGAAAAAGTATAATTTTAGAGCAAATAAGGAAATTACGAAAATGTCTTTTTTTATGGGAGATTCACCGACTAATATTTGAAGTAAATTTGTTTTGTTATTCACTGAAATTAATGTTTACAAGAAAACTATCATGAAAATTTACTACTGTACAGAAAGTAAATTACACCAGGTCAAATAAATGTACAGTTACATCGCGAATAAAAAAAATACTACTGATAGTTTATAATCTAATAATGCATATAAGAGATTGTTTTGGTATTTTCCCTGCCAGTTCACAATGGAAGATTATTCCAGTTTTTGTTTCTTTGGTTTTGACCTGTTCTTTTATCAACATATTCCAATTCATGGATATAACTAATTGTACAGAAACTGTTAACCTTTCCGAAGCACACGAGTTCACTCAATTTCGGTTGATTTAAATGGCTGCCAATTGTAGTTTTTAGTAACTTTATGCAACTTTTGTTTTCATCTAACCACCCCGTTCCTGTTTTTTTCGAATTAAGGTTTTGACAACCTCGTTTCCATTTTGGCAATGATACTTTTGAATTGCAGTTTATAAAATGGTATCAAGTTGCTCTTGAATAGCACAATTTAAAAACCTGTATCATTTTAATATAATAATTGTAGACTAGACATGTCCTTGCCTTCATTTCTAATTGCCTTGTATCTTTTCAAATTAATTACTCTATGTTTTATGTTAAGACATGCTTTAAATGTGAACTAGCTTTTAGTTACTGCGAGTATTCTTAAATCGGTGCTTTTGTGCTTCGTATCCTTTTCAACTGATTTTTTTTACATTTTATTTTCAAATGTTAAACTGTTACGCAACTGTTCCAAGTCAGTGGAAGGCTGGCCGCTCACTAAAATGTTGAATCTCGCTTCACAAGCTATGAACCTGCATTTCAATGGTTATCGTTAGTTAAAATCAGCATTAATTAATTTTCGTTTAACTTTATTAGTTTAAATCAGGCCGTTTGCTTTATCTTTTGAAATGTTTCTTGTTTCGTTAGTCCGGACCCTTTATATCTTACTATATACGGTATAGGTTTTGCTCGGTGCTGAAGGCCGTACGATTGAAATTGCATAATTCCTTGTCGTTGTTGGAAAAGTAAAATGGCTCGTGCATTGGCAATCATTCAACTTCTCCTTATTATAATATCACTGGTGAAAGTTGAAACTGTGTTTAAGTCCACGTATGATATATTGATTCTATTGGGAAGGAAGATGTCTAAGCCATGCACGATTGGCATAGCTCTGGTACAATCTATAATTACAAGCAACGTTTTTTCATTATCTTCATCATTATAATCCATATCTTTTTACGTTTTTTTTTTCCATAGTTCGTCAATAATGTATCACCAATTTTAACAAAAATCACACTGTATGATATTAACTTCATGCAAAAGAAATCCATATCTTATTGGAGTACTTGCGTACTTTATTTTATTATGATTTTGAACCTATTTTTATTTGCTCTACTGTTCTGAACAGTTCAGCAAGCAAGAAGAAAAACAGCGTAGTAAATCATGTTTAATCTCTAATCTGGCATAGCTGTGTGTGTTGTTAAACGCTTATACGACCATTTGATTGTGGCTTGTATATTTATACGGGAATATTTAACAACGTAAAATTTATTGGTAAATGATTAAAACCAAATTTATTTGAACCACAATACAGTGTATTCTTGTCATTCAAATATAAGTGAACGAGTGGTTTAAGTAGTTAAATTACTGTATCTCTAGCCTGTCAACACCGTGGTTGTGAGTTCGGGAACCCTGCACGTGGCAGGTGCGTTCGACTCCATTCTTATTTGACTATGAGTGTCAGTTTTCCTGCCGATTTCTCTCCGGGTATTTCAGCTTCCTCCACCAATAAAAAATGATTGCCACAAAATAACCAATAGCACTGAAATTGACATTAAACAAGAATTAATCAATCAATTATTTAAATTATCAATATGCAAATTCCAATGCAAAACGATATGCAAGAACACTTTTGATTGGATGACGTCTATCGTCGTCAATTTAACAGTTGACGGTCGGAGTTATTGGGAACAACGTTGCGCAATCGAAGTCTACGTTTCAGGGATTCTTAATTAAAATGATTGGGTGACGTATTTTTTTTACAATTTACTAGACTTGCGTTAGAATAGAAATAACAGTACTGTGTTTGAAGGGTTGACACTCAACTCGGGCTTTGACGGTCGCAAATATTCTTTTCACTGGCTAACAGAATTAGCTGATGACTTTATGGTCGATGACATATTTATAATTCAGTATAACGCATTTTAAAAAGCAGGGCGGAATCAGGAATGGGATGCAAGAGGTTTGAATGGATTTTTTTTTTAATTTTTTCATATCAGTCATTTTTTTTAAAAACTTTATAGAAATAAGGAGATGTAATATGATTGCCAATGAGACAAGTTGAACTATCCACTAAAGTTCAAATGAAGTTGATATAAGCAAGTATAGGTAATAGTATGGCCTTCAGCAATGAGAAATGTTCTCTTTTTTGAAAACCAAACAAACGTTTCATTTTTTTTCTTCTTGTTACTGTCTCTGACATATGGTACATGTATACCCCACATCTTTATTTATTTAAATGCAATCTATTCTTAATTGAGGTTGTATTAAAATAAACTTTTCTTTCTACCTGTGAGCAAGGTAGATTGACTTGCCATTTTAATAATTGATGGACAGATTATGTCAAACAACTGGGATATGTAACTTTAATTACTTCGTTCAAAAGAAATCCATAATCAGTACTCACTGTGAACATTACGGTCTGTCTGTGAATAGATTTTATTACACACTTTAAAATGAACTGTAATTAAGACGTAATGTATGGTTTGCAATTCAGATCGACCTCACCAACCAGATTGCGGAAGAAACCTAGAAATTGTTGTGGTCCATCCTAAGGGTTTATTTTACTTTTTACAATACCGTCAGTTGTCGATCACAATAAGGCGTTGCAAAGGATGGGATGTTAGGACCGCACTACCCTCGTTAACTCCTCATCCTTGATTTAAACTGATTGCGTCAATTTTTATTTACGATTTGCCTAGGAAAACAAAAAAGAACAAAACTATTTTAGTTTAATATGACTTTACTTGCCTATCTTGATCTAAAGATATTAATTTATCATAATTTGTCAATGGCATATAGTATTGTGAAAAGTGCTCAAACTTTGCTTTGATGTTCACTAATCTTTATATCATCTTTATATCATCTCGTTTATTAAAAACATATGGCAAAATTAAATTCCATGTAAATCTATAAACAATCCGCATTCGCATTTGGAAAATAAAACAAATCTTGGACAAGTAATTGCAAGTACAAACGTTATTTTACAGTATATCGATATCATGAAGGGAAAAAAATTCTGATCCAGTGAGCAGTTAACCTAGCTTTCTGGTATTTTGATCGATTTTCAATACTTTTCACTTTATTCTAACGACTTAATCAAGAATTAAAATCTACTAATAATTTAATTAAGTAACCGGTAGGTTCACAATGGTTTGTTTATTTCAGTTTCTTTGGTTACAAACTGTACGATGTACAAAACTGAGGTTCTATTAGGTATCACAAGAAAACACGCCGAAAAAGTAAAACAGCAGACGACCGAAAAATTAAAAAAAAATGTGTAAGGTAATAACGAAACCACCCAGTATGATCCTAAAAACAGTTTTATTTTAATGGTATCAATTACCTTGTACACACTTAGTAATTGTAGGTGAAGAAATAAATAGTAATAGCCTTTTGACCCCCAGAAATCGATAAATATACCCGTTATTGGAAATGTTTACAGGCCTTTCAAATGCACTCAAGTTCTTGATATTTCTAACCTAATGTTCATTTTGTAATAGGGGGATTGTTAGAATAATTGATTTTTTCTTACTATTGTCATCTGTTGATAACGGCAGATTAAAGGTGTGTTTACGGGTACAACAAGCAAGGTAAGACTTTAACATTTTTTTACATGCAATTGCAATTGGATTTATTTTTACTTTACTAGATTTATTTTAAAAGTTCTCAATATTGATTGCGAAAATGGGATGCGGTTAGAGGTTTATATAAAAAAATAAGGAGATGTAGTATGATTGCCAATGAGGTAACTATCCTTCAGAGAAAAATGAGGTAGATGTAAGCAACTATAGATCACCAGACGTGTTTAACAATCAACAAAAGTCATACCGTATATGTACATCTTTAATAGCTGTTTACCATAAATGAAGTTATGCCATCTTATTTGTTACTCTTACTGCTGGAGACTTTATCAATTTATAATTTTATTTTTGTTTCTAATGTGAAAGGCCAATAACAAATCCCGCCATTTAGAAATTGTATTCATCCATACTCATTTATACCAGTTATCCTGTCGACGACGCACCCGCGTTCGCTCCTTTTGGAGTTCATGCGCTTCCCGTTAGGTTACATGTAACCTTGATTCGTCCTTACGGGACGACTATTTTGGGGTTAGTGCAGGATGATAGGACTTTTTCCGAGTGGATCATTTATTTTCATTTTTTTTTTATTTCGAGCGAAAATTTGTTTTCACTTTTGAACACATTTGTGTCCTGCATTGTGTTGCAGAATATTAATTTTCATCCTTTCATCCTATCGTCTTCAAAATTATTTATTTTCAGTTCTTACCAGACCAAGTCATTTATTTCAGAAATCTTCCTGCCCCCACTCCCCCCTTTTAAAATGTTCGTCCCCTTATTTATTTACGAGATTTGAGCATCGGTAAACTACTGTCACCTCAGTTAATTTACATATTCATGAGTTCTTTTACAATATCAGTTCCAAACTGAAGAAATATTCTGGAATATGATATAATATGAAGAAATATGAAAGTTAGATACTGTTTTTTGGCGTAAAGGGTATAGAATATATGTTCAAACAGGAACAGATAATATGTCATTGTTTATAAAAAAAAAGAGTTTCCAGAGACACTTTTTTCATGTTAGGAGGAACAAATATATGTTGACAGCATTGAACTTGGTGAGATATTTTTGCAGATTGTGTTACTGTGATATGGATAAAAAAGCTTAGTGACAGAAAACACCTACATTGAATACAATCGTGTAACACCTATTAAATGTTCGTATGAGCACCATCACTTAACGTAAAGATAAGGGTGATATTCTAAACGCATTATTCGGATTACCATCTACTGACAAATCCTTAGATTAGGACTTCATTCAGTTCATAATCTCACTTCCAAGTTACTGACAATACTGGTACTTGATTTAAGATCACCATTTATAAAAACAGACAAAAGACATTATTAAGCTGTGAGATGTATGGATGAAACTCTGGATAGGGTTTACAGAATAAAGAAAATGGGCAAAGCGTAGAGAATAAAGGTCATACGAAATAAAGAATAGAGAAAAATATTAAGTAAAAAAGGGGAGAATAACGAAAAATGGACAATAGGCAAAAATATTAACAATAGAGAAAACTGATCTAAAAAAATAATAGAGAAATTATAACCTCTTCCCATTCAGACCTCTTCGACAACAATTAACAGAAGAACCTAATATATGCAGATAACGGTCCATGACTTTATATTCACTATATTCTTGAAATACATATGCTAGAGATTCTCAATTGCAAAATAGTGTGTGATTTTTCCCCAAAAATAGTCATTCGTTGAGTGACAGTCGTTGCATTATACATGTTTTGTAAAATTATTTGACAATGACATTTGTCTATTGTTGAAGCCATATGTTGACATCTATGGATGTCTCTTTGGTTTTTGTATCGTTGGGATTCTTATCCGACATATCACTTTATCCATATATTTGAAGATTGCATCAAAAACGAAAGGAACATCTGGAGAAAGTTTGTAAGGCCGTCCGGGATGAAGGGCGGAAAAAACTGGATTGTTACTGAAAAATGAGGATGTATTGGATAGGGACAGAAATTTTGCCTTGTAACAGGCCACCTACGGACTCTCCCACCACAAAGCTACGGTCTTAACTGATTAGTTAGATACCAATCAGGCGGTGTCGTAACGTGATGTTTTATGTCCAAATAAAACGCAACGTCCTTGACTGTTAGTGCTCTCCATGACAGTGTGTAGTAATATCTAAAACAGAAAAGGAAATGCTTAATTTCATCTCGTTCTTTCATTGTTTTAGCCTTTAAGGCTACTAAATGAAAGACGCATTAAATTCTAATAATTACCTTTTAATAAAAGGAAACTAGTCTTTCATTTAGTTTTATAAGGGTTGTAAAAGCATTGACCGTATTCATAGCTTAAGTAAGAAGCGCTTTCGCGTTGATTGAAATTGAAACGGATTCCATTCTTCGAAAAAATACACCCCCAAAATTAGCGAATGAGATGTGTCAGAAAGATGTAAAAATGCATATAACTTTCGTTAGCGAAATGGGATGCATTAAAAAGATAGTAAAATACACCTAACTGGCGAATGAAATGCATCAGAAAGAACGAAATTAACAACTCTCGTTAACGAACGAGATGCATCAGAAACCAGTTCAACTCTTGACTAAGAGGGGTGCACCTCTCAGCAGTCGAACTTCGACCGCTATTTGCAAGTTAATCGTTTAAACATCACCATACCATGCAGGCCAGTTCTACGGGTTTGTTAAGTCGTCAAAGTGTCGACATTTCAATCATTTTACATTGAAATTGAAATACACATGTATGTAGTTTTCTCATGTTTCACAACAATTTAATTAAAACATTTATGAATTTTCTAAACATTCAATGAAACACGTTTAACTGCATGTCGGGGAACTTTAACTGGCATCTAAAGAAGTATCATGTTTGCTTATGTGGTATTTGATATATATATATATATATTTATTTCCCCAGTTAATGAAAATATATTAATATTTTTTCAAGATTTATGACGGATTATCTCAAATAAACCTTATGGGTTTATGGCTTTTATCACTAACTAATACCGGATTTTCATACAATATTAAATATCGTCAGAGTTATGTAAAATATTTTTTTATTTATCTATTTATCATTCATTTCTAAAAAGGGTACGTTATACTGAATGTGCATAAAAACGCAACACATCATATTCAAATCCCTTTAGTCACTTTCAATGTATTCCTCAAACAAGGCTACACGTTACTTTAACAGTTTGGTCTCGCATCGACTTTTTTTCAATTGAAAAAAAAACTTGCATTTAGACCCATTGGAGTTAAAATTAAAAGTCACAAATTTCTTCCAAATGTAATCACACTGCACCAAATGCAAAAGAAAATTGTTAATCTGCACTTTTATATATAACCTAAGCTAAGATATGCAAGGATTCAGTACGGTGGAAATTTGCCAGCTAAGGCGCAAATTTCGTTTGTTTGTTGAATTTGTAAAGGTTAAAATCTAAAAATCAAGAAGATCTGAAAATTTATCGAAATGTTCCGTGTGAATATCCTAAGAAGTTTTCAAAATCTTAGAACGATTAGTCAACTTCCAGGGAATATCTATCGGTTTGACTGTTTATTAAATGGAAAATACATGTAGCGGTTGCGTTTCTATTTTCACTCAGTATACTTCTAAACGTCCGAGAAAGAGGCTACAAATGTACACCAGTAAAAATTTAGTTGCTATTCCCCCCCGACTGCGATTACTTTAAGAAAGAGGACATTGTCGACAGAGGACGGTGGTTGCATTCGAGTACTTACATGAAAAACAAATATGGCAAATTGATATGAAAATTAGAAAAAAAAATTGTATTCATTAACAATACTGTGAAACCAGGCATGCGCCAGAAAGTAATCATCAACCAGTTGATATTTTTTTCTGTAAATAAAGAAGAAAGAAGAAGAAGAGTCAGAGACGGATCTGAATGTCTTGCAATAGCAACAGTACTGTGTTAACCTTTGTTTTTTAACAGTACTGAATTCTTTTTTCATAATTATTCTTCAACATAACATACTGGCATTAACACGAATGCTTGCACGAAACGGCAAAGTAATGAAAAGTGTTCACATAGGTTGTCGTTCCTGTTCTATGCTTTCAAGGTAAAGTGTTCACATAGGTTGTCGTTCCTGTTCTATGCTTTCAAGGTAAAGTGTTCACATAGGTTGTCGTTCCTGTTCTATGCTTTCAAGGTAAAGTGTTTGACTATTTAACAAAACTCTTCTCTCACGCCCTCGTTACCATGGAGATTGGGAAATACATTCAACTTTTGATACTAGTAATCTCTTCACTTTATGGTCTTTTGAAATGAATATACTATTGATTATACGATTAATATCAATACACGATTAATTGAACAATACAAGATAAAATCTGTATAACATGTTAAAGCAAACCCTAGGGAAATATCAGACGTCTGCAAATAGATTGGTACATGTATCGGGTGCTTGAACTGTTAATCAAACCCTAGGGAAATATCACATGTCGGAAATTAATTGGTACATGTATCGGGTGCTTGAACTGTTAATCAAACCCTAAGGAAATATCAGATGTCGGCAAATTAATTGGTACATGTATCTGGTGCTTGAACTGTTTATCAAACCCTAGGGAAATATCAGACATCTGCAAATTGATTGGTACATGTATCGGGTGCTTAAACTGTTGCATGTTGCTATGTTATTTTATTTGGCGGCATTTTGTCCAAGGTTGTGGCTGTCTTTTTGATATTGTTTTACATCTAACCCCTTGTTTTATTAATTTTGTATTTACATTGTGTCATAGATCAAATTTATTCGTTCAGTGTATGTTCACTTGTTTTTGTTAATATGTCTTTTGATTGAGTTAAGCCATTTCAATTGATATGTTATAGTGTATCTTTCTATGTTGTGATGTTACACTATTGTTTCAGGTAGGGTGAAGGTTGGCGCCTATGAAAACGTTTAAACCCGCTGCATTTGTTTGCACCTGTCCTAAGTCAGGAACCTGACGTTCAGTGGTTGTCGTTTGTTGATGTGGTTCATAAGTGTTTCTCGTTTCGTTTCTCGTTTTTTATATAGATTAGACCGTTGGTTTTCCTGTTTGAATGGTTTTACACAAGTCATTTTTGGGCCCTTATATCTTGCTGTTCGGTGTGAGCCAAGGCTCCGTGTTGAAGGCCGTACTTTGACCTATAATGGTTTACTTTTACAAATTGTGACTTTGATGGAGATATGCTCATTGACACTCATACCACATCTTCTTATATCTATATATATATATATCTATATATATATCTTTATTCACATAAAGCCAATGCATGACATCAGTACAGAGATAACAACAATAACTATTTACAATATACACAAATCAAGGGAGAGAGGTTACAAAAGTCACTAGCCAGGAGGACAAACACAAGAGAGAGAGGTTACAAAAGTCACTAGCCAGGAGGACAAACACAAGAGAGAGAGGTTACAAAAGTCACTAGCCAGGAGGACTAACACAAGAGAGAGAGGTTACAAAAGTCACTAGCTAGGAGGACAAACACAAGTATTAATATTTTTTATAAATGAACAAATCTTCTTTAGGACTGGTTTTCGTCTACTCGACATAAGTTCAGAGAATTTTACTGTATAATGTCGTTGTACAAAATAGGAGGATAAATACTCTACGTTTTTGATCGAAAAAAGTACATTCAAATATATAGTGATATTCGTCTCCAATTTGTCGATCGTTACATTGATGATTGTCGATGCATATTTCGCCGTATATCAGGGTCTGAATTGGGCTTGAGCGAAAATGGAGAAGTAAGGGCCGACATAACAGACAAACACAAATAAGGAATAGAGAATAATGGGACACTAAAACATAAAGAATAGAGAACAATGGGCAAATTTAAAGAGTTGAGAAAAATGGTCTATTAAAATAAGGGCACAGGACGTTTGCGCTTTTTTTTACCTTAAACACGGTAGGACATGTGCGCTCCAAACACTATGGACATTTGTGTTTTAAATTTTGATACACCTGTAGTAAATTGACCGGACATTTGCGCTTTTTACCTTTAGTCGTCTACCTGTAATTATAATGGGTTACGTAAATAAATTCAACTTGTATTTGTCGTTAGTTAGTTCACATTGACACAGTCTTAAACATAGAGTATAAAGTTATAGAGACAAGTAAAGGAAAATCAAAGTACTGAAGAACTGAACATCGGATGACCACAAGATCTTGTGGATGGCCGTCACAAGCACTTGTCTCAGAAAAAAAATCACATCTCTATACCTGAGAGTGAGGCTAATGTACAGAGATATATTTTTTTCTGAGACAAGTTCGTGCGTGGATGATGAATAAATGATAGGGAATTCGACTTCACCGTAATAACTATTATATTGTAGTGATACTTATATTATAACTAATCGCCGTATTTGAATATCAAAAATAAGACAACGCGGGACCGAACGACGCATGGATTAAACGAGTGCGCAGCACGAGTTTAATCCATAGGGCGTTCGGTCACAAAAAGTGCAGGACCGGTAACTCTGCATGGAAGATTGTTTTTTTGCGGGAAAATATGAATGCCTACTCATATCCACTGCACTATTATTAGAATAGTAGAATAGAATGATATACAAATGGATGAAAATTATATATACATGTAACTGTTATATTAATATAATATATAACAACAAACCAGCGTATACTGATTTGTATCACTACTGTAAAAGAGGGACGAAAGATACCAGAGGGACAGTCAAACTCATAGATCGAAAACAAACTGACAACGCCATGGCCAAAAATAAAAAGACAAACAGACAAATAATAGTACAGATGACACAACATAGAAAACTAAAGACTAAGCAACACGAACCCCACCAAAAACTGGGGGTGATCTCAGGTGCTCCGGAAGGGTAAGCAGATCCTGCTCCACATGTGGCACCCGTCGTGTTGCTTATGTTATTACAAATCCGGTAAATAGTCTAATTCAATATAATAGTTATTACCATGAGGTTGAATTTCCTGCCATTTATTCATCATCCACGCACGAAATTATCATAGAAAACTAAAATATCTTTGTACATTAACCTCAGTTTCAGGTATAGAGATGTAATTTTTTTCTTTGACAAGTGCTTTTGACATTCCAGAAGAACTTTCGGTCATCCGATGTTCAGTACTTCAGTACTTTGATTTAGTATTGTAAATATTTAATGTTATAATATCAACCATACATAAAAATAATAGAATCTGAAGCGAGATGATGTATCAAATATTTTTCTTTTATACGTTTTCAAGACAGAATAGTCAACTCAAACACACCTGAACATAAAAAGGTGTACTCGACTTTCTCTTTTCGATAAGATTATTGCTTTTTGTGGGATTTCTTTCCAAAAAAATATCGTCGAGGGCAGAGATGCAAATTGATGCTTTAAAAAGATCGATCTATTATCTTTCTTTGTTTTTTTTCAGCGGAATTTATGCTTATGGGCTATTTAAAAAAATGATGACGAAGTGTGACAAACATGGTAAAAAATGAAGTCATTGCAAATCTATTTTTTACCATTCTACTTTAGTCCATAGACATTCAAGTTTACAAAACTACAAGGGGTTAATGCAAAAAAGTCAAAACAAATATTTTTACAGCATAGTACTCATAAGAATTCATCAATTTTTAAGAGGAAACAACAATATACTATAATCAACTTACAAACATAAATAAGAATAAATATCAATTTAATTTTTGTTTGTTTGTTGAGTTAAAGATAATAGTTGATTTTTCTATCATACTTTACTCTTATATTGAGAGATTTGTTTTTTAAATATGTAAATTTCACCAATTTTCAACGTTGTTCTTTAATATCTAACAACAAAAGTTTTATATCTCATTGCAAAAGGTTAAACTTTATATAAAACTTATAAGAAATCAAACATATATGATCTCATAACATCCTCTGAAAATTTCGCACAAATTGCTTCAGTTAATTTCAAGCTTTCTTCAATTAAAAATACATATGTTTTGATCCTTTTGTTACACTCCTGACATATTTTTTCAGTAACTATAAGACTGTTTTTTAATGGAATGTATAGAAAATCAGTAGTGATATCTATTTTAAATTTACAATCTGACAAAAATATAGACCTATTAGACACTTGATTATACTTTTTTCTAATTTCTGAATGAGAAGCTAACTCTTAACATCTTTAATGTGAACTATTCTTTAATTTTTTAAGAATCTTAGGTAAAAAGTGTCAAGAAAGATCACTTTGCAAGACAGATTGCTTTTTCTATGACTTTCTCATTACATTGTAAAGATGTTACAATTATTGTAATAAAGAAGTCATGTTGAATTTTGTTTTTAGATAAGCTACATCCGAAACTGGTCAGGAGTGTAACAAATGTTACACTCCTGACCAGAATATATTGCTACCATATTTTAACCTAAAACTGACCTGAAATAATGTAGAGCTTTTATATTAAACATATATTGTTGGGGCACATTAAGAACTGGTTCAAAAGTTTCATATATGTCTTGCATATTAACAAATTTGGCTAATGGGCTATTTAAAAAAAAAGACTTTTCTTTAAACCTTGGTTAGCCTCTTGTATGATACTACACATGTGATGTTTTATGTCAGATAATGTATTATGACAAGTTGGTTCTTACTTCCAAAGATGGTAGCAGTATGTGCTCTGTATATAAAAATATGTCCAAAAAAGTACCCAAAAATGTCAGGAGTGACATTCGCAATAACTCAATTATTACACTCCTGACACATTTGGATAGTCTTCTTATTGTAACCTTAGTATTCCAGTAGTAAAACTTCAGGGTCATCTGGATGCATCTATGCCAAGCTATGATACTTAACAAAAAAATATAAAACATGCAAGATGTGGATAACCATGTTATTTAAATTCACCTACAAAGACATTTTCTGGCAACAGAGCGACTTTTACTGACATTTCATTTTTTACACAAACTTATTTGACTTACCTTATGCTGTTCATAAAAATGTAAATAGATGGAAGAATTGAACAAGAAGTCATAGTCACGATATAATAGTTGGATGAGAGATATTGTTTGGTATTGTATCTGCCCTTATTGCTTTTATATCATCAATGAATGCACATGCCTTTTTGTGAATGTCACACTAAAAGCGTTACACTCCTGACATTTTTGGGTACATTTTTTGACAGTATTTTTTATACAGAGCACATACTGCTACCATCTTTGGTAGTAAGAACCAACTTATCATAATACATTATCTGACATAAAAGCATCACAAACATAATATCATACAAGAGACTGACAAAGGTTTAAAGGAAAGTCATCATTTTTTTTAAATAGCCCTTATGCACAAAAAAGATCCACATGTATTTGCACCTACCACAATCGACTGTTTTGTGAAAATTTTTCTATTATAATTTAAAAGTTTACAAATATCTCGAAGCTCTATACCATAATTTAAGTAAAAACACATATATAAGATGCATAAAGTACTGAATTATGCACATTCAGTAAACTTTTAAAGCCCATAGAAACAGATGTAAACAATTCAAATTTACCAACTTGGCCTTTTTTACCTTCTCTAATGAAGAGTTCCATTTCTTTTGTTTAACTTCAACTGGGATTCCGTCTGTATCGTCCATACATAATTTAAAGAAATACACGTCGAATAAAGCTTGATAGAAGACTGATTAGTTTATGACAAAAGTAACTCTCGCATGTTTGCGCTAAGAACAAAGAAAAGAAAATTACACCGAACAATTCAATCCACAACGGCGCACAATGTCCGTACTTGATTAAACAATTTACATGTAGAATCGAGCTTGATAGATCGATTAGTTTATGACAATAGAAACCCGCGCTTGCTTGAGTTTAGAACAGGTAAGCGAAAAATACGACTGACAACTCTAATATGTTATTATTTTGTTAATACATTTACAAATGAGATGTATTTCAAGTAATTTATGTTATTAAAACTAATTTAACACTTCACTTGTCCATATACATAATAGTAGGAAAAACTGTAGGGAATAGAATATAACATATTTTAAATAAAACATGGAAAATGAAGGAGGAAACTGGCGAACTACTGACTTTTAGACCATAGAAAAGAATACTTTATTTTTTGCTTGCAACTTTCAGAAGTTTGCACCCTTCAGTCCACTCCGACGCACAAAGTCCGTGCCTTATCAAACCATGCATGCGTAGAATAGAGCTTAATAGATCGATTAGTTTATGACAATACGCGCATGCTTGAAGCGAAAAAGATAACCAATAACTCTTATATGTTATCATTTTGTTAATGTACTTTCAAACGAGATGTATTTCACGACAAATAATTTATGTTATTAAAACTAATTTAACACTTCACTTGTGCATATACATAATAGCAGAAAAAAACCCTATAGGGAATATAAGATTACAGATTTATGGACTACTTGTACTTGAAGGATATGTCATGGTATAAGCAAACTTAAACTGTAAATAGTAAGAAGGAAGTGGATACGCACTTCAAGTGAACAAACAAGAAAAAAATAGTCCTTGAAATAGTTGTTATTATCGGTTGCATGTGTTCTGTTTTCAAATTTGTAAAGATTACTATTATCTTCTATGTAAATTTACATGCGTGTCTGTATGAATAAATTAGTGATTTTTTAGTATATCACTTGCAGATTACTATTGGGAAATCTAGTGAAATCACATGTTTTATTCATTATAATAGTCTTTTATTCTGGATGCTCAATTTAACACATTCAAACTTTCTCAAATACAATTTCAATTTTGATGTCAGAAGTGAGTGTTTTCTTTCATCATATAATATATTTCAGCTCATTGTCAGTCAAATGAGAAACAGCGATTACAGTTTGTCATTTCTTATGTCCAAACATTTCTCTTTTTTATCATCTGCCTATGTCCAATTCTATTCAACAGCGCATTTAAAAATACCTTTGAAATCTCTTTGGCAGTTGTATTTGCCGTCGCTTCTTCCTTAAAATAAGCTTGGGCTTGCGTTCGTGTTTCTTTTGATCGTTTGCAAGATATTCTGTCGAGCTGGTATTCAAGTGGAGCACTTGTTTATCTTCTTCGTTCTACTCTCTGTTTTAAATTTTTTTGGGATCCTCTGGTTTTGTCGTAATGATACACACCTTCAAAAAATCGAATGCTTAAGTTTCATTGGCTGATGTAATAATTACCAAAACAATTTGTTTTGTCAGATCCTAATAAGGAAAGCGTTTACACAGGATCTGTATTTCATTCAGATTGATATTGTCCAAACTAATTTAAAACTAAAGGACGGTCAAATCAAGAAAACAAATGATGTAGATCTTTATCACACAATGAAATTACAATGGTATTTTTAAACGCGAAGCTTTTAAGCCTCTATACACAAACAAGGAATTATTGAGCATTGACAAAGCATGAATCGAACAGCGAATAATGATAGCACAACCCTATTTTTGGATTGATAAAAGATCTACTGATGGTAAAGAATCTTTTACAACAGGTCTTTAATTTTCATTATTTTTTTTTCAAGCCTGTATTAATATGTCTTTTTCAAAGTTAAACTTTAGACTGTTTTGAGTATTACCGAACTTAAGAATATTTTTTTTATATAATGTTCTTCTTTATCTGATTATTACCAGCGTTCCTTTGACTATACGAACATTGACGCAAATAAATTGACGCGACATTATATTAAATGTCTACTGAAAAATTCCAGGAAAATTTGCCAATCTTCTTTGACGCATACATGTGCATGTATATATGCACGTAGGACTGATAAATTATATTTTCAAAGTTGAGCAAACATCCATATGGAAATCTAATTCTTTTGACAGTATTTTGTAATAAAGCGATAAAATTGTGCAATATCATCTAATGATATTCATACTCTTAAATTAAAAAAATATATATGATATACAACATTAAAAGACAACCAATAAATTACAGGCTCCTGACTTAGGAAAGGCACACATAGAATATAGCGCGGGGTTAAACGTGTTTGCTAGCACCAAACCCTTCCCTAACCTAGGACAGTGGTGTAATAGTACAATATGAGAACAAATTATAAAAATCAGTCGAAAAAGGGCTTAACTTATCAGATCGATGCATTTAAGCACAAAGAACCATAACCTAACAAAAACACAAAAGACACACAGTACAGAAGTCGATAAAATTTGAACATTTCTTGACCAAGTCCTGGTAATTTAATCATACCATGAGAACGACTATAAAAAAAAATACAAGATATTTATGTCGCTCTTTAAGAAAAAATAATGAATTTTAATTGGAATATTTATACGTGATGTATCGAACATGGTCTACTATGTTATTCCTGATAATCCGTACAGTTAAGATGAATGTTTAGTGCACGTAAGCAGTGTATAGTACGTTACAATAGAAACAGAAAATTTTGTTATTCTGGACTTTGTACCAGACATCAAAGTGTTTTATAAGACTGGACTTTGTATCAGGCATCAAAATATGTGACTCATGGCTATTGAGTATAGAGGACAAATATGTCCATTTAGTGCGATGGTCTGGATGGGGTTTACAGAATAGAGAATATTGGTGAAAAATACATAATAAAGGAGAAAAGACGAATAGAGAATTACAAGTGTATAGACAAACAAACTAAAGAATAGAACATTAATCATGTGGTGCTAAAATTTAAAGAATAGAAAAAAATGGCATAAAAAATATAGAAATAAAGACCTCCCAGAATCTATACTTTCACTCGGACATGGTCCCTTTAATTACATTGTTCTACTGCAGAGTTAAGCAATTGACCAGCTTGTCTAATAGTATCGTTGTTACAGGGTTTTTTTAATTTGCCCAAAATTAGAAAAATGATCGAGTGAAATTCAGATTTATTAAGACTGGTTAAGTTATACATAGTGATAATTACGTCATATCCGGACAAAAAAAAAGAGGTTTGATTAACATGGTGTTCACGTCAAAGAGAGTCAAGGTCATGGGTCACATTTACGAGCAAAGGCAGAGACAAGTTTTGAAGGATTTTTTTGTTTACGAATTGATCAAAAAGGGATGAATTCGGATCGTTTGAACTATTTATGATGGTTTAGATATTTCTCTTTGACAGTTTTATTAAATCCTTATTTGTTGAAACCAGGAAAGATTTTGACGGGTATATGTGACGTATTAAAAAATATGCTGCGTAATTCCAGTTTATCTTAGTTTACTCCGAACTGTCAATTCGTATGTATTACGCAAGTTGGCTGTTTCAGACTTCCCGGTTTGTAGTGTACGTGTATAAAGGTACAAACAATAAGTTTACAATTATTTGCATATATATATATATATATATATATAGGTAGTAAGGATATACATCGTGAGAACATAAGATAAGGGTAAACTTCTTTGGTCAAAGTCAACAGCTCGATAAAAAAAAAACGACAAACAACTACACAGCATAAAAGATTGAAAAAACAATAAGGAAGAAAGACAAACGAAGAGTTTTTCTTTGTTATGCGTCCGTTTCAATTTCTGGTAGTTTTTCGATAGTATGAGTTCAAAAGCAAAACAACACAATATAAAAAAAAAATTGGATTTAAAAAGGACATTTGAACTTGATTGGTGTTGTAAATCGTATATAATTAAGGAATAACTGTACATGTAATATTTTTTCTTTCTATGAAGAAATAACATCAAAAATGTGGTGCACACTGCAGCGGGTTATTTAAAAGTGTGCACCACATTTTTTAGGTTATTTCGAATAGACAGACAAAATATTACAGTCATTCTTATAATGCAATCCTGAATTCCATTTTTAAGGAGTAAATCATGAAAAAAACGTTGGTGATGTCACGGTCACATGACAAAATTATGTCTATGAGCTGATAGACAAAAAACTTTTAGCCAATCAGAAGACGTGTTACATTCAAAATTAAATTATTTCATCATAAAAACATTCTGTACTGATTGTAACTTTTCTAGATAAAATAATCGAAAGCAATTATTATTATTTTTTTTAATATAAACTGACGTCAAAGCGTATGACGTTATTAGTGGATGGATGTGATCTTTTGTGATCGTTTTTCCTCCTGACTGGCTGGTAAATTTTGGAAATAAAAATTGACGAATACTTACAAACAATAACCTGTCTAAGGTTGAATCATAAGTCTTCGTCAGACATTATTGTCTTAACCAACCAAATGACTTATTGTGTTGCAATGACCTTGCATGGAGTTCATTGTAGCCATTATTTCAACCAATCAAGAAATAAATAAGCATTCAGTCCCGAGACTCATTTTACTATAACATCCCATCTACAGGGCATGAGGGAAATTGTTAAAAGGACTTTCAGAATTCATAAGCAACAGAGTGAGACATCATTTTTTTATAATTGAGATATGAAAGTTAATTATTGGGGTACAGGGTTGATGGTACATTGAGGCAAAACGATATCAGCAGTATGATGGACCCTTTTGCAGTGGCTAATAAATGAACTTCAAACAGAAAAATAACTTCCAGTTCATAAAACCTATATTATTGTGGTAAAGCAACTTTGGCTGAATTCCTCAGTTGACCTTAGACAATAGCTGTTCTGTATTGCTCTTTTGGTTTTATGCTATCAACAAGTTATATTTTTGACTTCATGAAGATTTTCCATCCAGCGTAACTCTTGAAACTCGCCTATTACACTCGGAAATCATATATATCATAATTTTTTCAAGTCTTTTTCGAAAATAAGAATATTGATGAAGCATTTTCTTTAGGTAATATTCAATAGCGTTCAGACAAACTGCATTAAGTTTGACATTTGTAACAGCCTCGTGGGGATACCTAGTATTGAAGTAATTAACATTATTTGAAACTAAATGTGATCATGTGCTCAAAAATGTAAATATTTTCATACCTAGTATATGGTAAAACTGGATAATCATTAAATAAAGTCAATTATATGCTTTATTTAAAAAAATATTCGATCATGGGAACATAATTTTAAGTTATATGTCGCTCGCGTCAAAATTCGGTAGCTTTCAGACATTCAGTTCGACTTTAAAAGAGTCTCAAGGGGATACCCGATATGCAAGAAACTAGAATTATAAATATTGTATATATATGTGATAAATGTGGTCATATCCGAAAAGATTAAATCGTTTACATAATATATGTGAGGAATCTGGACAATCAATTATTATATATAATGTGCTGTTTTATTTTAAATATTCATTGAATATTTATATGTACTTGCAAACGAACGGTTGCACACGAAACCAAAATTCCCAAGAGCGACGTCTTTCTATAAATACTTGATTTCTTGATCTCTACAACTGATGTACAGTAAAAGGTTTCAAAAATCATAACTGTGAATTCAATTCAAATCTTTATTTCCATTACACCATTCATTTATAGCATGTGACACAACATAATATAAAAAAAAACAATTTCAACAAGATCATTTATATACATAATGAAAGTAAATATTTCAAGAGTCCCCTGTCATCAGTGCTATAGACTGTTTTAAAAAGAATCCAAGCTTATTTACCTGAATGTGTGATCTTGGGTTGAGTATGTAATGTAATTTTATCTATAACCAACATTTAGAATACGAAAACATGGTAAAAACGATATGATCCAGCTGAACAGAAAGAGTCAAAATCTTTCAAATTAAGTTATTTGCGCTTGGGAGGAACACACTCAAGTTAAGAACAATTGTGCAAAATTACATTGTTAAATATAAACAGTTTCAATAAAGAAAAACTGGCTGAAAGACTGTTTCCAGTGGAGGCGAATAATCAAAACCGATGCTACTTAACGTCTTATTTGAAGTATTTGGTGTTGATGTCGGATCATTGATAGTTCCTGTTTAATTTATTCACTGTTTTAGACTCAGGAAGTTCTTCACATATTGTATAATTCAGTTTGGATGTAACACGTCTTCTGATTGGCTGAAAAAGTTTTTTGTCTATCAGCTCATAGACATAATTTTGTCATGTGACCGTGACGTCATCAACGTTTTTTCATGATTTACTCCTTAAAAATGGAATTTAGAATTAATTATAAGGAATGACTGTAATACTTTATCTCTATTCGAAAGTAGCGGGTTATTCAAAAGTGTGCACCACATTTTTGAGGTTATTTCGAATATACAGAAAAATATTACAGTAATTCCTTGAATAGTCTCATTGACCTGGGAACAGTATATATGTTCCTGCATTGACATATACTCTATATTGTCTTTTATGTATATTGAACTTGCACGGAGGCTTGATTTTTAGCTTGGTGCTGAACGCCTCATTGTAACTCGTCTATGAGATAAATAACAACAATACAAACACTCTTCCTTTGCTTTGGGTTTTGAAAAGCGCTCGTAGATATTTTGTTTCATGAAAAAATACACCGCTTCCCTTCGTCTGTACGTCCGTCCATTCGTTCTTCATACACAAATTCCCATCGCTCTTTTCTCAGACACTACTAAGCTGAATGACTTCATATTTGGTCAACAGCTTGACATTGATGAGTTGTACCGTGTGAGAGTTCCAATGTCCCTAGTTAATGTTTTAAAATTTCAATATGTTGAATGAACTTACAACTTTTCTCAAATACTACTGAACTTTTTAATCAATAGCTTGAGTTGTATCATGTGTGCGCTTTTCCGATCTGTGAGACACCTACTTCCTGTTTTCCGATAAAATGATATACGAATGAGGGTAAAAACTATGCTTAGTACGACAACGCGTGCATTCTTGTTGTTGACGACTCGTATAGAATTTCGTATCAATAAAAATTGATAATTGGTAATTTAACGGGTTTTCCCTACTTTTTGATGTGTCGACCATACGAAAATCGGTATCATACCAATAGGTTCATTTTACTACGTAACTATTGCTGGTGGCTTGCAAGTTCACGCGAGAGTACCGTCGTCTACTACTCCTTTCGGAGGGTAATCAATTGTGTGTTTCTACCCGCCTTCCCAATTCTTTGACAGATATTCCGTTACATAGTACAATAAGAGGCAATTAAATTAAATCCTGAACCATTCATTGACAACGGGAATACAAAATAGTCACGTTGATATTTTATCAAATAATAAACTTTTTATGGTATCTTTAAACTCAGTGAATTGTGTAGATTGAAGTCATTCAAGTACCCGGCTGTATAGAAACTGAAATCGTTACAGGTTTTTTGACAATCCGCCTTCATCATTGACTACACCCAAGCAATTCTTTACCGTTTTAATACTTTCAGGCAAATGAGTTCACTGACTTGATTGAGCAGGTATCCAATTGTATCTGTTTACGGTGTATAAATCAAGACTGAACATTAAACAAGTATTGATAGAACCTTTCAATCGATACTGTATTGATCTTATAAGATCTAGAGCCTCGGAAAAATAGTGAAAAGAATTATTTAAAAGAAACTAAAATGATACGTATTAACATCAAAATAGTCTTTGACAGAAATATATACGAATCTCTTGAGTTAGAATTATATAAACATTAGATATTAACTTTATGATCCAACGTAATTGATCTTCAAACATGTCTTATTATCTTTTATCAATGTAAAAGCATGGATTGACGTGAGTTTGAAAATATCCATAATGATAAATATTTGATCAGGAAAAACAAATTAGAAAATCCTTTTATAAAAGATTGTGCAATTATAAAATTATAGGGCGGTAGGATGTCAATCAATATTTCTACAACGATGAAGGAGAAACTGCAAAATGGTGGAAGAAAAAAAAAGATGAAATGACAAACAAAGGTTATTAAAACTAAAGATCGAACCTCAACCCACAAAATAATAGGATGAACTTAGCTACTAGACTACGAAAGAGTAAACATTTAACTCAGCAACTCCTGCTCCAGAAGAGGCTTATGGTCACAAGTCGTATTCAGTAACAAGCCATGTACGAGGATATCGGCAAACCTCGGGTGACTCCGCTATGCTTCTTACATAGTGTTAGGCACAAGCCAGCCGAGGAGCTCCGAGTGATGCACGAGGAGTGGAGTACGGGATAGTGACGATGTGAATTGAACAAATCCATGCTAATCTGTGACAGAGATATTATAGTAAAGGTCAAACCAAAGTCATGATGGCATCCGTTTTTTTCTCTCGAAGATATGACTCCAATCTAACCAGTCTAACATTTATTATTCAAATTGCTTTATTTCATGGTTTTATCATTTCGGTACACAAGACTATATATATATATATATATATGGGAAAATGGTATTTAGTTGTTAAAAAAAGGCAGAAGACATCAAAGGGACAGTAAAAAATCACAAGTTTAAGAAAGGTCGACAATATACCATAGCAAAAAACGTAGTCCTCAAAAAAGTCCTCAAACCACTGTATAGAATACTGAAGACTCTGCAACACGAACCCTTACAAAAACCGGGGTGATCGTGAGTGCTTCCACATGTGTCACCGGCGTCATGTAGTTCATGGCAAGTAGAAACTTGATGAACAGTCTTTTTCGGCGATGTCACAATCCAGGAAAAAATGAATATTTGCATTTATCGTACGCCTAGTGTACCCACAAAGTTCACGAAGTTTTTGTCCAACAAATATTAGTCTAATGAATCCAAAATAGTTAAAGCACTGTAGGAGCGGACATTCAACTTTCGACTTTGAAAGTCCCTAATCAAATGGCAAAATCAAAAGCACAAACACATCAAACGAATGGACATCAACTGTCATATTCCTGACTTGGTACAGGCATTTTCTTATGTAGAAAATGGTGGATTGAACCTGGTTTTATAGCGCTAAACCTCTCACTTGTATGACAGTCGCATCAAATTTCATTATATTGACAACGATGCGTGAATAAAACAAACAGACATAATAGGTAAAAATGTCAAAATAGGGGTACAGCAGTCACGTGTCACCGATATTTATACCATTAAACTAAGCTGCATACTTCCCTACAAATATGTCAATTCATCTAGATAAATGGACTTTGATCATTCTAAGTTTTATCATAGTTTATTAACATCTAATTGAACAATATTCAGTCTCGTATAAGTCGATTTTAATTCAATGTAACATTTAAAACCGTGTAGTTGCTATTTTTTAGACATTTTTTAGACATCATTATCTGAAAGCAAATACTAGATTTCCCGTGTCTGTTGTTCTAGCTGAAACGTCGTTATGAAAAATATACCATTTAAACCTAGGTATTGGTACATTATTCCCCGCCTACGATAGCAGAGGGGCAGTGTGTATCCTGTTTGTGGATACGGCTGTCCGTTCGTTCGCAAAGTTATGACAAAATAATTTATTCGTTTGGACTGTTTGTGTCGTTGGATTGCTGTCTTACACCGTAAATCTCCTTTTGTACATGTAACGTTGGTGTCATTGACCTCATAGTAATAAAAGAATTAACCGGTTATTGAGTGTTGTAATAAAAGTCTTTATCAGGTATCTTTAACGACAATAACTTTTTTGACATTTGGTTATTATTATAGGTTAATGACACATATATGATCAAATTGAGTTTAACAATTGAAATTTAAGAAACAAAATTCCAGAGTCTATTTACGTTGTATCTTAAATTTCATCACATTTCACGCCTAATTAAATTGTACTACAATGACTGAATATTATGTCAAATTCGCCTTGTCGAAAGGTAAAAAAACTTGTCCGCTTTTATTTTTATTTATTTGTGATTACAAAAAAATCTTACCTTCAAAGCGCGAAAAGATACTGTGAACAGATCGGGTATCATTTAGAAAAAAGTATCAATATGTTTAAAACCATTATCTAAGACGTAAAAATAGCCATTACATATACAGTTTGTACTATAAGGCTTCATCAAGGTTGAAAAATATCTCGTCTACGAAGTACATGTATCCTTAAGGATGTTCGCTACTTTAACTTTTCGGAATCCTCTGGTTTTATCAATGTAGTACGTGACAATGACAAATTCGCCCGATAACCTCTATGAAAATTTTATTACATATAGTTCAGAAAGCCATTTTTGAAAATCTAATAAAATGCTTGTTATTTTTTCATAGTTTTTGAAAGAAAAAAGGTCCCATGGTTAAATGAATGAAAATCTATAGATAGAATCATTTCCGCCAAATTTTCAATAGATTATATTTCAAAATCAAGGACACGGACCTCTAATTTTTCCTACTCTTTTTAGTTCCGTTATATATATACTTTTAAACTGCTTGTTATTTTGAAACAGAGTATGTTTCGAACACCCTTTATCCTATGCGTCCATCAGCACTCGTTTTATGAAAAATATCTCAATATGAAGCTGACCTTGAAGATTGGCTTAATTAATTACCAGGTTTTACTCCTGCATTAATTCGTCTTTGCAGAAGGATCTGGTTGGGTTATATAGAATAAAATATAAGAGTAAAAAGTGCAGAATAAAGAGCGAAAAAATTAAAGAATAGAGAAAAATAAGCAGAATAATTAAGAATCATATATAGAGAATAATGAGGTGGTAAAATATAAAGAATACAGAGTAATGGGCAAAATAAATAAAGAATAGAGAAAAATGGCATAAAAAATAAAAAAATAAAGAGATTAAGGTCCCCCATCCAGAACCTCTTACATTTGTTGTAAGGCGAAACGAATATAGTTGTGTTTCTTGCCTCCTTACCTCCCTTAATTTTAAGGCCTACCCTAACAAATGTTATAAACAGTTTTGGTTAAGCCCCGCTAAAGTCTAAAATATTTCTCTATGTAGTCTATGTAAAAGTATAAAAAAAATCATTTTCTCTACCTTCCTTAACCTATATGCAGTTTGTTTTTCTGCTTCGAGGCAGGACATAATGAAGTCTCTCTTTTTTATCTAACACGTGTAAATTACACCAATACAAATTATGAATCTATTAGAACAACGAACTAAAAAAAATAATATAATCTAATAATATATAACGATAAAAAAATTAATTATTAAAATTTAGATTTGATAGAAAAGAAAGGATAGGGGGTAAACATCCATGATATAAAATCATACAGACACAGCAAAAAACACAAAAACCAATTAAAGGAACATCGCTTTTATTGCTGCATCTTTATTGTTTAGATATCGGCAAATATTCAGCGAATTACCGACGTCTACATGTTTATGATTGTAAATATTTATATACATAGGCAGGTAAACATCAAAGTTTTATATATATACAATTCTATAAAGGTATATACAACCTGTAAGGCCAAAGTTGTGTTTTTCCTTGTTTTTGGGTCTCATTGCTTTTAAGATATTTTATGGTAGAATCACACAGGGTATCCCGTTCCGAAACCGAGAAACAATTATTGAAAAGTTTGTAACGGTGGGTATGTAAAATCTCGATCTGATTCCCACGAAGGAATTATACTCCGTGGAAGGAATTATGCTCCATGGAAGGAATTATACTCCGTAGAAGGAATTATACTCCGTGGAAATCGCATCCAGATTTTACAACTTTTAATTAATTGCTCTTCGGGATTCAGATCTCATCGCGGATTTCGGATAGGAAAACCTGGTGTGGAAAAGTCTAAAACAAACACATATAATCTTGTTTGTTTGTTTGTTTGTGTCGTTGGGTTGCTGTATCAATAACGTATAACCAACATCTCCCACAATTCTATACATACATTTTTTTCTTCAGAAGATTGTTCTGAAATTCAAGAAATTAGTTTTTTAAAGGGAACATAAGAACTTAAAGCACAGACCATTCATCTTTAGAGGGGCGTGGTTTATTTTTGTAAATAAAAGGAAATTAAAATAAATTGTTTCGATTGAGACTTGGCATTGAAAAAAGGGGGTAGGACAAAATTCAGTTTCAAAAAAACAATTCTTGTTCCTTAATTTACCATAAAAAAATATAGTGGCAAAATGTTTCACCAGGTCCCAAGAAAATAAATCGATATCCCTTCCCCCTCCCTCAAGATGAATGGTCGGTGCCTCAGTCATATGTTTACCGGAAATCATCATTTGGTTTAAACAAACGAATTATTAGATTGTTCACGATGTAGACATCTACATGTCTGCTGATAATTTTAGTTTTTACATCGTTGGATTGTTAGATAAATTTTTTAAACAAGAATGATTTTGTTGTAAACAATAATATCATTAAGCTATATTTTATGACGCAAACAAACAAAGAAAGAAATATAAAAAAAGTGTGTGTGTCGCTAGTACGTTTTCGTATCGTTTCATGTTAAGTTGAAAGGTGTTTCAATTTTTAAGTATGATTTTAAAAAGCTGGCTGGTAAATTTGAAAATCTAAATTGACGCGAAACAAGTAAAAGAAAAGACATGGCCTATAATGATAACTTGTATACAACGCGTATGTTTACCATGTTAACTAAACACACAAACAATAAAGAAATTTCAACCCAAACCAATTTTGCATGATTTGAATTTAAATATCTAGACCGTTTAGCATTGTAAAATATCATGTTTATATATTACAAAAAAAAATCACTGTGCCATAACGTTGTCACAAATGGCTGGTTTTCTTTGGAATGACTATCGATAATAAGGTTATATATCTAAGGACGCTAATTTCTGTATTTTTCTGTATCTAACGACATTCGATAAGTGATTTTTGTAGGCGTGGACAACTTTTATCAATGGTTATACTTAACCTATGAAAAAATATGAGAGTTTCTAGTATTTCAAATATTATCATAGGATTGCAATATATATAAATCAGTAAGTAGTGTTTTTTTTTTTATTTTGATGGTCAACCTTTAAACTTTTTACTGATGACATCTTTACTTTGCATTTAAGTTAATTAGAATAGGTTCATTGACATTAGAATAGAAACATGTGCATGTACCTAGTATTTAAACTTTTGATAACGTGGATCTGTTTTAATTTGAAGAAGTATTACGCGATGCTTAAAAATGACCAACAGTAAGCATTATGGTCAACAGGTGCATATTTTCTACGACGTAGTTTCGGGTTTATATATTATAGATAAACTGTTATTAAAAGCCTTAAGGTAAATACAGTTTTTGAAAGACTATTGTAAGATTTATTATGAAAATCGTCCTGAACATGCTTGAAATATTTGTCACTGGACGTTAAACAAACATCAGTTAATCAATCAATGAAAGGAGGAAAGATATGTACTAATTTAAAATTAACAACATGCTATATATCTTAAACATAATTTTCCAGCAATGTTAGCGAGTACCTTCTCTCAAAAAGTATCGAGAGGAATTTGTAGAACATCAAACCGTTTCTCTAAATCCCAACCCGGTTCATAAGGTGAATCTGGTGATCGAGAGGAATTTATAGAACGTCAAACCGTTTCTCTAAATCCCAACCCGGTTCATTAGGTGAATCTAGTGATCGAGAGGAATTTATAGAACGTGAAACCGTTTCTCTAAATCCAAACCCGGTTCATTAGGTGAATCTAGTGATCGAGAGGAATTTATAGAACGTCAAACCGTTTCTCTAAATCCCAACCCGGTTCATTAGGTGAATCTAGTGATCGAGAGGAATTTATAGAACGTCAAACCGTTTCTCTAAATCCCAACCCGGTTCATTTGGTGAATCTCGTGATACATATGTTTTGCTCTGTGTTTGTTTTGTATATGTTTTTGTTTTTTTTTTATGCCCCACCTACGATAGTTTAAAGTTTTTGGTCAAGGTAGTTTTTGATGAAGTTGAAGTCCAATCAACTTGAAACTTAGTACACATGTTTCCTATGATATGATCTTTCTAAATGTAATGCCAATTTAGAGTTTTGACCCCAATTTCACGGTCCACTGAACATAGAAAATGATAGTGCGAGTGGGGCATCCTTCTTGTTTTGTGTGTTTTTTGTGTGTGTTATTATTCGACATAGGGTATTTTATTTCCCATTGATATCTTCTATCTTTTTGTTGTTTTTTTTGTTGTTGTTTTGATAACCACCATGACATGTGATTAATGTTTTACACTAATACTAATATAGATTTCTTTATAAAAGGAAGATTTTCTAGTTGATAGTCAAGTCACAAGTTATCGTGACAGTGTAAAAGGTAGAACGTCTGTTTGAATAATGCAAATATTTGCAGTGCGCTAAGTTAATAAACACAAGTTTTAAAACATCATTATACGTTCATATTTCTATTGGAGATCAATTTGTAGGACTGATATTGATAGCCAACGTGTTGTTAATACAAGTGAACGAGTTTGTATTGCCTTTAAAAATTCACAACGAGGTTGACTGGTGTATACAATTACGATAACCTTTACTTATCCCGTAGGACAGGAAAACCCATGTTAAGGGCGCTGTTTAGGAATAGATTACCTAAGCTGTACTTGGCTTCATTCTGTATTTGGCCTTTTTAACTTTTGTATTCGAGCGTCATTGTTGAATCTTTTGTAGAAGAAACGTGCGTATGGCGTAGAACATTTTAATCCTAGTATATATGATGACTTTATTTAGGTGTTCATTTTTTTGATGTGCAGAATTCATAAGTAGGCAGTCTGATCCAATCAGAACTGGATTGTTTAATACGATGCCTCATAGGGAGATTACCATACTCTTTTTATGTTTAGGAACCCATCATACAACTTTTGACGGAGTCTGTAGATTGCCTGTTCAACGCCCTGTTGCAAAGTAAAATTATTGGCACGATCCATCTAACCTAATTTTTCCAATGCCAGTCCTAATTTGTCGCCTTACTTTCTAATCGAAATAATCTGTAAAACCTAGATATTGGTTTTAATGTTGAATGATTTGTTGTCGTCTTGATTATGTATGAAATATTTACAATTGGACGTTAATCATACATCAATCAATCAATGAATGAACCTAATATGTCCAATGTGAAAATCAGCTGGAAAAAACATCTCTCAAACAATAAAACTGGTTTCCAGTCTGACATTTGAAGCAAACGGTAAGAAGAGGTGAAAGATACCAAAGGGAGCTAGAAAATTCACAAGTAGAAGAGAGACTAACAAAATCAAAGCAAAAACGGAAGAAAAAAAAACGTACAGACAAAAGACATGCTACATAAAACTACATAAAATCTAAATACTGAGCCATACGATCCCCACAAAAAACACTGGTGCTCCGGAAGAGGTGAACAGGTCCAGCTTACATATTGCATCTGTCGTGACAAGTACAACTAAACATCCTAGTCTGTAGTCAGATGGTGCATTTTCTGTCAATCTTCCAGTGCGGTATAAACTTGTATAATAGAAGGCGCAAATACTATGTATGTTTCCTTTATGGGGCTAAAGGTTGTTCGATTGAATCTTTAATACCAACAATTTCTTAATTAGTCCTTTTTAAAAATAGAATAAATGTGTAATCAGGACAAAAATGTAGAAACATTAACTTAAAGATACGTCTTTGTACATGTTTTATAAAACTAGACCTTTTGGCGGGAAATGTATCTCTGGATTTGTTGGTATTCAATGAATGGCAAGACATTTATGTTAAACGCTAAAAAATGTAGCAGGCATACCAACTATTTAAAATATTTTTCAGGTGTGTTTTCGAGATAACAATTTCATTTGAAAATTTATGGGTTACCGTGGAAAAAAGTTAAAATAATTAATCCGATTTCCAATTTATCCACATTAACAATTGTTCTTATTAACTGTTAAATCCTATACTACCCCAGGAACGAATGGTATGCAAAGACTTTCACAAACCATATGTTTATTATAAAGATTATCATTAAATAGAGAGATAAAACAATAAACCCAGTGGGCAAAAAGCGGGAATTGGCTTTGAAACAGCCTCGATCAACGTTGATAAAATGTGACACTACATGTATTTCCAATTTTGCCTAAAGTTATTTGATAATATCGATTTTATTGATTAATTAAAAGTATGATACTAACCATATGACCCACTGCAGCGTGTTGTAATACGTTTTTTTTTCTTAGTGACCAAATTATGCAAGATACGATCCGCGATTACTTTACCATTATTGGAATTTAAGTAGAGTTTTAAATCTTTGTGTCTACAAAGTAAATTATATACTATGAACTTGGCATACAATGGCAAGACTCCACTTATCATAGTTGTACCTTTCATTATTATAATCAATATAGGGTATATGATGACGGATAATTACAAGTTAGGGAGCTACCATTTGATTTTTATGAAAAGGGGGGTAGGATGAAATTTGAAAAAAAGGCCGGACAGGAGTTTTGAGTAAAAAAAAAGGCAGGATGAGAAACTTGGCAAAAAAAAAAAAAAAATTATGTAAAAAAAGTCGGGATAAACTAATAAAAAAAGGCTGGACCGAATAGAGTGAAAAATAAATAGGCAGGACAGAGATTACAACTAAAAAAAAATGCAGGACAAAATTTCATCCTAGCCCCATAAAAATCAAATGGTAGCTCCCTTAAACATTGTTACGTTTTAATCCCTTGGCTTTAGTGATACTGAAATAGATTTCTCGTGTTTCTTTAAGAATTTTTGATTTAATGATTGAGTGGCTAAACAGAAAGACAAACTGTTTTTGTTTGGGATTTTCTTATCTATTTAGAAATACGGGATTGTTTGCAATTCTGTCGTGATATTTGAAGCATACTAATGCATACTTGAGGGTGTGGGTGGGGTTTACAGAATAGAGAATAATGGACAAAATGTGGAGAATAAAGGACAAAAAATATAAAGAATAGAGAAAAATAGACCAAAAAAATAGAGAATAGAGAATAATGGTGTGCTTAGATATAAAGAACAGAGAATAACAAGCAAAATTTATAAAGAATAAAGAAATAATAAAGGACCTCCCATCCAGACCTTCATACTTGACTTAAATAAATATGCCCCAATTTAAAAGGTTACGGAACTATTTGTGAATGCCACATTTAAATATTGACTTGTTTAGTGCTAGTGGTTACCATATTTTCAGGCGGGAAAAACAAAAACTCATAAATTGAAAAGAAACACACATCGCGATGACAAAAACAAAACCCAGAAAAAAGACGAAAAATCAAACGAGTCCACAAAACACTTCATACAAAACTAACGACTTAAGCAAAACAAAAAACCCCAACACTGGACAGTGTCGGATCCAGAAATTTTCATAAAAGGGGTTGGGGGCACTGACTGCTATAAGGAGCCCTCTCCAGTCATGCTTCAGTGGTCCCTATTTAATCAACCAAGTTTTTCCCACAAAAGTGTGTGTGTGTGGGGAGGGGGGGGGGGGGTACCCTGAAACCCCCAAATCCGCCTATGCTGGAGGTGATCTCTGAAAGGGTTAGCAATGTTTGGTCTTTATAGCTGCGCAGACTGGTGTACAATTCTTAAATCCCTAAAAAATAATGATCGCGCCTAAGGAAACTAAATCCAACTCAAATGATTAAAATCATGTCATATCGAAACCTTTATATTCGCCTGTTCAAAATCTAAATGCTTTTTTTTGGTGTTTCATTGTTTATACATCAAAGTTAAAAAGGACGTTACGTCATTGGTTCAATTTCTATTGCCTGGCACGCTATGAACCTATCACAACATTTGGTGTACGCTTTGCCGGAAAATGACTTTAAATTGTGAATAGGAATAGACAAGTTTCCATAATCTTCGATTACAACAGATACATATTTGTATATATATATGTCTTTGATTATAATGATAATACTTTAAGTTGTCATATAAACAAATAGTTGATTGTGAGAAGGAATTATAAAGGAATATTGAACAAAGAAATAACATTTCAATTGATATATACGTAAACTATCCTTTCTTTGAATTTTATAATAGCGAAACTTTTCTATTTCAGCTTATTTTCAATTTAGTAAAGCGTTAGTCATAATAAGCAAATTAAATTCTTATGCTAGCTAAGTAGTGCAATTGTCTTTTGTTTTTTTTTTTTTTGTTTTTTACTATTTTCATTATAACTATTTATTCTATTTTGAAATATAATTTCATGTTTAACTATCATTTCAATTTCAATTATGGACTTTAAAGACTGATATAATATAATATATTCTTAGATATATATTGGTTTACCGTTTTTCGTTTGAAATTAAAGGGTCCTAAAATATACGCTATAATCAGTTTGTTTGGAAAATTCATTGGCATTGTAAAACGAGGGACACATGTTGTCCCCCAACGGTCTGCCGTCGAGCGGTCAAGGGTTTTGTGGCTACATATATATGTAACGTGAAAAATAGCAAAGTGGAAAGACAAACAGTACAGCGTGAATAAAAATAAATCTGTGCAAAGAAAATTAGCACAACGCGACGAAAAAAGCATATACATGTTACAATAGTGTGAGGAAAATAGAACAGCGTGCGAAAGAAAAATAGCATACATCACCATAAGCTGTTTCGATAAAACTGACCAGTTTAAAGGTTTTCGTAAAGTATGGAACTCAAGATTATATAACATCTTAAGAACCAAACTAAATATTGATTTGTGTTATGAAAAAGAAAACACAGATACATTTTCCATAGAACTTTTTTTAAATTTTGGATTGAAATAATTTCCTCTCCATTGAATATAGCGAAAAAATACGTAATATACTGGATCAGAATTTCATGTTTGTGCTATATAAAACAAATTAAAATTCTATTACATGTTCAGAAGAAACTCAAAATTTACACATGAAGCTGAAATACTGTCAGTTGTTGTCAATAAAAAGTATAACAAAAAAAACCGAACTCCAAGGTAAATTCAAAAAGGGGAAGTCCAGAAAAACTGACAAAATCAATCGTTATCAACCAACGAAACGAGTGAAAAACAACATTACTGTAATATTCCTGACTATGTACAGGCTTTTTACGAAGAAAATTGTTGGTTACACCTGGTTGTATAGCTAGCTAAACTTCTTACTCAAGATTGCTAGATTTTTTTTAAATGGAAAAGAAGGGTTTCGTAAGTCAGAACGTTAACGAACACAGAAAAAAGCTCACAAAGTAAACTGCTGACCATGTATTTCAAACCGTTTAACAACAAAAATGGTCCACTGTCTTTATCAATTATTTTCGAAGGCGGTGGCGAGAAGGCATAGCTAAACATTTAATTTAAGGTCGAAAAAATGTGTTGAAAAATAAATGTGAGCTCTGTGGATATGTTTAATCTGACTCTCAAGGTTGGTAAATGTGATGAAAAATAGATGTGAGCTCTGTGGGTGTGTTTAATCTGACTCTCAAGGTCGGTAAATGTGATGAAAAATAAATGTGAGCTCTGTGGGTGTGTTTAATCTGACTCTCAAGGTCGGTGAATGTGATAAAAAAATAAATGTGAGCTCTGTAGGTGTGTTTAATCAGACTTTCAAGGTCGGTAAATGTGACGAAACATAAATGTGAGCTCTTTGCGTGTGTTTAATCTGACTTTCAAGGTCGGTAAATGTGATGAAATATAAATGTTAGCTCTGTAGATGTGTTTAATCTGACTCTCAAGATCAGTAAATGTGATGAAAAATAAATGTGAGCTCTGTGGATATGTTTAATCTGACTCTCAAGGTCGGTAAATGTGATGAAAAATAAATGTGAGCTTTGTAGATGTGTTTAATCGACTCTCAAGGTCGGTAAATGTGATGAAAAAAAAATGTGAGCTCTGTGGATATGTTTAATCTGACTCTCAAGGTCGGTAAATGTGATGAAAAATAAATGTGAGCTCTGTGGATATGTTTAATCTGACTCTCAAGGTCGGTAAATGTGATGAAAAATAAATGTGAGCTTTGTAGATGTGTTTAATCGACTCTCAAGGTCGGTAAATGTGATGAAAAATAAATGTGAGCTCTGTGGATATGTTTAATCGACTCTCAAGGTCGGTAAATGTGATGAAAAATAAATGTGAGCTCTGCGGATATGTTTAATCTGACTCTCAAGGTCGGTAAATGTGATGAAAAATAAATGTGAGCTCTGTGGATATGTTTAATCTGACTCTCAAGGTCGGTAAATGTGATGAAAAATAAATGTGAGCTTTGTAGATGTGTTTAATCTGACTCTCAAATAAAGGTGCCCCAAGATAAAGAAAAGTAGAAGTAACACTATCCCTTAAAATCCAGTACAATCCAGTAAAGTGTATCAATTTTGTTACCTTTTTATTCATGTTTTTGCTTCTACAAAATCAACCGTGGTGATTGTTTGTATTGTATTGTTCCAAAAGAACAATTATTTAAGGGTAGCCAAATATCGTAAACGAGTTCTCTAGTCAAGTTCTTCACAAACGATTTAGGAGTGTCTATTTCAATTATACAAACATAGTTTTAACCCGATTATCAGATACAAAACTCTTTAATCTATCAAGAATACAATTCAGTGAGAAGTTTTTATATAATACTAATGAACTGAATTGTGTGACCAATTTATCCGATTATGGTTTAAATAACTTTGTCCTATATATTGACATGTAACAGTGGCTTACTGGAAGTAAAGTGCATGTTGGCTATTTCTGCTTCACAACGTAGAAATTTCGACGTTGACGCAAGTCTTAATATAGACTGTTTCGACACTGTTTTTGAACTGGGTAGCTAAAGATTTGTTTGCTTGTTGTATTGACTATATATGTCTTACTGCAATTGGTGTGAGTACTTAACATGTATTGACAATATATGTCTTACTACAATTGGTGTGAGTACTTACATGCGGCTTTATGTTAATAATAGTTTGAAAATTTTTTTTCTTTTTAATTATTGTAACGGTGTCATTGGTAGTTCTTAATGACCATTGGTTGTGTGGGGGTGGACTATTATTAACACCTGACTTTTAAGTTTGTAGTATATGTAAAATTAGAATAAAACGAATATTCGCTTTCGGTCATTCTTAAATGATCTTGGTTGTTTCGGGCCTGAACTCTGATTTTGTAATTCTTCTTATTTTTCAGTCGTTACAGTACGTTTGTAGGATTTTAGAATGGACCCGGAACTCTGGACCATAAAAGATGTGGGTGCATACCTTGATGAAAATGATTTCAAACAATATAGGAAGCTGTTTTGTGAAGAAAATAAAATTGATGGCAGAGTGTTTCTATCGCTGACTGAAAATGACCTCAAACAACCACCTCTGCAAATCTTGCCATTCGGAGATTTAAGAAGACTTTGCTTTCTTATTGAAAATCTAAGAGAAGAAAAACGTAATCGTGACCAGAAAACAAGTGATTCTCCATTCAAACAGACCTATTCAACATTCAATAATTACATCCATTCGGAACAATCATCCACACGGTCCGGATTATCTTCCCCTTCCGGCGGAATTTCGATTACCGACTCTGATGACGATTCTTTTCAGACCAGAAAGAAACTGAAATTGGACCGACGGAAATTTGCACTGTCTGTTTTGTATCTGTTCTGTTCTCATTTTTTCTCGGGTTTTGCTGTGACGTATGCCCAAGAACATTTACCAGATAAAAAGAAGTACCCGCCATTACCAGATATATTTCTAGACAATTTGCCATTTATACCATGGGCTTACCGAGTGACAGAGGGAGCTATTTTTGTTCTTATTATAATGGGACTAATAATGTTGTTTTTCCATAAATACAGGTAATTCTTTTTATCTATATACTATATAATAATTTTTATATGATTTCCTAATCTACTATCGTCACTGGACGTTAAGTAACCAACAATCAATCAATCCTAATCTACCGTGGGCAATACTTGAATGTGATTGGTCCGTTAGTTTCCTACCCCCACGTGAGTTACACTTACGAATAGACCATGACGATGATGTAGCCGAACTACATTTTTAACATATCATATGTAAATGAACAATGCGTCGAAAATTTTATATTCATGCCCGATACATATATATTGAATCATTGGGTTTGAAAAAAGTTGAAATTTGAAGAAAATAAACAACCAATGTTTCGGTTGAGAATTATAAGGATTAAACCCATTTTTTCTCTCAATGTTATTGGTGTGCACAAACATGACATTAAAGTCCTATACAAAATCCGAAAATAAATCCAGGTGCTCCAGACAAGTAAGCAGTTCCTGCTCCACGTGTTGCACACGTCATGTTGAATGGGTCAAATAAATTAAAATCCGGTAAGAAGTCGCTTTCGGTAGTGTCACTATCAAGAAGATGAGGAAGAGCTTGTGGTTACGACAAGCGGCGCCAAATATTCGATGAGGGGGTAACACGCTTTTTTGAATGTGTAGGATAAAGCGGGAAAAAAGTGGGGATGTGGGATATAGCGTGTAAAAAAGTGGAACCTGATGAAAAAAAGGAAAAAAGGTGGAAAATCATAAAAAATTGCAAAAAACCGGTATCTGCGAAATAAGCACCACCGTGTCACCCCATCCCTCTCCCTCCCCCCTTTCCCACACACACACACACACACACATCGATATATTTCGACTTAGCGGAGAACGAAATGGAAAAGAATTTACAAATCTAATTCGATCATAATCAGCGATAATTTGTCTTAAATACACTGTTTAAGTTTAAATTTGAAGTACTGTCAATAGTCTGGAAGGGTGACATGTCTTTCTGTTGACTGTTACCTTGTGCGCTAATCTAAAACACGTACAAATCCAACGCTGCTCAACGTTAAGCGGCCATCAATCAATCAGTCAATATATAACAATGAAGATATTGAAAAGTAGATTGAGAAGATATACTTAAATCCAAGGGATTTCAACTTGTTTACTGTATAAATATTTAATTTTGAAACACAAGTAGTAAAATTTGAAACTACTGTCCTAGCTTTTATAGGCAGGTCGAAGTTTATACAGTTTAAAACAAACATTCATTTTAAAGATTGTAAACCTTTGAAAAAGGAATAAAATTTGCTTGTATAATCAAATCTAACAAACAACTACGCAGAGAATATCAGGTTTCTTATTTAAACATAGATAGAATAAAAATACTTCAAGTGAAATTCTTGACCTCGATTTTTCACTGATATCTTTCTACGTTGAAAGTTAAAATAGACATAAAAAGACCTTTTCTTTTATAATCACTATGCATGACGTTTCTCCTTGTGTGGTGCAATATGTGGAACTTGTTTATAACGATGATTCGTTAGTTTTTGTACTTTATATCATACATCCACGCTATTTTAGGAATCTTTAAAAAGAAATTTATTTTGACAAATAAAAGATTTAAATTACAAAATTATGATAATTTGGTAAATTGTAAGTACGTAATTAAGGGATGACACGGAGAACTTTAAAAGTTTCCACTTATCATACAGAAATTGAATCAAATAACTTCAATATTTGAATACCTCTACCCCCTTCACAAACCGTAGAAAAATAAGAAAATTAAAAAAAGTTTAAAAACAATAAGAAAAAAAAATAAGTAAACAGAAAATATTGAGCTTTGGACTGATACGCAACTCTCTTCAATTTCCCATTATTATAAGTTCGTCCAAATATCCCTTGGATCAACACGTCAAACCACTGTATAATTGTTAAGTTCCAATTGTCTGATATTATGTGGTATACATGTATATAATTTTATTATGATCGCCGCGATATGACTTTTTTGTGCTGAGGCGGCGTAAAGCATTAGCAAACATCAATCCATCGACCTGTATATGTTGTACATGTTAACACTATAATCTTGCAGAAAGTTAAAGTTTACTAATGGACACACTTAATCCTATAGATAGTAGCATAATGACGTGACATAATGATTGTTTTAACTTTTGTTCTATTCTGTAGATTTTTAGTAATTCAGCGGTTAATGATAATAGCTGCCACTATCTACCTTCTACGATGTTTTTGTGTGATGTCTACAGCCATACCAATGCCACAGAAAGTGTACAACTGTAATCGTATTGTAAGTATCGTTTGAATCTTAACTATATTTACTGGTAGAGTGGGCAAATTGTTCTGTAGCTAATGTGATTTTGAGCCTGATATATGACAGAGACAACTAGCTTTTGTTGTTGACTCGGTATGATTTTGAGCCTGATATATGACAGAGACAACTAGCTTTTGTTGTTGACTCGGTATGATTTTGAGCCTGATATATGACAGAGACAACTAGCTTTTGTTGTTGACTCGGTATGATTTTGAGCCTGATATATGACAGAGACACCTAGCTTTTGTTGTTGACTCGGTGTGATTTTGAGCCTGATATATGACAGAGACAACTAGCTTTTGTTGTTGACTCGGTGTGATTTTGAGCCTGATATATGACAGAGACAACTAGCTTTTGTTGTTGACTCGGTGTGATTTTGAGCCTGATATATGACAGAGACAACTAGCTTTTGCTGTTGACTCGGTGTGATTTTGAGCCTGATATATGACAGAGACAACTAGCTTTTGTTGTTGACTCGGTGTGATTTTGAGCCTGATATATGACAGAGACAACTAGCTTTTGTTGTTGACTCGGTATGATTTTGAGCCTGATATATGACAGAGACAACTAGCTTTTGTTGTTGACTCGGTATGATTTGGAGCCTGATATATGACAGAGACACCTAGCTTTTGTTGTTGACTCGGTATGATTTGGAGCTTGATATATGACAGAGACACCTAGCTTTTGTTGTTGACTCGGTGTGATTTGGAGCTTGATATATGACAGAGACACCTAGCTTTTGTTGTTGACTCGGTGTGATTTGATATATGACAGAGACAACTAGCTTTTGTTGTTGACTCGGTGTGATTTTGAGCCTGATATATGACAGAGACAACTAGCTTTTGTTGTTGACTCGGTGTGATTTTGAGCCTGATATATGACAGAGACAACTAGCTTTTGTTGTTGACTCGGTGTGATTTTGAGCCTGATATATGACAGAGACAACTAGCTTTTGTTGTTGACTCGGTGTGATTTTGAGCCTGATATATGACAGAGACAACTAGCTTTTGCTGTTGACTCGGTGTGATTTTGAGCCTGATATATGACAGAGACAACTAGCTTTTGCTGTTGACTCGGTGTGATTTTGAGCCTGATATATGACAGAGACAACTAGCTTTTGCTGTTGACTCGGTGTGATTTTGAGCCTGATATATGACAGAGACAACTAGCTTTTGTTGTTGACTCGGTGTGATTTTGAGCCTGATATATGACAGAGACAACTAGCTTTTGCTGTTGACTCGGTGTGATTTTGAGCCTGATATATGACAGAGACAACTAGCTTTTGTTGTTGACTCGGTATGATTTTGAGCCTGATATATGACAGAGACAACTAGCTTTTGTTGTTGACTCGGTATGATTTGGAGCTTGATATATGACAGAGACACCTAGCTTTTGTTGTTGACTCGGTGTGATTTGGAGCTTGATATATGACAGAGACACCTAGCTTTTGTTGTTGACTCGGTGTGATTTGGAGCTTGATATATGACAGAGACACCTAGCTTTTGTTGTTGACTCGGTGTGATTTGGAGCCTGATATATGACAGAGACAACTAGCTTTTGTTGTTGACTCGGTGTGATTTGGAGCCTGATATATGACAGAGACAACTAGCTTTTGTTGTTGACTCGGTGTGATTTGGAGCCTGATATATGACAGAGACAACTAGCTTTTGTTGTTGACTCGGTGTGATTTTGAGCCTGATATATGACAGAGACAACTAGCTTTTGCTGTTGACTCGGTGTGATTTTGAGCCTGATATATGACAGAGACAACTAGCTTTTGCTGTTGACTCGGTGTGATTTTGAGCCTGATATATGACAGAGACAACTAGCTTTTGTTGTTGACTCGGTGTGATTTTGAGCCTGATATATGACAGAGACAACTAGCTTTTGTTGTTGACTCGGTGTGATTTTGAGGCTGATATATGACAGAGACAACTAGCTTTTGTTGTTGACTCGGTGTGATTTTGAGGCTGATATATGACAGAGACAACTAGCTTTTGTTGTTGACTCGGTGTGATTTTGAGGCTGATATATGACAGAGACAACTAGCTTTTGTTGTTGACTCGGTGTGATTTTGAGGCTGATATATGACAGAGACAACTAGCTTTTGTTGTTGACTCGGTGTGATTTTGAGCCTGATATATGACAGAGACAACTAGCTTTTGTTGTTGACTCGGTGTGATTTTGAGCCTGATATATGACAGAGACAACTAGCTTTTGTTGTTGACTCGGTATGATTTTGAGCCTGATATATGACAGAGACACCTAGCTTTTGCTGTTGACTCGGTGTGATTTTGAGGCTGATATATGACAGAGATACCTAGCTTTTGTTGTTGACTCGGTGTGATTTTGAGCCTGATATATGACAGAGACACCTAGCTTTTGTTGTTGACTCGGTATGATTTTGAGCCTGATATATGACAGAGACACCTAGCTTTTGTTGTTGACTCGGTGTGATTTTGAGCTTGATATATGACAGAGACACCTAGCTTTTGCTGTTGACTCGGTGTGATTTTGAGGCTGATATATGACAGAGATACCTAGCTTTTGTTGTTGACTCGGTATGATTTTGAGCCTCATATATGACAGAGACACCTAGCTTTTGTTGTTGACTCGGTGTGATTTTGAGCCTGATATATGACAGAGACACCTAGCTTTTGTTGTTGACTCGGTGCGAATTTGAGCCTGATATATGACAGAGACACCTAGCTTTTGCTGTTGACTCGGTGTGATTTTGAGCCTGATATATGACAGAGACACCTAGCTTTTGTTAAAACTGTAGGTTGTCTTCTAGACATCGTTTATATTTTTTGTTTTGTTGGTGTGCTGTCTCATTGACGTATGCAAATCGCCCTTTATTTATGTGTAATTCAAATGCTTATTTTCTCAATACAGAGAAACATTTTAAATGTTAAAATTGCAAACCATATATCAAGTAATATCCTCAACCCGTCGACGTAATGTTTAAGTCACGTTTATAGAGATAAAGTTAATACATTTAAATAATTACGTGTAGATCTGTCGAGTGCATATTAAAGAGTATCCAAATTTAAAGTAAAATCGGTGAAACATATGAATTGAATATATTCAACAAGAGAAAATATACATATATACTTAACATTCACTAATGAAAATGAACCCCCACCCCCTCCCCGATCTATTTTCACTACTTTTTTGTTAAGATAGGAAGTTAAGGTACTTAAGCCTGCTCTCTTCAGTGTGGTATTTCTATATACATTCTAACCTTCAAATCTGATCATGAGCTGATTAAAAAGAAAATGTACCAATACTTCAAAATTATATGGATAAGGAATAATGCGAAGTAATTAATAAAAAAGATCATTATAAAACGATTGTATTAGAACAATTTCCCCTTCCTAGAAAGTAGAGTTGGGGTCAGTTCGAATCGGTCTCCAGAACTGGCAGATTACTCTGATATAGAAAGTCTGTTCTATATAAAAATAAGGAAATGTGGTATGATTGCCAATGCGACAACTATCAACAACATTTCAAATGAAGTTGATGTAAGCAATTATAGGCAATCGTACGGCCTTCAGCAATTAGAAAAAAACCATACCGTATAGTCGGCTATAAAAGGCCCCGACATGAAAAATATGAAATAATTCAATTGAGAAATTAACGGCCTAATTTATAACAAAACGATTCACGAAAAACAAATATGACAGACATGAACCAACGACAACCACTGAACTACATGCTCCTGACTTGGGATAGGCACATAAAGAATATGGCGGGGTTAAACATGTTTGTGAGCGCTCAACCCTCTCCTAACCTGGGACAGTGATATAAAAGCACAACATAAGAACAAACTCTTAAAATCAGTAAAACTGTTCTAGAACAGTTCTACCTTTGTACAGTTATAGGATAAAACTGTCCAAAATGTTCTAGGGTAGATCTGCCAGGCTCTAATCTATGGTCGACCTGCGCAAATCTATAATTTAAAACAGCTCTAAATGACGCAAATAAGAGCAGCTCTCTAATCATGAATTAGAACAGTAAGTCGAGGAAGTCAGGGCAGTTATCTTTTGTAACTAGGTTTTTCCCTGTATGACATATTTTAGATATAAGGATCAAAAATAGATAAACACAGTCTTTATTAAGTCTTGGTTTATAGGTGCGTTCTCGTTTTTATCTTTGCAAGACATGAATGTATGTTAGTTCTATTATTTCTCCATATTTAAGGTTAAAATTAAATCAAATTTTTTTTATTTGAATGTATATCATGACGTTTAAGCAGTAGAGAAAACATCTTTATTTCATTTCATGATCAGTAAGAAGTACAAAATAGAATATATTTTCTTTGGAACAATTATTATACTTTGAGTTGTTTATTACAGGGTAACATTTTTGGAATGTAAAATTACTATATCACTACGGGGGTGTTTACGACATTGACTTTCAATGAGGTTTCTATAAAAATAAACAGATAAATGACTATCCAAAACTGTTCTAAAGATAGAACTGTCAGAATATGTTTAAAAAAGAGTTGTAAGAATCTATGCAAAATGTCAACAAACCAACCCCCTTATAAAAAAAAAAAAAAAAAAAAAAAAAAAAAAAACAACCAAAAACAAACAAACAAAGAAAAAATATACAAAACAGAAAAACAAAATCCTAGTAGATTTATCTTTATTCATATAGAATGACCCACACAAAAGTAATTTCTAATCCATTTCAGGAAGTAAAGGATGGTTGGGAGAGACTGTCACGTGTTGTACGGTTCTATGCAGCAATTGGTATGAAGTCAAATGGAATAAAGACGTGTGGGGACTATGTGTTCAGTGGTCATACTGTTATAATGACTTTACTTGTGCTAAGTATTAATGAATGTAAGTATTCTAAAGGTCAAGGTCGAACGGAATAAAGACGTGTGGGGACTATGTGTTCAGTGGTCATACTGTTATAATGACTTTACTTGTGCTAAGTATTAATGAATGTAAGTATTCTAAAGGTCAAGGTCGAACGGAATAAAGACGTGTGGGGACTATGTGCCCAGTGGTCATACTGTTATAATGACTTTACTTGTTCTAATTATTAATGAATATAAGAAATCTTAAGATCAAGGTCAAACGGAATAAAGACGCGTGGGGACTATATGTTCACTGGTCACACTGGTATAATGTATTTACTTGTTCTCAGTATCAATGAATGTAAGTAATACGGAATAATGACGTGTGGGGATTATGTGTTCAGTGGTCATACTGTTATAATGGCATTACTTGTGCTTAGTATCAATGAATGAAAGTAATTTAAAGGCAAGGTCATACGGAATAAAGACGTGTGGGGAATATGTGTTCAGTGGGTCACACTGTTATAATGACATTACTTGTGCTTAGTATCAATGAATGGAAGTATTTAAAGGTCAAGGTCAAACGAAAAAAAAAAAAAAACGTGTGGGGACTATGTGTGCAGTGGTCATACTGTCATAATGACTTGAGGTCAAGGTCAAATGGAATAAAGACGTGTGGGGACTATGTGTTCAGTGATCATATTGTTATGACTTTACTTGTCCTTAGCATCAATGAATGCAAGTAATCTAAAGGTCAAGGTCAAGCATTTTATTGATATAAAATCCAATATAAAAAAATCGACAAATACAATACAGATTGATTGATTGATTGCTGATGTTTAACGCCATTTACAGCACACTTGGCTTTATCCTTGCGGCAAGTTTCATTGGTGGGTGAATCGGAAATACCCAGTAGAACCACCGACCTTTGTCAAGAAAATGTAACTAGCAACTCTAGTAAATTAAGATCGGAGTCGAAAGCATCTTTCCAGGAAAGGGGTTCGAACTCACAATAGCGCTGTTTACAGACTAGTGACCACGCCACTTAGGCACCAAACACGCATTGATCATTATAACCCCATATAAATATTCTATTCCGGAGCACCTGAGATCATCCCGAGTTTTTGGAAGGGTTAGTGTTGCTCTGTCTTTAGTTTTCGATGTTGTGTTTTGTATACTGTTTGTCTTTTGGTCTTTTTTCTTTTTTTCCCCAGGCTTTGTCATTAAATTTTCGACTTGTGAATTTCAATGTCCCTTTGGTACCTTTCGCCTTAGGTAAAAGTTAATAATAGTATTAATATTGAAATATATGTCTCGTTGATGACGAATTGAAAACATCATCAAAGATACCAGGCTTATAATTGTGTACGCAAGACGCGCATTTCGTCTACTAAAGACTCATCAGTGACGCTCGAATTAAAAAATTTATTAGGCCAAATAAAGAAGAAAGCTGAAGAACATTGCGAACCCAAATTTTCGAATGGTTTTGCCAAATACAGCCAAAATTATATCTACAAGGTGTACCAAAGATAATACATAAAAAAAATCATTTATTGATTGATGAATGCTTAACTTTAGGCAGTAAATATACATTGTACCATATGAAACTATATATTTATAGTCATGATGGCATTAATAGTATTGTTATACATTGAACGTTGTAAATATTTATCTTTGTATGACTGGGTCACAATGTAAACATGTCTATCAGTTACGAGTTCTTCATAATGTCAACATATCGTTATCGCAAATACAAGTCTGAACTGTAGAAAGACGCTGATAAGATAATCAGAGACTATGACTGATATCAGGATGAGTTATAACGGTCACCGAATTTTAAAGTCGCCATTTTATAATCTAGAGGACTATGGGTAGTTGTATGGTTCAAGAAGTGAGGGTTGCTTCTCCTGACTCACCGCAATAATGAATGATCTATGAATTATCAAGTATCAGATTATTCAATCCTGCCTTTTGTCCAATCCCTTTGTTTAAAATTATACGTTTGATATTTGAACAATAAAACTACTTTGAATTTGAATGGTTCGTAACCAAAAACTTAAATACTTTCATGTCATTGGTTGAAATTAAATGATATCAAAGCACGTCGTTTACCAATGCGGTTTAAAAAATACCCAGCGACTCATTTCACAAAAAAAATCTTTAGACAAAAATACTCGTAAAGCATGAATATTTCAGAATAATTTGTTACAAATATCTGCTCCGCACTCAGAGAATTTGTCTTTGTAGATAGGTGTTCAGATATGCAGTGGTATATTTGTCTTTGTGGATAGGTGTTCGGATATGCAGTGGTATATTTCGAACTTTTAGTAGTTTACATTTAATCTTTACATTTTATGCCATTCATTTATCAATTTTATCCGATTTATTATTGATAATAATTAAAATAAGTAATGCATTTATCTATTTTTTGCAGATACTCCCCGTAATATGCTGTGTTTACATACATTTAACTGGGTTGTTGGCATATTTGGAGTATTTTTCATTCTTCTAGGACATGGGCATTATACACTGGACATACTTTTGGCCTTTGTCATTTCATCTAAACTTTTCTCATACCACCACACTATAGCAATCAATATGTCGCTAATATCACGTGACACTCACCGTTTGAAAAGTGTTTTCCGGTGCTATATTATTTTGAGCAAGATACGGATGGACACATACCAAACGAGTACGAATGGCCGTTACCGAAGATAAAGAAAGTAGAATCATTTTACAGTGATGTTAAATTTAGTTTTGGAAATTATTTCAGTTCGAAATCGAAACAAGATGTGTAGCTTGTTGTAGACATTACGGTTATATTTATAAATACAGGATCGGATCAAATTTTAAAATAAATATCCATTCAGCTATATAATGAATAGCAGGAAGTTTACGCATACATCACATTAATAATTCTCTAAACATGCTATATGTCGAAGAAAGGCATTACATGGACTTAAGTGAAATATCAGCCAAGACGAACACAATTTAGTTACCTTAAGAATCTAGTATCAATAGCGTAGAAAGACTGACTGAAAACATGTTAAACAAGGAAACAACGACTATTGAGATTATAAGGATCCTCAGTTTGATGAACTTGCAAAATATAGATTATCGTAGTGCTTTGAAATTAGATTCTATCACGGGAATAGATGATTGCATTTAATTATGTGAAATAGAGCACGACAACAGGCGTAATGTCAAAACTCACGACAACACGTGTCATTTCAAAAGTTACGACAACACATGTCATTTCAAAACTCACGATTGCAAGTGTCATATCAAACATCTGCAATATTTAATCCATTTCGATCAATTGAGCAATTTATTATATAAAAATCATGTCTGTCTATCAGAACTATAAGAAATATATATATCAGAAAATAAACTTTTTAAAGGCATTTGAAATACAGTTAAAAATTCCATGTTCAGTAGAATTTTCGCTACTTCATTCCAACTTGAACGACCGTCTAAAGTCCGTATTTGAACGGACATTTTTGTTGATCTCGATTATGTTAATCAATTACAGAAAACAATTTAATTTTAGTAGCTAAGAATACATTAAAATTATGTTGATTTATAATCAAATAATTATTTTCAAAGGTATTTTTAAACTATGTGTTTTGTACCGTTTTGAACCGTCTATGATCTGGTTAAATGATTTGCCTGTTTAGAGGCTTAGTTTTTAGTTAGACTAAAATATATTTACTTGTGTTTCCTACCTACCCTAAATTGTGATGCCTATCCGGACACAGTTCATGGACATTTTTGGTTTAGCACTGTTTAAGTCCAGACTTGGTGAAACACTGTTAATATTTTCTTATATATGTTAGACTCAGATCGACGTCCGGTTTCTAATCGACGTCCGTTCCTCAAATCGACGTCCAAATCTGACGTCACATTCTCAAATCAGTGTCCAATATTTTGACCCTCTAATCGACGTCCAATGTGACGTCATTTATTGCAAAACGACTTCCGATCGATTGTAGTCTTCTCTAATCGATGTCCAATATCAATAAATAATAAATTACTGCACGTATGATACATGTACATGTAAAAGACTTTGATTTTGGAACATTCAGATATGAAATAAAAGAAGAATTTTGGTCTGTTTTGTAGGATCTTTATTACAACTCAATTTTCAAACAGCTACAAACTTTCCATATAGATTTTTTCAAACCGAAATAGGTAACAGATGTATTGATATGCATAAGGTCGATTTCTATCCGACGCAGCATTATTGTTATTAGATTGATCTTTATTTATATCCTCTGTATCGTTTTGTCTTTATGTAAAGGAGAAGGTCCGGTAAGGGCTAATTTTGGCCTGAAATTTGAAGTACATCTGATGAAAGATTTTGACATATTTTAAACACTGAAGTGTCTACTTCGTTCGATTCACTTAGTTTATGTAAAAGATTTAAACTAATTTGGTCATTAAAGACGCTCAAAATCTATCAAATATGCCATAAAATGTCACTTTTCAAATGGTTTTTGTCTAAAATTTAAGTGGCCGCATTCGTGTTCAGTCTCAACCTTTATATATGTTATGCATTATAGCACAAATGCTTAAATTGTGACATTTCAGTAATTTCACATGAATTACTGATGCTAGTACCTGATGCATGTGCATTATAGCTTACTGTTCGGTGTGAGCTTAGGCTCCGTGTTGAAGACCGTACTTTGACTTATAATGGTTTACATTTATAAATTTTGACTTGGATGGAGAGTTGTCTCATTGGCACTCATACCACATCTTCTTATATCTATTGTATTGTCAAAAACAGACCATATTTATATAACTATAGAGTATTCTACTTTCCATTAAATAGCTAAAAGTTCACATTTTAAACAAATTGTAAAAATGATATATTTTGGGGCCAAAAAGGGGTCTTACCGGGCCTACTCCTTTGTTTTAAGAAACTAATTGTCTTTATACACTACGAATCGTAATGACTTAGTCGACGTTTGAGAAGGAACAACAAAGTCAGTAACATCTCTTCCCAAAGAATCAGCTAAAACAAAATAAAAGGACTAACATCGATAAATGACAAAAGACAACCACCGACATCTTATAACATATACATATCTTGATAGAAGTTAACCCAATAGATCTACGTTGTCGTATGAGTCATTCATATTCATAAATGACATGTGAGTATACGTCAATGAGAAAACAATCCAAAGACAAACCAAACCAACCAACATTCAGTCTTTAACAATAGATAAAATACAGAAGTACAGCCAGTTGTTTTGGGAATATTATAATTCGGACTCTGTAAGATATTTTTCAACATATTTCTGAGCTTTACACATGGAGTTTAACATAAACAAAAGCATTATGTTTTATGTTGTGCTGTTACACCATTGTTCCATGTTAGGGGAGCCCGCCACATTCTTTATGTGCCTGTCCCAATGCAGGAGCCTGTAGTTCAATGGTTGCCGTTAGTTTATGTCTGTCATATTTGTTTTTCGGAATCGTTTTGTTATAAATAAGGGCGTTAGTTTTCTAGATTGAGTTGTTTTACATTTTTCATATCGGTGCCTTTTAAAGCCTTTTAATAAAGTTATGACGTCATTTCGGCAAGTCCATAAAACGGACGCCGGTTAGAGAAGCCAAAAATTGGACGTCGATTTGAAAACAACAAAAGACGTCGATTAGAGGGGCATAAAATTGGCCGTCGATTTGGAATCTTATTTTATTGTGACGTCAGATTTGGACGTCGATATGAGGAACGGAAGTCGATTAGAGACCGGACGTTGATCTGAATCTTACATATATTCTATGTAAAATAATAAAAACAAATCATTTTACCTAACTACCTACTCTATTGTTTCTACCAAGGGACCGGAAACATAAATGTTATATATGTTTTTTTTTCGGTCTAGGAATGATTGATGATAAATGAACTTTTTTATTTTTATATATATTACTTATATATATTAAGTCAACTTATTTTTCGTATTGTGTTTTTCTACCTCGCACTTCAATGCAAATGTGTGTTTTAAATGACAGGATATCTGTTATTATTCTGTTTATTAAAGTATTCCAACCGACATTACTGAAATAGGTGTCACATGTACCAGTGGACCTTTTTCTGTATCAGTATCAGTACCGAAAAGTTAAAAAACCCAAGTGGAATTCAAATTATTCTTGATGGTCATCAAACACATTTTTTTTTGCAGCATTTAGAATCACATTCCATAAAAAGAAAAATGGAGTTTTCGAAATGAGTTTTCAAATTCGACGTCTTTCGGCAGCCTCTTCTTAACTTTAGTCAGGCATTCATTCGACTGGAAGTTTTTTCTTGATGAAATATATTTCTAATAATTGTTGTATATACTTATACTTCCAATATTTTAAAAGTATATCAACATAATCTGTTACAAAAAATATCAAAGGTGTTTTATTTAACACTTAAGCTTTGCTGAAAACTATTTGAAGACAATAGTCATGTGTATGCACATTTAAACTCGTAATTCATGTGTGCAGTGTGCCAGCCAGAGCCATCACTATTTATTATCGTACATAATCATTGGTTTTGACAATCATCGTCGTGCTATTCTAGTTATTTGTGTTATAGAATATTTATTTACCAAAAATTATTTTATTAATAAAACACTTTTCAGTTTGTATTGTGTTTATATATTCATATAATTATAAAACTGGCTTAATCTGCTTACAACGGTTTTGATTCCAGCTTCGCTTAGGGACGACAATTTAACTTCAAAAGGTAAGTGGGGGTAATGGTGTTTTCCTAAAAGAATATTCTGATCCCCAATTTGATGAAAAAAATATTGTGGTCAAGCAGATGACAAAAAAAAAAAAATATTCTGAATCCAGATTTTCCCCATACCTTATAGTGTTAAATTTTTCAAAATAAGTTTTCTGACTCGGTCAAAAAACCATAACCCCCCTTTCCCCCTTGAAGTTAAATGGTTCCTCCCTTATGAGTCTTGTTCGTAGACGACATTTTGCACCTGGCGGTACTACAAAACGTGTGACTATTTTCGCAAAAAACTGTTTCTGGTACCCGTTTTTTATATAGATTAGACCGTTGGTTTTCCTGTTTGAAGTTTTACACTAGTCTTTTGGGGCCCTTTATAGCTTGCTGTTCGGTGTGAGCCAAGGCTTCGTGTTGAAGGCCTTACTTTGGCCTATAATGGTTTACTTTTTACACACTGTGACTTGGATGGATAGTTGTCTCATTGGTACTCATACCACATCTTCTTATTTATACTTACGAGAAAAGCATGCTCGGAAATGATAAACAGTTCAGTATAATTACGATTCATTTTAATCGTATTTTTTTTTTTTGTGATAAGAGTCCATAGTGAAAGAGAGACGGAATATACCTAAGGGATAGTCAAACTCATAAGTCGAAAACAAACTTACAGTGCCCTTGCAAAAACGAAAACGACCAAATGACAAACAACAATCCATGAATCACAGCATAGCAAACTAAAGACTGAACAACACGAATCCACAAAAAAAAAAAACGGGTGTTTCAAGGTTTTCCGGAACGGTAAGCAGATCCACATGTGGCACCCGTCGTGCTGTTCATGTAATTACAGACCTGGTTAAGGACTTTAACACCACCAAATGATAATGTGTCTGTCATCAATATGGAATCTCATCAGTGGCTGTTTTCAGGTAATGATCTCATTTGTGTATTCTCCGTCTTATTGATATCTCAATGTTGTATTTTTATTCAAAGAATTTGGTGTTGAGGGAAGACTGAAAGTCTCTCAGATGTGTTCATAAATTTACTAGACCGTACAATTTAGAGTTTGACATATTCACCACCCATTTTACTAATATTGGAGACCGTACTATATTGACCCCCTCAAGTCGTCATTTTTTTATATACAAATTCACTAGGTTGAAGGCTTGACATATTTTATAGACATTTTTTGTATTGTCAGCGATCGTATATTGACCTCTAATATTGTCAGAGATCGTATATTGACCTCTAATTATCTGTGTCATTGCCTTGTTGTTATATTGACGTATACCCCATATCTCAATCATTTTACATGAAACCGATACAATACACCCAACGACTTGTATGAACTACATTTCTTAAATACTTTAAACATTTATCCTTAAATGAAAATTACACGTTATAAATTTCGTAAGTCCGAAGCGCGTTTTGTATGCCCCACCTACGATAGTAGAGGGGCATTATGTTTTTCGGTCTGTGGGTCCGTTCGTTAGTAGTTCGTTCGTCCGTCCGTTCGTCCGTCCGTCCGTCAGTCCCGCTTCAGGTTAAAGTTTTTGGTCAAGGTAGTTTTAGATGAAGTTGAAGTCCAATCAATTTGAAACTTAGTACACATGTTCTCTATGATATGATCTTTCAAATTTTAATGCCAGATTAGAGTTTTGACCCCAATTTCACGGTCCACTGAACATAGAAAATGATAGTGCGAGTGGGGCATCCGTGTACTATGCACACATTCTTGTTATTATCAAATTTACCTTCATCAGGATGTATACATATGTAAATAAATTACTTTGGTATGTTATCCTTCTAGCGATTCGCGAAAAGCATTCACTCTAATGCATGAAATACATCAATTTCGTGCACATAACTTTATTATGATTAAAGTCTCCTACCTCTTGCACGATAAATAAGAGAAGAGGAATTCGATAAAATAGTCATTTTGATTTGTCGCGGGGCAATCTCGGACGGAGGGCATATACATTGACAAACAAAGGATAACTAAAAAATATGTGCATATTGGAATGTAGCAGTGTTACAGTATAACTTAATTCTAAACAAAGTAAATAACTAACCGAGAAATATTTAAGTAGTATTTTGTATAAGAATAATGCACAATTTGATTAATGGGTGGAAAGCCTACCAAATTATTTTTTTGGATATCTTAATTATTTAGGATATAAAAGGATGTTGAAATTCATATATGATTTTTATATGGACCCTTACCAGGTGACATATAAATTATATAGAAGGCTTTATAAAACTCATGTTGACGGAAATGATTCAAATATTAACCTAGAGAATCTATTGTAAAATGTATGCCAATTGTCTGTCCTGGTAAGGAAGTAAATAAAATGTATGCCAGTTGTCAGTCCTAGTAAGGAAGTAAATAAAATGTATGCCAATTGTCTGCCCTGGTGAGGAAGTAAATAAAATGTATGCCAGTTGTCTGTCCTGGTAAGGAAGTAATTAAAATGTATGCCAGTTGTCTGTCCTGGTAAGGAAGTAAATAAAATGTATGCCAGTTGTCTGTCCTGGTAAGGAAGTAAATAAAATGTATGCCAATTGTCTGTCCTGGGAAGGAAGTAAATAAAACGTATGCCAATTGTCTGTCCTGGTCAGGAAGTAAATTAAATATATGCCAGTTGTCTGTCCTGGTAAGGAAGTAAATAAAAAGTATGCCAGTTGTCTGTCCTGGTAAGGAAGTAAATAAAATGTATACCAATTGTCTGTCCTGGTAAGGAAGAAAATGGAAAATATTCATGACTTATTTCTTTCATCTACACCAGTTCTGAGACTGGTTGACAAAAACAAACATTTCTATTTCTGTGTTACTTAAAGATAAATTAAAGAACATATTTGTCGTTAAATTAAAAATAGAAATTCACATTAGAAACATCGTAAAAATTAGCAAATTACGCTATAATTAGAATGTCAGTGTGTTGATACACCCCAGGTCTATCTAACAGGAAGATCCTGTTTTTTTCACCTTCGATTGGTTAAAATATTTATAATCTTTGTCATGCAGATACTTTATTCCACAACGTTTCCCTTAAATCATTCAAATAAATTAAAAGTAAAGATAATAACAACTTCTAGAGTACATGTATATCCTTGTATATTAATTAAACATTTTAAAAAATTATCTTATAATAGAGTCATATAAAACGAGTTTCTTGTAATTTTAACGTTATCGAAATTATTGAACCAATGCATGCATATAATACTAGACTAAGTCCTGTATTCACGATTTTTAGATTTATTACGAATCTATAACATCCTTGTTGAAGGCCGTACATTGACCTATAATGGTTTACTTTTATAAATTGTTATTTGGATGGAGAGTTGTCTCATTGGCACTCACACCACATCTTCCTATATCTATCGACAAATAATAGTTCATTCAGTGATTGTTGATCGCAAGCCAATTATTTTTCGAGTATGTTGTCGAAGTTTACGGCATCGTGATATTGATAAACAATCAACACACAGCATGTGGAGCCCGTGACAAATAAGTGAATTGATAGAGCCATGATGTATTTTCTTTACATTTTACATGCGTTCTCATATTATTTAAACTTTTCTTAACAGTTGTTAAATGTATCACATTTTTTCTGTATGAATCAGTTATTACTATTTACCTTCCAGTGCACGTTTATTTACATTCTTTCATCACGGTTTTCCCTCGCACTTGCGCTGTACGGTGGCCGAAGTTCTGTTGAGAGGTCTCGTAGTAAAGGTCACTACATACGGGAAAAGATCGGTGAATTAGTGTACGTGAAGACACTAATTCAATTGCAGTGCATATATGAAGATTTTGATAATATAAAAGATTTTCTTTTACAAGAAAGTTTACGTACACTTGTTTTATAGTAAAAAAAACAAAAAAACAAAGAAACAAACTTAGCCATTCAAGTATATAAAACATATCCAACTATTTTTTTAATTTGAGGTTTCATATGACTTTAGTGTTCTCAAGCGATGTTTTTTTTTATTTCATTGTGTATACATATATTTTCATTAAACATAAACTTCTTTAAGAACAATTGCTCAATTTTAATGTATTTGTAATTTAGAAACCCCCCTGCTTGCATTCCAGAGTTTGCCTCAAGTTTGGTAATACATAATGTTTGTAATGGTTTGTTAATGATTGTTCGTAATTTTGCACAATTTTCGTATTAGTCGTGAAGGGTTGTGGGACTATACTCATGATACATTTGGTCATATGATGTTGATTCTCCACCAGTCTATGCTATTTGATATAAGCTGTTTGTATACTTCTTTTTACATATACACCCAGTTAATCAGATATTATTTTCATACTGCTATCTTAAATAATCTACGAGTAGGTTCTTGTTAATTCTATAAATCTTACACGTGACTTATACTTCTATCCGGTGGTCAAGTTTTCTATAAATCTTACACGTAACTTATACTTCATCCGGTGGTCAAGTTTTCTATAAATCTTACACGTAACTTATACTTCTATCCGGTGGTCAAGTTTTCTATAAATCTTACACGTAACTTATACTTCTATCCGGTGGTCAAGTTTTCTATAAATCTTACACGTAACTTATACTTCTATCCGGTGGTCAAGTTTTCTATAAATCTTACACGTAACTTATACTTCTATCCGGTGGTCAAGTTTTCTATAAATCTTACACGTAACTTATACTTCTTCCGGTGGTCAAGTTTTGTAAGTAGTTTATCATATTGAATCACTATAGATCACTATAGGTTGTCAAAACATGGGTTGTGAGTGCAAGCCCTGCACGTACCATGTGCGTTCGACTCCAATCTTAATTGACCAGGATTGTCAGTTTTCCTGCCGAAGACTGGCGGATATTTCCGGGCTACCCCAACCAATAAAATCTGACTGTCATGATATAGCCAGTAGAGCTGAATGTTGCATTAAACACCAAAATCAAATGATAAATTAATCAATCTATCCATCCCTTGCAATAATGCTGCATCAGTTGTATTTTGGTAGCGTGCTCGACCCGAGTGCTCGAGGTCATTGGTTTGTTCAAGGTCAAACCAAAGACTTGAAAATTTGTACTAAGTATTTGTTGCCTCTTTGCTAGTAAGCACGCGATTTTGAGAAGTAAGAGTAGACACTAGTCGGCTCGGAGTCAGAATTACTTGTTCGAGTAAGGTGGCATGTCAATCTGTTGATTGTTACATAGTGAAATAACACGTTAAAATACGACGCAGTGTGTCTGTGCTGTATTTCTGATGATTTCTTTTCTGCACAACACATAGGTTATACTATAATCAATTTCATTGATATAACATAGGGAGGTGTGGTATTATTACAAATGAGACAACTATCTATCAGACACCAAGTTACGTACATGTTAGCAACTATAATGATCACATTACAGCCTTCAGCGATGAGCAAAACTCATACCGTATAGCAAGCTACAAAAGGCCCCGACATGACAAAATGTAAAACCATTCACAAGAAAATTTTAAAACACTTTCTCATTCTGATATGCATATTATATTTGTCAATGGTAGTTAAACCCCTTTACGCCCATCCATCCATACATTCATCTGTTGCACCAGTAAGAAATGTGTTTATCTAGCCTTTAAAAAAAAAAAAAAAATCGATACATCTATACATGTACTAGAGAAAGATGGAACAGCTAAAGTAATGATTTTAAAATCTCTCATATCAAATTTTACTCTCTCAAAGTAGTAATACATTCGAATTCCTTGTTTGCAGTGATCACATTTTACCGTTAATACCTTAAATTGTTTTTTTTCGTATCAGATAATGTACAATGAATTGGGCCCTACTTCTAGAACCTCTCGATCACCATGTATACAGCTTGACCAATTAAACATAGTTGCTAAAACAGAAAATTTTTAACAATACTTTATAATAACCTGATATAATAATTTGTCTTTTACTCAACCAGGATTATATCAAATTGTATAATTCAAAGCAAGACAACAAAGTTATCTTAAAATATTTTTGTGAATATGATAACCAACCCGCGTCGACTGATATAATAATGAAAAAAAAAAAAGATATGATACGATTGCCAATGAGGCAAATCTCCACTAGAGACCAAATGACGTAGAAGTTAGCAACTACTAAGTCACCATGCGGCTGTAAATAATGACCAGAACCTATACCGCATAGTACATGTAGGCTATAAAAGGTCCCGAAATGGCAAATGTGAAACAATTCAAACGATCAAACTAACGGCTTGACTTATGTATTAAACAATATGAGTTTGCTTCTGAAGGAAACCTTGTAAGAAAAAATGCAATTAATAAGGTATTATGTCAATTACACTAGAGTTAAAACAATGAAAGGCAGTGGGAATGGGAACTGTAATATATGAGGGTCTAAATGGAGTTTACAGAATAGAGAATAATGGACATAAAGTGCAGAATAAAGGGCAAAATATATAAAGAATAGAGAAAAATAGGGTAAAAAATAAAGAATTGAGAATAATAGGGCGCTAAAATATAAAGAATGGAGAATAATGGGCAAAATATATAAAGAATAGAGAAAAATAGGGCCAAAAAAATAAAGAATTGAGAAAAATAGGGCCAAAAAAATAAGGAATAGAGAGAAATAGGGCCAAAAAAATAAAGAATTGAGAATAATGGGGCGCTGAAATATAAAGAATGGAGAATAATGGGCAAAAAATATAAAGAATAGAGAAAAATTACCTAAAAAGTTAAAGAATACAGAAATGAAGGACCCCCATCAAGACCGTCATATATACCATATATACAACTTGTAAAACCTAAGTAAGTAAAGGAAACAATGGGAATTGAGTCCTAGTCATACTCAAAAATGAAAAATTTAGCACTTTATAGATTGTATGCGTCCGAAGTGTTTTTCTGGGTTTAGTCTTAATTACCTTCATCCAGAAACTACAGAAGTATAAAACGTATAAAAAGCAAAAACAATAGTACAAAACATACTGATAGAAACAAATTCGGACAATGACCTAAAAACTACTAAAGACAATCCATGCCGTCCTCGTTAATCACATTGCGACGTCTCAGCGTCCTACTAATGTCTGGACCAAAAAAAAACAGAGCATCAAATGTGTAATTTCCAGTAATACACTATTTCTGAATTGTTCTATTCATACACGTGTTACACTGCAATAAGTCCGTTTAAGTTAAATGAAAGAAGGGAGACAATTCATTTAATTTTTTTCAATTAATACATGTAGTATTATATAGAGTAAAGACGTATATACAAGGGGATATATATATATATATTCGAATATGTTTGTGAGTTTTAGGAAAATAACCTAGCTGCAAGCTTAATGGGTATCGGATCGTCTGTAAATATATATATATTCGAATATGTTTGTGAGTTTTAGGAAAATAACCTAGCTGCAAGCTTAATGGGTATCGGATCGTCTGTAAATGAAAATGCTACACGGACAGGACGAACAACTATACAAGGGTAAATAAAGTTTTGCAATGAGACTGATAAAAATATAAAACGAACAAGATTTTAATCTATCGTGATGGTGCTAATATTTTCGGCCCAAAAAATGCCATCTTCAGTGTTGGTGTTTTTCAAATCGAAAGAATAAAATAAAGTCTTCTCAAATCAATTCAGTAATGGTTTAAAACCCAAATACAGGCTAATCACCAAGACATTGAAAATTCCTGAAATCCAAAATTCAATACTTCAGACACAAAACAAAAATACATTTATGTAGATATGCCAGACTCACGAGATCTCCTATTTCGCACAGAGGGAAGCAAAGTTATGAACGAATGTAACACAACTTCAAAGATATATAATGTTTAATTGTTGCCATTTAACGCCACTTTCTGTACTCTTTGCTTATTTTATTGGTGGAGGAAGCCCGAGTGCTTGGAGATAATCATCACCGACTTTCGACAAGAAAAGTATCAATCTTAGTCAACTAAGACCGGAGACGAACTCCACAAACAGGGTTCGAACTCAAACCTGAGATCTATCCCATGGCAGTCTTTACTAATTACTATTATACTTTTATGTTTATCTAAAATTATTTTCACTTCTATTACATAAAATTGAACCTTAATGACGACGACTAGCTGGTGATGGGGACAGTAACGCTATGCAAAGTATTAAGTGCAGTTTATCCCTACCTTACCACAATGAATGAAAACAAATATGACAGACAAGAACCGATGACAACCACTGAATTACAGGCCCTGGGCCCGTATGCACAAAGCTACTTAAGTTAAGAATTTTCTTAGTAAACACTTAAGTTAAGGAAACTTCACCCTTTTACCTAAGTGGTATGTATAAAACATCTTAAACTAAGTATCTCCTTAGTAAAATCTTTGTTTGTTAAAGTCACGCCCACAAAAACTTAAGGGATATACATACAACCCTTAAACTTAGAAAATGACTAAGATTATCCTCAAGTATAAGATATCTATGAAGCTACCTTAAAATTTTCGAAAATAAATAAAATCAGTCAAAGTATGCGGTTTTGCAGAAAATGGATAGATAAGCTACCATTTGATAAATGAATATTATTATAGTAATGTTTCGTTCGTTTATTAATATGAACGATCATTTGAATTTCCGCTGAACAAATACGCAGCCAGAATTTTCCTATGAGGACAATAGAGGGTCTGGATGGGGATCCTTCATTTCTGTATTCTTTAATGTTTTAGGTCATTTGTCATCTACATGCTCTATTCTTTATACTTTTACCCATTATTCGCTATTCTTTATATTTTAGCACCTCATTATTCTCTATTCTTTATTTTTTGGTCCATTTTCTCTATTCTTATGTACACTTTGCCCATTTTTCCTTTTCTTTATATTTTAGTACCTCATTATTCTCTATTATTTATTTCTTTCCATTTCTCTTTTCTTTATATTTTTGCCCATTATTCTCTATTTTGTAAATTAACCACCATCCACACTCTCACAATACATAATACACGAAATAAATTTAAAAGTCTTAACTTCACCAGGAAGTGTAAAATCTGCACTCATAGCACAATACATTACAGTTACTCTTCACCTTCTGATGAAAGTTCCCAATAACTTTGTGAAAATTTTAAACAAATCAAAAGTACGGAACACATCTACACTAAAACATGCGACGTAAATGAATAAAATGTTTCTCAATCGTCCAATAGACTATTTTCATATTACTGACTTTCGACTCCAGAGTATACAATTTTTCGACAGGTTACCTACTGGTGGGTAGGACATTCTGGTACTCGGTCAAGTAAAAATAATCAAAAGTAAAATCAATATAATAGTTACGCTGAAAGGGGCCCAGAGGTAACCTCTATACATGTAAATAGTGCTATTCTGCGCAATAATATTAAGGTTCTAAAATAAACTAAACTACACTTATTTACATCGGAGAGCTCGCGTAAACTTTACAAAGTATACTAACGACATGAGCAACTGGTTTTACCGCAAATTACAGAAACTTTAGTTCAACTTAGCCCTTTATAGAATATGTATATTTTATAGTAGATGTTTACTTCATACATTTGTGATGGTGACATATATTTATTAAAGTGAAATTTCACTTGAACAGCGAAATATTCTGAATGACCATTTATCCTTACAGGACAAAACCGAAACTTCAAAAATCTTAAAGAACAAAATGTTTTGTAATAGACCTGTAGACTCTTAAGAATAAAACTAGATATATGAAAATAGGTATGAGAAAATAAATGTTCCAGATATTGACTCTGGTCACCTGACATAGGTATTGACTTTGCTTATACCAAATATTGGCTTTGGTTACTTCTTGTTATCTAATAAAGATGTTGAATTGACTTTGGTTAACATCTTCTGGTCACCATACACAAATTTTTACTTTTGTTAACTCTGGTAATCTTACATGCATTTACTGTCCTTACAATTGGACACCTGACACAGATATTGACTTTGATTACCTCTCGTCACCTTACCTCACTTCACTTAACGTAAAACAGATATACTGCTCATCCTACATACATTAACTTTGGTAACCTCTAGTCACCTTTAACAGATCGTAGACATTAAATTTGTTTACCTCTGGTCACCTAACATATATACTATCTTTGATTAAATCTGGTCCCTTACCAAATATTAACTTTGGTAATTAATGGTCACCATACACATGCAAAAATTACATCTGGTCACCCTACACATGCAGATTTTGACTTTGCAAACCTCTGGTCATCCTTACAGAGATCTGCTTTTAAACGATTACCCCTTATATCCTACATAAATTGAAATTGGTAACATTTGATCAGCCTATACAGATATCTCCCTTTGTTAGCTCTGGTCATCTTACACAGATATTGACTTTGGTTAACTCTGGTAATCTTACACATATATTAACGTTGGTAACCTCTGATCACCATACATATGCAAACATTGGATTGGGTTACCTCTGGTCACCTTGCATAGATATTGACTTTGGTTACCTGTGGTCACCTTGCATAGATGTTGATTTGGTTACCTGTGGTCACCTTACACATGCAGATATATTAACTTTGGTTACATGTAGTCACCTTACACAGATGTTGGTTTGGTTACCTCTGGTCACCTCACACATGGATATTTTGAATTTGAAACCTCTGGTCATCCTTACAAAGATATGACTTCAAATGGTTACCCTGTCATCCTACATAGATTGAATTCGGTCACTTCTTGTCACCTTACATATACATTGACTTTTGTTACCTCTGACGACCATACACATCCATATATTGAATTTGGTTACCCATGATCACCTAATACAGATATTGAATATGGTTACATCTGGTCACCTTAAATTGAAGTTGACTTTTGTTAACTCTGGTCACCTTACATAGATATTGAATTTGGTTACCTCTGGTCACCTTCCATAAATATTTATTTCGTTACCTTAGTCAACCTTGTATAGGTATTGAAAAAGTATAACAATAATACTGAGCTCCAATGTAAATTCAAATAGGAACGTCCATAAAACCGACAAATTAAAACGCTATCAATCAGCGAAACAAGTGGAAAACAACTGACATATTCCTGACTTGGTACAGGCATTTTCCGAAGAAAATGGTGGGTTGAACCTGATTTATGCATGTGTATGGTGACCTAATGGTTAACTTTGGTTACCTCTGGTCATCTTATATATATACAGATATTGGATTTGGTTACCTCTGGTCACCTTACATGGATATTGAATTTGGTTAACTCTGGTCACCTAAAATAAATATTGACGTTGGTTACCTCTGGTCAACTGACAAAAATGTTAATTTTGGTTACCTCTGGTCACCTCACACATGTAGATTCTGACGTTTGAAACCTCTGGTCATTCTTACATAGATATGACTTCAAATGGTTACCCCTGTCATTCTATATGATGGAATCTGGCCCTTCTTGTCACAGATATTGACTTTTGTTACCTCTGACCACCATACAAATGCAATATTGAATTTGGTTACCTCTGGTCACCTTACATAGATAATCACTTCAGTGACCACTGGTCACCTTACATATATATTGACTTTTGTTACCTCTGGTCAGCTTATACATATATAATTTTTGTAACCTCTGACCACTGTACACATGCAGATATTGACTTTGTAACCTCTGGTCACGTTACACAAATATTAACTTGGTTACCTGTGATCACCATACACATGCAGATATTGACTTTGGTGTCGTCTGGTCAACTTTCACAGATATCTAATTTGGTTTCCTCTGGTCACCTTACACATATATTGACTTTGGTTACCTCTGGTCACCTATTACTGATATAAACAACGTTTACTTCTGGTCACCTTACACAGATATTAACAACGGTTATTTCTGTTCACCTTACACAGATATTAATTTCATATATTGACTTTTCTAACACAAATATTGAATTTGGTTACCCCTAGTTAATCGTTCACACATACAAACTTGGCGATCCCTCATCATCTATGCTTTACCAGGTTTCACTGGTATGTCCCTATAATGTCCGCCAGAATCAATTTGCGGCAATTACAGTTTTGAAAAGGTATCAATTGCTCCACTCTCTATCTATCCGAAGGTAATATTTGCGCCAATAGATGGAATCAAATTGCGCTACATTTACCTATATATTTTTTTACCTGTATTATACTTAGAATATAGCAAAGTTCTCTCGATCAATGAAATTGTAGGATTTGATGTCTCTTAATTGTGAAGAATGAATGTAAATCGGATTATCCTATTATTTGGGTCTATTTACAGTTCAAAACAAAGAGTTTCTGTAAATGAGTCACAACTGCCCAGAAGCACATTTATCAGATTGAAAGGATTTATCACACAGTGATTGAAACTGTTTAAAATTTGAAATGTGAAACAAACAAAAAAATCAAAGTAAGTTTACTGGTGCAGCAAAATTGGTACCTTTAATGTTATTATGAAAATATTAATAACTTCAAATTACTAAAAAAAAATTAAACAATATCAAAGCAATGCAAAAAAAAAAAAAAAAATAACTTAAATCTTTAGCTTTCCAAAACTCTGATTACTGGACCAGCGGTTGGGAAGAATAGTTATTTCAATATTCCGATAAAATAAAAAAAAAAAAACAACATGAATTTAATTTAAGTTTTCAATATATTTAAAACTTTTAAAGGCATTTTATTTGAACTTCCCTGACATAATGAAATAGTATTTGATTTAAAAGCCAGAAAAAAATATTGGCTGTATATTAAAATTAGTTGTAACTCAAATATATTTGATTTAAACTGTAAATAAAAAAGGATAATTCCTCACAATCAGGAAACATATACAATTCCTACCTTTTCTTTGTACTGTTGTCTCACCTAATGTCTATAACGCATTTTTTAATATTTCCCAAATTATCAGAAATTCCTTTCATCACTAAAACTAACCCATAAATGAAATGCCGAAAAGGAAGTCATGCATCAATTATAAACATTGCACTGACAATGAAAATAATTCTTGAATACAACCAATCAAGAGATCATTTGAGCCTTGAGCACTTTACAATATTCTAAGTTTGTAAGAGAATGATAATCCCTTACTTCATGAATCATGAAGAAAGGTATTATCATTCTTCATATACATGTAACATGTACAATAATTCATCTATTGATCTAAGATTAAACTGAACACTTTCAAAATTAAGACGTTTAATCTGACCTTGAAAGTTAACACCATTAATCTAGCTTTTAAAGGAATGTATAAAACAGTAAGAGACATGTTTCCAAACGTCGCCATTAAGTCTTGTAGATTCCATCTTGGTTCGAGGAAAATACAGAAGTTAGCTCTTGCAAAATAATACAAGAAAAGGGAACTGACATTAGTAAATGATTACACCATTATCTTCGGATTAGCGTTTCTTAAACCAGAAGATGTGATTGATAAAGGAGGAGGAGTCAATCATTTAGTAGAGATTTATAAGTAAAATCAATAAATCGATAAGATTAGCGCAATTGTATGTTGTTTTATTGACGCAATGTTATGATTGTTTAATTGGCACACATGAAACCTATAGTTTTCAAAATGATGAGGCACTGACGTAGCATTGGCGCAAATGGATTCATTTTGACACAAATAGATATCGGCCCCAATGTAATCCTGAGATTGCAATTATCTGGCAGTATAAAAAAGATAAGGAGATGTAGTACCTATTTCTTTGTTCTTTGTGTTTTCTCGAAATCACATGGAATTCACACGCGCTTCCCTTCATATCTTCGCTAAACGAAAACAAATAAGAGGTTAACCAGTGGCTTAGCAAGGCCTTTTTAAGTGTACGCCAGAACCTCGGCGAGGGTCTGGATCCAGGGTGTAGCTCTGAAAGGGGCTCCTGTGGGAGATACCCCCACGAAGCTCACGCGTTATCGAGAAAGAGATACAGGAGATGTGGGGTGAAAGTGCAAACCACATGTCGTATCTCAGCTTCCATAGACAATGAATATAAGAATGAAAACTTTAGACAAACTAAGTACATTTATCAAACAATCAAATGTTAATGTTTGTACGATATTGTGAATACAAGTTACCAGAATTGTATAAATCATTGCATATGCAGTGTAATGCTAGAACCATTACAACCCTGTGCTCTAATATTTGTAGACAATTACCATTTTGATTCATAAATTCAAGTAGCAGATTTGCAATTGCTTCTCCAGTTGTAGCTTTGGCGTGATTGAATCCTAAAATAATATTTCACGTAAGGGAGCTACCATTTGATTTTTAGGGGCTAGGATGAAAAATGTTGTCCTGCATTTTTTAGTTGTAATCTTTGCCAAGTTGCTCATCCTGCCTTTTTTACTCAAAATTCCTGTCCTGCCTTTTTTTAATTTCATCCTAGCTGCCCCCCGCCCCAATAAAAATCTAATGGTAGCTCCTAAATGTAACACAAACTGAAAGCTGGGTTTGAGACCCTTTGTCTGTTGTTGTAACAGAAAGTAGAACAAGAAACGATGAGCTAATATTTGGTCGTATGACAATGAATTCATTTAGGTTTTCTAGGGATGTGTAGCAGTCTCAAGATAGATATAGGAAGATGTGGTGTGAGTGCCAATGAGACAACTCTCCATCCAAATAACAATTTATAAAAGTAAACCATTATAGGTCAATGTACGGCCTTCAACACGGAGCCTTGGCTCACACCGAACAACAAGCTATAAAGGGCCCCAAAAGTACTAGTGTAAAACCATTCAAACGGTAAAACCAACGGTCTAGTATATATAAAAACGAGAAACGAGAAACACGTATAAATTACATAAACAAACGACAACTACTGTACATCAGATTCCTGACTTAGGACAGGTGCAAACATTTGCAGCGGGATTAAACGTTTTAATGGTACCAAACCTTCTCCTTTTTCTGAAACAATAGTATAACATCACAACATAGAAAAACACACGATAAAACATCAATTGGAAGGCTTAACTCAATCAAAACGTAAATTAACACACTATGAACGAATAAATTCGATCTGTGATACCTGAAAGTAAATACATAGTTAATAAAATATTAGGGACAAACATTCAAGGCCAAAAAGCAAACAAACAAGTCCAAATAAAGCCATGGCAAAACACTACCGCGAAATATTAAACCCTTAGAAAATAATCACTTTTGAAAAAACCGGTTTTCATAATATATACAGGTAAATGAAAAATAACTTTGTCGTTTTAGGTATACTTTTTCTGTCTATATAAAATCTTCCAATAATTAGGAATACCAAGAAAGGTCTGTCATATAAATAACTAATTTAACACTAGATACATAAGGGGTAAATATCAACAATAAAACTTCCCTGTACAGATTAAAGGAGAATAATCTTGATGTTAATACAAATGTAGTACGAAGAAGTGAAAATTAGTAGATATTCCAAATATGCATAGCAAAGACGTCATCCGAATTTGCAATTGTCTTTAGTGTTGCCATAAAGTTACTTTTTTTCTTCAGTATGGCCACGAAGTGGTATATTCTGTTTTCACAAAGGATGATTACATCAACTATTTTTGAAAGTATATGTCGGTTTTTTGTTAGAATCTCATGATGAAAGGATGACAGTGAAGAACTTGAGAAGCTATTGACTTGGATATTGAAGTTGCAACATCCAAAAAGTCTTGTCCCAATTTTACACAATCATGGTGAGAAGAATCATCTTGCAGGTGTTGTTTAATATGTAATATCATATCATTTGATTCAAAAAGTTAATTTCGTCATTGAAGAAAATATTACAAGCCTCATATGCTTTTAACCTATTCTTTTAATTTGTTTAGATTTGAATATATTTTTCAAAATTCATGTGTACGCCCGGGCGTTTTGACGTAAACATAGCCACGCGCCTGTTAACGTGGGCATTTTGCAACAATAATATTTGTGTTTAATGGAAGGCGTGTGGGCAAACATCTTGTATTGCTGATCATTTATGCTGGGCCAGGTTTCTGTATATCTATTATAGTTTGAAAGATAAAAAAATTTAAAGCAAACATTTAAAATATAATAGTTAATTTTTTTCTCTTTCTTTGTTCCTAAAATTGTGATAGACAGATAGAAAACTATTAATTGACAGGAAGTACTTATCGAACTGTAATGTTTTAGAATTTAAAGCTATTATGAATCAAATAAAGGCAACAGTAGTATATCGGTGTTAAAAGTCATAAATCGATTGCGAGAAAACAAATCCGGGTTACAAACTAAAACCGAGGGAAACATATCAACTATAAGATGAAAACAAATGAACAACAGGAACACTGAAGTGCAACAAAAACAAACGCCAACATACATAGAAACAGCAATCAAAACTTCGAAAATTGTGCCAATTTATTAGAAGTATACATGACAAACTGGATTCTCTCTGATGTTAACCTGTCGGCTGCACTGCTCCTGATATATAATGTAACTCATATTATGTGTTTCCTCAACTAATGTACAACGCAATGTAATGTAAAATGATATGTTTTTCTGCATACCTTTGTTCAGCTTAGGTGATACCAGAATAAAATGATATATAGAACAACGCCTGTAAGGAGTCGACTGACAATTTCATTTCATTTATTTTGACTATTTCATGCTTGCTTTGCTAGTTTTTCTATTCCGGTTTAAATCTATCTTTAACTCCTGTTAACTGCTTCTCGATATCTATTGCAGAGATATAATAACAAGAGGCACACATGTGTCTGTATCGCTCGACTAGTGAACAAACATCACCAGTTTGCTAACAAGGACTTTTATATGCACATACTATAGTCTCTCTTTGTGTGGCTGATCATTTTTGCAATGAGTTTCTTCAGAGTAAATTGGTCATGTCATGTTGATCATTTTAATTTGCAGTTTCTACTTTTAACCTAGCGCCTATAGTTTTCAAAATAACAGCCAAAAACTGCAAACAAATATTATTTCAGGGACAAATACTCCAATACAGGGCGATATATTTTTCTCTAATTTTCATGCTAGATACGCATTGTTGTGCTGAACCTTTTTGTAATTTACACAAGATCCTATTATTTTCATGATAACAGCCAACAACTGCTAAATAGATATTTCAGGGGCAATAACTCCAAAATAAGAAATTCGATTTTACTCAAATTCTCAGGGTGGAACCTCTTGCCATGTTGATCATTTTTGAAATTTACACTTTTAACATATCATCTATAGTTTTTGAATGACCAGGAAATGCCAAACAAAGGCAATTACTCTTATAAGAGGTCAATTAAAATATTTTGTTATTTTAGGGGCAATAACTCCAAAATAGAAGCTTAACTTATTTGTAGTTTTTTTCTTTGCTAAAAAATCTTTGTCATTTTAAGGTTTATTTGTTTCTATCTTTGTTTCCTCCAAAACTAAATGTTAAAATAATCTTTCAAGGGTAACGACTCCTATGAAGGATCAAATGAAGATTTTAAGTAAAAGAAATAGTTTTTCAGGGGCAATAATTCTTTTAAGGATTAAATTTACAATTTCAGTCAGTTTCCTTATTTGTAGATCTTAATTTGATGAACATTTTGGTGTTTAAAATCTCTCTTTATCTATAACAGTTTTCTAGATGATAACAAAAAAATAGAGAAATTTGGTAATATTTATTATTTCAGGAACAATAGCTCCAAATAGGGTTGTATGATTTGTCTAAAAATTTCGTGGCAGATTGATTTTAACATGCTTATCATTTTAACACATGTCAGTTTTAGCTTCTACTGCTATAGTGTTTTAGATATATATAAACCATGTTTTATTTTTAGCCATGGTGGTAATGGTTCTTGTTGGACAAGAATAAAAAAATGCAAAAGAGTTGATTCACCAACTCATAATGTTGGCCCTAAAATATGAAAAATTTTAACTGCCATGATGTTGTGAAAATTTGATGAAAGCATATGTTAAAATGGCCTATTGTTTCTGTAAAAGAATTGGCAAAAATAAAGTTAATTTCTGAAAAAATTAACAGTGGTGCCAACCTTCACCAACATATATATTTGCTGATATACTCAATATATACCACATTCTTTAGTTTTCAGCAAAAATTTCAATGGGCGAATGAAATTTATTCCTATAACAGGTAAATATTTCTTCAATATATAACGAAGATATGCATTTTTGTTAATATGCTTTAAAAAATAATCCATTCAGCAATACATATACATTAGATTTACTCAAACAATTGAGGTTGTTTAAATAAATGCACCTTTAAAAAGTAAAATAACAAAAATACCAACGAACTCCAAGCGAAATTCAAAACGGAAAGTCCTTCATAAAATGGCAAAATCAAAAGCTGAAACACACCAAACGAATGGAAAGCAGCTGTCATATTCCTGACTTGGTACGTGCATTTCGTAATGTAGAAAATGGTGGATTAAACCTGGTTTTATAGCTAGCTAAACTTCTCACTTGTATGACATGATAAAGGGCCGTTTATGAGGGTTTCTGGCTTTTGTCTTTTATACTATATACCCAAACGATCATTCAACCCAAGTTTGGTTGAAATTCGTCCTGCGGTTTCAGAAAAGATTTTTGAAAATTTTTACACTGGACGACGGACGCAACGGGATGGCAAAAACTCGCATGACCTTTTAGCTAAAAAAAACGAGTCATTGGCAATTACTCAAATGAGGAGACTACTGACGATTTCGACAATTTTGAATTGTGTAGATCTGACTTTGTTGGTCGATTTTAACATTGAATGATTCTCTTTTTATAAAAATGTTCTGAATAAAACCAAAATGTGTTATAAATGAAGATTTAACAGTAGAATAATAACTATAAAATGATCTTGGATAAAGTTCATCCAGATTTTGTTTTAAGTCATTGGATACGCACGTCTTTCTTGTAGTGGGATTGAAAGGATATTCATTTGTGTCTTTAAGGTTCATCAAAAGGAATTGAAAAATAAGGCCGTGTTTACACAACAAAATCTACTATGAGTACAGACAAACTGATGCATCTGGGAAAGTTTTAAGGCATGGCAGGACCTAGGCATATAAAAGGTATATGTAGTCTTTGTTTCAGAAAATTAAAACTTACCTGGATTTTGATGTGGATATTTTTCAAGTCTGCAGAAGATAGCAAAATTAACAAACACATGAGTTTCATTTGATACGATCCACTCAGTTATACAGTTTAATTCACCTATTGTTTGCAGATGTCTATTGTCCATCTATTGTCCATTCAAATCAATACTACTCACAACATTTATTATATGAGGGAGGCTTCTCAAACCTTAGTTTATTTTGGCACCTTCTGCAGGAATGAAAAAAAAAGTGAATAGCAAAATGCAGAAAAGTTTATAATTTTCTGAAACATAAAATGCATTTAAAATTTAATTATCTAGTTCCTGCCATGCCTTAAATCTTTTCCAGGTGCACAGATTTGTCTGTACTCAGAGTAAAATGTATGGTGTAAATACGACCATATTACCCAAAGTGTTATGATGAGCATTAAGTGGTATTTCGGGAGAGAGAAGAAACTAGTATTTCTGCATATATGTTAATGGATTATATGTGTTTTTCGTTTGATAAATCTTGGATGTATAATCGTCTGATAAAAATGACAAGTTACAACTAAATCATAACAACGAAAAAAATGTCATGCATGTTTTAGATGAGTCTTAAATAACAATACAAGCAAACTGAAAATATTTTTCATTCTTTCCTTTTATCAGAAAGGAAGCAAAAAATTTTAGAAAAAAAACCCCGCGTGATTAAAACCATTTCTAGATTGCGTTTTGTATGTCTTTTAGCTTAAGTGGAAAACTACTTTTTGATTTCATTTGAACATTTCAAGATTAACGCCATCATTTGCACTGCCGATATAAATGTTATATTTGCCACTGGACATACAACAACAGTAAAGGAATTCGATTATGTTACGCGTTTCTGTTGAAAATTGAATAAAAATACCACCCAATATTTAACTCAAGCCTTATTCAATTGTTATCCATACCCCCTCAAATTTTATTCATTAATACTATATTTAAATTATAACAACGAAAAACCAAATAATATACCGAATACGCCATTTTGACCATTTCAGTTTCTTGAACTATTTATTCTATTTAACCACAATATTGTTGTAGAAACTATCCGAGTAATATATCTTTTTTTAATGTACATATTAAAATGGAACAAACGATTTTTGCTGTACAAAATCAAAATACAGCACTTTAAATGTCTGAGCAGAAAGTTGATGAACCAGGGGTATGTCAAAGAACGTCTTGTCCTTTTTCTAAAAAAGTTCATCGGAAGGTACCAAGAACTTGTTGATAAATATTCCGTATCAACTTCACAAATAATACACGATGGTCTTGTAGTATAGATTTTGCGTACTGACGTTGTTTATCATCTTTATAACGTGTTATAGTATTTTTTTATTTTCCTTTATTAATATTACTTTCACTGTTAAGTCCGGTTTTTTGATATATCCATTTGACGTGACTCTGTGCTTATGTATCCCGTCATACTTTGAACGACAAAATTATTTCATTTTTTGATGTAACTTTTACTGTTGAGTCTGTTTTTTGTGATATACATTTGGCGTGACTCTGTACTCATATATCCCGTCATAGTTTGTACCACACTATTGTTTTATTTATTAATATTGCTTTTACAGTTAAGTCTGTTTTTGTGATATCTATTTTACGTGACTCTGTGCATATGTATTCTGTCATACTTTGAACGACAAAATTATTTTATTTATTTATATCACTTTTACTGTTGGGTCTGTTTTTGTGATATACATTTGGCGTGGCTCTGTGCTTGTGTATCCGTCATAATTTGAACCACACTATTATTTTATTTATTGATATTGCTTTTACTGCTGAGTCTGTTTTTTTGTGATGTCCATTTTACGTGACTCTGTATTTATGTATCTCTTTATACTTTGAACGATGCGAATTTCAAACGCGCGATTTTACGCCAGTACTTAAAACCTTCCATCCCTTATATGTGGATTTTACATAGATATATAAAATCGTATGATATAAGCATAATGAGGATGTTAAATTTGATGTATGCTTCTTCCTAAAATTTGTTTGTTTTTATAGTGATTAAGATGATAACACAATGTTGACTGCTGTAACCCTATTTTTGAAATTTTTACGAATTGTGTCTGTTTGTTTTGTTCACGCATCGTTGTCAATATAACGGAATTTGATGCGACTGTCATACAAGTGAGAGGTTTGGCTAGCCATAAAACCAGGTTCAATCCACCATTTTCTACATAAGAAAATGCCTGTACCAAGTCAGGAATATGACAGTTGTTATCCATTCGTTTGATGTGTTTGAACTTTTGATTTTGCCATTTGATTGAGGACTTTCCTTTTTGAATTTTCCTCGGAGTTCAGTATTTTTGTGATTTTACTTTTTTCAAGCATTTCTTCAACAGTAAAATTAAAATCAAATCTGTAAGTGAAATATATTTTTCTCTAATTTTCCATATTGCATAATTTTCCTTATTGCATAATGTTAATGTGTTCAATAGTACAAAAGAACTCAACTGAGTTAACACATTTGATATTTTATAGATGCACAGAAAAGGAATGGCACTCAATGGAAAATATTCTTATTTACCCCTTCTTGGATACTATCCTTGACAGAAATTCAGCCAAGATTTGCGTCGGAAAACAAAATGCGGATCATGTTGTGGAATTTTAGTAAAAAACGATACTATATGTTATACGATGGAATTATGGCTCGCAAATAAAAGCTGTTTATTAATAATGAGACATTTGGTGCTCACTGTATTACTACGATCCCAATTTAAAAACAACTCCATTATCAGCCGTTTTAGTAAGTTTTAATCTTCATTCAATATCGCATTACGTCCTTTGAAATTATTTGAATGGGTGAACACTTTTAAAGAAAGTGCCCATGGAAATATCCAAAGCGCAAAACGTCCGGATAAATGTAGATGAACAATAGAAAAAAACTCTCCATTCCTGAAAAATAATGGAGAGTTTGAACAAAAGATGTACGTCGTATATGTATTTTAACAATCATGTATGAATCTATTCTAATATATTTTTGACCTCCCATTTCGCCTCAAAAATTCTTATAATGGTCGTCTCTTCATTTATCAAAACATTGTCAAAAATTCAGATCGTCAAGCGGTGTAAAATTTCAACTATTCACACTCAAAAACACGTTAGGCAAAAAATTGAACTCAAAATTGTTGAACAGTTTTGATGGTTCTTACGTGTAATCAATACTTTTGTACTACATTTTCCGGATATTTTAATTTGCTATTATATCCCAGAAAGTAAAAAACATTTCATATTATTTGTTTTTTCGATATACATGTGTAATTTCACATGTACTAGTATTTCGCAAAATTTCAATAAATTCCGTGGGATCATCTATTTTTGCGTACCTGATACCTTAATAGATAAGATACCCTTTACATTTTAAACTTCCAGCAATAGACACATTGATTTTTTTAAAGCATCATTTTGTCTTGTACTAGCTAGATCCATTTAATAAAAAATTACTGACCAAAAGGTATAGGCATAGGATATTTTCACGGTTTTTTATGATCATACCTCTACCTATTAAATATATATTTTCTTCTTAAAACATTGAAAATGTACAAAATAGACTTAATGTTGTTCATCTGAAATAATGCTGCCACCAAATGTGTGGGAGGTGCTTTTCAAATGAATTACACTTATTTCTGTATCAATGATCTTCAGTAGTTGCCACTTTTTACACAAAAAGAACAGAACCAGGACATAGGTGCAGGAATCAGGACATTTTTGTTCTCTAAAATCCAGCACATTATTAGGACATCTGTGTAAGGTAACCAGAGATAACCAAAATGAATATCTGTGTAAGGTGACCAGAGGTAACAAAAATGAACATCAGTGTAAGTAAGGAGACTAGAGGTAACCAAAGTCAAGATCTGTGTAAGGTGACCAGAGTTAAACATGGTCAATATCTGTGTAAGATGACCAGAGGTAACCAAAGATAATATATGTGTTAGGTGACCAAGGCAAGTCATTGTCAATATATGTGTTAGGGGACCAAATATAACCAAAGTCAATATATATGTAAGGTGATAAGGGGTACCCATTATCAATACATGTGTAACCAAAGTCAACATCTATATTAAGCGAACAGAGGGAACAAAATTAAAAATCTGTGAAAGGTGACCAGAGAAAACCGAAGTCAATATATGTGACTAGCTATGAGATTTCCAAGCTTATGGAGGTACCTGGTCTTAAATTGGCTTATTACATATTTATCCAGTACATACTGAGAGAAACAACCTGTCAAGTTATTATGACAGATTTGTTGAAACAACAGTGCAAAGGGTCTTTTTGTATATCTACAAAAGAGTATTGGATTCATTTTTTTAAATTAGCGAACGGATTTTGTGTTTGAGAGGACACATTATACATTTCATGGCGCTGAGTAATTTCTATCGGCTTATTTGAACACAGTTTCATATTTACAAATATACTAAAAACAACTCTATTTGCTCTTTAAAAAAAAATGTAATTTAAACTTGCAATGAAATTACTTAAATCTTTGTCTGTAGTATGTTTGTTTTTCTTTTTTAACTTTAATTATGCAAGTCCCTACCAAACATAGCATGCGAGGCGTTACGGTTTATATAAGGCGTAGTTTTAAAAATGACGGTGAATCTATCATAATAATGCAATTGTAATGATTCTATCTATCTACAGAGCAGATCATTTTAGATTTCAAACACTTTGAAGGCTTTTTTAATCAATTTATGCAGAATAAAGTAATTTCAAATTCAAACAAAAACGTAAAAATTAAAAATTATGTAACCAAAGTAAAGTGGTTTACCTTCTCCACAAATACTCCCAAAACGACAATTCAATACCAAAGGAAATTGAATGAACTATCTGATAAAAATCTTTAATTTGTAAGCGGTTGATTTTCCTTCAATTTATATGTTACTTTTACCAGGCTTCAGCTTATTGACATATTTCAAATCTACCATGCTAACATAACAACGACTCCGTTGGACTTCTATGATAAATGTATAATATTGTTTCTGATCTTTCTGTTTACATATATATATAGATATTTCGAGAATCTGGACTCCTAGTTTTTCAGTACAGTATGTTTACAAAATGTGACGTTATGTTCATAGTTAACGGCGTTTTTCTATCAATAACGTTATACTTCCATAAGCCTGGAAATGTCGTGGCGGGTCACATATGAGTTAGGTGACCATGATGAACTAACGTCAATATATGTGCAAGTTGATCAGAGGTTACCAACATCAATATATGTGTAAGGTGACCACAGGTAACCAAAATCAATATATGTGTAAGGTGGCAAGAGGTAAACAAAGTCAACATATGTGTAAATAAGGTGACCAGAAGAAACCAAAGTCAATATCTGTGTTAGGTGACCAGAAGTAACCAGAATGAATATCTGTGTAAGATGATCAGGGCTAACCAACGTCAATATATGTGTTAGGGGACCAAAGATAACCAAAGTCAATTTATATGTAAGGTGACAAGGGGTACCCATTATCAATACCTGTGTAACCAAAGTCAAAAACTATATTAAGCGAACAGAGGAAACAAAATTAAACATCTGTGAAAGGTGACCAGAGAAAACCGAAGTCAATATATGTGACTAGCTATGAGATTTCCAGGCTTATGGAGGTACCTGGTCTTAAATGGGCTTATTGCATATTCATCCAGTACATACTGAGAGAAACAACCTGTCAAGTTATTATGACAGATTTGTTGAAACAACAGAGCAATGGGTCTTTTTGTATATCTACAAAAAAGTATTGGATTCATTTTGCTTAAATTAACGAACATATTTTGTGTTTAAGAGGACACATTATACGTTTTATTGGCGCTGAGTAATTTCTATCGGCTTATTTGAACACAGTTTCAAATTTTCAAATATACTAAAACAACTCTATTTGCTCTTTATTTTATAAAATGTAATTTGAACGTGCAATTAAATCACTTTAAAATTTGTCTGTAGTAGGTTTTTTTTCTTTTAGACTTTAATTATGCACGTCCCTACCAAACAGAATACGAGGCGTAGCGGTTTATATAAGGCGTAGTTTTAAAAATGACGGTGAATCTATCATAATGATGCGATTTTAATTATTCTATCTATCTACAGAGCAGATCATTTTAGATTTCAAACACTTTGAAGGCTTTTTTTAATCAATTTATGCAGAATAAAGTAATTTCAAATTCAAACAAAAACGTAAAAGTTAAAAATTATGTAACCAAAATAAAGTGGTTTACCTTCTCCACAATTACTCCCAAAACGACAATTTAATACCAAAGGAAATTGAATGAACTATCTGAAAAAAATCTTTAATTTGTAAACGTTTGATTCACCTTCAATTTATATATTATTTTTACCAGGCTTCAACTTATCAAATATTTCAAATCTACCATGCTAACTTAACAACTTCTTTTGACTTCTATGATAAATGTATAATATTGTTTCTGATCTTTCTGTTTACATATATATGGATATTTCCAGAATCTGGACTCCTAATATTTCAATACAGTATGTTTACAAAATGTGACGTTATGTTCATAGTTAACGGCGTTTTTCTATCAATGACGTGATACCTCCATAAGCCTGGAAATGTCATGGCGATTCACATATGAGTTAGGTGACCATGATGAACTAACGTCAATATATGTGCAAGTTGACCAGAGGCTACCAACATCAATATATGTGTGACCATAGGTAAACAAAGTCAACATATGTGTAAATAAGGTGACCAGAAGAAACCAGAGTCAATATCTGTGTTAGGTGACCAGAAGTAACCAAAATGAATATCTGTGTTAGATGATCAGAGCAAACCAACGTCAATATATGTGTTAGGAACAAGAGGTAAACAAATTAAATAATTGTGTAACATGGCCAGAACTTCATTGTAAGGTGACCAGGGGTAAACATAGTCAATATCTGTGAAAGGTGACCAGAGGTAACCAAAGTCAATATATTTGTATGGTGACAAGAGGTAACGAAAATGAATATCTCAGTAAGATGATCAGAGTAAACCAACGTCAATATATGTATTAGGGGACCAGAGGTAAACAAATTAAATATCTGTGTAATGTGACCAGAACATCATTATAATATGACCAGAGTTAAACATAGTCAATATCGGTGTAAGGTGGCCAGAGGTAACCAAAGTGAATATCTTAGTAAGATGATCAGAATTAACCAACGCCAATATATTTGTTAGGGGACCAGAGCATCTTTGTAAGGTGACCAGGGATAAACATAGTCAATATCTGTGCAAGGTGACCAGAGGTAACCAAAGTCAATATATGTATAAGGTGACCAGTGGTAACCAAAGTGAATATCTATATAAGGTGGCAAGAGGTAACCACAGTGAATATAAGTATGAGATGACCAGGGGTGACCAAGTCGATATATTAGGTGACCAAAATGAATAAGTGTGTAATGTGACCAGAGCATCATTGTAAGGTGACCAGATGTTAACATAGTCAATATCTTTGCAAGGTGACCAGAGGTAACCAAATCAAATATATGTCTAAGGTAACCAGAGGTAACAATAGTCAATACCTGTGTAAGGTGACCAGAGGTAACCAAAAATACAATCTCTGTTAGGTGAGAGTGGGTAACCAATGTCAACGTATGTACAATTATGGTAAACAGTGGTAACTAAAGTCAATATCTGTCTAAAAAGAACAAAGGGAATCAAAGTCAACATTTGTGTAAAGAGAACAAAGGGAACCTAATATATGTAAGGTGACTAGAGGTAACCAAAGGCAATATATGTGTCAAGTGATCAGTACATCAGTGTTAGGTGACCAGATATATGCCTATGTTGATCAGAGGTAAAGAAATCAATATCTGTTCTAGGTGATATTGTGTAACTAAAGTTAAAATCTGTGTTAATAAGGTGACCATTGGTTACATCAGTCAATATCTGTCCAAGGTGACAAAAGGTAATTAAAGTCATTTATATGCAATGTTACCAGAATTAACCAAAGTGAATATCTGTGTGAGATGACCAGAGGTAATCAACGTCAATATATGTGTTAGATGACCAGATGTAACAAAATTAAATATATGAGTAAGGTGAAAAAACATCAATGTAAGGTAACCAGAGATAACAATAGTCTATATCTGTGTAAGGTGATCAGAGGTAACCAAACATAGAATCTCTGTTAGGTGACCATAAGTAACCAAAGTCAACAGATGTGTGATAATGGTAACCAGAGGTAACCAAGGTCAATATTTGTCTAAAGAAAACAAAGGGAACCAAAGTCGATATCTGTGTAAAGAGAACATAAGGAACCAAATCTTTGTAAGGTGACCAGAGGTAACCAAAGTCAATATTTGTGTTAAATGGCTAGATGTAACCAAAGTCAATATCTGTGCAAGGTGACCAGAAGTTTTCAAATTAAATATATGTGTAAAGTGATCAGAACATCAGTGTATTAAATGGCTAGATTTAACCAAAGTCAATATCTGTGCAAGGTGACCAGAAGTTACCAAATTAAATATATGTGTAAAGTGATCAGAACATCAGTGTAAGATGACTGGAGGTAACCATAGTCAATATATCTGTAAGTTGACCTGATGTAACCAAAGTCAATATATGTGTCACCAGAGTCAACATCTGTGTCAAGAGAACAAAGGGCATCAAATTAAACATCTGTGTAAGGTAACCATAGAAATATATCTGAGTTAGGTGAACATGATGAACTAATGTCAGTATGTGTGTAAGGTGACCACAGTTGCTCAAAATCAATATCCGTGTAAGGTGACCAGAGGTAACCAAAGTCAACATATGTATAAGGTCGCCAGAAGTAACCAAAATCCATTTCGATTCTTTATTATTCTTTTTTTTACTTTTGACACTGTCATGACAATGCATATTAACATAGTTAATCATGAACCTTAAAGAAAACTCATATTCATATAGAATATGCCAGCAATAATAAGCTGTTTATCCTGTGAGAACTTATCGTAGCTTACTTTCACTTTCAGCCGGATATAATACACTATTTTTTGTTGCGTAGAGACATATTTTTAACCGTTCTGTTAGGATTACCAGAGGGCCCCTTTCAGCGTAATTATTATCATTGTTGTGCAAATCAATATGACAATCGTTGCAATTTGAGGAAAAACATCAATTGTTTTATGTTTTCTATACACGGACAAAATCATCGGAAAACAATTAATTTCCCCCTTAAATTGCATTGATTGGAAGCTTGATTTTACTTTTTAGTTCGTCTTAGGTGTGTTATACGATAAGAAAAACCGTAAAATATTACCTAAAATATTTTACTGATCAAATTAAGGTTGAATATTCCTTTCTTATGCGTTTAGATTTAATATGCCCAACGGCTCATTTACAATGTGAAATCAAACTCACTAATTTATCTAGCCTAAGATATAAACTTTAGAAATCACTGTCAAGTTACAATAAAAATATAAATGTAACTGCATGAAGCAAGAAACAAATTAATTGTATAAAAAAGACAAGACTCGCTATAAGTAATTTATTATATTAATTTTATGGTTTTCACTTTTTGTCTGACAATACAATTTTTTCTTAAAGAATTGAGAATCAAGATAAAATAGTATAACCTTTATTAAGTACGTGGCTGTAATTCTATAGAAGTAAGAATATTGGTCATTTAATAGAGCAAAGGGTATATACAATTGTAAAAAAATCAAGAACTGGCACGAAGAGAGCACAAATTTAAACGTAATGTACATGTAACACGAAAAACGAACATCAATAGGTCATAGCATCTATTTAAACTCAGTGTGAATCAATAAGATTGTATACTTTTGTTTTAAAAATCCTACACACGAATTTAATAAAGTTGGCTTGTTTTAAAATTGTTATGAAAAGTTTTGTATAATTAAATTAATCTCAAGTAACGTCCCTTTAATGTAGCGATAAATTAACAAAACTTCACAATACTTGTTTCGAAAATTCAAATGTGCGTTTCGGGTATTCTAGTCTAATAACCGGAGGAAAGGACTGTTTCTGCCTAAAACATATCGATAACTATCAAATGAACTGTTACAGTAGTATGCATTTTAATTAGGGAAAATAATGTTCTTACACAGGTAATATATTAGATATATAATTTTTACTAAATTGAATTATCAGGAATTCTAGATTTATGATAACAGTATTGTGTACTTTTAATGCTGTAGTTTTCCATAGAAAATAAATGTAGTGCATGTTATATTAAGACTTGTACTTTTAATCTTTAAATGAGCTGTCTGTTACTTAAATGAAAATAACAAAAAAAAAATTGCATGGGTTGTTTAAAAACCTTCATCAAAAATGGAGTTGGTGAAATTTATACCATGACCCTTCTTTATCTATGAAAGAAGGCATCATCGAGAAAATTTATCACAACACCAATAGCCCTATACAAAGAACTCCTTTCCGAAAAGACAGAGAAATTTCTAGATAAGGGAACTAGGTACGCAATGCCATATGGTTGCAATAATAACATCAAAGGAGTAGGAAATTTGTCAAAACCAGCCTGCAGTGATGTAAATGTAATGAGCTTATTTAATACTACTTTAACATGTTTAAGACACAAGCGTAGTCATGGGAAAAACATTACCATCGACCCAATGTAAAAAAGTCTTCCAAATCTAGATCGCCCTCCGGGAGCTTTGATGACCTTCTTTCACATCTTTATCATACGTTAGGGTTACATAACATTAGAACTATTCTTTTTCACTGCCTGTTAATTTTTTTTAAATGTTTGAGAGATTATGCACTTGACAAGGGATGAATAAATATATTTTCTCCAATATACAGACTGGTCAGTATAAATTGTGATGTAGCTCTTTTCCGTCTTTTTAAACCAGTCAGATCAGAACTTTTACATGACGAACAGAGGAAATTCTTTCCAGTTCAATTTACTAATAAAGGAATTGATGCTATCAACATCAACAACTTTCTTCATCACAAAGAGGTAAAATCTAAAAATCCGTTTTATTTTCAAAATCAGTCTGTTTCTATTGTATCGTACAGTTACACCAAAACCATTGCACCTAAAGTATTTAACTATAAGCAAGCATTGCAGGACTTTGATTTAGCAGAATACCTAAAAAAAACTCTGACAGGTGACTGTTCCCACTCGTTTTATATTTACAGCCCCTCTGGCTATGTTATTACTGGGGTTCTAAACATAATTCAACATGAACATCTCCGAAAGGTGAAATCTCATGGTCCTAAGTTCAGAGAACCCCAACACATCAATTGGAACAATAACTTCAAAATGATTATGAATTCCAATGAGGACTACGCCAGAGCATGGGCTAAACGAGAAGAAGTTGAACTGGACACTTTGTAAGAATGGGTCAAAACAATCAGGTCTCTGATAAAACGTCGAATTCATAAGTTGAAAAGTTGTGTGAATGATCCACCAAAGTCCGTTTTCAGAGACAAAGAAGCTGTGAAATGTCTATCATCTTTTCGCGATAAATATGTTGTTGTTCCTGCGGACAAAGCTTCAAATAATATTGTCTTTGTATGCAAATCTTACTACTACGAGTGTCTTGTGAAAGAATTAGGAATTAATGATCACTCAGGTAATCCCACATACAAAAACATTTCATTTGACAAGGATGAGATTTTCGCGAATCATAAGCCATTCAATGAACATTACATTGAACAGCAAATCTGAGGACTTACCTTGGATACCTAAGCTTCACAAAATTCCGTACAAACAACGGTACATTGCCGGCTCATCTGCATGTTCTACAAAGGAATTGTCCATTAGATTGACAAAAAGTATGTCCGCAGTGAACGAGGGTCTTCAGAAATACGGTGAAACTGTTTACTCGGGTAGTTGTATAAACCATATGTGGATTCTAAAAAACTCTAAAGAACTTTTGGATAATTTTAAATCACGACCCTTCTCTGAAATTAATTCTATCAAAACTTTTGATTTGTCAACCCTGTATACCAGCATTCCCTATGTGAAATTGAAACATCGTCTAAAAGAAATAATCCACAATGTTTTTCAATATAAAAATGGTAGCATAAGCTACAAATTTATTACTTTGGGATACCATACGGGTTAATAGTGAACAAAAAGGTAAAACATGCTACACAGAGGAACAAGTGATAAGTATGCTGGAGTTTCTTATTGACAACATTCTTGAATTTGGAGGTAGACTTTTTCAACAAATTGTCGGCATTGCTATGGGAACGAACTGTGCGCCTCTCCTTGACGACCTCTTCTTATTTTCATATGAGTCGGAGTTCCTTCAGACACTTGTCAAAAACAGGAAGATCAAAGAAGCCAGATCATTTAATTTCGCATTGAGATATATTGATGATGTTCTTTCCATTAATAATCCAAACTTTTCTGATTGGGTTCCATTAATCTATTCTCCAGAACCAGAAATTTAAAAAAAGACAGAAACGGCATCCTTTGCCTCATTTTTAGACTTATACCTCGAATTTGACAATTTCCTACATCTTAGTAGCAATATACCAACTTCACCTGCATATTGGATATACATTTCCCAACTCATTCGGTATTCAAGAGCTTGCAGCTGCTACTCAGATTTTACAAAACGTCACCAGTGTCTGAGCAGAAAGTTGATGAACCAAAGTTATGTCAAAGAACGTCTCGTCCTTTTTCTAAAAAAGTTCATCGGAAGATACCAAGACCCTGTTGATAAATATTCCGTATCAACTTTACAAATAATACATGATAGTCTTGAAGTATAGATTCTAGGTACTGACGTTGTTTATCATGTTAATTGCGTGTTATAGTGTTTTTTTATTTGTTTTTGTGAATTATTAACCTTAAGCTGTTTATTCCATTTTTGATAATATCCTTTTGGCGTGGCTCGGTACTTATACATCCCGCCATTGTGTTATTGTGCTATGGTCATTTTTTGTATTCTTGTCATTCATTTTTGCTTATGTGCTTTGTCTTTACGCCATTTTGATTTTCTTTGTTGACATATTTGTTTGTGTTTATAGTGATTAAGATTATAACACAATGTTGACTGCTGCACCCCTATTTTTGATATTTTTTCCTATTATGTCTGTTTGTTTTGTTCACACATTGTTGTCAATATAATGGAATTAAATGCGACTGTCAGACAAGTGGAGGTTTAGCTAGCTATAAAACCAGGTTTAATCCACCATTTTCTACATAAGGAAATGCCTGTACCAAGTCAGGAATATGACAGTTGTTTTCCATTCGTTTGATGTGTTTCAGCTTTGGATTTTGCCATTTGATAAGGGACTTTCCGTTTTGAATTTTCCGTGGAGTTCGTTTTTTTTGTTGTTTCAATTTTTTGTACGTCAAAGCTTCAAATGGCCAATTAATTCTGAAATTAAATGTTTAAAAATGCAATGGAAGTTTAGCATAGACTTTGAGTGGGTAGATGTCTTTTCATAAAAAATATATACCGTCTCATACTCATAAAATGTCTAATACTATAAAAGTCCCTATAACTTGAAAAAAAGGACACAAATGTGACTAGCCATGAGAGATCCAGGCTTATGGTATACGTATGTTGTCTAAAATTGGCTGTTTGCGTATTTATCCAGCACATACTGAAACAAAACACTCTGTCATGTTATCAAGACATATTTGTTGTGATAAAGATGAAATGTAATTTAAACTTTTTATGAAGATATTTAGTATAAATTTGTCTCAATAAAAATTGATCGATTTTTCTTAAATTTGTCTTTTAACTTATATTCATGATGCATGTATCTGCATTGTATAGCATGTGAAGCGTAACAGGTTATAAAATTACATTTAAAATATGGTAAATGCATTTAAGGCCACACCAATTTGATTAATAGTTCTTCGGACAAAAGCTCCAAAAAATATGGAGCGAGCGATTTGTTTTGATATATTTCTTGAGGCGAGTGATCTACAAGTGAAGCAAGCGGTATAAATATTTTTTTTTAATTGTGTAATTTAGAAGTTGTACAATTTATGTACATGTTATAACTTGGTTATTTAATAGAAAAACGAGGAGCAACAGATGCTCTAATGCATATAATTCGATTTATTGGTGCCTGTACCATATCAGACTTTCTTGTCTCCCTGTGGTTTAGTTCATTTTGGTTATGTTCTTTAAGTAAGCTTTGTCTATGTGAATTTTCATTTTAATGCATATATATATATTTAGAAAGCATAGCAGATGCAGTTTTACAAGAGGAAGTATGCTAGTTAGGTAAATGACACATGTTGAAGAAAATTAAAATATGTGTATGTATCCAAAAAAATGCCCCTGAAAGATATTTGATAGTTTTCTTTATATGGTAATTATTGTTTATTGTTGTAGTTCAGTGTTTCTGTTCGTTCCATTGTTGTCCTCTTATAGTTGATGTGTTTCCTTTGTTTTTAGTTTATTACCCGGATTTGTTTTTGCTTAATCGAATTATGACTATTGCACAGCGGTATACTACTATTGCCTTTATTTATTGGCTGCAGCTTGACATCCAGTTGGAACTATTTATGCATATTTAGGATCAAAATAATGAGTGAGGTGAATATTTCTTGCTTTGCACTAAAACAACATCCCAAGTAAGATAGTTATATTGCTATACATGTAGATCCAAATGTATTAAAATATTCCCTTAAAATACCTGTCACACCATTCACATGCATTTTTCTTACTGAGCAAAATACTCTTTCCCTTTGCTCCTAAAAGTTGCAATGCATTTAAAATTCTTTAGCTTGACAAGAAGTGGTTAAACCAATTACACACTCCTAATTATTATGAGCATGCCAATCACAATACGGCATCATCTTGGTCTCGTTGGAACTCTTCATTAGACTTAAATTCCCCCAACAAAAGAAGAGTTCTACTTGCATACCAAAAGACTAACAAGGGGATATGGGGTTTCATCAACATCAAATACTTCTGTGATTTTTTAAAAAGTTCATTGGAATTTACAATTCATTTCATTCAAAAAATATATTGGTTTATGCCTGTGGAAACAAGGATCGGGGGTGACGGTGGTTCGAAGAAATATTGGTGTGTTTGTTGTCATCTAACGAAAGATATTTATTTTTTGCAAAGGTAAAACGAGCAGCATTTCGGGTAACTGTGTTCAATAACTACTTGTCCACGGCAATGAGCTGACTCAACTGCATGTTTGCATCCCGATTTTTGACATTTTATTTACAAATCGATTTATTACACGTGCTTTTAAAAGATAGGAGCATTATATGCAACAGAAAAGCGTCTATGTGAAAAGCTGTAAATTTTTTTTTTTTATTGAAAAGTCAATTTCTCCAAAACAGGAGCGGGAAAATCCAAAGAACTATTAATCAAATTGGTGTGGCCTAATAAAATACATTTTGATGAAATATTTAAAGATTATATTTATGAAAATCTATAGAGCAGAGCATTTTGATCTTTTTTCAAATAGTTTTCACTTCAAACAAAAACGTAAAACTTCTTCAGAATGTATGTAATTGCCAGCAAAAAAGAAGTCACGAAAGTTAAGGTGTTATACTTTCTCTTCACAAATACTTCGACATGACAATTTAACATAATTATTCAATTGAATCTTGAGGAAATTGAAAGTCCCATCTGAAAACAGTTATAAATTTGTAAATGATTGATTTACTTTCAATTTATATACTATCTTTACTGGGCATCAGCTTATGAAGTCAAATGCATAGATTTTGTTCAAATGCCAGTCCTAACTTTGCCTTTATACCCCACCCTTTTCAAAATCTTTGATCCGCAACTGGAAGTGAATTACTGATATATTTTGAATCTACCATGCAAACCTATCTTACGACTTCTTTTGACGTCGTCTTCTGTTAAAGAATTATGCGGAAGTCGTTTTTGGTTATAAAATAGGTAGACGTCTTACCACTGCACATGGTAATTGCGCCTTATTTATGTACATTTAGGAGAATATTCTGTTGTATATATTTGTAAGTTATAAGGACTTTAATTTTCAGATTTGTTACATGTTAGAGTGAAAAGAGATATATGTGACCCGCCATGCGCTTTCCATTTGTGCATTGTACATCACATGTTCTTATTAATTTTTGTAAGCAAACATTCTTATGATCAGTACAACCTCCGCATGTTTTCGATATAAAATGTATTTGTAATAAAGTAACAACCAATAAAATTAAGAATACAATTACATGTGTACGCATGTGAGAAAAAAGTACATTACAAATTTTGAATTTTGAAATATACAGAATGTCCAATCTTCTTTTGGAGGTTTATAATTAGTTCGCTCGCATTAGCTAACAGCTTTAAATTTTATAAATTTCATTTACAATTATGCTCAAAAGCATCCAAAACATTAATTCAGTATAGAAATAAACGTGTGTGTCCCCATACGACATTTTACGTAACGTTTATATATATAGGTAACGGAGTTTTTCTCACAATGACGTTCTAACTCCATAATCCTGGAGATGTCATGGCGGGTCACAAATATCTCTCTTTGCACTCAAACTTGTAAAAAATCTGATAAATTAAAGTCCTTATAACTTATAAATATATACAATAGAATATTCTTCCTAAATGTAAATAAATAAGGCGCAATTACCATGTGCAGTGGTAAGACGTCTACCTATTTTATAATCAAAAATGACTTCCGCCTAAATTCTTTAACCGAAGACGACGTCCGCCTTATTCATTTCACGCAGTCTTAAGTCATGGCAAACACCAACCTAACTGATTGACTATGCTACTGAGTATTTGTTGTAATGTATACGTAACCAACATTTGTGAATACACTACACAGGACAGAAGAACCAGGAAATGTGATATTAAATAATAACAACAATCTAGACACAGGCATTTCAAGTTGAAGAAATACGCGGAAGCTGCACATCGTTGTCTTATTCGTCTGATTGAACTACTTCAATTATAAAAACCTTGCCGATGCCGAAAACTTCAGTATGCTGCAAGTGGAAAACGTGTTTTACAAAGCCATAAATAGAGAGAACTTGAAGATAAAAGTGTTGTCCAACTTTCAATTATCAGATGCTGTCTCCAATTTACTACAATTGGACTAGATTTGCAATATGATGTTAAGTAATGTTGTAAAGGAATGGAAGTTCCTTCATAATAATAGTTCCAAATGGAAGAAATATTCTGGAGTATTATTTCTAGTGGAAGAAATATTCTGGAATATCATTCCCAGTGGAAGAAATATTCTAGGATTTAGTATTTCCAACCAGAACAAATATAATACAGAATAACGAGTATTTGCTCCTAATGGAATAATGGGTGTTGTGTTCGGGAGAACTAATGTGTGTTGACAATGTGATATAATATTTTAATATATATCACTGGTGTTAAACTGATCACCGTAACTGCAGTTACGGTGATCCCAACATGGCGGAGCCCAAAACAGGTAATTTCGTCTTTTTGTAATTTCTCCGTGTACACGCATTGTTTTAAAGAATTACTCAGCCGCTAGGTTGATATGTACGTTATTGTTGTATGTGTGTGTTCTTAGATTTATTCCTGTATTGTTATGAATCTCAGTTTATGACCAAACTCAGTAAAGACACGTCATTGTTACATTTGGTTGATACATTCAACAATACATTCCGTTATCTAGATGATATTTTTTCGTTAAATAATCCAGAGTTCTCTAAATATACTACCGAAATTTACCCAATAGAACTTACTTTAACTAAATCTAACATAAACAGCAGTAGTTGTCCTTTTCTGAATTTGGACATTTCAATCTCTAAAGGAAAACTCCATACGAAAATTTACGACAAAAGAGACGATTTTTCATTCCCTATTGTTAATTTTCCTTTTTTAGACGGCGATGTTCCTTTGGCTCCATCATACGGTGTTTATATATCCCAACTCGTTCGTTATGCCCGTGTGTATAGGTTGCACTTTGTAAATACAGCTGTTTCTCAAACCACGCCTCTTTTGGGGAGATATAGAATATTCATAGATAATTAATTTTGTTTACATACTGGTTCCCAGTTATGATCTCTAGGTTTCATCTCATAGAGACATAACTTGGGAATGTTACCAGAAAATATACATATGCATATTGTCTATATAGAAATCTGTGGTAATCCTACAGTCAAGGTAGGGATAGTTAAGAAATTTAGTGTTAGTTTAAACTCTTAGAAGTTCGGGGCATACAAACGTTGAAAATATGCCGCACAGCCCTATATTTTGACCTTTGAAAAAAATTGTAGTGCATATGAACTTTCCATTCTAGGATATGATTTTTTTCAAAACTTCATAGTAAAAGTGGTACAGATTTAGCCGTAAAAGGAGTTCCTATGGGAAATTGCATTGTCAGTATTTACAGAAATGCAACCTGTAGTGATGTCATAGATTTTAACGAACGTAAGCATCACTGGTGAATTATTAAGTCAGGGATTTCGTTACCATAAATTACTTAAAACTTTTGCTAAGTTCTTTCATAGATACAAAGATTTGATTAGTAAATTTGGCTGTACCTGTAGAAAACTGATTAAAAACGGTATTTCACATCCTAAATTTTACGGTAATATTGTACTTAAAGCGCGGAAATCACTATGTGATCCGTGTAAACTCATCGAACCTTTAAATAAACTTATTAGTAAAGGCTATCTTACCAATGTTGTAATTAGATCTTTGAATATAGTTTACATTGGCACTAATATCGATTTTATCATCAGCAAATTAAAACATAATCAAATTTCTATTCTTTTCAAACGGGATGTATAAAGACACACCCACGTTCATTTTGATCTACAAAGAGGTTAAACTCCTAACTATCCTACTGTCTGTCGATACTTTTATTTTTGGCATTGCACAAGTCATGTCTTCTTTGACTGTCCATGACGTTAAAATACTAAATCCCTGGGATGTGTTTTAGTTGATTTTAGTCTCTGATACATGATTTTTTATTATTAACTGTTTTGGCTTTTAACTAGCTGTCATTAACTGCGAGTACTCTCAAATCGTACTTTCTTGTTTATTTGACCTGTTGATACTAATTATAATGTTTTTTTGTTATTTAATGTTATTCAGGGTTATATCTGGTCTATATACCAGGTTTGATAAGTGTTTGGTACTACTATAAATTTTTCACTTCGTACTATGAACATCAAAATTATTTATTTTGTAAAAATATTTCCTTTCTCTATTGGAACTGTACACGTATACCTAACAACAAAATTATTTTCTTTTACCTGTGTTTAAAGTTATTGCAAACGGCTGATAATTTTTGTTCGAGCATATTGTTTTTCTTAAATTGTTTAACATTTCATACCGATATAACATGTTACTTTTATTATTCTTCCCTTATTTTATTTATTTTGTATTTGCATTGTATCATAGGTCAAATTTATTTGTTCAGTGTATGTTCACTGGTGTTTATATGTCCTTTGATTGAGTTACGCTATTTCGGTTGATATTTTATAATGAGTCTTTCTATGTTGTGATGTTACACTATTGTTTCAGAAAAAGGGTGAAGGTTTGTTACCATTAAAACGTTTAAACCCACTGCATTTGTTTGCACCTGTCCTAAGTCAGGAATCTGATGTTCAGTAGTTGTTGTTTGTTGATGTGGTTCATAAGTGTTTCTCGTTTCTTGTTTTTTTTATATAGATTAGACCGTTGGTTTTCCCGTTTGAATGGTTTTACACTAGTAATTTTTTGGGGCCCTTTATAGCTTACTGTTCGATGTGAGCCAAGGCTCCGTGTTGAAGACCGTACTTTGACCTATAATGGTTTACTTTTATAAATTTTGACTTGGATGGAGAGTTGTCTCGTTGGCACTCATACCACATCTTCTTATATCTATATGTGCTATATGTGTTCGTTTATGTCTAGTGCAGACGCAGTATTGGCGCACACCAGATAACGAAAAAAATATTTATTGCTATTCATACAATTTAACCTTATGGTCAAAATTAAGATATATGTTCTCATAATTATAAGCCTTATTATAACAGATAATTTCTTTATGCTTATGTTTATCTGATAAAATATAACCATGCAACACTGTGTCTTTATTTACTTACCACAACTGCTTCCTCGCTTTCTTCAGGCTCCATAACTACTATCAATATCAAAAGTTAACATTAATAACTGTTATTCATCTTATCTAATTACATAGCATAGTTATGGCGATTCATTCAAGTGAACCATGCACAAAAATGAACGAGATTCACAGGGAAATAAGATACCGTGACCTAAAGCATATCTTAACATGAAAACGAACATAATTTAAAGATTATAGTTTCCCTTAATAATGTGTGAACATGGAAAATGTTTGCCTCATCTTGTCATTTTGAAGAAAATTTACCGTAAATTATGACTTGTAAAATACAAAGACTATATCTACAATGCAAAAAGTAAATTAGTAAATTATTCACTAGTTCTAGCCGCACTATCAAACATCTGAACACGATTTATTTGATTTGATTTGATTTTTGGTGTTTTTACGCCAATTTTAAGCACCGCATTTAGGATATTTCGTGGCGGCCAGTTTTTATTGGTGGAGAAAGCCGGAGTGCCCGGAGAAAACCACCGACCTTCGATAGGAAATCTGACAATCCTAGTCAATTAAGATTGGAGTCGATTGCACCCGCACGAGCGCAAACACGATTTATATGTAGTCGCCTATCAGCATATAGAGAAAGTTACGATCATCACTAACAAGTTACTATGATCATGTCCAAGTTACGACTATCTTATAATCAAGTTACCACTATCATAACAAACAAAATTCTTGGAGTTACGATGATCTTCCGTAAATTTTCAATGGCTATTATTTCGGTAACAAGGTCACATATGATATTAAGAACACACACATACAACAATACCGTCATTATCAACCTAGCGGCTGAGTAATTCTTTAAAACAATGCGTGTACACGGAGAAATTACAAAATGACGATTTTACCTGTTTTGGGCTCCGCCATGTTGGGATCACCGTAACTTCAGTTCAGTTACGGTGATCAGTTTAACACCAGTGATATATATTCACTGTATACACATATGTTTCATGTGCTTTGATATAAGAGGGTATGGATTTGGGTACATCATTTCTGTATTCTGTAATGTTCTAGACCATTTTTCTCTTTTTTTCATTTATTTTGTTCATTTTCTCTATTCTTTATATTTAAGCACCCCAATATTCTCTATTCTTTATTTGTTGTGGCCATTTTTCTGTACTCTGTGTTTAATTATTGTCTATTCTGTAAACCCCATCCAGACCCTCATATAGGTAACAGTACCTTGATTTCAAATTAGAGGTTTACCAGTTCACATTTCAAATACTGATCACTTTTAATTGCCTATTTTAATGAACAAAAATCCTTGAATGCCAACAAATTTTCATCTGTAACTTTTCGGCAGATCAACGAATGCAGGTATGCAAGGAATTAATCGTTGTAATATATTTGTTATTTCCTGTCAAACCCTTTCTTCTCACCTGTATACGGAAGCCGATAAGGGCCAATCCAAAAAAAATATTTTATGTCGTAATTTCGACATAACATGTCGTTATACCGACATCGCTATGTCGTAATTTCGACATAACATGTCGTTATACCGACATCGCTATGTCGTAATTTCGACATAACATGTCGTAATTACGACATCACTATGTCGTAATAACGAGATCGCTATATATATAAAAGAATATGTATTATGATTGTCAAGAGACTAAATGACACAGAAATTAACAACTATAGGTCATCATAATGCCCTCAATAATGAGCAAAGCCCCCGCATAGTCAGCTATTAAAGAGGGATGAAAGATACCAGAGGGAGAGTCCCCGAAATGACAGCTGTTTAACAATTTAATTCAAACGAGAAAAAATAACGGTTTTAATAATGTACAAACAAAGACCAAAAAACGAATATGTGACTCAAACAAATGACAACCACTGAATTACAGACTCCTGACCGCTATGTGATAATAACGACAACCTTATAGTTTAACTTTTCACTTTTTGAAGCGATAGGAATTTCAAAATGGTTGTCAGTAAAGACAAAGTTTGTAGCGTAAACAAATTCATCTTTTTGTTGAGAATAATGAACACTATATGCAATCAAGCTTAATTCAAGTTATTCACTTGCACCTCAGACTTGCACATACTAGAACTTTATTTATAATCGAGTCAAATGAGACCTAGTTGAACAAGGGAGCAATTCAAGCTCCTTGGAGCCTCTAATTATGTTTGGCATGTACAGATTTGTGTAAATTATGAAGTCCTGCATTTCCATTGCAGGTTCTGAATAAGATGAATGTTAAGCTTTTCCCAATAAAGACTATGTTAAACTTTGGACTCATAGTGCTCAGACCCACGGATCTATGTACCTTCATTTGTACACACTTGACTCTTAATGTACTACTGAGGCTTGATGCAAATTATAACTGCATTGCTATTGTTGGTTCTTAATGAGATTCTTCAAGCGTCCTCCCCATTGAAGCCCTATTAAAACTTTGTACCCCAAGTTCTTTTAACCACTGTTCCCCAGGACAACTATTCCTACAAACTTTAGGGAGGTTGGGATCCTGCTTACATGTTTAACCCGCCACATTCTTTATGTATCATGTGTCTGTCCCAAGTCTTTAATTCAGTGGTTGTCGATTGTTGATATTTTACATATTTGTTTTCGTTTATTTTGTACAAAAGTAGGCCGCAAGTTTTCTCGTATGAATTGTATTACATTTGTCATTTCAGGGGCCTTTTATAGCTGACTATGCGGCATGGGCTGTGATCATTGTTGAAGGCCGTACGGTAACCTATAATTGTCAATTTCTTTGTAATTTGGTTTCTTGTGGATTGTTGCGTTTTTGAGCAAACCAGCGTATCCCAAGGCCTAGATAACCTCTGTAGGCCCCAAATAAGACGAAAAAACATCAAAATTGGACAGAAAACTGAAAAAATGGTTTCTAACCTCAGGGATATTAACCCTTGGCATGCTGAATTGTTTTCAGAAATTGTCTAAATTTCGAGTATTTGCAAAAATATGCAAATGATATGCAAATGAGCTGTAGCCTGATGCTGATGCATACTGATTGCATTAAATCTAAGATAGCCAAGGATTAACATCCCTGAGGTTAGAAACCCTTTTTTCCGTTTTCTCTCCAATTTTGATGTTTTTTCGTCTTTTTGTGGCCTATAGAGGTTATCAAGGCCTTGGGATACGCTGGTTTGCTAAAAACGCAACTCTCCAAAATAAACCAAATGACACAGAAATAGGTCACCGTACGGCCTTCAACGATGATCACAGCCCATACCGCATAGTCAGCTATAAAAGGCCCCGAAATGACAAATGTAATACAATTCATACGAGAAAAACTAGCGGCCTACTTTATGTACAAAATAAACGAAAACAAATATGTAAACATCAACAAACGACAACCACTGAATTAAAGACTTGGGACAGACACATGATACATAAAGAATGTGGCGGGTTAAACATGTTAGCAGGATCCCAACCTCCCTAAGTTTGTAGGAATAGTTGTCCTGGGAACAGTGGTTAAAGAACTTGGGGTACAAAGTTTAAATAGGGCTTCAATGGGAGGACGCTTGAAGAATCTCATTAAGAACCAACAATAGCAATGCAGTTATAATTTGCATCAAGCCTCAGTAGTACATTAAGATTCAAGTGTGTACAAATGAAGGTACATAGATCCGTGGGTCTGAGCACTATGAGTCCAAAGTTTAACATAGTCTTTATTGGGAAAAGCTTAAAATTCATCTTATTCAGAACCTGCAATGGAAACATAATGATATGCAGGACTTCATAATTTACACAAATCTGTACATGCCAAACATAGTTAGAGGCTCCAAGGAGCTTGAATTGCTCCCTTGTTCAACTAGGTCTCATTTGACTCGATTATAAATAAAGTTCTAGTATGTGCAAGTCTAAGGTGCAAGTGATTAACTTGAATTAAGCTTGATTGCATATAGTGTTCATTATTCTCCAAAAAAAAAGAAGATGAATTTGTTTACGCTACAAACTTTGTCTTTACTGACACCACGCTGAAGTACGTCCATTATTCATTTTCATTAATGAATAATGAAATAGTTCACTATTCACTATTCAATGTTAAGTGATGAATAATGAATAAAGAAATAGTTTATGTTTCATTATTCAAGTTGAAGCGGTGAATAGTGAAATAAAAATTAAAAAATTGACTGTGACACTATAGCTATATCCCGTATTTCTAAATTAGTCTTTTTGGTGTTATCTAACAAATATTCAAATTGATATCAGAAAAAATAAATAAAAACACTCTTTAAATTTTAATTTGATTTATTTATCTGGTTCCTAGTTTCGGAGGATAAACTAGTGGGTTTTCCTAACTATTTTTAACAGAAATTCCTTGGTCCAATGTATGGACGACCTGAATACCAAAACATATATATATAAATTAAAATACTCTACGTGGTCTTTTTTTTAAATTTTCACTCGACCTTTTCTATTCTTCATCCTATAATTATAGATATAACAAGTCGATTGTTCAGCAATGACCATTAGAGGGGTTACGGAGGACCTAAATGCCAAAATACGCGTGAAAATTAAGAAATAGCCAATTTTGAATAATGAAATGGATATTTTGAATAATGGAATGGACTGCTGCGACCCTTTAGCCCCTAATTATAGATATACCTTATACCTCATTCGAAAGCTTATTAAGAGAGAAAAAAAAAGGTATATAGTCAATATGTTCCGCAACGCATATTAGAGGAGTAACGAAGGACCTAAATATCGAAATACGCGTGAACATTAAGAAATAGCTTATTTTGAATAATGGAATGGACTACTGCAACTCGTCAGCCCCTAATCAAGGAAAAATTTATACACCAAATTAAAGCTTATTGATAGAGGAATAAACTGAGTATAAACGATATGTGCCGCAATGACCATTAGAGGGGTTACGGAGGACCTAAATACCAAAATACGCGTGAAAATTAAGAAATAGCCAATTTTGAATAATGAAATGGATATTTTGAATAATGGAATGGACTGCTGCGACCCTTTAGCCCATAATTATAGGTATACCTTATACCTCATTCGAAAGCTTATTAAGAGAAACAAAGGTATATAGTCAATATGTTCCGCAACGCATATTAGAGGAGCAACGAAGGACCTAAATATCGAAATACGCGTGAACATTAAGAAATAGCTTATTTTGAATAATGGAATGGACTGCTGCAACCCGTCAGCCCCTAATCAAGGAAAAATTTATACACCAAATTAAAGCTTATTGATAGAGGAATAAACTGAGTATAAACGATATGTGCCGCAATGACCATTAGAGGGGTTACGGAGGACCTAAATGCCAAAATACGCGTGAAAATTAAGAAATAGCCAATTTTGAATAATGAAATGGATATTTTGAATAATGGAATGGACAGTTAAGACCCTTCATCCCCTAATTACAGAGAAACCTTATACCCCATTCGAAAGCTTATCGATAGAGGAACAAAAGGTATTTAATCAATATGTGCCGCAATGCCGATTAGAGGGGTTACGGAGGACCTTAAAGCCAAAATAGGAGTGAAAATTTTGAAATAGCCAATTTTGAATAATGGAATGGACTGCTGCGAGCCTTCGGCGAGAAACCTTATACACCATTCGAAAGTTTATCGATAGAGGAACAAAAGTTTTATAAACAATATGTGCCGCGATGCCGATGAGACAGGTTACGGAGGACCTAAAAGTCAAAATAGGCGTGAAAATTTTGAAATAGCCAATTTTGAATAATGGAATGGACATTTTGAATAATGGAATGGACTGTTCAGACCGTTCATCCCCTAATTACAGAGAAACCTTATACAGCATTCGAAAGCTTATCGATAGAGGAACAAACGCTATATAGTAAATTGTTTGTTTTTGTCTTCCGAAAATTGTTGTAGGATTATTGTAACTTGATTTTTTTCTTGCATGATTTGAATGAAACATTTACATATATGGGATTCCCCAGAGATATCGAATTGGGAAGGGATGTTATATATGAATAAGGAGATGTGGTATGTTTGCAAATGAGACAACCACCAACCAAAGTTCAAATGAAATGGATGATAGCAATTATAGGCAACCGTACGGCCTTCAACAATGAGAAAAACCCATACCGAATAGTCGGCTTTAAAAGGTCCCGACATGAAAAATGTGAAAGTAATAAATAAATCATGTTATCCCAGACTAAAATATCAATCATTCATCCAACAGATTTAGTGTAAAGACGTCAAAAACAGTCTGAGAAATGCATGTATACATTATTGTTTAGGGGTCAGCTGAAGTCCGCCTCCGGGTGGGGGATTTTCTCTATGTGTTGAAGGCCCATTGGTGGCCTTGGTGGCCTTGGACTGTTTTCTGCTCTTTGGTCGGGTTGTTGTCTCTTTGACACATTCCCCGTATCCATTCTCAATTCTATGACCTTGTGCAATGCCCAAATATAAGTTAACAGTATCAACAGGATCATATACAGCAATATATTTATTTATGTTTTAATTTTTCAAAAAACAAAATCAATGTTAATAATTTCATACCAATAAAAGCAATTTTTAAACATTTTACTACTGCGGTAAATTGATAACGTTTATTCAACGGGTCAATTACTTTACATGGATCGTATCTGAATTTACATATATAATAATATAAATAACATCGCCGTAAAAATAAGGATGTGATATTCCGCTTTAGAACTCTACAGGTACAGCCAAACTTCAAAACTAATTATTTGTATCTATAATGAAAGAATTTACTAAAGGTTTTTTTTTTTTTTTTTTTCTTGGTAACGAAATCCTGACCTAAAAATTCATCAGTTATACATAAATTGTGTTCATTGAAATCTAAAACGAGACTACAGACACGGGCATAACGAACAAGTTGTGACATATACACACCGTAAAAAGGGGCGGAAAGAACACCACCGTCTTAAAGGCGAAAATAAACAATCAGGAACGAAAAATCGTCTCTTTTGTCGAAATATTTTGTATAGAGTTTCCCGTGTGAAACTGAAATATCCAAACCTAGAAAAGGAAAAGTATTGCTATCTGTATTGGATTTATTTAAACTTATTTTTTGGGGGTAAATTCCAGCAGTAAAATTCGAAAATTGTTGATTATTTAAAGCAAAAATATCATCAATGTTGCTGCAAGGGTTTTTAGATTTATTAGTTAAATGTAATTTAGACGGAGTTTACCCATAAACCGTGATTCATAACAGTGCAATAACAAGTCTGCTATTAAAGGCGCGCAATTGGTAACCAACTGAATATCTGCAACCTGTTGATAAACTGTATTGCCGAAACGTACATATTTACGTGTTGTCAAGAAGAAAATTAAATTTAAAGCTTTAATCATCTCATCACAGTTCCAGCAAGTATATCTAATAGAAAATCAAAGGATATGGATTATCCATCCATGACACAAAATCAGTACATGCACAGCAAAAAAAAAAAAAAAAAAAAACAACAAAAAACAAACACACAAAAAGCAAAGGAACAGCGCTTTTATTGCTGTTCTTCATCTAAAAGTCACAGTGAGGCATTCAAAACCGAACAAAAACAAAAACAAAACTCTCATCTCACTGCAAGTTTAAGACGGCCCCTATCACCGGTTTGAGCGGAGTTCTTTGTAAAATAGTTCGGGTAGACTTTGTAAGATGTAACACCACCAAATCGGGCCCAGTAAAAAAAAAAAACATACTGGAAAGTAGCATATTTCCCGTTTTCATTAAAGAAGAAGACTTCATATAAGTTTTAGTAAATAAATCTAACAAATCTGCAACCAGATTTGTTAAAGGACCGTTTGAATAAATTAGAGAGCGTCTGTTTGATAAAAAAAAAAATCCAATTACGATACGATTTTGTGATAGTGTAATATATAGAGTTGAAAAATCAACTGTCAACCGAATTGAACGGATAATCAAAAGCACGTAATTTATCCAAACATCCAAATACTAGTAGTTAATGACACTTCAAAATAGTTTATTCCATTATTTTCATATGCTTTATCATAAAAATTGATAACCAGTTTTTTTGATAGAAGTAAGGGAACTAGTTAAAAGCCGAGAAAGATTAGCAGTAGAATATTTACTTGAAGCTGTGAGGAAACGAAATATGAACGGATTTTTGTGTAGTTAAGGATGCCAATACAATGTAGGGACTTTCAAATTTTCAGAGGAGACCTTAAGCTGACCGGTGTTAGTGACATGATTATTTTGTATTTGACTCTGTGTGGAGCGCACGGCCTTGAATGTAAATGTAGTTGAATAAGTAATTTCATTCTTAAAGACTTTCGTGTAGTATTTACGTCATACCACCACCACCACATTGTTGGCTGCTTTATAAAAATAAGGAGATGTGGTATGATTGCCAATGAAGCAATTATCCACCAAAGTTCAAATAAAGTGGATGTACATGTAAGGAATTATAGGCTACCATTTGGCCTTCAACAATAAAAAAAACCCATACCGTATAGTCGGCTATAAAAGGCCCCGACACGAAAAACGTAAAACAAATCAATTGAGAAAACTAACGGCCTAATTTATAATCAAACAATTTCCGGAAAAAATATGACCGACATAAACCAACGACAACCATAGGCTTCTGACTTCGGACAGGCACCTATAGAACGGAGTTAAACTAGTTTGTTGGCGCCAAACAATCCCCTGGGACAGTGGTGTAACAATATAACATAAGAACAAACTTTAAAAAATCAGTTGAAAAGGGCTTATCTCATCAGAACGATACATACCAGAAAACATCTAGCGAAAACATAGACCGGACGTGGCAGCGTATCTATACATCCCACAACAGAAAGACACTAAGTAAAGATCTGAGAATACTCGCAGTTATTAACAGCTAGTTCAAAGCCAATAACAACTAATTAAAAAATTTTAAAAAATGTATCTAAGACTAAAATATCAATCAGTTCACATCCATCGTCAAATGGATTTAGTGTAAAGACGTCATTAACAGAGAGAGAAAAACATGACCTTATGCAATTCCAAAATATAGGTATCGACACAAAACGCTTTTAGAGTACTTAAATTTTGTCGTAGAAATGGGTATATAACCAACTTTTGTTTTATTTCTAAATTATTTTCTAAATGTGATATGCGGGTATCAACAATATTCAGACATTTTGATATTGAAACAGAAATCAAGTGATTTTTGTCAGATTTTTCTTTTTTTACACCAATTTTTACAATAGGATGAAAAAGCATCTCTAATGACCTCATGACACACTTTCCAATTTATTTTCGACGATGGACGATATATTGGTCATTTTTTAAGAAAATTTATAACCTCTCAGTCTTGAACGATGTAAAGGTAATCTTTAATTACATGGCCATAGTGATGATATATAAACTTCTATGTTTGACAGTCTCATAAGACGTCTATACTGACGTTTTATGTAACTGCCATATAATTAAGAAATAAACTTTTAACTGGTTTTTGTATACGTATAAGAAATTAAAGGTGGTTTTATGTTATCAAAATATGAAGGTGTTGAACGGTAGTCATTAAAAATACTAGACAAATTAATGTTGATGTATTTCATTTTTAGAAAATATATTATATGATCTTCAGATTTGTCAATTCGAGGGAACAGTCTATGGTGACAGAGCTCTGTAATGATACGCGTACAATCATATTTTGGACTGAAAAACGATGTTGTATCACACTCGTTATAAATATTGTGAAATTTACTAATTGGCATTTGACCCAGTTTCCATAATGATTGATGTCTACCATTGTTTTTAAATGTAGATAAGGGATAATTAATTGTAAAATTAGAACAATGATTATTTCGTTGATTGTGGTTAATGCGATCGCCATGAGACGATGGTTTCCGTTGTCTTTTATCAACAACAGTCATGATATCAATACAGGAAGTATAAGATATGTTCCCTTGGCTAATAATACTGTCATTAACACCTAGGGGATACGAAGTTTGTAGTCGTTTAATCCAAGACAGTTCGCAAATTTAACGGATATCTTCAAATTGTTAATGTGCTTGTCTTGGTTGTTTCCAATCGGTTTGAAGTGGTTGGAATTTTGATAATTTAATTTTGTGTTTGTGTTTTTCTAATTGTTGGTAAATTAAACTTTTGAATTTCTTAGGTCTGCGGAAGCGCTATAGATGTTTTGTGTTCGTTTTAAAAAAAATCAATTCAAGTTTGCCCTACATATTGAATACCATATTTCGGTTTTGTTCATATTACAAATATACGAGGCTTGGGTTTTTCAAGGAATATCATGTGAAAAGGAGAGAGAAAATTTCTTCCATTCACTGATGACCGAACAGTACTATCTGAAGATAATCTGGAGCAGGTTTGTCATTTTCTGGCATTGCACGTGAATATTTGTGGATATGGTGGATGTCCACGTGCCTTTTTTTTGTTGAATAATCATGTATGTAAAGGCATTGCCTCTTTAAAAACAACTGTGACAATTGTATAAGCCTGTTGATTTTGGGGTCAATAGAATAAAGGTATGGTCACCGTGTAATATTACTCAAAGATGAACATAATTTAATAAAATGCTCTGCGGGACGGACCTTAATACGACCGCAGAAGTCGAACCCTGAACAATTGGGGCAATTATGGATACTAAGTACTACATTCAAGCTTGATAAAGCTTTGAATTTGGATTGTGATTTAAAAATATTTGACACAGCATAAGTTTCTAAAACAGAGTAAATGAAGTCAGAGAACTGAAAAATTTAAAATTGGACTTTTATCTATTATGGTAATATTCAAAATCTAAATACACGGTTAGATTCAGCATATCCAAGTACATCAATAATTTAATTTATCTATTTATTAATGGACAATATTAGCTTAGTTTTTAAAGGGGTTCGCTTCATAATATATATATATTTATATATATATATACATAGATAACATTCTGAAAATTAATTTATACAGAATAACAAACACACATAACACGAAGTTCTTCATAAAATTTACAAAAAAAAAAAAAAAAATGAAGAAAAATTCAAAATGATATTTATCATTAATACAATGTCTTTTAAAAATCTATTAAACGCACCTTTAATTAGTTTTCAAAATATCTAATAATGAACAGTAAATTTCAAACTATATTTATACATAATTTCTAAAATTAAAATTTGATGCTATATGTATTTTAACTATGAATCTACTTACAATTTCTATTAATTGTGCTATACAGCTCTGAATTTGGATTGGGATTGAAAATTGGACATACCATAGGTTTCTGACACAAAATGAATGTTGACTAAGAACTTAAAAATTTGAAATTGGACATTTCCTATTATGGTCCAATATCCAAAATCTAAATACATAGATATAAGAAGATGTGGTATGAGTGCCAATGAACCAACTCTCCGTCCAAGTCAAAATTTATAAAAGTAAACCGTTATAGGTCAAAGTACGGTCTTCAACACGGAGCCCTGGCTCACACTGAACAACAAGTTATAAAGGGCCCCAAAAATTACTAGTGTAAAACCATTCAAACGGGAAAATCAACGGTCTAATCTATATAAAAAACGAGAAACGAGAAACACTAAGTCTTATGAACCACATCAACAAACGACAACTACTGAACATCAGATTCCTGGTTAGATTCAGATATGAAAGAACTCCAAAAATTGAATTTTTGATGAAATCAAATGTACTACAAGTAGTTGAATTTGTGACCCTTTGGACCTCAATGTGGACCAATTTGATAACCTTGAATTCGATTTTTGTTAATTTAAATTTAATTTTGGACCTTTTAGACCTTAATGTGGACCAATTTGAAAACCAGGCCCAAAATTAAAAATGTAAATTACTCAGTTAGATTCATCATATCAAAGAATCCAAAGATTTCAATTTTTGTTGAAATCAAACTAAGTTTAATTTTTGACCCTTTGGACCTCAATGTGAACCAATTCAAAAACGGGGCCCAAAATCCAAAATCTGAAAAAAGGTTAGATTCGGCATATTCAACATGTTAAAGAACCCCGACATTTCAAGACCTTGAATTAAACCCCATTGAAATTGGTCAAGAAATAAACAATTTATACAAAGTATTATAAAAGTATTGTTTTGGCTCCTTTTTGGTCCTTAATATTTAAACAGTTCGGACAATAACCCTTAAAGTCAATCCCAACCTTCCTTTTGAGGTATGCAACCTTTTGGTAAAATTTTATAGATATCCATACACTTATACACAAGTAATTTTCCCGAGACGAGAAATATTCTTGTTTTTGGCTCCTTTTTGGCCGCTAATTCTTAAACAGTAGGAACAATTACCCCCAAAATCAATCCAAACCTTCCTTTTGTGGTATGAAATCTTGTGGTGCAATTTCATAGAGATCCATACATTTATAATGAAGTTATTGCCTGGTAACCAAATGTCTTCGGACGACGACCACGACGACGACCCTGACGCTGACAATGGCAAAACATCATAAGACCGATACAATTTTGCGGTCGTATAAAAATGGTATCCAGATATTAGCACGAGTTGATATTGCTTGATCGAATGAAATTCATACAAATGGTTGATTTAAGGAATTAATCTTAAAATTCAAAATGTCCATTCCATTATTCAAATTGGCTATTTCAAAATTTTCACGCCTATTTTGGATTTAAGGTCCTCCGTAACCGCTCTAATCGGCATCGCGGCACGTATTGATTATATACCTTTTGTTCCTCTATCGATAACCTTTCGAATGAGGTATAAGGTTTTTTCTGTAATTAGGGGATGAAGACTCTTAACAGTCTATTCCATTATTCAAAATGTCCATTCCATTATTCAAAATTGGCTATTTCAAAATTTTCACGCCTATTTTGGCTTTTAGGTCCTCCGTAACCCCTCTAATGGTCATTGCGGGACTTACGTTTATACTCAGTTTATTCTTCTATCAATAAGCTTTAATTTGATGTATAAATTTTTCCTTGATTAGGGGCTGACGGGTTGCAGCAGTCTATTCCATTATTCAAAATAAGCTATTTCTTAATGTTCACGCGTATTTCGATATTTAGGTCCTTCGTTACTCCTTTAATATGCGTTGCGGAACATATTGACTATATACCTTTTGTTCCTCTATTGATAAGTTTGCGAATGAGGTATAAGGTATATCTATAATTAGGGGCTAAAGGGTCGCAGCAGTCCATTCCATTATTCAAAATATCCATTTCATTATTCAAAATTGGCTATTTCTTAATTTTCACGCGTATTTTGGCATTTAGGTCCTCCGTAACCTGTATAATGGTCATTGCGGCACTTATCGTTTATACTCAGTTTATTCCTCTATCAATAAGCTTTAATTTGGTGTATAAATTTTTCCTTGATTAGGGGCTGACGGGTTGCAGCAGTCCATTCCATTATTCAAAATAAGCTATTTCTTAATGTTCACGCGTATTTCGATATTTAGGTCCTTCGTTACTCCTCTAATATGCGTTGCGGATCATATTGACTATATACCTTTTGTTCCTCTATTGATAAGCTTTCGAATGAGGTATAATGTATATCTATAATTAGGGGCTAAAGGGTCGCAGCAGTCCATTCCATTATTCAAAATATCCATTTCATTATTCAAAATTGGCTATTTCTTAATTTTCACGCGTAATTTGGCATTTAGGTCCTCCGTAACCCCTCTAATGGTCATTGCTGAACAATCGACTTGTTATATCTATAATTTGAGGATAAAGAATAGCAAAGGTCTAGTGAAAAGAAAAAAAGACGACGTAGAGTATTTTAATTTATATATATATGTTTTGGTATTCAGGTCGTTCATACATTGAACCGAGGAATTTCTGTTAAAAATAGTTAGGAAAACCCACTAGTTTATCCTCCGAAACTAGGAACCAGATAAATAAATCAAATTAAAATTTAAAGAGCTAGTGTTTTTATTAATTTTTTCTGATATCAATTTGAATATTTGTTAGATAACACCAAAAAGACTAATTTAGAAATACGGGATATAGCTATAGTGTCACAGCCTCAATTTTTTTATTTTTATTTCACTATTCACCGCTTCAACTTGAATAATGAAACATAAACTATTTCATTATTCATTATTCATCACTTAACATTGAATAGTGAATAGTGAACTATTTCATTATTCATTATTGAATTTTGAATAATGAAAAATGAATAATGAACGTACTTCAGCGCGGTTTTACTGACGACCATTTTGAAATTCATTTCGCTTCAAAAAGTGAAAAGTTAAACTATAAGGTTTTCATTATTATCACATAGCGGTCAGGAGTCTGTATTTCAGTGGTTGTCATTTGCTGCTGAGTTAAATATTCGTTTTTCGGTCTTTGTTTGTACATTATTAAAACCGTTATTTTTACTCGTTTGAACTAAAGTGTTAAACAGCTGACTTTTCGGGGACTCTCCCTCTGGTATCTTTCGTCCCTCTTTTATAGCTGACTATGCGGGGGCTTTTCTTTTTATTGAGGGCATTATGATGACCTATAGCTGTTAATTTCTGTGTCATTTAGTCTCTTGGCAATCATAATACATATTCTTTTATATATATAGCGATGTCGTTATTACGACATAGTGATGTCGTAATTACGACATGTTATGTCGAAATTACGACACAGCGATGTCGTTATAACGACATGTTATGTCGAAATTACGACACAGCGATGTCGTTATAATGACATGTTATGTCGAAATTACGACATAGTGATGTCGTTATTACGACATGCTATGTCGTAATTACGACAATTTTTTTTTTTTGAATGGCCCTTATCGGCTTCCGTACAAAAGCCATAGTTCATTCCTTTTAATTTAAAATTTAAAAGACCATTATAACAGAACATTCAGTATAGCAAATTAAATAACACATAGCTGAGTCGGTGATAGAGCAGATTGTTACCCCTTGAAAAAATATTATCAGTATTGTCTTAGAAAAACATTTCATTAAACTGAGTAGATCTTCTACAACAACAACAACAACAACAACAACAACAACAATTTTTATTTGTCAATCAAGACGCCCCGAGGAGCAGTACAGTTTAAATTAAAGTGTACAAATAATTGTGGTGATTTTTTTCATTGAACTATTTGAAATTAAACTACAGGTTTTAGTAACTATGTCATGGAATTGGTATAGCATCTGGAGTAGTTCGTTATTTTCATATTTATTTACTACCCTACTGTCAGCAAGGATTAGTATATAAAATATATTATTATTTATTATATACTTAGTAGTAAATACAGGTAAATTGTATGTGTAATACAATTGATGACAATCGTGCTATATCAGCCATCCGTTATGATATCGATATCAGTCACGGTACCAAAGGTTGTATCAGACCCCTAATCTGTATGACGTCACGTAATCGATATTAGTCACGGCTGGGACATAATATATAAAGTTAGTATAATAGTCCCAGGTCACGGTTACAAAAGTTTTATCAAACCCCTAATATGTATTACGTCATGTCTCGTGAAAAATACATAAGAGAGATATAAGTTGTACTTAAGGTACATGTATATAATAAAGTGTATATGATATGGCTTTTTCAATATCACACACCATATCGACCCTTAACCAATATAATCCCTCGAGCCAGAGCTCTTGGGATTATATTGGTGTCTCGGGTTGATACAGGTGTGATATTGAAAAAGCCATATGATATTCTCTATATACTTAGTAGTAAATACAGGTAAATTGTATGTGTTATACAATTGATGACAAACGTTCTGTATCAGCCATCCGTGATGATATCGATATCAGTCACGGTTGCAAAGGCTTTATCAAACCCCTAATCTGTATGACGTCACGTAATCGATATCAATCACGGTTACAAAAGCTTTATCAAACCCCTAATATGTATTACGTAATGTCTCGTGAAAGATATCGAAAAGAGATTAGATGTACTTGAAGTTCATTTATAATATAATGTGTATATGATATGGCTTTTTCATTATCATACACCGTATCAACCCTCAACCAATATAATCCCTCGAGCAGAGCTCTTGGGATTATATTGGTGTCTCGGATTGATACTCGTGTGATATTGATAAAGCCATATGATGTTCTCTATTTATTTCATAATATAAGGGAGTTAGTAGTTACCTGAAAAGGAAACAAGTACCGAGAATCGTTACATGTTCAAAGTAGACATCTACAACTCATCAAACGATTTTAAACGATAAGTAATGATAAGGAAATGTACATCGCTGCAATTGCATCGATTCGTACCATTTCTTTTCCAAGAAAAACTCTTTTACTATACGCTGATTTTTTGACGTCGTTTTAATGATTTATGGTCAAACTGGATCCCTGTATCCTTGAACTGACAACACCAATAGTAACTACTCGGCCATTCTCGCTACGCCTATTGTAAGCGTAGCGAGAATGGCCGAGTAGTTACGATTGCTGACAACATCAATGTGATTACTTGACATTTTTCAAATATCCGTTAGTACTCAAATATACATTATCAACCCTACCTACATAAATATATTAATTTGATCTTTAATCACATTTATCTCATCCGAATATGAAAATTATCCAAATGAAAATATTCACCCTAAAGTAGATTTTATACCCAACAAACGTACAAAGGTCCTAAAACAAATACTTTGACGGAAATAATAGCGCACTGTTATGGTATTGTCTTTTTGAATGATAATGCCCTTAGTGAACCCATGATTCCAAATAAATTCATTTTCTTTTCTCGAACTACATCTTGAGTCCTAGAACAGAGACGGATTTTGGGGGCTGAGGGCCCTTATGGTGCTACATATATGATTAATGCATAGACTTTGTTTGTGTCCGAATCCTAAGTCCCCTTTTTTCAAAATCCTGGATCCGCATCTGAAGAGTCATCGATAATCTTTATAAGGTAGACTAAAAAACACGTTCATGCACTTTCAGATCATAAAATATGGCTGGGATAGACTTGCATACATTATAAGTACGTATGTAGGGTTTGGTATGAAATCAGGAGGTTTGAAAACTTGTGGCGATTATGTGTTTAGTGGACATACCGTCGTAATAATACTCTTAGTTCTATATTTGAATGAATGTAAGTATACACTAGAAGTTTCTATTAGGAAAGGAAACCAGAGTGTTTGTATGAAATTTATAAAAGGAGAAATATGAATTTAAACTGATTGAAAATGTAGAAGAAAATCAGAAAACTTTCTAAACACTTTGTCAAAGAAGATTGTTGTTTAAACAACCATTGATAAATAAAGGGATATTAAGGAATACTTTTAGCGGAGAACATTCTCATATTATTAAACATTTCAACTAATGATAATACAGGCATATAAAAAAGTATAACGAAAATAATGAACTCCTAGGCGAATTCAAAAGGGAAGTCCATAACTACTGACCTACCGAATTAGACTGATTACCGGATTTGTACTTACAAGAGCAACACGACGGGTGATACATGTGGAGCAAGATCTCCTTACTCTTTAGGAGCACCTGAGATCACCTCCGGTTTTTGGTGGGGTTCGTGTTGCTCAGTCTTTAGTTTTCTATGTTGTGTTTTGTATACAACTATTTGTCTTTTGGTACTTTTCTTTTTTTGCCATGGCGTTGACATCAGTTTATTTTCGACTTATGAGTTTTGATGTCGCTTTAGTATTTTTCGCCTCTCTTTTATTCATTAGTTGTAACTAGCTTTCAGTGGCTGCGACTAATCTTAGATCGTCACATTATGTCTTTTGTCATTTTGTTAATTTTTTTGTGCTTTGTGACAATCTTACGTTTTCCAACAGTGTCTACATCTGCTGTCTCACATTAATAGCCGGTAATTCACTGTTTGCTGGTTGCTGTCTATCACATTTGGTTTTTGGTTTATTGTTTTATCATGAACCAGACCGTTGTTTAATTTCGTATGAATTGTTAAACAATTTTGTCATGTCGGAACCTTTTATAGCTTACTATACGGTAATGGAATTTAACCAGCCTAGTAGTCAGCACTTCTGTCAGTATGTTGACATGAACTATCATTGATAAGGGCATAATTATAAACTAACTGTTTAAGAAACTTTGAATTTTTCGAAATACTAAGGATGTTTTACCCCAGGAATAGATTACCTTGGTTGTATTAGGCACAATTTTTCTGAATTTTGGGTTCTCAATGCTCTTCAACTTCGTTCTTATTTTGGCCTTTTTAACTTTTTTCATTCGAGCGTCAGTGATGAGTCTTTTGTATACGAAACGCGCGTCTGGCGTACTGAATTTTAAGCCTAGTATCTATGATGTTTTTATTTGCTTGTTGTTTAAGACCATACGGTGACCTATATCATTTGAACTCTGGTGGATAGTTGTCTCGTTGGCAGTCACTCAAAATCTTCTTACAAATGTATTTTCACAGCGCTACACGAATGTGTGGAAAAATGAAACAGCATTTGCGTAAAATGACAAAATATTCTCATTAAACAGAAATATTTTACTGAAAGATTCAAAATAAATGTTTAATTATCGTTTGGTCATTAGAAGTACATTTTTATTTTACTTGTTTATTTTGTGTAACACATTAAGTAAGTGAAGTATATAAAAGAAAACTGTGACTTGAAAAAGGGAGACAACTGATTTAATTGTACAATATATTCTCTATTGGCATAAAAATAAGGACCAGCTTGTGACAAACTTTAAAAAACATTAAACATTGTTTATTACTTCGAAGACATTTTTATCAATAAAAATATGCTTATGATTTTAAATACATTTGATAAGGGACTGTTGCATTTGTGTACCGTGTCTTGTGATGTCTTGATACAATTTCATGTCTGAAAACATTAGCAAGGTCCTAAAGATACTATACATATACAACATGTACACATATCAAATCTTAATATAAAGATTATCAGTTACAAAAAGTATATAATATTTTTTTCTATTAAATTTTGTAACCTTGTATCTTTTAATACATTTCAGATACCCCTAAGCACTTGAAATGTTTACATATTTTTAACTGGATTGTTGGTTCATTAGGAATATTCTTTATACTTCTTGGACGTGGGCATTACACTCTCGATATTGTTCTTGCTATTGGAATAACAGGCAAAATGTTTGCAGTTCAACATTTATTTGCTTACAATATTATCCTGAAGAAACGAGACAACTGCAGATTTAGAATATGTTTTCCCGTTTTATTCTATTTCGAACGAGATAACACGGGATGTATTCCATCACAGTATGAATGGCCGATTCGTAGACTTAAAAGGCCGTTTGTAGACCTGTGATTGAAGTTGTTACGTGATATAATATGAAGCGTCATATGATTCGATTCGTGATGCTCAATCTTTAGTTTTCTATGTTGTGTTTTGTATGGGTCATTTTAAAAAATGTCGGATTTTCAGTACAATTACCTATGCTAAAAAAATTTAGCCTTGAAGGAAAATGCAGTTATAAATGTTTAAATGAAAGTTTGTAGGATTTATGAGTCGGGACATCAATAATAAACACGATTCACGTCTATTTTGATAAGATTAAAATATATAATTTAAGTCAGATTTTGCGTAATTTATGTGCGTACAGTGTCAGGATAACAGATTTTAAATGATTTTTCCCTATTTTCTGATTGCCTTAATATCTGCAAAAAGAACTATTTAAGAATGTTAATAATTACTTTAGCGAAAAATCACAGCTTCCTATTATTCTAGTATGTAACATTTTTTCTACAAACTAAATTCAATCGGCATACATGAAATGCATGTCCATCCTGTTACCACTACTAAATCAACCTTTAAATTGTTTCTCCCTATGAATATGGAACTATTCAGTGATTATTTCAAAAGCACAAAGCGTCCTAAAAATTTAACACAGCACGTTTCTTGCATAACAGTGTAGAGAAAAGAAAATTCAAGACATTCAGTGTAAAAAATAGTTGGTACCCTTTTGTCATCTCTATATAGAAATAAGGAAATGTGGTATGATTGCCAATGAGACAATTATCCACAAAAGTTCAAATGAAGTGGATGTAAGCAATTAAAGGCATCCCTACGGCCTTCAACAATGAGAAAAACCAATACCTTATGGTCGGCTATAAAAGGCCACGAAAAGAAAAATATGAAACACTTCAATTGAGAAAACTAACGGCCTAATTTATAACAAAACAATTTACGAAAAACAAATATGACAGACATGAACTAACGACAACCACTGAACTACAGGCTCCTGATTTGGGACAGGCACATAAAGAATATGGTGGGGTTAAACATGTTTGTGAGCGCTCAACCCTCCTCCTAACCTGGGACAGTGGTGTAACAGTACAACATAAGAACAAACTATGCTGTTACCAACATATTTATTAATTTCACCAATATCATACTTGTAAAAAGTGCAATTACGTGTTGGAAACCAAAATCACAGCAGACAAACATTATCACTTCATCAAAGGGAGTAGTTATTTCACAACAGTATTCATAAATGAAGAAATTTGTCTATCCTGTTACTATGATTACTATGGTTAAAATAACAGGATAGACAATATTTGTCAGAAACGTCTTTAAAAAGTTAATAATTACATATAGTTTTACACATACTGAAATGTTTGGTTGTTTGAACTCATTTAGAGGTTACAACGTTTTAATCTTCGCAATTTAGCATATACAAATACAATACTGCTATCGGTACAATGTAACAGGATAGACAAAAAGGGTAACAGGATAGAACCTAATATGGTGATATATCGTTCACGTACGTTCCTATTATATAAAAAAAAGTAAACAAACATGCGAGGGAATTACTAAATGTTGGGTTTATTAGAAAGAGAAAAAAAAAAAAAAAAAATGCTGAACATTATAAATTGCTATTTTCGACTTGATTTGTATGTTGTTATTTTTATAACCTTATAAACAAATTTTAGAGGTATTTTTCAGTACAACACGCAAAACTGACAAATAATCTATCATTAAACAGAATCAAAAAATATATAAAAGTTTTTACTCTTGAAAACGATCTTATTGGCTATGAAAAACAAGTTTAAAATTTTATCGAAACCTATTCTAAATAACCCGAAATTTCGTTTAAACATGGTAACAGGAGAGACAAAATATTGCACCACCTATCAAAAAATGTTTCACGACTTAAGCGCGACCTTACAAGAAGAAAATCTCATCAACAAGAGGTTGGCTAATCGTCTTAGATTTTTTTTTAAATGATATGATCATGCTGGTTAACACATCTCTCTGCTGTTTCTATTTTAGTAGAAGATGATGTAACATTGTTCTCTGCGATTACCTTATTTGTGACTATTAGGACCTAAAGGGCGAATTGGTATTATCCCTCAGTGTATCTTTTCCAAATGGTTACATCGAAATTATTTCACATCAATTATTATGGTCACGCTCCAAAATGAATCATTAACGTCAAAACGGTAGAAAAATACCGTTTACGTTATTGGTAAGCTTTTAACGTTATTCGTCGTTAAGGTATCTCCATTACGACCCTCTTTTAAACATTTCTGTCTTAACTTCATAAGTGGTCCGAATTGTCTTTTTGAACTGGCCCGAATTGTCTTCAAGAGTGGTCCAAGTTGTCTTAAGATTGGTTCGAGTTGTCTTGGTCCGAGTTGTCATGTATTCAATGAGACTTATCACTGAATTTGTATTAACATGAGCAATGCGACATGTGTCAAATGTGGAGCAGGATCTGATTACCCTTGTGTAATCAACTTCTGCTACAGTTTTCAACCCGGATTCCTGAACATTCACAGGAAGATTGCACATTTGTTGAAATTGTGCAACAGCTTCATTTGTGTATTATGGAATTGGTTAGGGATTTTTTGTCAGACTTGGGAACCTAGTCATTATCAGCAAAACTTATGAAAGAGGGTACACGTTTTGTTTATCAACTTCTCTACAGTTTTTAACCCAGATCCCTGAACATTCACAGGAACGTTGCACATTTGTTGACTATGTGCACCAGCTATTATGGAATTGTTGCAGGAATTTTTTTCTCATTTTTCTAGACTTGGGATCTTAGTCATTTTCAGCAAAATTTATGAAAGATGTTACAATTTTTGTGTAATCAATTTTTGGAAACCAGATCCTTGAAACTTCACATGGAGTTTGGACATATGGTGACGTTGTGCACCTGCTATAAAAATTATGGAATTGGTTCAGCATTTTTGTCTCATTTTTCCAGCCTTGGGAAATTTGCACAACGATACTAATATAAGATGGTATTATACGAAGATGTTGTTATTAAATCGTGCAACCCAGACCCGTGTACGAAAGTTGCTATATTTGTTCAAACCTAAGTTGTGTAAAAATGTATTTATTACTAAGGGGATAAGCAAATTCACATATCGAAAAAGGAAAGACAGCTTCATGGTTAAAAGAAAAACAAAGGTTTCACAAAACAGTACACAGGACACAAAGAATGAGTAACCGGAATAATTCAGTCCCTCTCCGTGATCGACTATTCCACTCGCGATGATACTTTAGGTGGCACCGTGATCGACTATTCCACTCGCGATGATACTTTAGGTGGTACGGAAGTATTTCCTGAGCCATAGAGATACAATGTAATGATAGATAGCCTTTTTGGAAATTCACCTTTGTCTAACACTGACCCAGAACCTACATACAAAGTTAACTGAAGTACTTTCATTATAATATTCAGAAATAAATTTAAATATGTATGATATAGAATTAAGGAGATGTGGTATGATTGCCAATGAGACAACTATCCACCAAAGTTCAAATAAAGTGGATGGAAGCAAGCCTTCAACAATGAGAAAAAACATACCGTATAGTCGGCTATAAAAGGCTCCGACAAGAAAAATATGAAACAATTTAATTGAGAAAACTAACGGCCTAATTTATAACAAATCACTTTGCGAAAAACAAATATGACAGACATGAACCAACGACAACCACTGAACTACAGACTACTGACTTGGGACAGGCATATACAGAATGTGGAGGGTTAAACTAGTTTGCTGGCGCCAAACCCTCCTCCTTACCTGGGACAGTGATGTAACAGTACAACATAAGAACAAACTACAAAATCAGTTGAAAAGGGCTTAACTCATCAGATCGATACACAGCAGAAAACATCTAACGAAAGCACAGACCCTAAGTGGTATGCATAAAAACTCTTAAACTAAGTATTTCCTTAGTAAAATCTTAGTTGTTTTAAATCACGCCCACAAAACTTAAGTGGTATGCATAAAACCCTTAAACTTAGAAAACGCCCAAGATTATACTAAAGTATAAGGTACCTATAGAGCTACCTTAAATTTTCAATAATATATAAAAAATTCAGTCAAAAGTATGTGTTTTTGCAGAATAAGGATAGATTAGCTACCATCTATTAATTAATTAATAATTATATCAGTAATATTTCGTTTGTTTATTGTAAATAAATATTAACGACCATTGTAATTTTCTTAAAACCACGTATAATCAACAAAATCCAGAGATAAGAGATGGTAGTTACATTTTCATTCTACCCTTATTTCTCAATCTCGTTATTGTGTATACCGAAACGTACTCAGTTTTACACGCATGGAAAATCGGTTTAATTTTCAAACATGTAGGCTTATTCTTAAGATATAAGGTAAATTTCCCCTGAATTTGTTTCACTGCCTGGGACAAAATCATAAAGTCTTAAGATCTACTCCATGGAAATCGAAGTCTTAAACCGTATTCAATTATTTTTTTTATATTTCCTTATGTACTCAATGATATTTAGTTGTTAACAAAAATATTGCAAATTTCTAATTTTGCATGCATAGAAGCAAGCATTTGTATAGTAAGACAAATCCTTGTATAGTAAGACAAATCCTTGTATAGTAAGACAAATCCTTGATAGAAGGAATACTTTAACCGAAGTAAATTATGGTGTATCTGGAAAAAAATTTGTGTAATGACTTCCAATAGAATTTTGATTTTTGTTAAGAAAGTCCTTCTCGCCCTTTTTGGATAATTGCTCAAAATTTTCTAAAATCTAGGTGGAATGCATGCAGTTTTGAGTCATCTTTAGGCATTGATAGCTTTCAAGTGAAATATTTAAAAAATCTTTAACATGTATTGTTAACTCATATTGTATTCACTAGAAAATAAACATGCCCTTCCATCCAGCAACACCCATGAAAATGGATAGTCGGTGCCTTAGAGATAGAACAAATCTGTTTGATAAATACAATGATTTGGATTTTTTTTTTTTTTAATTAAGATTTTACTAACATATACCATTATTAAGCTTGATGATTTTTACAAGATAATGTCGAGTATCCATTTAGCGACTCCTCATGTGTTTGGAAGATTTGTTTGCTATAAAAACATTTGCTAGTGGATAATTTCGAAATTTTTTTTATATTTTACATTTATAACACCATGCACAAGTTGTCCAACTTCTTTTTGATCCCTTAAGAATGTCTCCTAATGAAATTTTCAGTACTTATTAATATACTCTTACATATTTGTTATTTCCTTCCATTCCCAAGGGTTACTAGCGAATAGAAATACGGGTCACTTTGGTGTATTTCCGACCATCAGTAAAACCCTTGCCAAAGTGGGGCGTCAATTTTGGCTGTGCGGTATGTATAAGTACGCAATCACGTCCGGTCAGAATAAGGACGTTAAATCCGATGCCTTGTGTAGAGAGCTCTGCACATTACGAACACCTGCAACGACTCTTTGGGGTCCGTTCGGGGCCTGTTGCAAGGCAAAATGTCTGTCCCTTACCAATATACCTTTATTTTCCAGTGACAGTCCACATTTCCCGACCTTCATCCCGGACAACCTCTTTTACTTGATCTACCTTTATTGTATTTATTGCTAATTTGTTCTCGTCGTGAAAATGCATGACACAATAGCCACTGGACGTTAAGAAAACATTAATAAATCAATCAATTTCATTCAAGCCCCTTTCATCTATCCTGTAGTAACAGTAGGGGGAAGTTTTGCATTACAAATATTTTATTTTCCCCATGCTCGTCCATCAAAACAACCTTTTATCTTATGCGCCAATTTTTCATTTGTTTGGACATTTTAGTAGGTTGCGTATTTTTAAACATTTTTTACATACTAACATCAATTCAACCCCAGTTCTTGATAAAAGTATGTATTGTTCAATCAATGTAAATAATCAAAACAAACTTTTACAGGAATGAGTACATGTGATGAGCTAACATATATCATACAGTAATTAGAGAAAGGTTCCGATTTAAGTATTCCTTAGTTACATGTAAGTGAAGACTAAAGTAATTTTATGCATACGACTTAAGAATTTCACTTAACCAAGGAAATTCTTAGTGAAATCTATGTTTAAGGAACACTTAACTTAAGATGTTTTATGCATACGGACCAAGCTTCGGAAAAATGTTCAGTAGATGCTGTATTTTGTATCCCATCACAGTGTTCAGAGAGGGCCTTCAGATATATTTACCTAAGTAGCTAAGGTACACAAAAGAGCAACCTAGTTCCCGGAAAGTAAATACTACCGTGCCACCTGTAGTCATCGTATTGCAGCGAAATATAACGACAGTATAATTCGGCTTAACGATTGAGCCACATAAACCGTATCTAAAACGTCCGATTTGAATGGGAAAGTGAAATCCGATGCCTCGTGTGGTGAGTTACGCTCCCTGCATGTTATTTAAGAAGCCTTGTTACAATTCTTTCAGGTTTTCGTAGACAGCCTAATGCAAGGCAAAAATTGCTAACCAATTCCTGTTTGTCATGGCCTTGTCAGTTTATCTCGAATGATGAGTTTGAATGTCCCTATCGTATCTCCCACCTCGATCATTATCAACTCCTACTGGAGGGTCTAGACGGGGTTACAGATGCTTAAATATAAAGGATAGAACATAATTGGGGAAAAAATTACAGAAATGAACTCCCACTCCCGCAGGTTCTCCTTTATCTGTCCGATTATATTCAGACTTTTTTTTATCGTTAAACTACCTACATCAATTGTGTAAATACGATAAACACACACACACACACACACACACACACACACACACACACACACACACACACACACACACACACACACACACACACACACACACACACACACACACACACACACACACACACACACACACCCACACCCAAACACACATCCCCCCACACACACCCTCACACACACACACACACACACACACATATATATATATAGTGTCTAAAATAGCAACAATCAACATTCAATCTATCTAGGTCATGCATTTCACTAGGTCATTATTTTTGTCATGCATCCGATTTCACCTTGAGAGATGCACACGCCGGATGAAGCTAATTTGTTTAGCGAAATATTGCGTGAATAATATAAAATATAACAACTAATTTTATAACACTCATTAGTGTGTTAAAGTTACATTCTTAGGCACTATATATATATATATATATATATATATATATATATATATATATATATATATAGATTCAAAATCCTGAATATCATAATATAAACATTAGACTGTAAATTTAATTATTTCTTTCTATTGATTCCATCTTGATGGAGGACGCCCAGTGTTTTTATCCAAAACTTCTCCTGATGCATCTCTTCAAAAGAGGATAAAACACATACGCACAAAGTAAGAAATTGGTTGGTTTAGGCTATGTGATCCAGTGGCAAACATTATATGCATATCAGAAAAAGTAAAATCACAAAATACTGAACTCCGAGGAAAATTCAAAAGGAAAGTCCTCAATCAAATGGCAAAATCAAAAGTTCAAACACATCAAACGAATGGATAACAACTGTCATATTCCTGACTTGGTACAGGCATTTTCTTATGTAGAAAATGGTGGATTGAACCTGGTTTTATGGCTAGCCAAACCTCTCACTTGTATGACAGTCGTATCAAATTCCATTATATTGACAACGATGCGTGAACAAAACAAACAGACACAATTGGTAAAATGTCAAAAATATGGTTACAGCAGTCAACATTGTGTTATCATCTTAATCACTATAAAACAAACAAATGTTACGAAGAAGCACAAAAGGGCATACATCAAATTTAACATCCTCATTATGCTTATATCATACGATTTTATTTATCTATGTAAAATCCACCTATAAAGGATGGAAGGTTTTAAGTACTGGCGTAAAATCCCGCATTTGAAATTCGCACAGGTAGACATAAAATAATTTTGTTGTTCAAGGTATAAAGAGATACATAAATACAGAGTCACGTAAAATGGATATCACAAAAACAGACTTAGCAGTAAAAGTAATATTAATAAATAAAATAATAGTGTGGTTCAAATTATGACGGGATATATAAGTCAGAGTCACGTCAAATGTATATCACAAAAACAGACTTAACAGTAAAAGTGATATTAATGAATAAAATAATTTTGTCGTTCAAAGTATGACAGAATAGGGGCTCACGGGTTCAAATTTTCGCGCCAACTGCGCAGGAAGTTGCGCATCGATATCGCAAGTCATACCTATTGTCGTAATTGTCAATGATAATTAATTTTGATTATTATAAATAATCTATTTTATTTAAATATATAACAAAAGAATGTTGTAATTGAAAACTGTAATTCGAGAATTTTATAAAATTTATTATTGCTATTTTCATTGTTGCAAATGCACTTCTGTTTTGTGGTAATGGCATGTTCTTGCCGGCGAGAGAAGATAAACACAAGATAAATCACAATAATCGGGAAGGTCTATTAACAGGACAGATAAAACCAGGACAGTTATTTTCGATACGTTTTCATCTGTAACTTTTGTTTTAACTAACATATTGTTAAAATTTAAATTGTATAATAAAGAACAGGGTATTTACTTACATTATTTGTAAACAAAATTAAAATAAAAAATTAATAAGTTAAAAAAAATCTGCCAGGACAGTTAAATTTTAAGGAAAAAATGGCTGAAATTGCCGAGAAAAATTTACTTATAATTGAAATAATTTCTCCAAAACAACTGTCTGGCATAATATTTTTGTACGATTATAAAGTTTAGGGAATACTCATTCCAAAAATCTAGAATTTAATATATTTTTCGATTTTTAAAGGTAAAAAAATCTGCCAGGACAGTAGCCTATTACGTTAGAAATTTTGTTGAAATCAGCTCAAAATCAAAATATAAAGCTAAATATCTTCTTCAAAATGAATGTCTGGTAAGCAAATTTTGGTTCATTGGAAAGTTAAAAAATAAGCTTTAAGTGATTATTTTCTAAGGGTTTAATATTTCGCGGTAGTGTTTTGCCATGGCTTTATTTGGACTTGTTTGTTTGCTTTTTGGCCTTGAATGTTTGTCCCTAATATTTTATTAACTATGTATTTACTTTCAGGTATCACAGATCGAATTTATTCGTTCATAGTGTGTTAATTTACGTTTTGATTGAGTTAAGCCTTCCAATTGATGTTTTATCGTGTGTTTTCTATGTTGTGATGTTATACTATTGTTTCAGAAAAAGGGAGAAGGTTTGGTACCATTAAAACGTTTAATCCCGCTGCAAATGTTTGCACCTGTCCTAAGTCAGGAATCTGATGTACAGTAGTTGTCGTTTGTTTATGTAATTTATACGTGTTTCTCGTTTCTCGTTTTTTATATATACTAGACCGTTGGTTTTACCGTTTGAATGGTTTTACACTAGTACTTTTGGGGCCCTTTATAGCTTGTTGTTCGGTGTGAGCCAAGGCTCCGTGTTGAAGGCCGTACATTGACCTATAATGGTTTACTTTTATAAATTGTTATTTGGATGGAGAGTTGTCTCATTGGCACTCACACCACATCTTCCTATATCTATTTAAGAAAATATACAAAAATTTGGACTTTTATTTCATTACCACAAAAAAAATCTGCCAGGACAGTAGCCTTTTGTGTCAGAAATTTTGTTGAAATTCGCTCAAAATCAATGGGTAAATTTGAATAATTTGTTCAAAATGCATGTCTGGCAAGAAAATGTGTGTTCATTGGAAAGTTTGAATTATCAGCTTTATAAAAATATAAAATTTTATGAACTTTTATTTTGTAAACATAAAAAAAATCTGCCAGGACAGTAGCCAACTATGTTAAATGTTTGTATAAATATGGCGGAAATCAACGTAACTTTTAATTATAAATGAAATAGTATTTTTATTACCATTGTCTGGCATACTTTTTTGATATTAATAGGACCAAATCATTCAAAAAATCTATAAACTTATTTTTAATCATTTCTCTAAGTAAAAAATCTGCCAGGACAAGTACCATATTATATTGGAAGTAGTGAAGAAATTTGTTTCAAATTTAAAATAATTTTCAAAGAATGATTTTTAATTTTATTCAAAGTTTGCAGTCTAAGCTTTATCATTGTTATAATCATTAAAGTGAATATATTTAGAAAACATAATTATTGGTGTGTTCATTAAAACATTATTTACTTATTTTGTTAGTTGATTAATTTGATCTCTTTTCAGTTTATTAAAGGTAGCAGACATGTCATTGAAAGGGTATGGGCTTATATTTTATTAATCAAAAACATTTCATACACATACATATATATAAATCATCATAAAATACAATAAAAAAAAACCAAAAAAACAAGTGTTAAAACTGCAAAATCTTTTTTTATATCGGAAGACAAGTAAAATCTTAACAAATTAACTCAGGTAAATTGTGTTTTGACAGTTATAAAAACTTCAAAGTCACTGATTGGTGTCAAATCGTTCAAAGGGTGTTTATTTTTTTTTTACTAATTAGTAATGTGTTTAGAGCTCAGGAATGTGTCACCTTCTTTCATCCCCGTACACGAAACGTGTTTCCAAATGTTGCATTTCTTAACTCCTTTCTGCCATTCACATCCTGACATATTTTCTACTGAATCATATTTGCCACACTCACAATTACATTTCACCACACTGACTAGTTTTATATTTCGGTTTACCTTTCATGACCAACAGACGTTTTTTATCATGTGAAAGTTGTATTTCTGAAGATGTTGTTAGTGTGCTCTGAGACTACTATAACACAGTCTCAGATTCCAAGTACTCTTTGATGCTTGCGGTAAAATTGAGATCTAATCAAATATTTAACTTTTAAATACACAATCAAATAGTGTTTGAGTTGGGTTTTTTTTCAACTGTAAAAAAACCCAATAAATATCTTCTCATAGGTATTCATTACCATACGCTCGTTTACGGTTGACATAACAGAATACACAAATACACAGATTCAATGACTGGTCGTAAAGTTTGGCACGTGCCGACCAAATATTTAGCTATAGGACAACTGTTGGGCAGATTTTGAGGTATAAATCTATTGTCAAATCGATACTTTTATCTTTTCCTAAAATTTATTTATTCAACTTTCTATTTCGATTTGAAACAAATTTCTCCACAAGTTAATTAAGATATAATAAGTTACTGTCCTGGCAGATTTTTATTTACTTTAAAAATGAAAATTGTTCAATTTCTTTATTTTTATTTTATAATTGGGTAAGTTACTTTATAACAGTAACAAAATAGTATGCCAGACAATAGCATAAAGAAACTATTTCATTTATAGTTAGAAATTGCGTTGTTAATTTCCGCCATTTAAACAGAAATTTAACGGAATAGGCTACTGTCCTGGCAGATTTTTTTTGTGTTAATAAAATAAAAGTTCATATAATTTTATATTTTCATAAAGCTTATATTCTAAACTTTCCAATGAACCAAAATTTGCTCACCAGACATTCATTTTGAAGAAGATATTTAACTTTATATTTTTATTTTGAGCTGATTTCAACAAAATTTCTAACGTAATAGGCTACTGTCTTGGTAGATTTTTACCTTTAAAATCGAAAATATACTAAATTCTAAATTTTTAGAATGAGTATTCTCTAAACTTTATAATCGTACAAAATATTATGCCAGACAATTATTTTGGAGAAATTATTTCAATTATAAGTAAATTTTTCTCGGCAATTTCAGCCATTTTTTCTTAAAATTTAACTGTCCTGGCAGTTTTTTTTAAACTTATTAATTTTTATTTTAATTTTTTTACAAATAAAGTAAGTAAATACCCTGTTCTTTATTATACAATTTAAATTTTAACAATCTGTTGGTTAGAACAAAAGTTACAGATGAAAACGTATCGAAAATAACTGTCCTGGTTTTATCTGTCCTGTTTTAGACCTTCCCAATAATCGAACACGTGGGCTGCTTTTCATGAATACTGAAACGCAGATCGAAAATATTAGAACACGATCTTCATTTTAGTAGCTTATGAAACAGTTTCACACTTGTTTTACATTAGAAAAGGACACGGAAATGTGCGTAAAATGTATGTAATATTTTGTAAACAAACAATGAATAACGTATCCTAGTAATTCTTCTTTAAGTTTCTAGCGATCCTTCATTTATTGAAGATTCTTCGCCATATAATTTACATCGTCTGCGAATGATTCCAGCACAAGAGTGATTCACGACCATAAAATCATTTGAAAGTTATTTTTTTTTAACGGAAATGAAAAAAACAACAAAAAACAGGGACAAAAATTAATGTGTATTATAATTTATATAAAACTGAGAATGGAAACGGGGACAACAATCCGACGACTAAATAGCAGAAAACGACCCAAAGCCACCATGGGTATGAATCTATGATGGGTATAATTTCAACACAGCAAGAAAATCCAGCCCCGGAGGCAGGAATCAGCTAGTCCCTAAACAATAATGTATTGTCCAGGGAAAATGGACGTCAAACTTAACAGCAAAACATATAAATGAACCAAAAAATTAAATACATACAAGACTAAAAAAGACTAGAATTTCCTGACTTGGGACAGGGTGAGGCGCAAACAATATTTCAGCGAGCTGAAACATGTTTTGTCAGATGTTAACCCTCCACTATACCTCTTCCCAATGTGGAATAAGCATCACACAGCAATACCCACACAAAATGAGTGATGCTCATTTACAATGTACTTGTGATAAATGTTATGACACATTATTTACAGACCACTTAGGGTCCAGGAGTCGTTTTCACATTAAACTTACAACTAAGAACGATAGTACAATGTAAGTCATAAACAATTCATATACGGTCAATGTTAGTTGTGAGTTTTTTTTTAATTCAACTCCGCGTGTGTTGACTAAATCACCATTTATTTGCGGCTTGGCAGTTCTGATGTATTTAAAAAGAAGATGTTGTATGATTGCCAATGAGACAACTCTCCACAAGAGACCAAATGACATAGAAATTAACAACTATAGGTCACCGTATGACCTTCAACAATGAGCCCATACCACATAGTCAGCTATAAAAGGCCCTGAAATGACAAATTTAAACAATTCAAATGAGAAAACTAACGGCCTAATTTATGTACCAGAAATGAACTAAAAACAAATATGTGACACATCAACAAATGACAACCACTGAATTACAGGCTCCTGACTTCATGGACTTGGGACAGGCACATACATACAGAATGTTGTCTACATCAGACACCATAAGTAAATTAATACTAATGACCATTTGATTTTTCGGAAAAAAAGGCAGGAGTTTTTTTTTGCAAACAGAATTTTCATTTACTCTGTTGTTACATGTAGTACTCTGTTGTTACATGTACATGTAGTTCAGATTATTAGTCCCCTACCGACGAAGTCGAAGGGGACTTTAGGTTTGCACTCTGTCCGTCTGTCTGTCCATCCGTCAGTTTGGCAAATCAGTTTTCCACACTTTATACGCCTGTTTACGGGACGTATTATGGTATACCGTTGTCCGTCTGTCCGTCCGTCGTCAACATGTCGGACATTAACTCAAAAACGCTTTAACCAATTTGCATAAAACTTTGGTGAATTGTTTATATCTATTGACGTGAGCTCCCTTTCGTTTTTTATAAATTTTAGATTTTACGCTTCCGAGTTATGGGGTTTTATTCATTAAAAAAGGGGGATTTTCCAGTTTTCGGACAATAACTCAAGAATGCTTTCACCAACTTGCAAGAAATTGTGGTGAATTGTTTATATCTATTGACATGAGCTCCCTTTAGATTTTTATATATTTTAGATTTTACGTTTCTGAGTTACAGGGTGTTATTCATAAAAAAAGGGGGATTTTCCAGTTTTCGGACAAAAAATCAAAAATTCTTTCAGCAGTTCTTATGCAACTTTGGTGAATTGATATATCTATTGATGTAAGCTCCGTTTAGAATTTTATAAATTTTACATTTCTGAGTTATGGGGTTTTATTCATTAAAAAAGGGAGGATTTTCCAGTTTTCGGACAATAACTCAAAATGCTGTCAGCAATTCTCATGAAACTTTGATGAATTGTTTATATCTATTGATGTAAGCTCCCTTTACATTTTCATAAATTTCTAATTTGACATTGAGAATTAATTGAACTTTATTTGTTTATAGTCTGACAACAGATTTACTAAGTATTGCGCAACAGCACAGTGTATTGCACAACAGCAAGAAATCTTTAATTGAATATAAATTCAATTCATATAACCAATTTCAAGTTCTTTGACTGCATTTATTCAGAAACCTATAATATTTCAAATATTTAATTACAATCCAAATTCAGACCTGTATCAAGCTTGAATATTGTCCATTTTTGCCCCAACTGTTCAGGGTTGGACCTCTGCGGGCTTAGTTTATTTTCTTCATGCTTGAAGATATTGATTTGATATTTGGTGTATTGTTTTATCATGACAAGTTACAGATCAAGTTTGAATTATTTTCCAGTCTGGTGTTTTTTTGCAAGAGTTATGGTCCTTTGACTTCGAAAATTTCACTCAAATAATCAGTTTTCTGCACTTTTTTTCGTCATGGTTGAAATATATTGATTTGAAAATTGGAACATAGTTTTATCATGACAAGAAACATATCAAGATTGAATTTTGTCCCGGTCTGATGATTTTGTGCAGAGTTATGGTCCTTTGACTTAGAAAATTCGCTTAAATAATCAGTTTTCAACATTTTTTTTCGTCATATAGATATAGGAAGATGTGGTGTGAGTGCCAATGAGACAACTCTCCATCCAAATAACAATTTATAAAAGTAAACCATTATGCTTGGTTATATTGACTTGATATTTGTTATACAGTTTACTCCATGACAAGTTGTAGATCAAATAAGAATTTTGTTCCAATAGGCAATACAATGAATTTTTAACTGGTAGGGGACTATGTATTGCCATGCAATACTCGCAGAATGCTTGTTCATATATATGAGTCGTTTTGCTCTGATTCCTGTTGTTACATACTTGTTTCCCCCTAAATGTGTTTCTCACTAATTCCTGATTGTACTGTGCATGCTTCTACTAGGTTATCTGGCTGGAATTTTTAAAGAAATTGATAAAAATACAAAACAAATATGAACTCTTTAAACATTTTATGTACATTTTTGGTTGTGCAATGTTTCACGGGGAAAACTTTGATTTCAATCCCCAAAAACTAAGAGTTTTCTCAGCTGTATATATGTTGTATATTTAAATATTGGGAGTAACTCCACCACCCTCTTTTCAAAAATTCTGGGTCCACCCTGTAGATTATTCATGTAAAACTTGGCACATATCAAACTGTGTTGATTATTTAATAATAACATGGATAAGGTGAGGTGCATATTAAACTATATATTTTAAACAATTTACTGTTGTATTAAAATTTTGTTCTCTTTGCAAAATTTTATGTCAAATGTTTTAATTAATAAAGTTATACCAGTATATGTTTTGCTAGAACAGTACACTTTTCATGGACAGAATTAAAAGTTAGATTAATTCAAATCAGGCTATGCTTATAAATTAGTTGGAATTGAAAAAGGGGGGTACATGTAATAGTTCTTATAATTATTATCACAGTGGCAACATGTAAAAGGTTATTCGTGTTATTTCATTGATTTGATACTTTTATAATTTCTTTATTACATACAAATGAACATACATTTATTGTACATTTTAACATATGGGAAGTGAACGTCCATATTTTGAGTTAGAGCTGGTAGATATTCTATGATTTCAATATATATTTTTGCCTAAAAGTAGAACATTATATTAAAAAAAAGATGTGGTATGATATCCACATGATCCAATAAAACAAAAGAACAAATGACACAGAAAGTAACAACAATAGGTCACTGTACCACAATGTGCTCAACAATGAGCAAAGCCCATGCCACATAGTCAGCTATAAAAGGCCTGTAAAAATCTTATTGAGAAAGTGCAAGTCTAGTTTTTTTTTTTTATATTTTCATTTACCGGTATTGCCTAAAAGAAATGCAGTTAACAAAATGTTACAAATGTGTATCCAAGATTTCGAAAAAGGGCAAAAGGCTTCCCAAACTAGGCACCGTTTGAAGTGGGACATGTAAAAGGCTATGAATTAACCATATATGTACCTCCCTAAATCCACCTCTGTGAAATAATGAAATAATTTAATTTTCAAACTGAACAGACATTTTTATAGACTTTGCATGACCTTAGACCTTAGATTAGGGAATTATAAAAGAGTTGACAAAGTAAAATACAATCTTTATTAAAGACAATACTGATATATCCATTTTAATCATTTAGCTTAGGCAATTAATTTTTACATTTAATAATTTAACAATTTTAACTACATGTACACATATCAATTTTGTGGTTTAAAAATTTAATATTGCAAAATGTGCTTTTAAATGCCCTAATATATTATGTAGCATGTATTTAAAGCAATTGAAGAATCATTCAATGTATCAAGGATTCAAGATTTATTACAATTATTCAAAATTTAAATTAATATGTGCCTGTGTCTGAAAAATAAAAGATTATCAAAAGAAAGTGGTTTTACATGCATGACATAAAATGTATTTTTTCTACCAATTTAAAATTTTAAGGTTTTTAATTCTTCCACATGAGTATAAAATGTTCTTGGCCATGTATAATTAAATTAAAGAAAACGACTGTGCAAGGGCTGTAAAGCCAGTCAAGGTCGTTAAAACTCCCATCATCATCATGATTGAAAAAGTTATTTGGTCAATTTAGGCAATAACGCATATTACACATAAAATTAATACAGAAGCTATAGGAAATAAATTCTTTTGCATATGTTAAGAAGTACAATGTATGCTGATGCAATATATTTTCAATTTTTACTTTTAGTGGAAAACTTGCATGTAATTTTAGTCCCAATTGTCATACACATGTTCATTGTATTTGGTGAACTTAATGTTCTATCAAAGAAAATAAAGGTAGTATATGAAATGAAAAAGGTACATTTATCAAAATAATTTACTGTTGAGAACTCTATAAATCTCAAAAACACGGTTTTAGCATAAAAACATGTGTGCACTTAAAATTTTTGTGGGGGGGACAGGTATTTGCATAACCTGATTATACAGAACAGGATTTTAAAAAATTGGCACACTGTGAAAAGAAAGTCATAAGGTTATATGAATAAAATAAACCTGTAAAGTTGGCCTGCTACTAATCAAACCATGCTTTGCAACACTTTTAAATTAGTTAATTTTTTTTTGGAATTTATTGAATCTGAATAAGTAATTTATGGGAACTGAAATATGATCATAAATGAGTACTTTTGTCACAATACTGCATGTTGTTATTTATATTTATTTGAAAAAGTTGCCAAGATTGGATTTTATTATGCCCTGCCACAAATGTGGATAGATTATATAGATACTAGTATACCCTTGTCAGTCCATAAGTATGTACATCCCTTTCCAGTTAAGTTTTGCATTTAGCTCCATTTCTCAGAAACTAATGGTAATATATCAATGATATTTTTTCTCCACAGACATCTTGTATACTAGTAGTACAATACATTACTTGAGTCACTATGACCTACATTTATTGCTTTTGTGTCTTTGGCTAAGTTTTGTGTTTAGGTTCATTTCACAGAAACCTATTGTGATATATCACCACTACAGTATTCTTTTATGGTACCACTCAGGTCATCAACAATTTGATTACTGTGACCTACATTTAATGGCAGGACATCCTGTGTCTTATAGACACATTTTCTATTTAATACAAATCTAATAACACACTATTTAACCTGAAATTTTTATGTTATGTTATTTCAAAAGCATAAAATGGATAAATTAACAGATATGAAAAAGGATTAAATGGCGGGTGTATCAGGTTCAACTATCTCATTTATTAATTTTATACATAAACAAGTACTAGGAAATGAAAGAAGAATTTGTCTATGTCAAACTTAGATATAAATGGATCCTCTAATAATTCCATTATACAACAAACATAGAAGTTGTCCTGTGTGTTATATTTGTCAGCATTGTGTATAAAATTTCAAATATATATAAAAAGAAGGGATATACGGGCATGATTGCCACTGAGAAAACTTGCCACCAGAGACCAATAGGGATAGAAGTTAAGAACTGTATGTCCCCATATGGCCTTCAACAATGAGCCAACTCCATATCGTTTAGCAAGCTATAAAACCAAATGACAAATGTAAGGCAATTCAAACATGTCAAAACAGCCTGATTTATGTACAAAACACCAAAAAATAATAAAATACCTTCTTGCAAAGTTTCATCAAAATTGGAATACTAATGGTGGAGATCCTGGGTGGGATATTTATTGCAGATGAGGATTGTCTTGTAAACTGAAAAATCAGTGTAAGTCAGGTGTCTGAGTGAGTCTAAGTTTCATAAAAGGCAGAGTCTCCAAGTTTTATTACAATCAACCAAGAGATACTCAAATTATCAACTGAAACCAGTGGTATTAAGCAAGAGAACGGACAGACAAACTAAGAACTATTTTCCCAGGGATTCCACAGTTCATATAAATATGCAGGTTTTAAAAACAAACACACCCCTATTATAATAGATACTGCCTGCTCATTTTCAACTTGTATGGTCTTGAATTTGAACTGAAAATTTTAAAAATCCCAAAAATGAGTGATTTTCCATTTTGACGGCTGGTTGCCATGGCAACCAATATGCAAATCAACTGCACTTGTTTGGAAATGTTATATATATTTTATATGGTCTTACATGTATAGAAGGTATAACAAGTTTTTATAACCAGGTCTGTTTATATATGGTCCCAAATTAGAAAAATGTGTCAAAGACAGAGTTATCTCCCTTTTTGAAAAAATCCCATTATTTTTAATGATGTTAATTTTTTGTCTTAACTAGACGGTGACTTGTTGATTTTATTTTTGATTAATTAAAAAGAGTATTGAAGCAACAAAAAACACAAAATAAAAAATCTTATATTAGGTTTCATGAGAGATTCTTCAATAAAACTAGCTTTGCATTCATTTCCCTATCATTTCTATAGTAATCTTGAACGAAAACCAATAAACTTTAACCCTTCAAAAATTCTTAACTAGACGGTGAACCAATTTTTTTATTTTACTTTTCCACTAAGCACATGATAGGGTTCATTTATAAAAAAAAAAAAAATATACCTTCATGTGCTACTTTTTGAGTAAATTGAGGTTCAAATTTCAGATATTTCCTCAAAATACGGATTTGTGGACGTATTTTTCCTTTCGATAGAAATACATTATCGGATAACTTTATTGTTTTAAAAGATAAACACGATCTGTTTTTGTTAAATTATTTGTAATTTATGTGTTATATAAATATTGCATAAATTTGTACATTTTATTTTACAAATAATTCAAATTTATCAAATGTTCATGAATGTAGGAAAAACCGTCATTTTTGCTGTATATTAATCAAATTTAAAAATTGCACTATTTACGTTTTCATGAAAATTGGTAGACATAATCATCTTACGTAATTAAACCAAATGTCATTTTAAAAAGGGGTCCATGAACTCGTTTTCAAGTTAAATCAGTTTGAATGATAAAATCAGCCGAAAACTGCATCTTTTCCTGATAAGTCACCGTTTGACGTCGCGAAAATAACAATTTACGTTAGCAACGTCATTACCTCTCCTGTAACTGTATCGTATGCCCTTAACAGTAAAAGTAATATTAAAAATGAAATAATTTTGTCGTTCAAGGTATGACGGGATACATAAGCACAGAGTCACGTCAAATGGATATATAAAAAACTGGACTTAACAGTAAAAGTAATATTAATTAAGACAAAGAAAGAATACTATAACACGTTATTAAGATGATAAACAACGTCATTACGCAAAATCTATACTTCAAGACCATCGTGTATTATTTGTGAAGTTGATACGGAATATTTATCAACATGTTCTTGGTACCTTCCGATGAACTTTTTTAGAAAAAGGACAAGACGTTCTTTGACATACCCCTGGTTCATCAACTTTCTGCTCAGACACTGGTGACGTTTTACAAAGTCTGAGTAGGAGCTGCAAGCTCTTGAATACCGAATAAGTTGGGAAATGTATATCCCATATGCAGGTGAAGTTGGTATATTGCTACTAAGGTGGGGGAAATTGATAATTTCAAAATTAAAATCGTCTCGTTTGTCATAGATTCTGGTACTGAGATGACTGTGTATGTCAAATTCGAGGTATAAGTCTAAAAATGAGGCGGAGGAAGCCGTGTCTGTTGTTTCTAGTCTAGTTCTGGTGGATATATTAATGGAACCCAATCAGAAAAGTTCGGATTGTTAATGGAAAGAACATCATCAATATATCTGAAAGTGAAATTAAATAACCTGGCTTCTTTGATCCTCTTGTTTTTGACAAGTGTCTGAAGGAACTCCGATTCATATGAAAATAAGAAGAGGTCGGCAAGGAGAGGCGCACAGTTCGTTCCCATAGGAATGCCGACAATTTGTTGAAAAAGTCTACCTCCAAATTCAACAAATATGTTGTCAATAAGGAACTCCAGCATACTGATCACTTGTTCCTCTGTGTAGCATGTTTTACCCTTTTGTTCGCTATTAACAAAATATGCCTTATGGTATCCCAAAGTAATAAATTTATAGCGTATGTTACCATTTTATGATGAAAAGCATTGTGGATTATTTCTTTTAGACGGTTTTCAATTTCACATGGGGAATGGTGGTATACAAGGTAGAAAAATCAAAAGTTTTGATAGAACTAATTTCAGAAAAGACCGAGATTTAAAATTATCCAGAAGTTCTTTAGAGTTTTAAGAATCCACATATGATTAATACCACTACGCGAGTAAACCGTTTCACAGTATTTCTGAAGACCCTATTTCACTGCGGACAGAATTTTAGTCAATCTAATGGACAATTCTTTAGTTGAACATGCAGATGAGCCGGCAATGTACCGTTGTTTGTACGGAATTTTGTGAAGTTTAGGTATCCAATACAAACAAGGTAAGTCCTCCGATTTGTTGTTCAATGCAATGTTCATTGAAGCCATGAAGGACTTGTGATTAGCCAAAATCTCATCCTTGTCAAATGAACGAGAACATCTCAATAATCGACATTGTGATAGAAAAATTATATGAAAAATCAAATAAGTGTTGTATTATTGATATGAAGCATTTAAAAGTCTTTTATATCCACAAAATAATAGTAATAAAAAATAGACAACGGATATCTTGCTTCATTCACTTAAGACATATCTCAGATACTGTCTTATACATGCATTCTATCATATAGTGATTAAAGTTTAGATAAGTTTCTATATTTTTCTACTCTTATTATGTATGTCGTTTAAACATATACAACATTGTGCAGAAAATTCACATTTCAATATGTCATGGTAGTAGGGTCAAAATGGTGAAGGAGGCAAGTAGAAAATATGCAAATGTTTCATTAGATGCTTTAGAACTTAACAAGGAACTTTGCGAGGAATTTCAACTAAAAACAAAATCCGTAGAACTGCTAGTAAAGACATGCCGTTAAGCCTACAATAAGCAAAGAGTTCAATTCCCAAGGACAGGTTGATTTGATAGACATGTAATCATTTGAATATAATGACTATAGTTTTTTAATGGTACGTGTATATCGTACTCCTAGTAGCAGTTAATATGCCTTTTATTCGTAATCATTGTAGAATAGTTTTAACTTGTAGTGTTTATTGAAATAAACTGTTGACATAGAGATATGTTTCGCCTTTTTTTAATTTTGATACTATAATGCAAATATTGAATCCAAATGGCAATATTTAAACATGTTAAATATGCAAAACATTCAGAGTCAATGAACCATGACTTATGCATGTTATGGTGCAGGTACAAATAACCAAATGGAAATGAGAAATGCCAATGTTTATAGAACTGCATACCAATACCATACACCTTATCATAAGGGAGCTACCATTTGATTTTTATGGGGGGCTAGGATGAAAAAATTTGTCCTGCATTTTTTTTTAGTTATAATCTCTGTCCTGCCTTTTTGTTTATCATTTTATTCGGTCCTGCCTTTTTTTATTGGTTTATCCTGACGTTTTTTACATAAATTGTCATCCTGCCTTTTTTTTTTACTCAAAACTCCTGTCCTGCCTTTTTTTTCTAATTTCATCCTAGCCCCATAAAAATCAAATGGTAGCTCCTAACTGGTTTTCTCTACAATAAGCTAAACACAAACTTTAATTTGTAAACAATGTAAAATTTCAAAGTCAATGAACCATGCTGAGTGGGTGGAGCAATAAACTCACCCGGAATGTAGACTTGCAAATGCTGATACAACTGCATACCATATATTATTGACTTAACATTAGCGGTTCCTCTTAAACTAATCTAATCACAAACTTAACATGAAAACTATGCAAAACATTCAGTCAATAGACCATGATTGAGGAACGGAGCCAAATAATTTCCATGGAATGAGATTTGCCAATGATAATTCATTTACATACCAAATATCATTGACCTACCACTAGTGGTTCCCTTAAACTGACCTAATCATAGACTAAACATGTTTATGTGAAAGGGTCTCTTCCGGTATAAATGAATAATAACCAGAAGACTTTCTAAGGTTCGGATACTTTATTACCAGAGAATAAAAACTCTGAAATAACAAAATTATAAACATTAATGATAGTTCATGTAACATAGAATATATTATACACATATTATATCACAGACAATTTTAATACAGTTTAGACAATTTCTAATATAATAGTGTTACTAAAAACAGTAGATACACATTTACTATGGAATGTTCATTCATTCAATTGTGTAGTGAAATGTACATCACATGTCACATGTACTTTAATTAATCGGTTTCTGTGACCGACATTTAAATGTAACGGTAATCAGTTTCATTGCGTTCATAACCAAATATAATTAAATGTATCTTAAAATTACTTCTCGCAAGTACATGAAAGTTTACAATTAAACTTCACAAATATTACAACATTCAAAAGTATTTACTATGTCTGAATACCGACATATAAATTCTATACAACTGATTTGCTAAAACGCGCAAATCGCCAAAGGAAATAATCCATGACTTACTATTATTTCTATAGTATAAAATAGTACAAAAACTACAAATTATGCGCTTACCACTTGTGGAGTGAGTTCTCCAGTAAATTAGGAACTTGGCACAAAGTAAATAATCTACATCAGAGTCCTGAAAACCAAAATACAATAATAAGAACGGACTCTTAGTAATTATATAAAATACTAAACACATGACAATTGTATTCAATTCATCTATATAAAAATAGCATTACGCAAACATGTAACTCGAATATTCTTTTCACAATATACTCTAATTTATCATACATGCCGCCATTTTTATACATGCAGTATTCGTAAAATACTGTTATTACGATATCTCTAAACATTACATAATTACGCTATGACCAGCGGCAAATATTACATCTCTATAAAAATATGACCTAGCTTCTTTACCAAAATACGTTCATATAAATCTTTCATTCCGGTGTTATAAACATGCAATCTGAAGAGTATTTACTCGAAAATAGGAAAGTTAACCAAATCTATTAATTCGTGTCAAAATGTTAATAATGAAGAAAGTGCAACTTACTAGTCATGTCTGGAAAACTATAAAGCTGAGTTTAGTAAATATACAATCTGTAAATATGGGTTTCTGAGATAATATAATCCGAGTCAATAATGGACGTCTTTCACTGACCAGTGTCCAGGTAAATTCTACCCAAAGTGCACAAAGGAAAACTCATCTTAACCGCCAATAACTAAGAACCAATCAAAACAAGAGTTCAATTTCAACCCCATGAATATGTATGAGTAACATTACTCAATACGTAAATTATATACTAAATCAAATCTTAAAGGATAAATATCCTTTAGTAACAATACTTTGCAAGAGTGAAATAATAAAACTAAGACTCAATAAGAATTTGATAAGTAGATTTTAATATAAATCAATGATTTCAAAGTGCAAATTACATAATTTATGAAGCATAAAAATCACTCTGCTACATATAGTAAACAAAAGTTTAAAAATTGCTAGTGATTTTGCAACATCACTAATTATGCCAGGATTTTACAAAATCCCAAATTTTACAAATTCACTGTAACATAAAATATATATTATATAACTAAATAATAACAATCCACGACTAAATCTTTCTACTGTGTGCACTCCAATAAAACAAGGAGTTTTGTCATGTGAATGACAGCAACTAAATATTAGTTAAGTCGTTCCCATTGAACTCAGTAGACATATTCAATAACAATGTTTATTTCATTTTCGACTTTTCAGTGAGACGGTTTGAGAGGTGCGTGATCTTATTTCCAAATTGTACTACCCGCAATATGATTTACTGAGCCAGAATTAAACGAGTTGTACAATAAACATTGCCATCCATTGAATACAAACGCAGCACATACATGGTCTGATAAACAGTGGTCGGCGCAACGGATTTTGCTTTGGCATTGTGTCACGTGGTATGGTTGATTTTGAGGTTCAACGTCTAAGCCATTTAACAGAAAATTTCTCTGTGTAATATCGCCTGAAATGATTAAAAGTTTTTCCAATACATATATACGATAACTGTATCTCGGCATTGCACAAGGTCATGTTTTTCTCTTACTGTTTATGACGTCTTTACACTAAATCCATTGGATGTTGGATGTGTACTGATTGATATTTCAGTCTTAGATGCATGATTTTTTTTTAGTACTTGTTATTGGCTTTGAACTACATGTAGCTGTCAGTAACTGCGAGTACTCTCAGATCTGTACTTAATGTCTTTTTGTTGTGGGGATGTATAAGTACCCTGCCACGTCCACTCTGTTGTTGAAGGCCGTACGGTGACCTATAGCTGTTAATTTTTGTGTCATTTGATCTCTTGTGGAGAGTTCATTGGCCATCATACCACATCTTCTTATTTTTATATATACGGAAAAATCGATATACTAGTAAATGCAAAATCGTTAACATTTTAACCTTATTAGCACTTGCGCATTACCTTGTTGACGGAAGCTGTCGTGTTGTAGGAGTATTACTTCCATTGTTTTCCCTATTAGTCTTTGTTAAATTGGCACTTTTCAAAAAATTGTGCAGAATATATCTTTGTTTCAAATAAAGAAGTACTTGGCACGAGTAAAGTTTTATCCTGTCCAGTAGTAGACAACATTTACATAACATTTCATTGCATATAAGATAATAACCGTCACTGGAAGTTAACCAATCAAATTTTCATCCCCTTTTTCCTGTTTATAAGCTTATTTATTTTTCATGTCAGGGCCTTTTATAGCCGACTATACGGCATGTTTTTTTCTCATTGTTGAAGGCCGTACGGTTGCCTATAATAGTCAACATTCACTTTCTTTGAACTTGCGTGGACTATCGATTTGCCCACTCAGATATCAAATTATGAAAATGTTTTAAAATATGCAAGAAGTAAAGTTGATTATGCTTATGGACTTGGTTTATATATGTCTCCCAGTGATATGGTATTACAAATTGATACCATTGTTGGTTATAATAACAAAATTGTAATTGCAACAGAAAATCAAACACTCGGTTTAAATGATGATTTAAATAATAAAATTTTGATTTTACCGGTCTCGATCCTGTCGATTTCCAACCAAATAATCCAAAACCGATTCAACAATCTCAATCAGAACCAAAAAATCAGAACCAAAAAATCAGAACCAGTTCAAATAGAAACAACACAAAAAATGAATATGACGAACACGAAGATAATAAAAAGCAATAATATTTGGAAGTATTGTATTAGGTATTACAGCACTTATTATTTATAAAATTTATTAATTTATTTTTAAATATTCCTAGCAGCAGCATACAATAAACCAACAACCAAAACAAGCAAAGCCCATAAGTTGTTTGCAAACCAATTTACTACGTCTTTTGTTGCAGACAATAACCAAGATACAATAGAACCTATAATACCTGGTAATGCAGCTGCTAATTTTCCTGCAAGAAAAGATAATAGTTTTCCAAGATTTTTAATTGTTTTTCATCCAGTCTTGTACACCACTTTTGATGGTGGAGGAGGAGGAGAAGGAGAAAAGTTGTTCCACCAGTAAATGTCTCAACAATAACACCAATAATCATTCCAAAAGCGGTTAAAATACTAGCTATTGTAATTCCTTGTTCTCTGAATAATGTTTTAATTCTTTCACCTAATGTTTTGTCTTCGTATAACACTTTATTTATTGTTTCTTTAATTCTGTTTACTTGACTACGTAGTTTTTCTTTATTAATATTAATTACTTCTAGTCTTGCACTTCTCTCAGATTCCAACTCTCTTATTCGACTACTTATTCTATTTATTTGAAATTCATCATTGTCTTCTTTAGCTTGTTCTCATTTAGTATTTTCTTTTGCTAAGTCTTTATTTGTTTCATTCAGTTTTGCTAATTCATTTGCAATCTCTTCTTTACTGATGTCATTGCACTGATTATACCATCCATCTCTCTTTTGTAATATCTGTTTGAGTTTCCATTTCTTTGTAAGATACTCCTGCTTCTACAAAAGAAGTTTCTATTTCTTTCACAGATGTTTCGGTATTACTTGCTGTTTCTAATAATTCTTCTCCTTCTTGTTGTGTAGATATTTCTTTTAATGGAATTTCTATATCATCGAGTTTACGAATTGGTGCTTCATTTAACATTCTCTGAAACTCTGCTCTACCTTCTATTATTCTATCAGATATTTTATAATCGTCTACACCCAAAACATCTTTGATAAATTCGGTACCACCAACACCGTATTCTCTTTGAATAGTGCTAAATTTATAAAATTTTAATACTCCTTTTGATAATATGTTAATGCAATTTCCTACCATATTCATCTTTTACATACAACATTGTTCTTCCATTAAAATCTTCTTTGGTAAAAAATCTTTGTAATTTTTGTTTGAATATAATTCATTATTTTCGTTATAAAATCTTTTATCATTTTTCGGTAATTTCTTTTCGCGAATTTTAGTGTCATTTTCTGATAAATCTCTTAATACCTCAGTTTCCTTGTCTATAGAACTTTGAAATTCTTCATCATTTCGAAAAGTAGTTTCTTTTCTTCATCATAATCATCACGATCAAATAAAGGATTTCCAAACTCAACACCTCCTTCAGCCATTTTTACATCAAAATTTTTATAGTTCATACATTGGGGAGGGTCATTAACTATTGTAATTTTATTAAAAAAATTAGATATTTTCCATTTTTTTTAATTCATTTCTTACTCTAGCTTCTGTGTCTTCTATTAATTTCTTTCTTTCACTGTCATTCAATACTGTTTGTGTTTGTTTTGTACGTATATTTTCTTTCATTTTATTGTATTTTTCCAATTCATCTAAAATCGATTTAAATTCATTCTCACTTATCTTTCCATCAGTTAAAGATTTTGATATTAAATCTTTTATACTGTTTAACTTGCATTCTGCCATTGTTTTAATTTCGTAGTGTTTCTTTGATTTTGTTGTTAACTTGCGTCTAGCAAATTTAATTAAACCTCCTAAACTTCCACATACAATAGCTGTAATTTGTATTGGAAGCAAGATAGGAAAAGCTATTCCTATACCAGCTAAAACAACGGAAGTCGAAATTAAACTTGTATCGACACCATCAGTAACATTGACTCCGCGTTTATATTTCTTGTATAGTGATTTACGTTTATCTCTCTCATTTATTAATGTTTTTCTATTTCTGTTATTTTTGTAGTCTATAATTTTGTCCATCTTCTGTAGGTAATTCTGGATATAATGGTATATCCATTGATAAATCGGGAGCTGTAGGTTGTTTCATTTTTAAAGTAAAATTGATTTTTTTCTCTCAAATCCCACAGAATTCTTTCACGGTGTGTTCTCCCGGCCTTTTTTATTTTTGTTTTTGAAATTTTTTGTTGTTTTTTTTGGGTGTTTTAAGGTTTTTATAAAAAGTAAAAAATTTATTTTGGGAGCAAAGTTTTTTGCTGTTTTTTGGGTTTTTGCTTTTTGTGAAATAAAGTGGCCTTTTGCTTTAAATGAAGGTATTTTTAGGTGTTGTTAAAATTATTTTTTTGGGAGGGTCCGAGGTGTGGGGTTATGTGTATTGCTTCATGTCTGTCATATTTGTTTTCGTAAATTGTTTTGTTTTAAATTAGGCCGTTAGATTTCTCAATTGAATTGTTTCATATTTTTAATGTCGGGGTATTTTATAGCCGACCATACGGTCTGGGTTTTTCTCATTGTTGAAAGGCGTACGATTGCCTATACTTGCTTACATCCACTTCATTTGAACTTTGGTGGAAAGTTGTCTCATTGGCAATCATATCACTTTTCCTTTTTTTTTTATCTTATTACTACTTTGTTCGAAAGTAAGTTAAATAAATGTTTATTAAAGTGCTTCTGTAATTACTGAAAAGTATAAGGCCAATTATACCAAAATTTATAATCAAATGTAAAAGCAGTACATTGAAGTGATTGCCATCATAAGAGGATAAAAACACATACGCACAAAGTAAGAAATTGGTTGGTTTAGGCTATTTAATCTAGTGGCAAATATTATATGCATATCAGAACGAGAACATCTCAATAATCGACATTGTGATAGAAAAATTATATGAAAAAATCAAATAAGTGTTGTATTATTGAAATGAAGCATTTAAAAAGTCTTTTATATCCACAAAATAATAGTAATAAAAAAAAAAGACAACGGATATCTTGCTTCATTTACTTAAGACATATCTCAGATACTGTCTTATACATGCATTCTATCATATAGTGATTAAAGTTTAGATAAGTTTCTATATTTTTTCTACTCTTATTATGTATGTCGTTTAGACATGTACTACATTGTGCAGAAAATTCACATTTCAATATGTCATGGTAGTAGGGTCAAAATGGTGAAGGAGGCAAGTAGAAAATATGCAAATGTTTCATTAGATGGTTAAGAACTTAACAAGGAACTTTGCGAGGAATTTCAACGAAAAACAAAATCCGTAGAACTGCTAGTAAAGACATGCCGTTAAGCCTACAATAAGCAAAGTGTTCAATTCCCAAGGACAGGTTGATTTGATAAACATGTAATCATTTGAATATAATGAGTATAGTTTTTTAATGGTACGTGTATATCGTAATCCTAGTAGCAGTTAATATGCCTTTTATTCGTAATCATTATAGAATAGTTTTAACTTATAGTGTTTATTGAAATAAACTGTTGACATAGAGATATGTCTCGCCTTTTTGTAATTTTGATACTATAATGCAAATATTGAATCCAAATGGCAATATTTAAACATGTTAAATATGCAAAACATTCAGAGTCAATGAACCATGACTTATGCGTGTTATGGTGCAGGTACAAATAACCAAATGGAAATGAGAAATGCCAATGTTTATAGAACTGCATACCAATACCATACACCTTATCGCTATATGTCCGCCATTACTGGACATCACAAAAGTTCCCGTAAAATTTTGACGTCATAATAGAAGATATCTGACGCCACAATGGAAAAGTTATTGTTGTATGACGTCAAAAGTTCAAGCGGGATAGATTCTCGGGTCAAGCGGGAATAGCGATAAGGTGTATTGACTTATCATAACTGGTTTTCTTTACAATAAGCTAAACATAAACTTTAATTTGTAAACAATGTAAAATTTCAAAGTCAATGAACCATGCTGAGTGGGTGGAGCAATAAAATCAACCCGGAAAAGAGACTTGCAAATGCTGATACAACTGCATACCATATATTATTGACTTAACATTAGCGGTTCCTCTTAAACTAATCTAATCACAAACTTAACATGTAAACTATGCAAAACATTCAAAGTCAATAGACCATGACTGAGGGAACGGAGCCAAATAATTTCCATAGAAATGAGATGTGCCAATGATAATTCATCTACATACCAAATATCATTGACCTACTACTAGTGGTTCCCCTTAAACTGACCTAATCATAAACTAAACATGTATAGTAAACAAAAAGTTTCAAAATTGCTAGTGATTTTGCAACATCACTAATTATGCCAGGGATTTTACAAAATCCCAAATTTTACAAATTCACTGTAACATAAAATATCTATTATGTAACTTAATAATAATAATCCACGACTAATTCTTTCTACTGTGTGCACTCCAATAAAACAAGGAGTTTTGTCATGCGAATTAGTTAAGTCTTTCCCATTGAACTCAGTATACATATTCAATAACAATGTTTATTTCATTTTCGACTTTTCAGTGAGACGGTTTGAGAGGTGCTTGATCTTATTTCCAAATTGTACTACCCGCAATATGATTTACTGAGCCAGAATTAAACGAGTTGTACAATAAACATTGCCATCCATTGAATACAAACGCAGCACATACATGGTCTGATAAACAGTGGTCGGCGCAACGGATTTTGCTTTGGCATTGTGTCACGTGGTATGGTTGATTTTGAGGTTCAACGTCTAAGCCATTTAACAGAAAATTTCTCTGTGTAATATCGCCTGAAATGATTAAAAGTTTTTTCAATACATATATACGATAACTGTATCTCGGCATTGCACAAGGTCATGTTTTTCTCTTACTGTTTATGACGTCTTTACACTGTTAGATGTGTACTAGTCCAGCTGATTCGTGCATATTTTTAGAAGAATTGTGGGTTTGATGATAAAAGCATGAAACTTTGTACAATTGTAAATATATATTTGGTAGTCAATTTAAGCTATGAACCCACTCTGAAAAATCCAATATGGCGGCCATTTTCAAGATGTCTACCAATCAGTCCAAATTTAACAACCATGTATAACTTAAAGCAAATAATATATAAACCGAATCTTTTAAAAACATATAAAATGTAATCCAACGTTTCTAGTAAGTTATCACCTTATATTTGACTTTTCATTTTTTTTTTCAAAATGGCGGAAAATTTCAAAATGGCCGCCAAAAAGTGAAAATGAACGAAACTGAGAAAAGGCTTTACTAATATTTATTTCTTCTATCGAATTGCACTTTGCAGTTTATACAATATTCTAGGGATTGCGTTTCCATGATTCTTTGATGATGCTTGCATGACAATTTAATCAAAGATCCCATAAATGGAAACATTCGAACGTTTTCAGGACGCCATCATAATATGTTTGACCGTTTAGTGCCATCTGAGTCATTAATGATATATGGATAAGTTCCACTTCTCCTTGTCACAACCCTTTCTTTTTCCTCGATTGTGGTAACATCAAGATGATAAATAAATAATACTAATCACCGAATTTCTAAGTAAAATGAGTAACATCCAGAGTGCTACCAGTTGGCCAGAAAATGCACACCTTCCTAACACCTGCGTTGACCCATAGTTTTGATGAAAAGGGACTTGTGTTGTTTATGCTTTCAATGTTGAATCATTTGCTCTTTATTTTTCAATGTCTGTGTTGTCGACCAGGGAAATTCTTGTTTATTCATCGTTTAAGCATGGAAATCCTTACTTCATTTCAAACGTCCAGATTCGATCAGACTTAAGATAATTTACATGTACCAATGGTTTTACATGTTTTAAATGTTGTGATTCTAAGGGTTAGAAAAGAGACATTTATAAATCCACTAGTATATGATATATGCCTAAACTGGATATGACTCATCAATCTATTTAAACAAGAGTACCTAGGTATGTGTCACTTGTTGAACAAAAACTGCGTATCCTTCTTAAGCACCTGAGATCACCCCCGGATTTAAGTGGGATTGGTTTAGCTCAATTTTTAGATTTTGTGTAGTGATTTGTGTTAGCAATTTTTTGCGTTTTTGTTTATCCATGTTCTTGTCTGGTTTTGTTTTACTAATGATTTTGAGTGCCTAAGTATCTTATCCATCGTTTTATCATCTAAACAGCAACACATTTTCACAGCAGTTTTCAAATGTTTCTTATGGACCGCCCATTTAGTGTTTGTCCCACTCCTCACCACATTTTAAACAGGACCGTACATAACATCATTGTCCTCCGCATTTTCATCTACCGTGACATCTGTTTTATATCTGTCAACCACATTCTATTACCTCATTACAAAATGCTGATGCCTCTGTGATAATTGTCCAATAGGGTATATGCCATCTGCATCATTCGAAGTAGCACACTGGGTAAAAGGCAGAAACATTCCTTCGCCTAAAGCTTTCACATGCTTTGAGAATGTTGTGTTTTTGCTTTTAAATCGTTCCTGGTGTAGAACATCATGTGGATTATCTGATCACGTTATATTATTTCAAAGGAGGGTTTAATTTTGTTAATTACTATGGCCATTTCTAGACAAAACACTATTAAACGCTGTAGTTGTGCGGTTTTGATAGTTAATCTGATTGCCCCACCTTCTCCTTTTACAAGTGTGTAATTCTACTATTGAGCTTGATCTACATTTTTCATTTACAAATTACGTTTGCAACACTTAAACTGTATAGTTTAAAAATGGCATGATATAGACGCCATAAGTTTGATGAAAAAATGCAAAGAACCGATGAATATGCAGTATAATGGAATCTTTGTACACTGATAAGGAACATTCTCTTAATGATCTCACATCAAAATGTCCAGTTCAATCTCTAATGTTGCAGACCAGTTGTGGTTAAGAGGACTTTAAATTTCCCTTTTATTACTCCATTCTTTGAATGTTACATAGTTCTCACCAGGGTCTCGTTCCTCATTAAGTACTATGTTTCCTTTGAACGAACACTTGTTCAACCACTGTTTTCTAACCAATCACATAAGGTTCTCAACGATACCATTTCTATATAAAGACCTTAAACAAAACTATTCTCTATTCTGCTCGAAATATGTTTGGCCTGTTCCACTGTTCCGATTTTCCAAAAGCAAAACAATAGTTGATCACAAGTGATAATTGATACATGTCTCGGAAAAGATTAACACATTGCTGGATTATATTCATGGAATGCCGAATCGTTGTGACAGGTTTGATATCTTCCTGTAACATCGGCCAATGCAGACTGATATATAAAGGTGGATGACCATTTTCTTGGCTCTATATGCGTGGAATGATGTCCAGACATATTTAATGTTTTCATTATCATCTGCTTCAAGCCATCAGTGTTATTATTTTATTAACTTATTTATACCATGCAAGGATTATGTTGCACAATTGAGTAATTATACCAGGTCGGCATACATGTATTTCTGGTAAGATGTAAGTAAGAAACGCATGCATATATTTCAAAGCAAAAGGTTATAACGAATTGACAAGTTGGACTAAGAAAATGCGGAAATATTGAAATTGTCGTACTATGGAAAGATTCGTTAGCCGTAGTTGAACTCTTGTTGTTGTCAATATTGTCCACGGTTGCTGTTGTAAAACCACCAGGTTTCGCAGATGAACCACATATTCAATGTTGAATTTTTCATAAATAAAGTATTGTAGATAAACAGATAATTGGATCATTCATAAATAACAAACGTAAACTGTACATATTGTAATTTAGTACCTCCTCTTTTCCTGGTCCTAGCATCCAGTAGAAGGCCTATTTACATTATGCGATTGTTTTAATTCAGTTGAATATAATGTTAAAGAATAATAGAGAAATAAAACAGACGTAACTTTGAAATGGATAATGTCATATTTGCCTCAATGGAATAACTTGACTGCAACTGAATATTTGGCCAAACGATTATCAACTAATGTTTTTAATGACTGTTGAAAATACTTTTGCCTACATTAAGTCTTCTTGAACTACCTGTATGTGCAGAATTTTTAAGTATCGTTGACATACAAACAGATTGTTGCGGTTGCTTGTTTAATTGCAAAACCTAAATAATTACTAAACAAGCACCTGCCTTGTTAATGGCTTGTCAAGCCTGATATTACTGCAATTTTTAGATCATTACTATGTCCTCTTCCAGTTAATCACAGAGAAAACTGTTCGACTCGAGAAGCATACATTCTAGTTAAGTTTTGCTTAAATATAGGAATACTGCCAGTGTCTATTCGTGATCACTCTTTGTAGATTACTGTTATGCAGGAATGGTACCGTAGTTACGATTTCCTATACTTTCCTCACAAATCTGTTTATGTTTGACTTTAGTAAATAAATGTGGCATGCACTTGGTATTATAGAGCACTTAGCTTTACTGAAGGTACGTCAAAACAAAACACTTTGTAACCTTCTATAAGGGAATTTTATCGATTTTGATATCTTATGGCGTCCATCTTGGAAAAAGCCGCCATATTGTAATTTCAAGTTGGGTCCATAGCTTATATTGTTCGAAGCACCCAGCACTACTAACATGACAAATTTGAACTAATATAAAGGATATTTGTTGATTTTGATATTTTGTGGCGGCCATCTTGGAAAAAGCCGCCATATTGATTTTTAATGGTGGGTTCATAGATTATATTTTTTGAAACAACCAGCACTACTGCCATGCAAAATTTTACCATAAATTTGACCTGATATCAGTGATATATGTCGATTTTGATATTTTATGGCGGCCATCTTGGAAAATGCTGCCATTTTGAAATTTCAAGGTGGGTCCATAGCTAATATTATTTGAAACACCAAGAACTACTACCAAATTTGATGCTTTTATCATCAAACCCACAATTTTTTCACCGATCTGCCGGACTATACTGATTGATATTTCAGTCTTAGATGCATGATTTTTTTTAGTAGTTGTTATTGGCTTTGAACTACATGTACATGTAGCTGTCAGTAACTGCGAGTACTCTCAGATCTGTACCTATTGTCTTTTTGTTGTGGGGATGTATAAGTACCCTGCCACGTCCACTCTGTGTTTGGGCTTTGCTCATTGTTGAAGGCCGTACGGTGACCTATAGTTGTTAATTTCTGTGTCATTTGATCTCTTGTGGAGAGTTCATTGGCAATCATACCACATCTTCTTATTTTAATATATACGGAAAAATCAATATACTAGTAAATGCAAAATCGTTAACCTTTTAACCTTATTAGCACTTGCGCATTACCTTGTTGACGGAAGCTGTCGTGTTGTAGGAGTATTACTTCCATTGTTTTCCCTATTAGTCTTTGTTAAATTGGCACATTTCAAAAAATTGTGCAGAATATATCTTTGTTTCAAATAAAGAAGTACTTGGCACGAGTGAAGTTTTATCCTGTCCAGTAGTAGACAACATTTCATTGCATATAAGATAATAACTAACACTGGAAGTTAACCAATCAAATTTTAACCCTTTTTTTCCTGTTTACAAGCTTATTTATTTTTCATGTCAGGGCCTTTTATAGCCGACTATACGGTATGTTTTTTTCTCATTGTTGAAGGCCGTACGGTTGCCTATGATAGTCAACATTCACTTCATTTGAACTTGGGAGGATAGGTGTCTCACTGGCAATCATACCACATCTCCTTATTTTTATATAGTCTTCACAACATAGAAAAGTCGAGACGGAGCAACATGAACCAAACCAAACTAAAATCCGGGAGTAATCTCATGTGGTCTGGAAGGGTAAGCGTATCCTGCTCCACATGAGACACCCGTCGTGTTGCTCATGTAAGAACAAATCCGGTGGTAATTCTCATTAGGTTATGTCACATTGGAGGGGTTTGGACTGGGATGTGGTTACAATTGAATACTTGGAAAAAACTAGAGTAACACGAATCCAACCAAAAACCAAGGGGAGCTCAGGTGCTCCAGAAGGGTAAATATATCCTGCTCCAAATCAGTAACATGCGCAGCTCTCTTAAGCTTCTTGGTATGCATGCAATAGTGATATAAAACCATCATTATCACACTTATCAAGACAAGATAGAACTCTTGATATTTCGTACCTAAGATTGTAATTGTCATATGTAATATAGATATTGATTTATCCTGTTTTCAAAACGGTCTAATTTTACGTGTTATACCTGCGCTGACACTCGTCGATATGGATGGATAACTTGCACTCGCCGTGTTTGGTGGATAACTTCCACCAATGGTTGTCATTGTGACGTCACCAACCTGATCAATATCGTTTGATATCGGGAGCCTATTTTTTGTTGGATCTATTAAAAGAATTATCGGAATCATATCTGCAATTGCCGTCACAGTTTAAGCAGAAATTGTAAAATAAGATCGTGAAGTTCTTGCAATTCAGATTTTGAAGTTCCTTTGGGTATCGATCGTGTTAAAAATCGTTATATATATGACATACATCAGAGCATATGTTGCATTAAATCTAGTTTAAGTTTACTTTTGATTTCGGTTCTTGAATAGTTTGTTGTTTGGTTTCAAACCGGTTTCGGTTTAACAGTAACACAGCATAAGTTTTGATCTCAGCTAAGAAATTGTGTAATATAAGTTGTTCTTCATGAAAAAAAAAAGAGGGAGGACATACTTTGATGAAACAGAATACAAATAAAATAAAAAGAGAGAGGACATACTTTAATGAAATAGAATACAAATAAAAAAGAGAGAGAGAGGACATACTTTAATGAAACAGACTACAAATAAAAAAAAAAAAGAGAGAGAGGACATACTTAAATGAAACAGAATACAAACAAAAAAAAGAGAGGACATACTTTAATGAAACAGAATACAAATAAAAATTAAAAAAGAGAGGACATACTTTAATGAAACAGAATACAAATAAAAAAGAGAGAGAGAGGACATACTTTAATGAAACAGAATACAAATTAAAAAAAAGAGAGAGGACATACTTTAATGAAACAGAATACAAATAAAAAAAAGAGAGAGAGGACATACTTTAATGAAACAGAATACAAATAAAAAAGAGAGAGAGCGGACTTACTTTAATGAAACAAAATACAAATTTAAGAAAAGACATCGCCTTTTATTAAAATGCACACGTTTAAAAGGTAATGCATGATATCTTACATTGACAAAGTAAATTGTTCAGTCTAGTGCAGTCTTTACTGTCCCACCGGAACTCACTTCCGACTATAATTACACACTTTGCAATGTCCATGTTGTTTGGTTCACCTTGCATCCAGTCCGTGAAAAGTGCTGGTGTTCCATCGCTCCAGGTAAACTGGGTTCCGTTAAGTGTTAATCCAACCCAGAAAGTATCTGTTATAGTGCTTCAAGATACATGTAGGTAATAATAAAACATCAGTAACGTTTTGTGTTGTGTTAAATGATATAACAATTATCTGTTTTATCTTTTTACATTCGGTTAGGAATTAAATAAGGTTAACCGAAACATTGTAATATAAGGTCATTTACTATCATCAGCTTATAAAATTTTTTTCTATTATTGATCTTAACATCTTCACAGATGCTTTACAGAGAAGCCACAATGACCTATACTTTAAATATATGACAAACATCATAGCATTTGTTGCGTTCAATCTAGTTTTATTTTTAATTTCGGTTCTTGAATGGATTTTAGTTTGGTTTCAAACCAGTCTCGGTTTAACAACAGTAACACATCACAATTTTGATATTGGTTTGTTTAACTGTTCAAATCACATGAGAAGAGATCGTTTAGTTTAGAAATCTGGGTTTTGATTTTCAATAAACAGATTTAAAACCAGTTTTGGTCTTAAACTAATTTGGAAACGGTTTGGAATAACAAATAGAAGGGTTATCGAACCTTCTAGAACCGGTTTAGAGGCAACCAATAAACCTTGTTTTTAATTTTGTAACATTTGCAATACGAAACAACACCGAGGTAGAACTTAGAGTATACATTCGAACTAAACTCGAAAGTAAAACCGAACATCAGAAATGAAAAGTAAAAACTTATTCGTAGCCAATCAATATGATTTATCTTATATCATATGATCAGTTTCTTCAAGATGCATTTGTCGCCTCATGTGACTGTGTATTTTTTGTTTCTGAGAACTCTCTTTAGATGTAGATGTGAACGACCAGGTATTAAAAATCCCTTAACCCCACCCCCCAAAAAAAAATCAAGGACCAATTATTCAGAGAAGAATAGAAAGTCTTTCCAACATTAAATTTCTAAATGATTGATGAGAAGCCATTTCCGGTTTACTCTGTTACTTTAGTCGTCATATCATACTGATTTTATAAAATGTAGGGTTTCAGTATACCTTTGCTAAAATAATAATTTTCTACATCCGGTTAAAATATGTCAAATGATAACTTTATTTACAAGGATTCGAAAAAATATGATTTCTTTTGTCTTTTCTTTGAAATAAGGGAGCTATTGTGTTACTTCCGGTTTAAAAAGGTCACTTCCGGTTTCATATGAAAGCTTTCCTCCCATTAATTCCATTAATTTATATGAATGTTATATTGATATTTTGCTATTTCCGGTTCACAGAAGGTCACTTTTGGTCTCATATGATAGGTAACTGTATTCCGATTCTCAAAAAATATGGTTTCTTGGTACTTTTCCATGAAAGAAGTGCAAAAAAGGCTACTTCCGTTTACTCAGGGTAATTTTGGTTGACATTTTTAAGGTCATATGTCACCCGACCTTTTGCTAAAGACCCTAAGATTTAATCATGTACCAGTTTGAAGTAATAACCAACCTTGAATTTAAACATTTTAGGGGCAGTAACTCCTGTAAGATGTCATTGGATAGTTTCAGATCAATTGTACCATATCTTCATCACAATAATGCAAACATTTTTTTTAAAGTTTCAGAAGAGATCAATCATAAGCAAAAGTCAAAACTGAGAACATGACCTTGATATTTGACCTTGATCTCCTTTCTTTTTAATGGACAAAGGTTTTCAAATTATGATACCATAAGTCTCTATCATTTACGGGTCATGTTATACGTACATTAGTATATCACTTATTTCTAATACAGAAGGGGAAATAAATCTCATATGGAGTCTTTCAAACTGAACTAGTACACATTATTGTTTAGGGGCCAGCTGAAGCCCAGCTCCGGTTACGGGATTTTCTCGCTGTGTTGACGACCCATTGGTGGCCTTGGGCTGTTTTCTGCTTTTTGGTCGGGTTGTTGTGTCTTTGACGCATTCCCTGTTTCCATTCTCAATTTTATTTGCATTGCGTTGGTAAAATTGAACAGGAGATTCTAAGATTTTAAAACTAGCAATTTGAAATGTCAAATTAGTCGATTCCGTTGAGGGTTATGGAGGATATGCGCTCACAACAAAAACAGTGTTAGGAGAGATAACTCTTACAAATTACAGTGTACGGTTAAACAGGGCGAGTTTCAAAAGCGCAGTAACATTTTACTGCTCGATATAATTTTCCAAATATCTAAGCGACATCTTGGGAAACCACAATACAGCGCAAGAAACAAATTCACAGAAGAAGAAAACTAATGAGAGCAAAAACAAAAGGTGTTTCCACAGAAAGGTGGAAAGACTTGATAAATCTTTGAATTAATAGACCTGTTTATATTTTTTTCTTTTAATGCTCCGATATATATTTCGAAAGTGGAGGACCTTGTCATAACTTCTGCATACTGGTACTAGTATTCAACAATGTTGCTGATTTATAAGCCTTTTTTACTTAACCCTTATTCAAACTGATATCAACTTACATTACCACAATGGCCAGTTTGCGTGTTATTGAAGGAACATGCGTGTCATTAGCTTGGTATATTGCCCAAAAATCAGATTGCGTGTTAATGAAGGAACATGTGTGTCATTAGCTTGATATATTGCCCAAAAAAATTCCACGAAGCAGATAGAAACTAAACAGTTACAGTAAGCGTATCAACAGATCGAAATGAGGTATGTTATTTGTTTCAGTTCGTTTTCATTGAACTTTTTAGTTTGTCTTCTTTCATAATTTCATACCGTTTGCTAAAATGCATGACTTTTTAAGATTCGAATTCTTTGAACGCACGTATAATTATGTCATCGTGATTTCATAGAGGTTCATCTTATGCGTCAAACTGGAAGACTATTTTATTGTATGTTTGAACGATGATTCGAAAATAAAATTCATCTTGAATTGTCAGTTATGACATGATAAGCACCATTAATATAATTGATAATGAAAGGTCTGGATGGGGGTCCTTCAGTTCTGTATTCTTTTAATTTTTTTAGGCAATTTTTCTCTATTCATTATACTTTTTGCCAATTATTGTCTATTCTTTATATTTAAGCACCTCATTATTTTCTATTCTTTATTTTTTTGATCCATTTTTTCTTTTTTCTTTATATTTTTTGTCCATTATTCTATATTCTGTAAACCCCCATCCGCACCCTCATAATGCAAATGCCTAGGACAAGGTTTAACAAGAATGGTGTACATTGTAAATGTCATTGTCATGCAACGTGTTACGCAATAGACCACTTTCGAGTTTGTCCGTCACCGGAAAAAAACTCGTCAATTATGCGCGCCTTTATGACGTCATTTACCAGATAGAGGGGATCGCCTGTATCCTTGCACTATTAACGTTCATCAAGCGTCTTAGTGATCGTCATTGTGCAGGATAAACTAGAAATAATGTTTGTTTGGTAGGTACTTAATCACAATTTCCTAATGACAGCAGTGCTGATTGTCAATTATGAAAATTCAATTTGCTGAACAGTTCGTGCAATATAGCATCATAGTTTTCCGACCAATTGCTCAACATGGGAACGGAAGTGACGATGCCCCTAAACGCACGAATGATGTTCACTATAACCAGAGTTTATGACGGAAATGCATCGAACTCGAAAGTTCTCTATTTCCTCATGCATATTCAAGACGACAACAAATTTACAGGTAGGCTCTAAAAGGCAGGCCAATTGGAATGAACGACGGGAAATTAAGGTTGCAATTTAAAAACGGGCATATTGGAGAGAATTTGCCTTGCAACAGGCCACCAAAGACTCCTAAGAAAGTTATTACAAGGGTCTTTTAACTAGGAAAAAGCGTGGCTGTCTTTTCACACGAGGCATCGGATTGTTTAATTGATGTAAACTTGATCATTCTTACGTTTATAATAAAAACATGTGTAAATATTTGTTCGTAAAGGTTAAACAATTAAAAATTAGTTAATTAACAATTTAAAAAATAAGCACCTACCCTGATCTCTCTTGTGTCTTTTTTTTATATTAACAATCATGTACTAACCCCACCAATTATCGAATGCTTCTTTATATTTTCATACCAAAGAAAGAGTTATATAAAATAAATAGTCGACTACGCCATCTCCTTATTTTTATATAAGGATGAACTTAGGATACAAATACAAAGATTTTGAATATCAATATTTAAACAATAATAATTCTAAATTTGTGATTTTTGATCGCGAGAGAATGAAATTGGTTGATTTAAAACAGGTTGCTATATTTCATTTTGAAGACTCGAAATTAAAGTGGTTTCATCTTCTTCACGGATACCATTAAGACGTATATATGATTGATTGATTGCCAGGATTGTTAGTTGGTTAAATGTTAAAAAAAATATGATATAACTTTTTTATTTCTTTCAGAACCAGATAAAGTTGCGTTTATGGCTAAAAATTCAGTTGCGTTGCAAAATATCCCTTCAAAGTCTGTTGTAGTATATAACACAGTCATAACGATCTTTGGAAATGGATACGACTCATCCACTGGTATTTTTACGGCTCCTTCCAACGGGGCTTACATCTTTTCCTGGATAATCCTTGGTCAGCAGAGGAATAGTTGTCTGCTCTATTGTCGGGTTGTTGTCTCTTTGACACATTCCCCATTTCCATTCTCAATTTAATCTTAACGGAAATATTGTAGCAAGAAACTAAGTATCGGCAGTAAGTGTAGAAGATCATCCTTCGGGAAGCCAAAACGTTGTTCTTGAAATTAAAAAAGGCGACAAAGTACTTGTTAGGATCCAAGGCGGATACAAAGGGCAGTACATGTATGTAAATGGATGGTAACTTTCAGTGGTTATAAACTTTAAAAAAAGATGTTCATGATGCATTAAAAAAAAGTCTTAAGATTTTATATTATTATTATTATAACATATATGACCGAGTGGTCTAAGTGATTAGACACAATGCAGACGGAGTTGCCAAGATGTCACAGAAGCATGCGGTGATTAAAACCCGCTTTTTGCTCAAATTGTACATATGGAAAAAACATACAGTAAAATAAAACCTACAGAATCCAGCTACATGTACATATATCATAACATTCCATATAAATGCAAATACGCCATGTTAAATTGTCAAATATATTGTATCACTTGAATGAATTGCCAAAAATATTGTATAGGTCTGTGCCATGCATTGTACATTATTGTTAATTTTCGATTGTACTTTTTATAGACCGAGTCGAATGTTGGTTTATGATGTGGTCTATTGTACTGGCGTATGTGTTTAGTGACTCCTGTTATTTTCATGTGTAATATCAGACTTGATATAAACAAAAATGTAACGGGGTAATAATATGTAAAACAATTTTCTCATCTGGATAAAACCTCTACTCCTTTTGCGTATCTATATAAAAATAAGGAGATGAGGTATGATTGCCAATGAGACAACTATCCACTAAAATTCAACTAAAGTAGATTTAAGCAATTATAGGCAACCGTACGGCCTTCAACAATGCGAAAAACCCATACCGTATAGTTGGATATAAAAGGCACAGACATGAAAAGTATGAAACAATTCAATCGAGAAAACAAACGGCCTCATTTATAACAAAACAATTAACGAAAAACAAATATGACAGACATGAACCAACGACAACCACTGAACTACAGGCTCCTGACTTGGAATAGGCACATAAAGAATGTGGCGGAGCTAAACTAGTTTGAAGGCGCGCCAACCTTCCCCCTAACCTGGGACAGTGGTGTAACAGCACAACATAAGAACAAACTATAAAAATCAGTTGAAAAAGGCTTAATCTAGACCACATGTAGTAAAATTAAAACAAACAATACAAATAGTTGTACTTTGCAGATACCAACATGATTAAACAAGAAAATAAAATACGTCGAATATATTGACATCGAGATAATTTATTTGGTTGCTGTGTTGCTGTCTTATTAGCGTTTATCCAACTTCTCCTTTTTATGATACATACTGTATAGTTGGCATTAATATATATGTAGAAAATTGGAACCGTTTATATGAGTTTGCTATGCGGAATGTGTTTTGCTTATTGTTGAAGGCCGGACGGCGACCTATAAATGCTATTTTCTACGTCATTTAGTTTCGAGGGGGGGAGTTGTCTTATTAGCAATAAGACATCTTCTTATTTATATATATAAAAGAGTTTTTATTTAAGTGTTTTTATTTACGATTGTTTTTATATATATAGATATATGTATATATATGCCACGATATCTCAGTAGCATGAGTTCGAATCCCGGCCACGGAAGAACAAAAAATTTGCTAACGCAAATTTACAGATCTAACATAGTTGGGCTGTTATTTAGACGAATTATATATACAGAATGTGTTTCCAGCCTTGTATCACCATCACTGGTGTTCCGATGGATAAAATCTGTTGTAGAGTCGTCACTGGTTCAGACGTACTTATAATATAATTATTTCTGTGACTGCATCTTACATTAATTTGTAGGATCCTTTACAATAGATAATTCAGCTGATCTGTAACAATTCCATCTTCATGCCTTATATATCATGTACTGTGTTACGACGCTAGATTAAAACTGACGAGGAAAGGTAACACCCGGCCACTGAAAGCTTTATTATTGTAGAGCCTAGGTGTTCGAGTGGTCTAGCGCGTCGGGCACAGTGCAAGGCGATTTAGTGCCACGATATCTCAGTAGCATGAGTACGAATCCCGGCCAGGGAAGAACAAAAAATTTGCTAACGCAAATTTACAGATCTAAAATTGTTGGGCTGTTATTTAGACGAATTAAATATATGCATTATACATATATGATCAATATAAGCATAAGCAGTTAAAATTGAAATATAAGTTATAGTATAACTTACTTTGGTGTATTAAGCGCATTTTTAGCGATAATGTGTTCCTCTTGAGTTCTCAGAAGAGCAGGATGTAATGCATACTTCAAACACTCAGCTTTTGCTTCTGCGTATGTCAAACCTGACACTACTGGCAGATAGTTCACTAAAATATAAAAAATGAATATAAAGGTGTAATATTAGGAACCGACCCTTCATCTTCGGGAGGATAAAGAAAAAAACATTGTAGGTCTGAACTTGAACTATATGAACCATTATAAACACTGTCCATGTTTAAACCCGCTGCATTTGTTTGCACCTGTCCTAAGTCAGGAATCTGATGTTCAGTAGTTGTCGTTTGTTGATGTGGTTCATAAGTGTTTCTCGTTTCTCGTTTTATATAGATTAGACCGTTCGTTTTCCCGTTTGAATGGTTTTACACTAGTCATTTTGGGGCCCTTTATAGCTTACTGTTCGGTGTGAGCCTAGGCTCCGTGTTAAAGACCGTACTTTGACCTATAATGGTTTACATTTATAAATTTTGACTTGGATGGAGAGTTGTCTCATTGGCACTCATACCACATCTTCTTATATCTATACACATTTACTATGGTATTGGTTGTCGAGTATAATATTATAAGTATTATATTGACATTTTACTTCCACATGTGTTTTTTTAAGTTTTCGTCACAATTATGTAGCCGCTGAACCTTCCGTTTTGTCTTTGATTTTATAAGTAATTAATTACATTAACATGTATACATAACATTTCTCAATATATTAATAAAATGAAAAACAAACCTTTAAATAAATTTGGTGCGTCCGGAGCGCTTTGTTGGTTTTATCTCCATTAGGAATACTTCAACCGAATAATCTAAAAGAAAGGACGCACAAGAGGAGCGTAGCGACCGAACGTGGGGCAAATGAAAAAAAAAAAAATATATATTGGCGCAAATGAAAAAAATGTTTGGTGCAAATGAAGTGTAGATTGGCGCAAATGCAAAACGCCGCTCAAATCACGTCGAAACATATCTGTTTAAAGTCAAAGTTTTATTGACTTTATTGAAATGTTGAAATTTCGAAATTCATCAATATCGAAATATTAAATTTAAAAAACCCCAAATTTAAATTTAAAAAGTAGAAGATTTAAAAGTTCTAATTTCGAGTTGAAGCCGACATTTTAATATTTTAATGTCAAAATTTTGTCTAAAAAAATTATACTAATTTCACTTTCACTTTGTCCCAAATATAAATCCCTAAATAATTATGTATACATCTGCATAAAGTTCAAACATGCATATTAAACCTTGACATAAAGTATGTCCTGTTCGATCTGTCATCTGTCGTCCTCGCCATGTGAAGTCCGATTTGGTCATCACAACTGCTACCCCAGAATAAATTTGTGGTGCAGTGGTATTCCAGTTGGCGTAAGATACTGCCTCAACCATGTTTTGCCAGATGAAGTTGGTCCCGTTGCCATACAATCCAATCCATATGTCGTTTGTAATAGTCCTAATATATAATGAAAATAATTGATTAACCAACCGTATTGACCTCAAGTTGTTTTGGGCCCTCACCTAATTTTCCATGAAACGGATTCAGCGATAATTCAGAAGAAATGATTTCCAGTATGTACTTTTGTTAATAAACTGACTGAAGTTGAAAGTAGTTCTATTCCGCTACCTGTCCATACAAAAAAAGGAGATGTGGTATGATTGCCAGTGAGACAAATATCCACCAAAGTTCAAATGAAGTGGATGTAAGCAATTATAGGCAACCGTACTGTCTTCAACAATGAGAAAAACCCATACCGTATGGTCGGCTATAAAAGGCCCCGACATGAAAAATATGAAACAATTCAATTAAGAAAACTAACGGCCTAATTTATAACGAAACAATATACGAAAAACAAATATGACAGACATGAACCAACGACAACCACTGAACTACAGGCTCCTGACTTGGGACAGGCACATAAAGAATGTGGCGGGGTTAAACATGTTTAATATGTTTTTTTGAAGTCGGAGTTTACATATACTGCTATGTTAAATAAAATCAGTATATGCATCGTTTGTAATGTTTATAATGTTTTACTAGTTGTATTGTTTGATTTTTTTCTTTGCATAAACATATCTTCTTTGACTGTTCATGACGTTAAAATACTAAATCCCTGGGATGTGTTTTAGTTGATTTCAGTCTCTGATGCATGATTTTTTATTATTAATTGTTTTGGCTTTTAACTAGCTGTCAGTAACTGCGAGTACTCTCAAATCGTACTTTATCTTGACCTGTGGATACTAGTTGTAATGCTTTTTGTTATTTAATCTTAACATGGATCTTGTCTATATTCCAGCTTTGATTGAATAACTACAAATTTTCACTTCTTCGTACTATGAACATCAAAATTATTTCATTTCGCCTTAAATAATGTTCTTGCACCTGTACAGGAAGTTTTATCTTACACTAATTGTATAGTTTTATTGCTGATATTCACCCCATATGTATCAAGTGTTAGATTAGTTTTATTGATATTAAAGAAATTTCTTGGTATTCCTAAACGGAAGATTTTATACACACAGAAGTAGAAGTATACTTAACAACAAAATTATTTTCGTTTACCTGTGTATAATATGACGCAGGTTTTTTCAAAAGTGATGATTTTCTAATTTTTATTAACTATGTATTTGCATTCAGGTATCACAGATCAAATTTATTCGTTCATTGTGTGTTAATTTACGTTTTTTGATTGAGTTAAGCCTTCCCATTGATATCTTATAGTGTGTCTTTCTATGTTGTGATGTTATACTATTGTTTCAGGAAAAAGGAGTAGGTTTGGTACCATTAAAACGTTTAATCCCGCTGCAAATGTTTGCACCTGTCCTCAGTCAGAAATCTGATGTACAGTAGTTGTCGTCTGTTTATGTAGTTCATACGTATTTCTCGTTTCTCGTTTTTATATAGATTAGACCGTTGGTTTTTTCGTTTGAATGGTTTTACACTAGTAATTTTTGGGGCCCTTTAAAGCGTGCTGTTCGGTGTGAGCCAATGCTCCGTGTTGAAGGCCGTACCTTGACCTATAATGGTTTACTTTTATAAATTATTACTTGGATGGAGAGTTGTCTCATTGGCACTCATACCACATCTTCCTATATCTATGATGGTCTTGATCTGATTTACAGAATAGTGAATGATAGGCAAAGGGTGCAGGATATAAGGAAAAAAAAATATAAAAAATAAAGAATAGAGAAAGATGGACTAAAACCTAAAAGTATAAAGAAATAAAAACACCCAAGTATGTATTTTTTAGCTCCTGTTACGAGGTTACTGCAGCTGAGCTGTATTTCGAAATAAATTTCTAAACATCTTTTATCTTATCTTGATACTTTTTGTTATTTGAAGAATTTAGGTTATTGGCAAATACTTCATAGTCTATCATGGTTAATTTATCCACATATTTATAAACTATTGCCTATCGTATGATCCTGTCTATTTTTAAAGACAGTTTGATGGCCTTGTGATTTTGATATTTGTATCGTGGAGATTCGAGATTAATCAAGCCTTGACTTGTCTTGTTGCTGTGTAACATATTTGTTTTTCGTTCATTATTTTGTACATCAATTAGGCCGTTAGTTTTCTCGTTTAAATTGTTTTACATTTGTCATTTCGGGGCCTTTTATAGTTGACTATGCGGTATGGACTTTGCTCAATGTTAAAAGGCCGTACCGTGACCTATACTTGTTAATTTCTGTGTCATTTGGTCTCTTGTTGAGAGTTGTCTTGTTGGAAATCATACCACATCTTATTTTTATATAAAACCCACATGACCTTTTATAAATATGCATACGATATTGGATAGAAGAATAGTCGATGGTGAATGACAATATCTATTTTGAATCTTTGTTTTTTTCTCCTTATTTTGTTCTTCCATTTCTAAGAAAGACCGTTTTACAAGAAACGGCTTTACTGTGAAATAATATATACAACTTCCGTACTCAGTGTTACATTATGTATCAATTAAAGGAAAAGAAAAAAAAAAAAAAAAAGAATAGGGTTCAACTGTAGAGTAGACTGCATGTATGTCCGCCAATATGATTTTGTTATCAGATCAAACTAATATTATTAAAAACATTAATAAATCGTATACAACAATAAAGTAAATGTCTGATAGTAACAGTCCCTGTCTTATCAAAATTAGTTGTCCACACTCTCATCGACTGTGTTTTTATGTGAGCTGAACTTAAAAGATTCACCAAAGGTTGTGTACTTTGAAATATTTAGCACCAGAACTAAGTAAAATATGTTGCAATATATATATCGTTACTTACATGCCATAAAGCTCATCCATGACGCGGTTTATTACCTCTGGATTGTTTAACACAGCAAGTTGTCCTCCTATGGCCTGGCATTCTACTGAAGCTTCATAGAAGTTGTACAATCCAGAGAGAAAGCTAAAGGAAGGCTGAGCGGGAGCTCAAAAAAAAAGTAATATTCGTCAAATAACTGACAAATTCTTTTATAATAATATTTTAATCTTTTGGCAGTTTTCCAACACAATTATTCATTAAACCTTACTTTTCCCCAAATTATAAGCCCACTATTTGCCCTGTTGGTTTTTTTCTCTAATTAAAACAAATATAAAAATTTAAATATTATACTCTTTTTGGTTGAACTTTTGTAGATTTTCTAACAAACAGCCATGAAAAATGACACGGGATTTATTAATTCAAACATTTTGGATCAAACCTTTACGTCTATCAACTTTCATATCTCTACTTTGGGTAAATTCCTTTAAAAGTTATTTATTACTTCAACCAACCTTTTTCTTTGGTTGCTACATTTGTACATATGAAAGAGTGGTATACGATCAAATTTTTCTACAGCCCTACCTTAATCTTTAAAGCGGGAGGTTTGTGTGCACGTAAGGCTGGTTTAATCCTGTCACATGTCGTGCTTATATCAACTCAAGATACATGAACCGAGTTTGTTTTTTGTGTTTTTTGTTGTTTGCATGTCTATTTTCTCCGAAGAGTTCGGTGCTGGTGGTTGGTGTTGTCTGATATACTGTTGAATATTTTTTCTCATACCTAATATCCTTTGTATCCATTACACTGACATATGGAATATAATGGGAAAGCAGCTTTTCAGGTAGGTAATATAAGAAATTAAGCTTTCGCAAAGTTTTTCAACAGACCCGCCTTTTCGAAAAGGAAGTATTCATTTCCGTAAAAACTAATTCGACCCTTTACAGAAAGGTCAGTGTAAACATTTCCGGATGCTCTTCCGTGCTCCATCCTCCCCGTTGAATCGGTCCCTTTACACTGCTAACAATGTATATCGTATTTGTGATGTTTAATAAAACTTCACCTTTTTTTTTTCAGACGATACTCTTATCTTATAATTTACGGAGTTGCTATTCGTCCGGCTAGCCGGACGAATAGTGCTAGGACTATTTGTCCGGCCATGGCAATGCGCATGTCACTTTATGTGCGTGCGGAAGTGCGTGTCATATTATCTTCAGCAGAACCAGGGGTTGCGTGTAATCCAATTACTGATTTACAATTTTGAGATCATGGCTGAAAACAGAGATATCAATATTTGTGATAAATTTTCCAGTTTCAGAATTTGACAAGCGAATACGATAGTATGAACTTCAAAGAAAGATCTAATTTTATAAAAGGGACTCAAAAATAACAGAAATCACAAGGAAAAGTGGGATATAAAAGGTGTTGATGTGGAATATAGGTTGTAAAAAGTGGGGATATGGAATATAGGGGACAACAAAGGTGGGATCTGGGGAAAAAAGAAAATAGATGGATTTAGAAAAAGGAATACCATGTGTCACCCCGACCCCCTCACGTAGTGTATTTCTCAGTTAGAACAATAAATGCAAATAAAAAGAAAAATTCCACCTGGGAATCCTTATAAGATTTTTACAGTGTTGTTTACTTTTTGGGGAAAACATTATAGAAACATCTACCACCTCTCACTCAAAATATGGATAACTTTATGTTAAGGGGGTCTATAATTTTGTTTGACAGCTTCCGACATAACAATTTTGTATCTTTTTCAACTAGACCAAATCCTTACGTTAACTTAAAATGCATGAGTCAATCACGACCCAAGTTTGTTTTACAAGTAATTTCTTCCCTCTTCTTACAATGTGAAGGCATAGATAAAGAAATAAATATGGAATATGTATGAAAAAATTTTCAAATTATATACGTTGTCCACATTGGACTATAATTATATGAAGAAAACAACAATTTCAATTACCAGTAACAAGATTGGGGCCTAACAATTAAAGATTGCAAAACATTGCTTTTTAAATGTCCATATATATAATTTGCGACCCCCTGGTGCTGATGAAGATAATATTACATGCACACGCACACACAAATAGTGACATGCGCATTGTATTAGCCGGACAAATAGTCCTGGTACTATTAATAGCAACTGCCTATAATTTATTACCTATGCACAATGAAATGTACGGATCTAAACACTTTCTTGATCGCCAAGATGCAAACGCAGATAGTTCGTATTCGAATACAACACATTCATAAATCGGTTCATCAGCTGTTTTCCAATTTGACCAATCAAGTAAGTCTCCATCACCCCATTGGCAGGGAAGAGTTGGACATGTTAATGACATCCACACTCTTTCAGCTATTTGCCTGAAATATTTCATCTAAAAAGTTTCAATATTCTTTCATTGAGGAAATAGTTAACTACACGTAATGCACCCAATATAAATCAAATTTTAAAAGTCAAAAAGTGCATACACAAAAATAAAATGTTACCCAAACATCCGAACGGCATATGAATTTAAGGTTAAATACTTTTGTGAGAGTTGGGTCTTCTGTCAGTTGTAAGACTCACAAGAGCACATGTGGCTATTTTTGAGTTGTTATTGTACTTGGTTTCTAACGGTCTGGCTAACCACCGAGTTAAAGTTCGAGTTCGCCTTATTCTCACCAATAATCAGTACATTGCTGCAGTATATATTTGAATCATTATGACATGTATATGTGTTTTTATGAAAAGAGAAGGCACCAACCATTCATCTTTTAAGAACGGTAGCATGTTTTTTATTTTCTTCGGAACAAACAAATATTTTCAACTTTTAAAAAATATGTTTTGTTCAATAGTATAAAGTAAAAATATTTGTTTTTATTTATTCAATCAATGCTGTTTATAATTAATGTCAATATAAACAAACTATTTTCACTCCGCTTTATAATAAATTATTTATTTTAAGAAATTTAAATAAACACCAATGCATTTTTTTTAATTTGAAACAAATGAAACCTTTGCTTGTACAAAATGTAACAAAGGTCATTATAAGTAATACAACATATATATATATAATGATAAACTTTGGAACACAACAATGTACAAAATAGATTTCTGGGCGACAAATAACTTGAAAATATTTATCTAAAGAAGAAAATCTATTTTTTTAATAGATAATATTGAATCTGACTGTTTACCCTAGTGAAATGATAATTAAGTTGATTAAAGAAAATTTGTAACGTCAATACTAGAATTCATACAGATGTTTGTTTCTAATATTTGTATTTAGCTATTAGCTATCAAACTAGAATATAAAGAAATCCTTTGTACTATTCAATATACTCAATTTACTTTTTATTAGAACTGTTTTTTATCCTTTTGTCAAATGTCCATTCAAAGAGAATATTTAGAAATAAGCAAACTTTAATTTCTAAGGAACTACATACACATATAGCAGATGCAATATGAAAACGTCGAAACAAATCTATACATATGTATTTTTGGAACATTCCTCTAGATATCCAGACGCCATGTTGTCGGTGCCCTTGAACTAGTTATGACTTATAAGTTACATTTAGATTTTGGTCTTTATTGTAAAGTTTTAAAACACTTATTACTTCAGGAAAACATGAACTTATCTATCTTTGCATGGGGTTTTTCCTTCTAGGTTTTTCCTTCTTTTCGTATTTCCATTATTCTTTTACTTTCTTAATGACTCGAAATGTTAGTAAAGAAGGCTACCCTAAAGCTTTGGTAATAAAAGTTAGTTTATGTGGTATCATTCAAAGCATTGGTGATAAAGTCCAATCTAGAGCATTCGCAGTGAAGGCTTTTGGGAAGTTTTCGTGATGAAGCCAGTCCAGAGTTTTTGTTTGGATGCTCAGTCTACAGCATTCGTGTTGAAGCACAGTCTAGATAAATCATGATGAAGGCTAGTCTAGATACATTTTGCAAGATCTTCAAATGCAGCAAAATCGATATGTTTGTGATTGAATCATACCCAGAGATCGATACCACTATTGATGGACGTATAATCTTCGAGGATATCACATAAGCGGCCTGATTGTCATTGATTCGGAAATTGTTACAATGATTTGAATATTCATGTGTCATATTAAACGTTTTTTTTTTCATTAGCTCAGGAAGGTATGCAGGTTTGTTCATCCAAGAGAAATCATATTTGACGAGGGCATCACACGAGGAAGATATAACACTTCGACGGTGAACAATTTTCATATAATTATCACTAAGGCAAGATAAATTAATATTTTGTTCCACTGCATATGTTTTTTTTTTATTTACTGAAAATAACTTCAGGTACATGCAATTTCTTATATCCACCTGATTTTATAATTCCATGGTATGCACAAGTAGTATTTTTTTTATAATAAAACCTGTTTTTTCTGTATAGGCTTACACCTGACTTTACAATACTATTGCTGTGTAAGAAGCATTGACATGTTGTTGTGTAAGAAGCATTGAAACGTTGCATAGACTGCGTGGTAAATCGCACAAGGTAGACAGATGTTAAGAGGGGAATGTGCTGTTTTGTTCAATGTTCAATGTTTACAAACAAATATCCTCAAACAACACACCAACATATTGATTTTGTTTCTTTTTTTCATCTAAAACTTACTGGTCAAGTAGGAACTGTTCAGCTGATTTATGCAGTCCGATATTATCTATCTTGGCCAATTGCATACCAATACCTTTGCAGTAGTCAGTGGCACCATAATAATCCGTTTTTATGTAATTAATATGAAAATAGGCTCCAAATCCTAAAACATAGACAGTTTATAAACACCTGATTAATTGAAGGTTGTTTTAATAATGGTGTATCATATGTAATTGTAAAATCATGCTAAGAAGTTAAAGAAAATCGCAGATGCAACAAAAGGAATAAAAACTAAGTCGACAAAACGTTTTTTTTTCCATTAAAAAGTAGAGGGGGAATATATTTCTCGTTCCTCTAAGTTATTTAAAAGGTAGTTTTTATAAAAAAAAACGTAAATCATGTACCCTCTCCCCACCCCAACCCCCACACACACACACACACACACACACACACACACTAAACAAGATGAATGGTCGGTGCCATTAGCCTTACGTGCTTGATATTCTGGGTGCATGTTGACCTCTCATTAAAGTTTTATACCTTAAGCTTTAAGTATACTTACCATATATCATGACAATCTGCATCAATAAAATCCATATTCTCAATAGTTTTACTGTAACCATTACTGGAATTCAAAGTTATTAGTTAGAAATTGACAAAAAATACACGAGGGTTGTATGGGATCCCTTATTTCTTATTCTATATCTTTTTTTTTAGATTATTTTTCTCTATTCTTTATTTATTTTGCCCATTATTCTCTATTCTGTATATCGTAGCACCTATTATTCTCTTCTTTTTTTTGCCTTTATTTTCTCAATTTCTTAATTTTTATAGCCCTTTATTTTGCACTTTTTTCCCTGTAAACCCCATCCAGACCCTCAGTCACGGCTGAAGACAGGTATTCTTTAAGAAATCCCGAAACGATGCCAATGTCAGATAATTATGATAAGATTTGTGACAAAAACTTAGTACTAATGATATAGGATCCTTGTTTTAACAGAGACTATAGTTTATGGTTTCATTATCCTTTCTGTTAGAGTAAGTAAAGTCTTTTATAGAATTTTCTGTATATATTTTTTTTTACCAAAGCTAGCCTTATGATTGAGTTCTACAGCAATACGAAATAAAATGTTTCTCATTTTCAATTGCATTACATGACTCAAGTAAAACACGTAAGCACTATTTCATTTATCAAGATTTTTTATTCTAAAAAGAAGTTGACTTCTAATAAATAGACATTCAATTATTCAACTTGTTTTAAGGAATTTAAGGTGCTCGCAGAGGTTCAGAGCAATAACAATATACTCTTTCATTATATATATAAAACAAGTATAACAAAAGTACCGTACTCCAAAAAGGGGGAGGCTATAAAAACAGACAAAATCAAACGTTATCAACCAAAGGAACGCAGTGGCGATTCCAGAGGGGGGTCCGGGGGTTGGAACCCCCCTTTTTTAGACGATCAATGCATTTGAATGGGAACATATAGTTGGAACCCCTTTATCCTGGGTTGGGACCCCCTTTTTAAAATGGCTGGATCCGCCCCTGGAACGAGTGGAAACAACTATCACTACATGCACCAGGAACGCCCAAAATAAAATACAAGATAGCGGGATGTATAAATACCCTCAAAAATAAATACTAAATAAAACTCATACGAATTAAAGAAACATAATACCACGAAGACAAATAAAGGAAAAACTAAAGTAAATAAAAAGATACAAAACTTCAGCGCCCAGTATAAATCTAACAAAATGTTTCATGCTTGTGTAATTTTGATTACATGAACAACGCAAAAACTTTTAGACGAAATAAGTAAGAAGAAAAAAGCACCTACAATTGACACTTTTGGATACCTAGCTATATATAATAACTGATTTATATTATAAGGAGGGTATCAACAGCCCAGTAACCATATTACTTCGGTACTTACATGAAACTACGAATATTTTATTGAAATTTGTTGTTGTTTGGAAATCATTTCAATAGGAAATGTATATCGCTCATAACGCTTTATGGTTTTATCTCAGCTTTTGATTTGGGTTTTGGATTTTTGACATTTTGGTCTCCAGCAGAAGAGACATAAATTGTCGAACTGCGCATCTGGTGCAGTAAAATTGGTACCGTTGATGTTATTACACATTTTCAATAATATCATTAACTTTTATGAGGATTATTTTAAATATTATTATATTAATTCAATAGTAAAAGATATATTCCATAACGATATTACTTAAACATATGAGATTTCAAATTTTGTATAAAATATATTGTGAAAAAATGATGTTTAAAAAGGATGTATAATTCAATTCACGATGAAATTTGATTGATATAAGATACATTTACAAAAAATACAAATACAATAAAAAAAGATGCATTTTTTTTATATATTCTTACCTGATATAAACAATAATTGACTCACTTTCGATAATCTAAAATAAATATTTGAATGTATGACTAGTTATTTAAAAGGTGCACTAGGCTTTGGACGTAAAAAAGAGGCTGACAAAATGATATTAGAAAATCGATCAATCGTTTTTGATCAGCACAGAGTAAACATCTCACGTGACTGTTAACAATACCGACTGAGTAATTGAATAATTCCCAGCTTACTTTATATGCATTTTGAATTAGTGAATTAAATTATTGCAAATCAATTATATTCAATACGACCATTTGTTCTTTCGCTGTAAAGACAAAATAAAAATAATTAAAAAGCATTTCTCAGTTAGAAACTTTGCAGTTTCAACAGTCTACAGATATTAAGACGTGAATCCCCCTTAAAATAATGTTTATCTATATTTCCTTCATAAAAAAACGTTAAATTTTCGGATTCAATGTATAAAAAACTCTAAAGTGACTGAATATTTATATTTATATCTTCATTTGTCTGGGGTATATAAATATGGTCATCCCTCGTCTTCTTCCGACCAATAGTTAATCCTTGCCAAAGTGAGCGTTAATTCTTGCTGTGCGGGATGTATAGACTTTCAGCCACGTACGGTCAGAAAAATAATAAAATTACGAAAATACCGAACACCAAGGAAAATTCAAAACGGAAAATCTTTTATCAAATGGCAAAATCAAAAGCTCACACACATCAAACGAATGGAAACAGATGTCATGTTCCTGACTTGGTACAGGCATTTCCTTATGTAGAAGATGGTGGATTAAACCTGGTTTTATAGCTAGAATGGGGACGTTAAATTTGATGTCTTGTGTAGATAAAGCCATGCTCTCTACACACGAAGAACCCTTGCAACAACTCTTTGAGGGGTCCGTATGTGGCCTGTTGTAAAGCTGAATTTCTGTCTTTGTCCAATATACCCTCATTTTCTAAAGGCCTTCCAAATTCCCCGCTATTTACCTAAGTTGACCACCTTTTGCCGGACCAACCTATTGTATTTATTTTTTATTGGTAATTTGTTCTTGTACTGAATATGCATGAAATATTTGCAGCTTGATGTTAAACAAACAACAATCAAATTAATATATATACGTAAACGAGATAAAGAGTACCTTGGAACCAAATAGTCTTTAAAAGATAACTAGAGAAATAAAACCAAAACAACATATGAGTATTTTCGATTTCAAATACATTATCAGTTTCCATATTTGCAGTTTCGGCTAACTTTCCTGGATATATCAACTCAGTTTGAATGGAATTTTCCACATTATTGATAAATGTTTAATTGAACAAATACAATAAGTTAATGTGTCACGTTTGATACCGTTATACAATACAAAACGCAGTGTATTCGCAGTACATAAAAGAGACGTTAGTACAAAGGTCGTTTATATAAGCTTCCTCACCAAGACGGAAAGCGAACTGCGCGATACATGTCATTCAATTCCGTAAGCAGTTCGAATTTTCCTTTATACAATCTCTTTTTGACTTGCTGCATATGCAATTACTGAAATTATATTACTTGTAGTGACATTTGTTCATTCACACAACCACTTTTGGCTTGCTACATATGCTATTTTCTCTTTAATATCTTTCTGATTTCATTCATTTTCCTGCGGTATTTAAAACTTTACAGTCGTTTCACTGCCATTTGATTTTCAATTTACATTATGAATAAAAGGAAGTATGACGCAGAAATATTGGATATGGTTTCGCTAAATATCTATTTGTATCGTAACAATTCCTTGTTTAGCCATAAAAAAAACGCTGATGACATGAATCTGTTTTGTATATATATGTATGCTCTGTATGAGTAAACTTTCTGAGGAGCACCACTTTGACATATGGCGTAAAGACGGACATTTAGCAAACTGTATCGGCACAGATCATGTGACCATTTTCCTACACAGTTCCACAGCTAGGTCGTGACGGGTCTTACTACAAGAAAGTTGCAAATACAAAGCTCGAAATAGATTTAATATGTAATCTAATTTGTGTTCTTGTTGTACAACTCTATCCTGTACATACAATGTTATTCCTCATTTACTAAGCGGCGGAGGACATTTTGCTATCGTGAAGCAATCTTGTAACTTTAGATATGGTATTTTAGAAGATATATGTTGATATATTAAAACCAAATTTCACTGAAACGTACCTGTTAAAATTATTTATTTTGTAAAAAATTATTTCCATACTCCATGTATACCTAAAACAAAATTATTTTTATTTACCTGTGTACGTTATTTTATTTGGCGGCATTTTGTCCAAGGTTATGGTTGTCTTTCTGATATTGTTTTACATCTAACCCCCTTGTTTTATTAATTTTGTATTTACATTAATATTGTGTCATAGATCAAATTTATTCGTTCAGTGTATGTTCACTTGTTTTTGTTAATATGTCTTTTGATTGAGTTAAGCCATTTCAATTGATATTTTATAGTGTGTCTTTCCATGTTGTTATATTACAATATTGTTTCAGATAGGGTGAAGGTTGGCGCCTATTAAAACGTTTAAACCCGCTGCATTTGTTTGCACCAGTCCTAAGTCAGGAACCTGATGTTCAGTGGTTGTCATTTGTTGATGTGGTTCATAAGTGTTTCTCGTTTTTTATATAGATTAGACCGTTGGTTTTCCTGTTTGAATGGTTTTACACTAGTCATTGTTGGGGCCCTTTATAAATTGCTGTTCGGTGTGAGTCAAGGCTCAGTGTTGAAGGCCGTACTTTGACCTATAATTGTTTACTTTTACAAATTGTGACTTGGATGGAGAGTTGTCTCATTGGCACTCATACCACATCTTCTTATATCTATTTAAAGTTGTCTCATTAGAAAATCAAAGTTAGTTTCCATATTATAGACTGTGTTTACGTGTAAAAACTCACAAAAGATAACAGCTTATTATATAAATACCTGACCTTTCGGTCATAAAACTTTACTCAGTATTCGGAGTACAATATTCATACTCGAAACATCAGTTTAAGTATTTTGATTGGTTGATTTCTGAATCTGAGTTTCAAACATGTACTCGAAAGATGCATGACTGTTAGTCCAGACGTGAGTTTCAAGAACATAAGACTCATCCAGCGCTCGGATTTAAAATGTTGGGTAGACAAATCAATCACAAAGTTGAAGATTACTGGAAAACAAATATTCCAAAAGTTATGCCAAATCTGGCGATCTATGCCCAAGAAATAAAAAAAACCTTATTGTGTTATAAATTGATTTATTTCTTATTAAGAGTAAATTTAAAGGAAATTACCGTATCAGTTATATTGCATATCCTGTGAAAAGAATGCACACAAATGTATTAAAAAGCTGCGTGCCAAATGAGGAGATTTTAACTCACAAATGTAAATATAGTGGGTGCAAAATAAATACAAATATACACGCCAATAAGACGTGAATCCAGCTACAACAGAGATTAAATAAGAACAACAACGACATCAAACATACAACGTGCATGTTTACTGCACATCTACGTATCATATGTGACTTTCTTTTTTGCTCGATTTTGACATCACCGACTGAGACTTTTCATCTTGTTTGTAAATACTATGATCAACATGACGAGTTCCACATGTGGAGCCGAATCTCCTTAACCTTTCGGAGCACATAAATCATCCCCTGTTTTTGATAGGGTTTATGTTGCTCAGTCTTCTATTTCTGTGTAGCGTTTTGTGGACTTGTTTGTCTTATCGTCTTTTGTTGTATTTTTGTTTCCCATAGCGTTGTCATTTTTTCTTAGAACATGTAGAAGGAAGAGTTTCGAATGTCACCATGGTGTCTTCAGCTTCTTTCTTTATATGTAAGATAAATCAATATATTCCGTTTCCGAAATTTTATTTTAAGGCATTTACCAATTGGTCCCAGAAAACTGTATCCCCATATTCATCATTTGGATATTCTATATATGACTTGGATTGAATCATTTCAAGCACATTCAGCGGAAGGTCACATGAAGGCATTTGTTCATAAAACATTAAGAAAAGCACGTTTTCGTTTCTTCGTTCATATATGCTTTCCATTCGAGCCATGTTATATTCGAACATGCACCAGTAGGATTTTAAAAAGTTATGAGACATTATCACTAGAGTTCTGCGACTGTTATGAATTGCGGAAGTAATATTAGTGGCAATGTCATTTCCGGGCAGGAAATTTCTCTTGTGTAGGCATAATTCAATTCCATTTTCAATTTCAAGTTTTTGTAGAAGCGTATTGTGAACAAACATTCGATCTTCATCTGCATAAGATACAAATGCTCCATACATGTAAGAATATTCTTCCTCATTTTCCGAATGTAAGCTGCTGTACTTTACTTTCACGATGTAATATAAGTAACGAAGCTTCCATCGGTATCTGTAAACGACTGCTCCTACAATAATTATAATGAAGAGTAAAATTCCCGAAACTAAGGCTATTTCTAAATGTTCATATGATGTGCAATGTTTCTTTAATAAATTGTAAGTTTCCCTTGGATTATGAAGAGCAATTATTGTTCGATTCCATAACATGCACTTATACTTTTTTCTATTCTTTAAACGGACATTGGTGGTTGTCATCCATTCAATAAACTTGATTGATATACAATTACATTCCAACATGTTTTCAGTCAAATCAACAGAAAAGTTTTGTTTTCTGGCTAAAGATTCCCATTGTGATGTAATAGGGTCACCGACAATCGTTATTCTGTTTCCACTCAAATCTAATTCCTGTAAATGCATCATGTGTGATACACGAAAAGTTATGTCTGTAAAAATATTTTCACTTAAATCAAGTTTTTGTAGATTTCTTTGTGATTTGAATATATTCGCCGGTAGATTTGGAATTCTATTTTTAGAAAGCACGAGCCCAGTAAGCGATTCCAAATTATGAAAAATTTCACCATCGATATCGTCAGGAAGTACATAACCAAGTAAATTATTTTGAAAGTTTAAACGCTCTAAGTTTTTAAAATCAGAGCTAAAGAAGAATTTTGAAATATTGCTGCAGAAATTAGTAGACACATTTAGAATTTTTAGACTGTCTACATTGTAGATAGGACCAACCAATGAATGCAGTACGTTATTACTAAAATCAACGGTCTCTAGCGTATTTCTTGAAAGCATTAACTTAGGTACATCCATTATCAGACTGGCAGAGCTGTAATTTAGGTGTTTCAATTTTTTTGGAATCGGTATTTCAGCAAGATTAAAGAGATCTGGAATATCCCCTTTTCTGGTCTCGTCTTGAACATAAAGTGAGGAGATCCCACTTTGGTCCATATAACTGGGTTCAATGACAGAGTCTTCTTTGCATGTGCATATTGAATCAAAAATGCATTTTTCGGGGTTAAGGTCTGTCTTATGACGATAAAGATCTGAAACGTCTGCAGTTTCTAAATTAGTAAGCGGAAATATATCTAATATATAGTATCCAAACTTCAAAGGATTTCGTCTAACGGATAAAAACTTAAGTGATTTTGGAAGATATGTCAATGCGTTTCTCTCTATAGTTTGCAGACGATTACCATCGGCAAACACATATTGAAGAGAGGTGTTATGTAAACCCTTAATATGAGACGTTTTTAAAACTGTAGTCAGATCTGCAATTTTGTGAAGATAGTTAACCTTAAGAATGTTAATGTTCGAAAATTGTAAATCACTTGTAATGTTTTCCAATCCTTCGAATTTTATGCACGTATTATTCGATACGTCTAGATACGTTATATTTTTCAAAATGGTCAATGCTCCTTTATGAATTTGTTGAATCTGGCAGGTTGATATATCTAAATGTTGAACCTGGGAAATAAACTGGAAGGATTCGTTTTTCAAAATTGGTAGTGAACAATTTCCAGATGACCCTGAAAGATCGAGCATTGCCAGATTTTTCAGTTTACTATATTGTTTGCTCATGAAGGAAATTCCCTTTGACAAAAAGTCAATATGTAAACTTTCAAGTGAAATTAGTTTTGAAATGTCCGGGTGATAGTTTTCAACGAAATTATTTTTCAAGTTTAAATATTTCAAATTCTTTAAATGTGAAAACGTTTTCGCATCAAACGAATGCTTTCCTCTCGACAGATCATTGTTTTGCAAGCTTAATTTTAGTAAATTTTGAAGACCGTTCAACGACATTTCTGTAAGTCTATGAATCCTATTATGAGACAAGTCTATTTCAGTGAGGAATGTTTTGGTGGAAAAGACACCATTTGGTATTTCATCAATGAGGTTATTTTTTAGGATCAACTTTGTAACATAACTTGGAACGTTTGGGATCCTTTTCAGCTGTATATGTGAGCAATCGGCCCTTACAGCGTTTTTAGGATGTTCTAAGCTGCATTTGCATCTTGGAAAAAAGCTGCATGGATGGTGCAGTATATTCCCGCATATTGTTGTTATTGTATTGAAACAGATAATTACATACAGTATTTTTTTTCTTCTCATTGTGTATCTGCAATGAAATAAGAGAACTCATAGTATAGTAAATTTGGAAACTATTGCGTGCATTTATTATTGCGATTTCGACATGACAAACAAAAATGTTAGAATAATTATTGCGATTACAGGACAAGCTACAAACAAATATATGTTTCAGATTTCAGAATTGAGTTCTTATTATTGCGATTGTCCCCCAGTATTATTATTCGCAATAATAAAAACCTCGCAATCATTTCCGAATTTACAGTAATAAAAAGGGTAACATGGAATAAAAATCAATTTTGTCCAATTTGTTTCATAAAATCAGTAAAAGATATTGTTCTTATTGTTTCTTTGTTACCACTATCTTACAAATGAGAAAACAGAAATGTTTTAGGAGACAGCAACACAATAGACGAAGAAAACTCGTTAAAGCGTATCGTGAGAATGTGTTGCAATAACCTGGTCACTTTAATCTTTAAGATGATGAAGTTTCAATTGTTTTGTTTTTTAAACCTGTTGTAATTAGAGATACATATAGCAAAACATTATGAAAGAAAACTGAAAGACATAAAATGTATACATTTGTCAGAATTAATTCAGCAGACAATAATTGATGCAATGACTAGTTTTAGATGATTGATCTTATCTAAAATATTCGAAAAGAATGACAGAGTACACTTAGGGTTGATATATGGGTGAACTTCACCTCATATAGTTCTTCGAAGTGTCATTTTTGAATAATTACAGGTATTATATTTACATTGTTACTAAGTAAACGTCTTTGAAGAGCAACATGTTTTCGTTGTAACAAGCGCTAATACTTGGATTTATATATGGTGTAATATTTATTTAAAAGGGATATAACCAAATGACAAAAGTACAATCTCCTAGGTCGTTGCAACAGATAGAGATAGGAATTAAATGATATTAATGTAAATAAAATCCATTACTGAATAACATCACAAGGGAAATTCAAAAGAATGGCAACTCTACTTTATACATGTAAAATTATGGAAAACGTAAATGCTTTATCCCTTAATTGGTTGTAATTGATGCTGATGATTTCACATCATTCGAACTAATAAAACGAAACGAAAATTACTTTGCACATATAGAAACACGACCTTGGAGTGTATAATACACAGAAACCTAACGGCACAATCTATGTACGTCAAATATAATTCTTGCATCAACACTGTGTCAGTAGGAGGTTTGTCACAAGGCAAATGTTACCACGAGCTGTGTACATCTAACACCCTTTTCTCAAGATGATATCTTTTAACAGACTTTTCCTGAATATGCAGGACGTATTTGCCATTCGTACGGATTTGCTTCTACTGTAACATGCCCAGAATGTTGACCAGTAATTAATCCTTATGTGCGATAGTTTTGTAACATTTCAGGTTGATGGAAGGTTACTTGTTCGATATTTTCCATGTCTGCCTTTCCCAATCTTATCTTTTCTTATGACTATGAGCTCGAGATTGTCTTTTTGTAACTATTTAAGATGTATGTTATTTCGTGTTTTCTTCCAAAATTACTTCACTATAGAATCCATTTGAAAAAAAATAAATATAGTTATAACCTGTCGATCAGCTGGTCCACCAATAATAACACACTTTTGAATACACTTCCAATCGTTTATCTTGACATTTCAGATTTAATTTATCACTCTATCACTTGGTAGGATTGGTGGTATACATTTGAATTGTTAGATGATTTGATATATAAAATAAATCTTTTGAAATAAGATAAGTGAACTAAAACTTAATGCCCAAATACAGGAAGCTCTCCTGAGGGAGTTATCTATAACAAGGAAATTATGATTAAAACATAACAAAACATTCTATTTTCCAGCAGACGACAATTACATGGAAATTTTCTATATTTGCAAGAGTCGGTACCGATTGGTACCGATTGGAGTTCACGGTAAAATGCCCAAAAATAATATTCAAATGATGACGAATCTATGTTCGTTCAATTGTACATTCAAACATGTGCTGACAAATCTATTTTGAAAACTATTAAGGGATTTCTCTATGACAGTGTAAAAATATCTCCGTACTCCTAACAACAAAATTATTATATTTAAATTTACCTGTGTACGTTATTTTATTTAACACCATTTTGTCCAAGGTTATAGTTGTCTTTTTGGCATTGTGTCATAGATCAAATTTATTCGTTCAGTATATGTTTACTTGTTTTTGTTGATATGTCTTTTGATTGAGTTAAGCCATTTCAATTGATATTTTATAGTGTGTTTTTCTATGTTGTAATGTTACACTACTATTTCAGGGTAGGGTGAAGGTTTGCGCCTGTTAAAACGTTTAAACCCGCTGCATTTGTTTGCACCTGTCCTAAGTCAGGAACCTGTTTCAGTGGTTGTCGTTTGTTGATGTGGTTCTTAGGTGTTTCTCGTTTCTCGTTTTTTATATAGATTAGACCATTGGTTTTCCTGTTTGAATTGTTTTACACTATTCATTTTGGGCCCTTTATAGCTTGCTGTTCGGTGTGAGCCAATGCTCCGTGTTGAAGGCCGTACTTTGACCTATAATTGTTTACTTTTTACACATTGTGACTTTGATGGAAAGTTGTCTCATTGGCACTCATACCACATCTTCTTATTTCTAACCTGACTGATGTACAAATGTGAGATGGGGTTTGATTTTTTATTAAAATTACAAAGCATTGACCATGTGACACATCTTTTACTTCACAGTAACACGAATATTGGACATTGTTTTTATCAAATGCCTTTCAAATCCAGCAGTAATGTTGTCCGATATTTCTTAAGAACGGTGTAAAAATATTAAACTGAATACATGGTCAGTCAGAGGTCAAATAATACAAAACCTCTTTGGCCGATGTATCTTTAAAATAACATACTCAATATAACAAACACCGACTGATAACTATAAAATGTCAGACGATGTATTTGAGGAAGAATGTTTACATCAAGTTTGAAGTGTAAGGTAACGATCAATTATGGAATTTTGACAAGAAAACGATCAAAGCTAATTAACGGACTTAATCTTTGTGTGATCTAAAAAAATAATTTTGTTTTATTATTCAAACCAATAAGTTTCTTCTACCCACAAGCATAGACGGCTTTAGCTGTATTTGACACAATTTGTTTTCGGAATTATTGACTTGCAATCCTTTTCAGCTTCGAGTTTGATATAGCCTTCCTACTTTATTTATTGGAGCACCAATGATAAGTCTTATACATACAAAGAGTGGCATACGTTCAGTATTCAACACTTTTTGTTGGCATGAAAAAACATTGATATGTTCATTTTTCTGAAATCTTTATTTATACATTTATAATTAATCAAACAATGAGCATGTCCCTGGTGGATATTCATCGAGTCCTTCAAGCAAAAATCGATTTCTACGATACTCCTTTTACACCATTTGAGAAAGGATTACAAGTTTGTGTTTACTTTACATTTTATGTCTGTTGCGAATGTTTTGATTTGTATTCCCTCTGAGGTTAGAACTATGGAGTTAAATGTGTCGTGGGTTACCTGGTGAACAGTGACATCTTTAAAACTATCAAGTATAGGAAATTGAAACATGAATCAAAAGTCATCTTCAATCCATCTTGACCAATAGTCAATTTCCATGTAGACAAATCTATTGTTCCTGAATTCTCTAACGTCATTTGAGGTAATATCATAAAATCGATGTGTTGCCTGTGAGGAAGGTTGATACTGACGGACATATGCATAAACATAAATTTCATTTAATGCTTCATTGTTAAAGTTTGCAGTTCGAAAGTTGATTTGATTACGTAATGTTTAATGTTCAAATAATGTGGTATGCACTGAAACCCTGGTTTTCCCCTTTTAAATGGATGTGACACCGTCGAAGGCAATGACTGCATGTAACCAACGCCTAAATGATTGATAGAAAGGTCAACAAATTATGTTGGGCATGTTTTGATTTCTGTTTTGTACCTTTTGATTTGGCCTTTGTTCCACCCATTACAGTGTGTTTTGGCAATTATGCGGTTTAAACTTTAGGGCTTTAAATCTTTTCTGCAGTCGATTTTTGGCATTACAGTATATAGGAAACATTTATGGCATGAATGTGTCTGCTATGTCATTTGACGATTTGATTAGAAGTTGGTGTCTCGCAAATCTTATGGCTTGATTCAGATTTCCATTGCTCAGTCTTGGCAATATGGAGATGCAATATACTGATTTAAGTATGGGTATGGATTGGAAGAATAGTTTCATGAAAAAAATCATTGGGTTTCAAATTCGTGCGACTTCAATAATCCGTTATGTTCAATAACCCCAAGTTGGTCAGGTATTGAATTTTTCTAAACAGAAATACGTATGGTAAGCATGAATAGCAGTTATATGAGGATCATTCATGATTTGGAAAAAAAATCACTAAAATGTGTGTTGCGTTTTTAAAGTCAGTCAGTATATTTTGATATTAGTGCGTGGACACAGATTATGAAAATTTCGAGTTACTAAGTATATATTGTAAAATTATTTGGTGTAAAAGGGTTATATTTGAATCAAAATAACAATACTTTGAAAATGGTGTTGCAATATTTGTATTGGCCACGGGTAAATAGTCTCCAGATCGTTACAACTATGATTATCCAAGAAATTCTCGCATTATGGGAGAAAGTAACCTCGGAGCAAGTATTTTCGAGTTTATCAGTATATAATGGTGAAATACTGTAAACTATTTCTTGATAGGAAGTTGGTACTTAAATCAAGTTTAAATGATACAATGTAAATTGAACAGATGTCGTTCTATTTTTTGTACGATCTATAGAGGATTCACAAGGTCCAGCAATACAAGGCTTCATAATTCTAATGTTCGCATTCAGGACAAAAAAAAAAGTACTTTTCGAGTAATCTAGTGTAATATTGTAAAATATAACTCATCACAGATACCAGGCCTATACTTTTATACGCGTTTCGTCTACTAAAGACTCATCAATGACGCTCGAATAAAAAAAATTAAAGGCCAAATAAAGTACAAAGTGAAAGAGAATTGTGGAAAATTCCGAAAAGTTGGGCAAATACAGCTAAGATAATCTATTCCTGGGAAGAAAATCCTCAGTATTTCGAAGTATTCAGAGTTTTGTAAACAGTTAATTCATAAATATGACATTATAAATGATAATTCATGTCAACACAAAGTAAAGTACTTGGGTGTAAAAGTTGAAACTTGAATCAAGATTAGCACTATATTGACACCAACTTTAAGATTATATCTGTAGTTTTGATACTTTAGTGTCTTTCCTTTCAGATTCATCAGATGATATAGCTACAAACTGCCAAATCGATCATATTTTATTTCCATACAGTTAATATCCTTCTTCGTTGTAAATTCCTCATAACATCATACACATTTCAGTACCCCTGATAATGACATAAACGGTACCAATTTTACTAAACAAGATGCGCATTTCGACAATAAATGTCTCTTCAGTGGTGATCGAGGCCAAACTTTGTGAAAATCCAAACCTTATTTAAAGCCATAGCCAAAGCCGGGTAAGGAATCATAACTTTGCATGATGAAGATATATTCCTTAAATAAAAATAATTAAAATCATAAAATTATTTAGTTTTAATCATCTCTTTGCAATCCAATCAAAATATGTAGCACATTTAACTTTTTCATAACATATGAAGGTGTTTGTATGAGATGCCAAAAAAAAAAAAAAAAATGGAAAAAGATTAGTTGTAGAAAACCTAATAGAAACCAGGATGAAACGATATTTGAATGGTATTGTGTGTAGTGTAGGTAGACAATAATATTCTAAAAATTTCTTCCTGGGTGCGACTTTCGGATGACATGTCAGCTCAAGAACTCAAAGCAGATAATGAACTGCAGCTGTGACCATTAAACTTTTCCCTTTCATTGATAGAATTTCGATTATTTCAATCTATGCATCTGTCTGTTTATACTTTGACTTGTCATATCATCGGTAACCAAACTACATATTTTATAGAAATATTTTCAGGATGTCAATGTATATCATTAAACGGCTAATAAGTTATTAGGTAAAATAATTATAAATGATTCCTAGTTGATTTTGTTTTTGTATTCTTTAACGAATAACATTTCTTAATAGCGGTGGTGAATTTTTACAATTTTAGGTGTTACATAGAAATGCTACATGTTTAGATTGCTACATTTTGAAAATCTAAAAATGTTAGCAAAAGAATTAAATAAAGATATAATAATATAAATAGTGTCACAAACACACGAATAGCACACACAAAAAAAATCTCAAATAGTTCTAATTTTTATCAAAATTAAAAACCAATGACACTACTCACGCCTACAATTGAAAATAATGGGAGATGTCACAGTTTGTTGACACGCTCTTCGTCGCATACAATAACCGTCCTGCTACTCCATTTACCTGAAGTTTGTTTCCAGTACTGCGTAAATTATGTGAGACTACTGATATAGCTGTATCATGTGAAATGTGCCGCGATGATATTCTACAGTAATAAATCTGATTTGTTTATATCCATATTGTACTACCAATTATTTACTGAGCCACAAATTAAGCAAGGTGTTGTACTACCTGGGACTTTGTTTACTGAGCCAGAATTAAACAAGGTGTTGTACTACCTGGGACATTGTTAAATGAGCCAGAATTAAACAAGGTGTTGTACTACCTGGGATATTGTTTACTGAGCCAGAATTAAGGTGTTGTACTACCTGGGACATTGTTTACTGAGCCAGAATTAAACAAGGTGTTGTACTTCCTGGGACATTGTTTATTGAGCCAGAAATAAACAAGGTGTTGTACGACCTGGGACTTTGTTTACTGAGCCAGAATTAAACAAAGTGTACAGTAAACATTGCGAACCACTGACTACAAACGCGACACAAAGTTGGTCCCTTAAACAATAACTAGAGCAACGAACTTCGGTTTGGCACTGTGTTACGTTGATTTCGAGGTTTGGTGTCTACACCGTGCAATTGAAAATATCGTTTGATATGTCCTGAAACAAGAAAATTTCAAGAATTCAATAGAAATAGTCGTCGTTGATATGTCTATCAAAAGGAAATATAAAGTTTTTTTGGATGTGAAATCTTTTAGGTATCTAGTGTATGTACAATGTATATGTAAACAACCTCTTTACATATTGTTTAGATATCATATAATATTGCATTCTTTTCCTTCTGTATTTATTTATTTGTTTCATAATCACAAATAGCCTGGACATTTATGCTGTGATACCCCTTTCGGTTATCATACTTAGGATGGTTCGTCATCTGATGGTGCCTGAATCCTGACATGAGTACAATCAATACATGCAATACATCCCAAGACATTTGGAAAATTGCATTGTCTGTAAAACCACATTAATTTTGATCCTATTTGAATCAGCATCTGTAGGCCAATGAACAAAGTCATCCTTCATCTCAACAAGGGCATCTGTCACGTTACTAACAACACGCGTACGGGAAACTGTCCCTTTGTCATAGGAACTTGGAGGCGGATGCATAGAAACGAAGTGCAACGCACACCTGCTGCGCAACTGTCAGTGCTGTTAATTTGTTGGTGAACCAGTTTAGCTGTCTTGTAGAAGATTGCAAAGGTATGCAATAGAGTCTTTGCCAAACCTCTAGCTCCTTCTTAGTTCATCATCATTTAAATTGGTTGAATGTGATACATTTCCCTAAAACTCTATCCTTTTATGGTTTTGGTGGTAGCATCATGAGGGCAGCCATTTTCAATTAAACCTAGGTTAAATGATTTTACGCTGCTACCCACCAGCGTTAAATTTCACTCACGCTAATGTTCATGTGAACCCTTTGGCTAAAATGGCTGCATTTTCCCTCAAAGTTTACTCTGAGTACAGACCAACCTGTTTATCTAGAAAATTTTTAAGGCATAGCATGCTTTAGATAAGTTTCATTCTACAGTTAAGTTGGATCAATGCGGTAATCAGAAATGGTAGGTCAAGTTATTTTGAAATAGCTGCTGTGACTTTTGACCTATTGACCCAAAATTGATTAAGGAACGTTCGCTTCCCACGGGGCATTATGGAATTTAGTTTGATTAAGATATTCCTTATGACACGACAGATTTGTCCAGAAACTGAAATATTGATATCTGGACAGCTGCACGACACTACAATATTATAAACTATTATTAGGGTGTAATACCACTACTCATAGTACGTCACATCCGGTTGCATACGAAAAGGGTCGAAAAAATATTCCTTGAATTTGACAGTTGTAGGAAATTAATCTTACATTTTATTGCAGTAAAAATTTCTGAGTTATAAACATATATCTTGGGTGTTTCAAAGCACCCTTATTTTTATTTGGTGTTTCTATAGAATATTTTGGAAACTTGAGATTACATGGTTACTAAAGCTTGTACACAGGAAAAAAAAGGGGTGAAAATTTGATTGGTTAACTTCCAGTGATGGTTATTTTCTTATATGCAATGAAATGTTATGTGAAATTTTGTCTATAGTACTGGACAGGATAAAACTTTACTCATGCCAAGTATTTCTTTGTTTGAAACAAAGGTAAATTCTGCACAATTTTTGAAAAGTGCAAATTTAACAAAGACTAATAGGGAAAAACAATGGTGGTATAACACCTATTATGGGAAGCTGCGCATGCTCTTTGACCTTGTATATACTCTCATTTGTTAAAATTTCATGCTATTTAAGTGAAATATTATAAAATGAAATATTCTGAATTAATTGAGTCTCAAAACACATGTTATGATAAAATTGCCTTGAAATAGGACTTTACCATGAATTTACCTCTGACTTTTCTTCTTATTTCTTATATTTTGCTATAATAGAAAACTTTTCCTAAGTAATACTTTAATAAATATATAGTTTTTAGTAAATGAAATTATTTTTTAAGCATTTACCACAATTATTCACTAAAAGGGAAGCATTTATGTCCCTCTCTGGAACGCGGCGTAAATTTAAGTTTTACGTAAAGACTTATATAAACCTCCATGTAGTAAACTTTTAAATGGATGGTTCATTCAGCTTGAATACAACAATTACTCATTTATTATCACATTTCTTTATTAATGAGTGAAATTTACCCCAAAATTTTTATTCATTGGCCTAAAAAGTTAAAATTTGGAGGAAATGAGAGGTATAAATGGACCAAAAGTGACCTTTTAATGAAGACAAACAGGTCCATTAGTGGTATTTATCATCCTAGAGTCATCTTCTGTATCATATTCAACTGTTTGTAGGCAGCTGAGATAAATATTTGATCATTTATTGGTTCACACTATATTCTATCATGATGTGGCTTGATTTGGATTTTTCGAAGAAATTTTGCTCGAATTGCTCTAGATGTCGTCTTACATAATACTAGATTTTCTCAAACTATTGAACTGATTATGACAAAACTTGACAGTAATGCTTGAAATAACCAGTATTGCAAAGTAAATAAATCACATTCAGTTTATTCAACAAAAAGTCTTCTTTAAGCAAAGTTAAACTTCGTTCCAATTCGGCTTAAATCACAGTGGTTTATCGGAATATTGGCGTACTAGTAACTTGAATTCAACCAATATTCTGATGCTTTCAAGCTTCGTTTATTTTATTTAATTAATCATCAAGAATTCTTGGATTTAAGTTGGGTTGAATACTGTATTTCAGAGTAAAAGAGATGACTTCAAGTTTCAAATTTTAACTTTCCATTTTCTTCGAGCAACATTCAAGAAGCGCATATTTATCATGTTTTCTTTGTAATTTCCTAGAGCGTGTTTATTTTTCAGAGGGTTGCTGTTGACAAGGACATTTCGGAAAATCTTAGTACTGACCGTAGCTATATTTGGTTACGAAACTATTCCTTTTGAAGCATGAATACTAATAAATACAAAATTGCAAAATTGACACAAGACTAAAAACATTTTTTCTAGAAGAAAAATTGTATTCACTTTGAAAAGTCTGAATAACCTTAGGGTTGACATGGGTATAGAATGATGGTCATATATGAATTTCTCCTTTCCGAAAATTACCTTATGCTGAGGGGTATGTTTGGCTGGTCTCGATTAATAAATAACTTGCAAAATGTACTTTTTGGATTTATATGTTATTAGTTTTGTTTTATTTATGCAATATATAAATATGCATAAAATATTTGTGACCTGACCTAAAGCAAGCAATCAATAAGTCAATCAATCGGCAGTATGTATTCAATTGTTAAAAAATATGTACAATGTAAGGGAGCCTCTGTGGAATGAAATTTAATGATGACCATAAAGAAAAACAGCAAATGATAGAAAAGTAATTAGAAACTGGATATATATAGAGAGTTTATGTATCAATAGGGCAAGATCTAATATCAATAATCGTGCAAATATGGCCATTTGCATTTTTATTAATTGGAGATAGCACTCAATCCCATATGCTCAATTTTTTTTATTTTAAAGATTTTTAATTTTGGAATGTAAAAGTATAATATGGTTTTGAAAATTACTTAATCACTATATCAGATGGTCTGGGAAGTGCTCTGTTTCATGTCAGATAAATAAATTCTAAATAAACAATTTCAAAACTTCTAAATTACTGTACATATCTTTACTTTGAAATAATCTCACCCTATACATATGATCAGCATCTTTTCAGTTTAATTGAATCAAAAGATGGCTGTACAGTTAGTTGCCATCGATTTTGGAACTACGTACTCATGATATGCATTTTCAGTAACACAACTTGAAAGCAAGCTGAAAGACGTAGAATACTAGATAATCAGGTTTGGCAGTCTGGAACATCAGAAGTTGCATCCATTAAGACACCAACGAGGCTACTACTCACTAGAGATAAAGAAAGTAGCTTTCGGTTATGATGCTGAAGAGCAATATGCAGATATAGTACTGGATGGAAAGGCAGATTATTACTATTTCTTTCATAGAGTTAAATGGAACTCCATAACAACAAGGTAATACAAATATATCGTCAATGGTTGTCTAAATAAATGTAAAATTTAAGTGTTTTTTTATTCGATAATTTGAATATATCGTAATTTAGAAATATATGTATTTCAGATTTAAGATAACTAAAACGTACTAACCAAATCAACTTTTATATACTACTAATTTTAAACGTGGATGAGATAAATAACGGTATTTTTGCATCTTACTAACAAATGTAAAATATATCAATAAAGAACTAAAACGTACTAACCAAATCAACTTTTATATACTACTAATTTTAAACGTGGATGAGATAAATAACGGTATTTTTGCATCTTACTAACAAATGTAAAAATATATCAATAAAGTATGATACATTGAAAACAAATAACACTGGCAGATCAAATCTTAAGCTACAATGTATTGATTCCATAGCGAAACTTGTTCCTGTTTTTCGAAACTGACTACTTTACCGATCATATTAATGAGCTGTAGTTTTATTTATGTTTTCCATGTAGGTTACGTGAGGCAAGATACTGATTACCTTTGTCGTGGATGATGGTGTACATCTGGATATCTTTGTCCACATGGTCCACGAGATACTCATTCACTAGTAGTGTCTTGGCACTACAATTCCCACTAATGGAATGCATGTACACGTAGTGCAGGTTGAACTCACAGAGGGTAACATAGTTCAAAATAACTTTGTCGTCAGCTGTTCCTCGCAAAGTAGACTGAGAACTTTCAAGTGATTGCATCCTAGTTATTGCAATATGTGAAGTTTACTCTCACATTTTCATAGTTGATACATGCATTGTGATCCCCGCTGTTTGTGGTAGACGCATAGTACTTGTAGAAAACGTTGTTTTGTTTTAATAATTCATTCCAGTTTAAGATAAACACCGATTTGTGCATTGGGTAACCAGATGGCAAATGGTGGGATAATCCTAAAACAAAGCACCAACCGATGGCAACAAGATGACACATCTTAGTATAAACATCAACCTTTGGCAACAAGATGAACAATCCTAGGAAAAAGCACGGGGACATGGCTACAAAAGACAAATCCTAGGATAAACCAACGATAAGTGGCAAATACATGAAAAATCCTAAAATAAAACACTGATATTTGGAAAGAACATGACAAACCTTTGAATAAACTAACAACCGTTGGCTAGACATGACAAATCCTAGGATAAAACACCTATGTTTCGCAAGCATATTACACATTCGGGAATAAACACAAATATTTGACAAGTCCTAGTATATTTGACAAACATATGACACATCGTAGATTAAAACACAAATATTTAACAAATCCTAGTTTAAAACACACCTATTTGGCAAATATATGACACATCCTGAATTAAACATTTAAAATATTTGACAAATCCTAGTTTAAAATACATCTATTTGGCAAATATATGACAAATATAGGGGAAAATGATGTGCGACAAGTACCTGACAATCCTAAGATAAAACATCAACCCGTGACTGGTTAATGATTAAGCCTAGGATTAAGCATAATTTGTAACAACAAGATATCACATTACTGGATAAAACAATCTCTTTTTATCACTTATGACTAGACTGAATGCATCTTGCGACTGTCTCAAATCAACAGGTAGGGCTGTCAACCAAGCTGAGAAGAAGTCATGAGAAATGTTAAAGTTTCTGTTGTTAAATATAAATATAAAGTAAGGAGCTGTGGTTTGATTGCCAATGAGTTAGCTATCTAACAATGACTTTGAGAAGTCGATATAAGCAACGATAGGCCACCGTACGTACTTTCACAATGAGCAAAACCAATAGGTGGCTATGAAAGGCATTGACCTGACAAAATGTGAATTAATTCCAACAAAAATTTCAACAGCTTTACCAACAAGAAAGAATAAAATAAAAGTCGTGCTTGATTGTGCGGCCAATTTCAAGGTACGTCCCTGAACGAGCGATTACTTTAGGGTCCTAATCTAACAAATACTCTAATTGGAACTTTGATAAGGTTTAGACAAGATGAAATCGCAATAATGGGCGACATAAACAGTATGTTCCACCAGGTGCGCATACCGTCTGAAGATACGAATTATCTACGATTTTTGTGGTGGCAAGGTGGAGACGTTCGAAAGGAACCAACTGAATACCAAATGAATATTCATCTATTTGGCGCGACATCTTCGCCAAGCTGCGTGATTTGTGCGCTTAGAAAAACTGCCGAAGATTGCAAGGGACAGTTTAATGACGAAGATAATCAGGTTTGGCAGTCTGGAACATCAGAAGTTGCATCCATTAAGATATTTGACAAGTCCTAGTATATTTGACAAACATATGACACATCGTAGATTAAAACACAAATATTTAACAAATCCTAGTTTAAAACACACCTATTTGGCAAATATATGACACATCCTGGAATTAAACATTTAAAATATTTGACAAATCCTAGTTTAAAATACATCTATTTGGCAAATATATGACAAATATAGGGAAAAATGATGTGTGACAAGTACCTGACAATCCTAAGATAAAACATCAACCCGTGACTGGTTAATGATTAAGCCTAGGATTAAGCATAATTTGTAACAACAAGATATCACATCACTGGATAAAACAATCTCTTTTTTTATCACTTATGACTAGACTGAATGCATCTTGCGACTGTCTCAAATCAACAGGTAGGGCTGTCAACCAAGCTGAGAAGAAGTCATGAGAAATGTTAAAGTTTCTGTTGTTAAATATAAATATAAAGTAAGGAGCTGTGGTTTGATTGCCAATGAGTTAGCTATCTAACAGAGACTTTGAGAAGTCGATATAAGCAACGATAGGCCACCGTACGTACTTTCACAATGAGCAAAACCAATAGGTGTCTATGAAAGGCATTGACCTGACAAAATGTGAATTAATTCCAACAAAAATTTCAACAGCTTTACCAACAAGAAAGAATAAAATAAAAGTCGTGCTTGATTGTGCGGCCAATTTCAAGGTACGTCCCTGAACGAACGATTACTTTAGGGTCCTAATCTAACAAATACTCTAATTGGAACTTTGATAAGGTTTAGACAAGATGAAATCGCAATAATGGGCGACATAAACAGTATGTTCCACCAGGTGCGCATACCGTCTGAAGATACGAATTATCTGCGATTTTGTGGTGGCAAGGTGGAGACGTTCGAAAGGAACCAACTGAATACCAAATGAATATTCATCTATTTGGCGCGACATCTTCGCCAAGCTGCGTGATTTGTGCGCTTAGAAAAACTGCCGAAGATTGCAAGGGACAGTTTAATGACGAAGTAATCAACACCGTGCTACGCAATTTTACGTCGATGATTGTCTCAAGTCTATTGGAAACGTTAGTGAAGCGGTGTGCTTAGTTCAAGATCTACATTCTCTTTTGAGTCGTGGTGGATTTAGGATTGCGAAATGGATCAGTAATAACAGAGAAGTAATGCGATCAATACCGACTTCGGGTATGGCGATTGGGATCAAGGACTTAGACTTGGATCAAGACACACTTCCTATCGATAAGGCATTGGACATTCAATGGTGCACTGAAACATATTTTCGTTTCAAAATTTCAGTAAAGGAACAGCCTAAGACTAGAAGGGCATTTTGTCGAGGGTGAGCGGCGTTTACGAGCCCTTGGGATTTCGTGTACCATTCGTTCTTCGCGCGAAGATGAGTTGCGTAGGCTTCGCCTAGATTGGGATGATCCGATTCCGGTCTCAGTTGGTGAGCTTTCAAAGGGGACACACGTTTTCTTGTACTGATTGACCTATTTACATAAAAAAAAATCTACATTTACTATCGTGTTGACATTTATGCATCAATACTATTTTTATAGTTCCAATATTCTTTTGGTTTAAATAACCAATATTGAATTTCATCATTTTCATTGAATCATAGACCAGGTGTAAACTTTACAGTACTTATTTCTCCTTTATTCTCTATGGCATGTTAACAAAACTTTCCCAAAATGTCTTTGTATGTTGTCACATACTATTGCATAACTAAATATTAAATATAAAATATTTTTGTCGATAATTTCTGTAGATATAGATATTTTTTATTTTCTTATATGTTGGAAGCAGGGCTGTACATCACTAATCTCTGTCAATCAGGCATAAATATGACTAGCTGATTTTGTGTAACATTTCCATTCCTCGGTTATCATCAAGGACCACCGAGAAATTGTCCAAAATGTCCAAAATTGCGATTTTTAAAATTCTTCTGACCTTTGACCACAATTAAAAAAATCTGCAACACTTTTGCACTCTACGACAGGCCTTAATCAAAGAGTATTTATTATATTTATCTTCAAAATAAGACAAAAATAGCCGTGAGGTATTTCGGTCCATTATTTTTCAATATACCTTGTCACCGTACTAAAAGCAATCCATGGGGTTGTGAAAATAAGGTCCACGTTCGTCAATTATCTTTATATCTATACATTATTAACTTTACTTGTTTTGAACTTTTTCATGTATTGTATGTTTCTTATGTTCATGTAAATAAATGTTTACATTTTAACCCGTCAGGCGTTTTTTGGCAGTGACAATGAACGACTTGAATATTTTCTTTACTGAAAACTTTTCATCAAGGGTTTAGATTCATAAATTGGTCAAAATGTATACTGAATTATACCACAAATATAGAGATTTGTTGTGAAAGTGTGGGAACCAGTAAAAGCTTAATACAAAAGGAACACATATTAAATAAAGGAGAAGCAGGACAAAAACAATGAGATAGCAGCCTAAAAAATAATTGAAAACACAAATATCTATAACTCATTGGTTTCAACCGAAACCTGTCAATATACAAATGACCCATTGGTCTGACACCTTGATATAGAATAATGGTGATTTGTAATTCAAAATTATCAGTCAGATTATAAGAGAATCGAACTATACTCAGTATCACAGAATGAAGCGTTTTCAGCTATTTCATGACCAAACAAGTGTATAACTGACATGGATTAAATACAAAAAGATATCCCTGTTCACGGTATAACCTTTTCCCTGTTACACGTAATCTGTTGGAAGTGTACTGATTGATATGTTAGTCTGAGAATACACGGTTTATTATTCGTTAAAACTGTGCTTTGAACTACCTTTCAATAATTTCTAGTTTTTTAGTTCGGTACTTTGTGTCTTTTGTCATTTTGTTACACATTCTCTCTCTCTCTCTCTCTCTCTCTCTCTCGTGTTGCATATTCTTTCACGTTTCATTAGTTATTGAGGCCGTACGACTTCCATCTCTAATCATTATGACTAGGATTCCAGTTTTCTTTTCGAACGAAGGTCGGCGGTTCTCTCCGAGTCGTCCAGATTCCCACACAAAATGTGCCGTACAATCTGCTTTTATTCTTGTTTTCTTTCACCTTCAATGTTTGCCTTTACAAAGATTCCAGGTATTCGTATTGTTAACATTTCATTAAGAAAAATTACCAATAAACCGCAACACGTGTCGACTGTAGGAAACTGGACAATTCTTTACCGGTAATCAGATCGACAAGCACCACCTTTTTGAAAACTGAGATGTCACACCTACAATTAAATTTATGATATAGGTAATACTTCTTGGTGAAAAGGACATAAGCATATCTCGCTTGAAGGTACCGGCACAGTCACATATAATCATACGATTGTTCCCCGAGCAGTGAATACCAACAGTTCTCCAGGCAATACTGTACACCCTAATACATCAATGCCCTTCTCTCCAGTCGGTAACTGAAAATTTGCCTTCTCCGAAAATTTAATATTCGACAATTTATTAACAGATGGTAATAAAAGTTGTGCTTGCTCCTTCTTTCTAATACCAAATTCTAAGTCATTACGTTTTCTTGACTGTGAAATTACACCAAACGATTCGCAGTCTTCAGATATCAATATTATAGTAGGAGCTATATCAAGCACGAGATCAACTTCGTCCATTGCTTGTTTATTGTTAGAATTTCCAAATATGAATGTTCTTCGTTTAGTCTAAGTTCTAATGGTCTCAGACATAGGAAGACTTGAAGATCAGTCGCGATACTAATATCAGCTTTCAGTTTCTTCTGCAGAATGCTAATGTTGGTTTTATGGACATTTGAATCCTGTAAAGATTATCTAAATCCAAACCAAGTTATTCCACGTCCGATGCCAGAGTATTCTTTCAAACTTGTTTCCATTTCATCCAATGTGTCGTTGACCAATTTACGGACACTTTGAATTTTTCTATACATGTTAACTTCTGTACATCTATTCTAGTTTTGTTCTCTAGTCTGTTTTAATTAAAGAATAAAATTGACCAATATACTCTTCAAATCGTTTTCAATATCGCAATCTGGACACCACATGACTGCAGCGTTTGAAATATGACGATGTTCACAATTATCACATAATTGAATAACATCTGATGAAGATTCCATGAGGAATTATATTCTGAAATGTGAGAAAAAAAATAGGAAAGTAATAACAAAATACATAATTTTGTCAATTTCTTACAGTGGATTCAGACCACAAATCTGTAAGCGAAGCATGGACACATTGTATTATAATCAGATTGGAGTCCCAACATGGGTCTGACCTAGCACTAGTACTTTTGAATTATATAGTAAAATATCTTGGTCTCTTTGTCCCAAAAACCTTTTTATATTATTGAGATACGTGCCTATTGTTGAAACAGTCGTATTTTGATTTTTGTGTCGCTGGGCTGCTTTTTCGTTTAATTTTACCATGCACAAGAGTTATTAGACGATGTGACGTTAATAGTTCATCAGTGGATTAATGTAATTCCAAAAGGGCATGTTGGAAATTTTCCCAATAGGACAGGGACGGCTGTTACATATCTGGAAAATTTGCCAAATGGACACAATTGTTTTCTTAAAAATAGTGCTAACTAAATGTCTCGTCTGCCATATTGATCATGATAGGATTTTATGTTGAAAGTCGTTAAGATCAAATTTTTACTACATATATCACATACACTTATAATTATCAAGACCCATAAAAATAATGTCATATGAACCCTGCCAGACGGCCATGTACACCTTACAATAATTCCATTCACCGAACATACTTAAACTATAGTTTATAGTATCTGACACACGGACCTTATCACGTAAACATAACATTGAAAATGAACCATGAACATGAGGCCAAGGTAAGCAAAACTCTGCCATACAGACATGTACACCTGACAATCATTCCTATGTCACCTAAATCCGCTACTGGTAAAACCACAAGAGATATATAAAGAGTAAATACGACGCCAAAAATCAAAAGTATAGAAATATGTCTCAACTATTTTGGACTGCATTTAAATTAAAATGGAACTTAATTATCTCTAGATTGCAAAAGTTTTCGGCCATAATTTAATACCAACCACATCTCCTTATTTAACACAATACGGCATTGTAATAGTATTTGAAAGTAACTTATAATCATAAAACACTGTTCTACAAAAGGACATCTTTACAAACATCACAACTGCAGGTTCTTTAGGATTCTTCCTCAATTTTTCAGATCTTTCTATTTGTATTCTTATGTATATTGAATTGACTCATTATAAAATTTTCTGGTGTCTTGTTTTGTATTTGTTAGGTCATTTATAAATTTGCAATAGGGAAAAGGAGACTACTCACTCAACGATCACAACCAACATCCAAGCAAGGACCAAACCTAATAAACTCGTCAATCAAACGCAGGATGATCTAGCTTCGAAAATTGCACTGCGATCTGAGCCAGATGTTAAAGTTATATACATTGACACCTTTTAAGACAGACTTACATCCGACAAACTCTCCGAACTTAATTTGCCACCTGTTTGGCAGAGAAGCAAACAATGCCAATCTGACTGGAGACCAGATAGATAGTTCAGACTTATTATGAATAGAACATAAAATTGTTATCAACATTTCCTTAGGTTTGATTGTTGTTTGCTTAATGTCCAGTGGTAATTATTTCATGCATATTTAGGAAAGGGAGAGGAACAAATTAACAATAGATCAAAGAAGAAAATTCTGCTCACTTCGTTGAAATTTAGTTTTCAACATTGACAGTGGACCCTCAAACATGTCTGACATAAAGAGGCATCCTCAAATAGCATAATTGTATAATCTATTAGTAGGCACATATTCAGTAGTATGATTATTACTTCATCCTAGTGCATTTTTTCCTCTCTTAAGGAATTTATGCATTCAACGATTTTGAAAAGTGAAACAGTAAAAGGTTTTTCTTGAGTGGAATCAATGAAAAAATTAGGCTACGTTTTTTGAGGGAGTTGGAATTAAAAACATAATGTAATACATTAATATTTTTATTTGGAAAAAAACCACTAGTTCTTTCCCTTAGTTAAAAACACTTCTGTTTTTACTATGGATTTAATACACTTAGTTTGTATTAGTAGGATATAATGCACTAGTATTTGTACATGTAATATTTGTAATATGATATAAATACGAATCATGATTTGTTCTGCAAGTATACGCTGAGCTTGAGTTTATGTAGATATCAGTACCGATACCTCGAAAGACAGTTCAGGTCAATCAGTGAAGCTATATGCCACATTCTTGATGGAGAAACAATAAAAACCATTGTTGATGTTATGGTTGAATATTTGTTTGCAGCTTGTAACATTATATTAATATGTTAGTCAGGAGCCTGTTGTTCAGTGGTTGAAGGCCGTACTTTGACCTATAATTGTTTACTTTTACACATTGTGACTCGGATAGATAGTTGTCTCATTGGCACTCATACCACATCTTCTTGTTTATATTTATTATAAATGAAACATCACTGTAAGTTAAACCTCCTACATGTTATTACATGTATAATATATACATAATATGTTACAATGTATATATGTTCGGGTCATTCTTGTAAGATTCCTAGACCTATGGGATGAACATTTGATTTTTGAAAGAGGGTGCAGGTAAATTGTTCACAGACAAAATATTCAGTTTCACCTGTCGTTAGCCCGTCTAAATTATTTTTAACTTCTGTACATAATAATTTTCTGCATGAAGTGGGCAGAAAATCGTTTCGTCCCGATTTCGGCAAGTTGTTTTCTATTCTTAAACACTGTGTATCATCACCACTGGATATAGGTACCCCGACGCAAAGAAACAATGATAGAAAAAGAACCTATTATAATCCCCGTACAGTAAACAACAATTCGCCGCTATTCGCAGTACAGTTTATTGACAATATTTTCAGGTTTCTGACTCGGAACAGCTACATATATAATGCTGAACTCTCCGTCTAACCAGAGACAGTGGTGTAACAACACAACATAAGAAAAACTCAAAAATCAGTTGGAAATGGAGGCCTGTCAGACTCATCAGATTAGCATGAAGCGCAGAAAAATAAATCAAGACGAAAAACACAAAGTTCAGATCTAACTTAAAGAGTACTGACAGTTACTGAAAAGTGGTTCAAAGCCAATAACAGCTAATAAAGAAATCATGTCAGACTGAAATATCAATTAGTAAACATCCAAAGTATTTAGTGTAAAACATCACAATCATTACGAAAAGAACATAATCTTGTACAATTCCAAAATTTGTCATAACTGTATAGCAATACATAGTAAGATATTACATTTTACAAACAAAATTATACAGATTTGTAATTAGAAAAGTGACAGCAATACGTATTTCTCATCGTTTTTAAGAAAGGAAAAGTAATCAAATACTAGAGGTATAGGGGATGGTTGAGATCTCTTAAAACATGTTTAACCCGCCGTATTTTTGCGCCTGTCCCAAGTCAGGAGCCTCTGGCCTTTGTTAGTCTTGTATGTTTTTTAATTTTAGTTCATTTATATGTTTTGAGTTTAGTATGACGTCCATTTTCACTGAACTAGTACACATTTTTATTTAGGGGCCAGCTGAAGACCGCCTCTCGGTGCGAGATTTTCACGCTGTGTTGAAGGCCCATTGGTGTCCTTCGGCTGTTTTCTGCTCTTTAGACGGGTTGTTGTATCGTTGACATATTTCCCATTTCCATTCTTAATTTTAAATCTTAACGGTTACTAATTCTTATATTTGCAGATGTTCAAAATAATAAAAAAATAATATAAGCATCATTAACATTGAACATTATGTTGGTTCGTATGTTTGAAGGACTGCATGAAGCCAGTTAATGTAATAGAAAAAGTCAAATAATAAATTTATATATATAATATATAATCATTTCTTTCAATATTTCCACAAATCTTAATAATATAATTTGAGATATATGAAATGGCAATAAATCCTCAAATAAGAAAGTATTGGTACTGAGTCTCATATTACACAATTTCAATCAATCAATCAATCAATCAATCAATCAAATAAGACAAATAGTATTGAAATCGACTTGATCGGTCAAATCTGTTTCAAATGTCAGATAATCAATTTTTCTTGTACAACTTTGCGAAACCAGTTCTGCTGACAACTACCATCAACTTTAACTTTTTATCAAAATGTATTGCATAAGGTTTGTCTAAAGCATTCAAAATTTCTCTCCCACTTTGCCCATCTGGTGAAATAATAAAGATATTATTTGATTTTTCTCCTGATGCGAGGACAAATCCATCTTCGACCACGGTTACACCACCAGGGCATTGTAAATTTGGATCCTGAAATTGACAAGCAAGATCGCCGTTCGTCTTGTAGCATAAAACGGAATTATTTTGAGAATTAGAAGAAAGAATACAATCATCTCTTACACAACAATGTGCTAAACAATCTGCTTTAAATGTTGTTTTATCTGACCTTCAAGAGTCGTCCTTAAAATAATCCAGTTATATTTATTGTTAACGTATCATTTGAAAAACTTAAACCAAAACACCTGTCACCTGTTGAAAAACTGGACAATAGATTGCCAGTATTCAGGTCAATAAACACTACCTTTTGGAGGACGAGCATGTCACACCTACAGTTGAATTATTGATATAGGTAATAAAGCTTGGTGAGCACGATATAAGAATGTCTCGCAAGAAGGTACCATCACAGTCACATATAATCAAACGTTTGTTCTCGCCATCAGTGAATACTAACAGTTCTCCGGGCAATGCGGTACACCCTAATGTGTTGATACCGTTCTTCCCAGATGGTATCTGAAAATTTGCCATCTCCGAAAATTTAATATTCGACAATTCATTAACAGATGGCAGCAAAAGTTGAGCTTGTTCCTTTTTTCTTACACCAAATTCCAAGTCATTGCGTTTTCTAGAATGTGAAATTACACTAAAGGATTCGCTGCATTCAGATATTGCCCTCATAGTAGGAGCTATATCAAGCACGAGATCAACTTCATCCATTGCTTTGTTCGTTTTTAGTGTTTCAAAATATAAAAGTTCGTCTTCTACTTTAAGTTCAAACGGTCTCAGCCCCAGGAAGACTTCAAGATCAGTTGCGACATTAATAGCAGTTTTCAGTTCCTCCTGCAGGATGCTTATGTGGTTTTTATGAACATCTAAATCCTGTAAAAGATTATCCACATCCAAAACAACTTCTTCTACGTCCGATGCCATCGTATCTTTCAAACTTTGTTCCATTTCATCCAACTTGTCGTTTATCAATTTGCGGACAATTTGAATTTTTTCCATACAAGCTAACTTCTGTGCATTTATTCTAGTTTTGTTCTCCTGTCTGTTTTTAATTAAAGAATCCAAATTGACCATTATACACTTCAAATCGTTTTCAATATCTTCTAGCACGGGAGAGGTCTTTACATTTTTTACAACATCTTGTATTGTGTCCAGCTTTTCACATTGAAAATGTGATTCCTTTAAACACACATTACAACAACTCTGGCGATGACTACAACAATAAAATTCACATTTCTGATCATGGTCCGTGCAGTAGACACTGGTGTCCTTGATAAACGACGGTAATTTGTCAAATTCGTTTAGTTTTATAGTTTTGTGGAATTTCGCAAATTTCAAAGCATCGTGATGATCAATACATTCCAAACAAAATGCTTCGTCGCAATCTGGACACCACGTGACTGCAGCGGTTGAAATGTGACGATGTTCACAATTATCACAAAATTTACCCGATTCCATCTAGAATTATATTCTGAAATGTCAAAAGCACAAACTAAGTTTTAAAGCTTTTAAAACAGCTACACATATAATTAAGTCCGATGATCTAACGATGGGTCCGTGTAACACTTAACAATTAAAAATTTTAAAAAGTTTTGAAATTTTAGTTTTTTGGATTTTTTAGTTTAAAAGTTTAAAAATATCAACATTCAAAGTTGATTGTCGTACGATAACTTACAAAAGTGCAAGTAACAAATACTGAACTATCCCTTAATGCAAAAAAGCGAATATCCCGTTTCCTTTTATACGATATTATATTCGCTCTTAAAAAAATGTACCATTATTGAAGCCCTCGTGGGGGTATCTTAGGCAAATATACATACATTTTTACATCTGCTATTAATAACCACACCTAAAGCAGTAATCATAAAGCCGACAAGTGATCTGCATATGGTTCGTTTAGTTAGAGAATCAAAGTGTGTCAAAATCAGGTCTTACTAAATTTTTTTTCGATTTACAGAAACATATTTCTCATTTTTACCCTGTTGATCAAACAAGTTAGTCTCTTGTTTATATTATTTTAGTTCTTCAGAAAATATTCTTTTCGTTTTGTTTCGTTTTGGTAAATTTCGTTTCGTTCCGTGTCGTTCCGTTTCGTTTTTATTTCGTTTTGTACTTAACGGGTACCCACTTTTTAGACCTTTCTTCATTTTAATAAAAAATCTAAAATTTTAAACTTTCAATAATCGAAATGATCAAAACTGCACGTTATGTTTAGTATTTTAAAGTTTGATTAAATATCTAAACTATTAGATTTTAAAACGAATTTTAGAATTTTAGAATTTTAATTATTTGGTGAAATTTTTAAATTGTTCAAAAATTTCAAAAGTTTAGAATGTTGATATTTTAAAACTTTGACCAAAAATCCAACAAACTTAAATTTCAAAACTTTTTAAAAATTTTGAATTGTTAAAGTCATATGAAACGAATTTCTTAAAATTTAATGTTATCGAAATTATTGAACCAATGCATGCATATATACATGTTCTATACCAAGTCTTGCATGCACGTTTTTTATATTTATCATACATCTATAACGCATTATCGACAAATAATATTTCATTCAGTGGTTGTTGATCGCAAGCTAATTACATTTCGAGTTTGTTGCCGAAGTTTACCGGGTCGTGACATTGATAAACAATAAAAACAGAGCACGTGGAAAGCGTACAGATAAGTGAATTCAAACAGCCATGCCATTAGTTTTTTTTTATATTTTCCAGGTGTTCCTATTTCTTAATTAAACTTTTCCTTAACAGTTGTTAAATGATTTGTTGTATTAAATTTTTCTTTAAGAATCTGTTTACCTTCAAGAGCACGTTTGTTTACATTCTTTCATCACGGTTTCCCCTCGCACTTGCGCTGTGCGGTGGCCGAAATTATAACGAAAGGTCTCGTAGTTAAGGTCACTGCATACGGGAAAATATCGGCGAAATTAGTGTCTGGGAAGTCAATAATTCAATATCGGTACATTTATGAAGATTTTGATAATATAAAGGATTTTCTTTTAAAAACAAATTCACGTTCACTTCTTTTAGAGTAAAACTTAGCCATTCAAGTATATAAAACATGTTCAACTTTTTTTTAAATTTGAAGTTTCATATGACTTTAAGTGTTACATGGATCCCGATGGATACATCAATTTAGAAGATAATCGATTACCAATGAAAACAAGAGACTCCGAAAAGCCTGAATCGCTCACCTGACAATTTTTTGTGAAGATCATGCATCAATGATTGTTTTGCTGTTTAATGTATTTTAATACGTTTTTAATGCCAATTCAAGTTTCTCTCTAGCTATTAGTTTTTACAAAAAAAACTAAAAAAAGAATTGTAAAAATCATCTTCAAAGGGCAATAACTCTTTGATATAAGGGGTTATTTGACTGATTTGCAGTTGTTACTTTGCTGATTTTTTGTCTTCTACAGATTCTCTCTATTGGTCATAGTTTCTGTTGAAAGACTAAAAAAATGTATAAATCATCTTTCAAGGCCAATAACTCCTATCGGGAATCAATTGTTGGTTTCTGTCATGTCTTCTTTGTGGATCTTGACTTATTTGTAGGTCTTACTTTTCTGAACATTTTTTTTTAATTACAGTTTCCATTCATCATATGTTCTGCAAAAAACTAAACAATTTGGTAAAAATTGTTTTTTAAGGTCAATAACTCACATAAGTGATCAATTGACACTTTCCGTCATGTTGACTCATTTGTAGATCCTATTTTGCAGAACATTTTGATGTTTTGTTTAACTTATTTGTGGGTCTTACTTTGCTAAATTTGTTTGCTGTTTATCTGTATCTATCATAGTCTCTGTAAACAAATTTTTTAAAAAACCGAAGAAGAAAAAATTACTTTCAAGGAGTTTTTAGAATAACTCCTACAATGGTTTAATTGACAATTTCGGTCATTTTACTTATTTGTATGTCTAACTTTGATAACACTTTTGCCATTCAGAGTTTCTTATAGGTAGATCTTGCTTTGATGTACATTTTTGCTGTTTTAAATACTAACTAAAAACCGAGAAATTTCATTAAAACTGTTATTTCAGGGGCAATAATTTCAAACTGGCTTCTTCGATTTGACTGCAAATTTCCAAGCAAATAGATTTTGACCTGCTGATAAATTTTAACTCTGTCAGTTTTGCAAACTTCTTTAGGTTTTGAAATAAAAGCCAAAAACTAAATTTTACCATAATGTTCTATTTTTAGCCATGGTGGCCATGTTTGTTGACTGACCGGAATAAAAAAAACTCAAGATCTTTACCAAGTTTGGTTGATAGTGGGTTGTCGTTTTAGAGGAGAACTTTGAAAAAAGTTTACTATACGTCGGACGCCAAGTGATGACAATAGCTCAAATGGCCTTTGGGACAGGTGAGTAAAAAAAAAAAAAAAAAAAAAACAAAGTCAAAAGTTTTTTAGGATCGAATCCCACTTTCTTCAAACCATTCAATGTTTCTTGGAGCTTAATTTTCAGAAGACCTGAATAATCAGTATTTTTGTAAATATTGTTGTTTTTTTCAAATTGCGATTTTCCTTGCACTATCTTTAAAGTCGCGAGAGTTATTTGCGTGTGTTTGTTGCATGGGGCCCCACATTTTGGTTCTCTGGATGTTATTGCTATCAATAAATGCTGAAGTTGGTACGTTAAGATACATACCACTGATTTGGGGTCCATTTAAAACGTAATAGGATATTTGGCTAGGAGACCGGTTAAGGCTCATGCACTAGATCAATCATAATCATCTGTTTGAAATGTTTGCTGACTTTCCCTGGCGACGGCATAAACATATCAGGGACAGCTTTAACTCAGTTAATTTCTTTGACCCCTATATTGTTTTAATATGCGCTTTAAAAACTAACCTCCTGAAAAAAGATATTCATCTAACGACTATAGTGGAAGAGTAATCTTGGAGGCACAATATTTACAATAAATATAGCACGAAAGATGGAATTCTATTTGTTTGTTTGTTTATTTAGTTTTCTTTAATTAGGCAACTAGTGTGGTGCTGAACAACAATATATAGTACTGAACCAGTCCATGTTTTATATGTACCTTATCATGAATCAATGACGTAGTACGCATAATGATACATTCTGCCTCCTCACCTTTTAACCACATGCATTGATCGTATATTGATATTATTGATTGTTTATATTATAACTGTATTTTGTGTATTATTGCTGTATCACCTGAATAAACCCTGGTGAGTTATCATATATCGTTTGGTGAGTAATCATATATCGTTCGTATATTATTATTATATGCTCGGATCCCACGACATTGGCGTCGTCGACAGCTCGAATCTGTTCACTTTGAAACAACCGCTTTGCACGGTACGTTTCACATAATTTGCTTTAAATTACTGCAAATTTCAACGGAGGCTATATTTTAAACATACACCTCCATCAATTTTAGATAGTTTTAGTACTATTTCAGGCAGTACTGCATATTAGATTAACTATTTGAAATTTAATGCTTGCCTAGTTTCTCGTTTTAGTGAGAAGCCATTTTGATCGCCATTAGCTGCATCTTGTCCAAATTGAGCAGGACGGAAGTTGATCTTCTGCGCATGCTTTGCCAGAAATACAGTACAGTCAGCGTGGCTTTATCAAAACACGGTGTCAACGGTTGAAATACAGTACAGGCAACGTGGATTATTTCAAACACCGATATTCGTGGAAAAAATACAGTACTGTCATAGAGAACATATTTAACACACGTATCCACGTGAACTACAGTACAGTTTCGGTTAATAAGTACCTAACACCGACAATCGACGAACACTTTTAAGTCAGATAAACAACACAGATAATTTTAAGAATGGATAAACCTGTGATTCTTATGGAGGCCACTTTGGACCAACTTCAATCTATTGAGGGTATAGACAATGAAATGGCCACACAGATACTTGAGGCTAGAGATTCCTCACATTTCATAGACTTTAATGTAGTCTTCGGCATTACTAGTTTCCCAAATCAACTTTGAAGAAACATTTTGTTGAACCTGGTATGTCATTCTTTTACCAGAAACTACACGAAGATCTAGTGAGTTTAAGGCAGGTATTCAAACAGGACATGTCCAGTATAACTTCAGGACTTCAAGAGGAAGATAAAAAAATGTGAGAAGTTGACACAAAGAAAAAACGACTGCAGACTCGTGTGTCCGCTCAACTAAAATAGGGCGAACCCAGATCAACCACCCAGTTCAAAAATCAGTTACCATTATTGGAGGACGAACATCCCGAACAAGACGTACATGAGAACCAAGACACTTTAATGAAACATAATAACCGGCAGGCTGAGGAACAATATGGATCTCAACCTAAGTTATTAAGCACTCCAGCTAGTTCAACATCATATCAGGACTTTTGCAAGAAGTCGCCTATCAGTAAACCTACTGGACTCTCAAAGTCGAATGAGTCATACTTGATGAACAAAGACATCCAGGGAAACCTGTGTGCTTCAGCAGAAACCACTCTCAAATTTGATACTGCACCTGGAGTAGCCAAACAAAAACATGAGAAACCAAACACTGAAGTTTCTGTTGGTCAGGGGCCCTTTGCTCCGCCTATGGATACTCCTTACATCGGGCAAGCTCAGTCGAATATTAAAGTACAGTCGGATGCAACATTTACCAAACAAGAACAGTTGGATAGAATGTCTACAATTGGACAGGGGCCTTTGGCTTCACCAGTATCCTCATGTGGTGAAGCTCATTACATAACTGGAACCCATGAAACAAAACCATATTACTTTGTCTCACAGGGTCATTTTGGACTGGGGACTTTGGCCCCGTCGTCAGATTATGACACTGTCTTAGTTGAAGACTGCCCTGCATCCAAATTGTCACCAAATTGGTCTTGCAGTAACCTGCTTCCGGGAGTCAAGCACATTGTTGGATCAGCTGTATCGACAGCTCCAGCTTTCTACCCGGATCAATTAAGAACACTCCAAACATAACTGCAATAATATTACAGTTGACGACTCCAGTTGTTATGTCTTCCCATGTCCAGTCTGTGAACAACACTTCTGGTGAGATCAACCGTGAACCTACACCTGACAGGCACAAGTGGAGAGAAAGAGAACACTGCCAGAGGGAATTTTCTTCATCAAGTGAGGACTCTTTTGACCGAGAATCATCCCAATTGAAAGAGTCCGATACCAGGGGAAGGAGTAGGAGTCCTCAACCGCCGAAAATGCCAATCTTTACCGTTTCTTGCAATATATCTTTGGAATACTTTCTGCGTGAACGTCAGAAGGAGGTAGCCCGGTTAATCGTAGAGACAAATCACAGAACTATAAGTGAATCATTAAAATGGACCAAGTCTTCATTAGCTTACCAGAAAGCCAGTTATGGAGCCAGTATGACTTACGCTGGCAGTCCTCAGTCATATTCGCAACGGCAAGTTATATTTCCGTATATGAACGACTCTGATCATTGTCCACAGAGGCCCCGGTCTCGCAAAACAGTTAGACGGTTGAAAAAGTAGTTAACGTATTACAATTCAATATTAAAGACTTAATATCTGTAGTTAACCAGTTATTAAAAGATGAAAGTAGTAACCGACCATCATCTCCTGCGGTGCACCGAGAATATTACAACTCGCCCTCAATGCACCCTCAGAGCATTTATGTCAGATCACCAACTCCACCAAGGTCACAATTGAAATTCCGGAGTCCTCAGAATTCACACTCCCCGTCACCACAAAGAGGTTCAATGACAGGTAAAGAACAAGACAACATGCCATTGAAAAGGACAAAATCACTAACTTTTCAGAGGACCTCGTCCTCGAACTCACCAAAAGAACGATCTTTAAACAGGTCAGGGTCAGGCCACTAGGCTCACGTCTGACCCTTGAGGAAGAGAGCCTTAATGAGCTTGTTGTTCAAAATGTTGGTAGAAGTTTAGATATACCTGCAGCTGTAAATTCCATATTAGTCAGGGTTACCATTGACACTACTGCTGTTAATACTTTAGTTAGCAGTTTCCTGATTTCAAATATTCAACAAAACTGGGAATCTGTACTTTTAAAAGCAATTGGATTTCAACTTGTTACTGAAATTTTGCCAATTCCATAGGGCACCTCACTATGCATTTAGATGTGCGTGTCATATATTTGATCAGTACAATCAACCTTGGCCTGCATTTTCTGATTGTATGCAGCGCAATGGTAGACTTAGTTTGCATGACCGTTGTTTTAAATGGAAAATCAATTCCGTCACAACTAATAGAGGAAGAGTTCAGTCTCTGTTAAAAGTTCTTATGAATACACCTGTTCTAAATTCATTTATGTTTAAAACAGTGGAAATTAAATCCCTACCTGAGGACGATTATGTGACTGTCCCCATACGTAACCATCTGCCTGTCTTAATATCACACATCATAAGAACTGGACCACAATGCACTGTAAACATTGTCGATAATACTGGTGATAACATTTCTTCTACAGCAATAAACCTTTCTGATATGACGGTCATTGATGAAAATAGGTACGTGGACATAACAGATGAAACATCAGATAACCACGAAGTCCATGGCGAGGAGTCTTCCAACAGAGATCTGCAGGGCCCAAGGTCCCGCACCGTATACTGTTAATGCATCCAATTCAGGAGAAATTGAAAATAATTCCATAACCACATTTAGGAGTCGATCACATCAATGTTTCGTGTGTGGATTAGTGACACATGGCAAAATGAGACGCCATGTCTTAAAGATACATTTGCCATGGTATTGGGAACCACACACGGCCTGTTGGAGTTGTGAAGTTCAAGAGGCTCAAGCTGGTTCTTTGGCACACCGACATACAATGGAACATGGGATAGCAGGTACCGTATTTGACGAAGACCATATGCATCTTTGGTGCCAGCTTATGTTGGGTTCACTTCATCAGATTAGATCATGGTTAGAATGTTCTACTCTTGACGATCTCTTAGACTATATTTTACAGAGAGAACTTTACACTTTCGTGAAAAGCAATTTTCACCACAAGCACTTCAACTTTTGACCTTTTGGGCCGATAATTACTGTCCTTCATCAGTACCGACTTATATTTGTAATCCAGATGGACCAACTGGACTCACTCACAGATAGCCACTTATGTGTTGCCATAGGTGAAGTTGGACTTGACTACACTACAACCTGTATTTGTCGTCCCTGTCGTAATCCTAGCAGGTGTAAAGAAGAGGCACGTCATAATCAGGAGGAAGCCTTCATAAATCTGCTGCTCTTAGCCAGGAGAAAAAGTCTTCCTGTTATAATTCATTGCAGGAATTGCGGTGACGGTTCAGCAGCCAAACGGACATTGGAACTAATACTCCACCATAATCTTGCGGGCATGAAATTTTACCGTCACTGTTTTGAAGGAACTATTGAGGAGCTGACTGCTTGGCAACAACTACTAAGTAAACTATAATTTTCGGTGTATCTGGGAAGTTCATTCGGAACAATACCGGTTAAGAAGTTATTCTAGGATTCCGCCACATCAGCTTGTGCTTGAAACTGATTCACCTTTCTTGTCCCCGTTCACTGGTGTCCAGTAAACCACCCATTGAATCTTTCATTGATTGCCGCTGAAGTTAGTCGATTGAGGAACATACCGTTGTCTGTGCTAATGTGGACTGTAAATGAAAATGCTTTGAAATTCTTTCAAATGCCAAAACAAAGAGAATAGTGTCGAACAGTAACTATATATATCTATTTTGTTGCATTGGATTATGTTTCTGAAGAGGAAAAGACATATTTATTCCTTAGACAGTTTATTTTACGAATTTCATGAACTCTGAAACTTTTATAATGTGGATTTATGAATGAACTTTTATGCAACTATAAGTGTATTATGAGACCTCGTTTATTCTATATCATTACTATATGGATTACTTTTCAAAGACAGTGCGTTATTTCTAGTCGTTTTATTTACCCCTGGCCTGGTTTTACTGAGATGGGTCGATTGTGGTGCTGAACAACAATATATAGTACTGAACCAGTCCATGTTTTATATGTACCTTATCATGAATCAATGACGTAGTACGCATAATGATACATTCTGCCTCCTCACCTTTTAACCACATGCATTGATCGTATATTGATATTATTGATTGTTTATATTATAACTGTATTTTGTGTATTATTGCCGTATCACCTGAATAAACCCTGGTGAGTTATCATATATCGTTCGTATATTATTATTATATGCTCGGATCCCGACACTAGCTTCTACGCCCTTGAATTTTAGCATGTAAGATTATTTATATTAGGTTACCTACGTTGTTAGAATGAACAATTACAATGGGATCTCAGTAAGTATATCTCGTCCACTGTGTGTGCATGGCTTCCATACGATGACAGCCCAGCACCACCCAAATTGTATTGCTTTGAATAGAAATGTTCCTGAAATCTGATCAGTTGTAGTCCAGTTTAAAAAAAATGTTATTAACAGGAAAAGTAAAGGTAATTAATTTACTTTTATACTTACTATACTTCTAAACGTTGACCAGCGATACACAATGAACTTCCTGGTCCGTTGTTCAGGTGTGCAATAGTACAAAGTCAAGGTTGCATTTACAAACTTTAACATTGGTTAACTGTGTATTAATAAAACGCGTAGCCTGATCGGAATAAGGACGAAAGATTTGATACCTCGTATTATATATATATATAAAGTGCCACCCTGCTGCACGTTTACAACCCTTGCAGCAACTCTTTGAGGCATCAATATGTTGTTTGGTGGAAGCACATTATGTCCCTATCCATTACCCTGACCCAGTGGCAGTCATAATTTTTCAAACTTCATCCCGGTTGACAAATTTTGCAGAAATTGCTATTTTATTTATTGCCTATTTGTTTTCGTTTTCAAGAAATATCTGACACTGGGCGTTAAGCAACCAAGGGTCAGTCGTCAAACTTGAATCCTATGCTCTCATTCTTATATGAGGGTCTGGATGGGGTTTACAGAATAGAGAATAATAAGCCAATACTTCAGAAAAATGGGCCATACAAATAAAGAATAGAGAATAATAGATCAAAAATATAACGAATAGAGAATAATAGGCAAAATTTATAAAGAATAGAGAAAAATTACCGAAACAGAATACAGAAATGAATAACCCCCTACCCTGATCCTCTTATATTTGAAGGTATTATTTCTTTCCCAACAACAGGAACACGATCGATTAATTGATTAGTTGTTGATTTCGTAAGGTCCAGGGACAAATATTTGATGCATGTTCAATTCACGGAGTAAAACCATCGTAAAGTGAAGGATATTATGACCATTTATGACTGAACATTCAGTGACATATATTTGGGAAATATTTTCTGACACGATAAATCCAACTAAAATGCCAGTTTCTTCTTTAAATACACTTAGCGAGGTTGTTTATTCATATATTTAATATACCACGTTCTTTCCTTTCTTTCTATATTTTCCCTTGGGCAATCATTTTTTTCAAGTTAAGGGAACCATGTTTCAAGTTAGTGTTAGGTATAGGAGTTCGAGTAGTGTAAGGATAAGTTTTTTGTTGGAGTTAGCTTACCCCCAAAAAAAAAAAAAAAAACAACACAAAATTATTGTTGAAGATTGTTTGTTGCCCTCTAGATGTATTTTGGTTGTTGTCTCACTAATGTATACCCACAATGCAATTGTGTAAAAAGTGGCATTGCAGGAAAATAGTGTGTTCTCTGTTCTGTTTAATAACATTATTCATGTATATTGTCGCCTTCTTAAACCTTTTAATGACATTTTAAAACATTTCTATAGGAATATGTAGCTTTCAAAACGTTTTTTTCTCTATATTTCATTTAATTATTTTGAAAGGAGTGCGCTTAAATATTTTAAGTTTTTCTTCGATTATAACAGGCAAGGATACCACCACATTTGGGGCACATCTGGATGTATCTATGTTAGATTTATCAGCATGTCGAAAACTTTGCGGGATAATTTAAAACATTTTTTATTCCTAGTTATCTAACAAATTTACCCCATGGTTGTATAAATGTTTGTATTGTTTTTGTATTTTAAAATGTTATTCCTCAACTAATTTACAGTTATAGTCTTTTATTTATTGTTATTATCCCGCATTCGTGTTTTTCAATGTACAGATACATAGGTCGATATATGTTTAAGAATATGGCGCCAACTGTCGCTATTGTATAACTGTTTGTAAGATTCAGTAAGGTGTAAGTATTTGCTCTGTGTTAATGGTCCAATTTTGACTCGCAGATGAAGAACAGCTGCTCCTTTGCTTTTCTGTTAGTCAAGATTGTATACTAGTAGATGTTTTTTCATGACTAAATACGGCATGACTATTCCATCTTTTGCATTGTAAAATAACTCAATTCAAAGTTTTATTTTAAAGTGTAATGTAACCAGTTTAATCGTTCTTTTGTATGATCTACTCTCCTGTACATGACCGATCACGCTAACTTCTTCTAGCACATACTATTTCCGACTATTGGCAGATGCAATAGGTACATTGTAAATCAAAAGCATTTATACACGATTGCACAATCTATTGTTTTACAATGGAAACGCTGACAAAATCCGACTGTATACACACAATTGTTTTGAATAGCTATCGGGATCCGATAGTACGTTTATCTGCCGTACCGATAGTCAGTAGTATGTTAGGGTGTGTCTAATACTTCTCAATATTTTGATGATTGTTTCCAAATCTTTTTTTATCAATTAGAAAAGTAAAACATAAAAATACTGACTTTACATAAATTTTATATAAATTATAATTTATAATTAAAAGATTCTTTAAAATGTAACGTTATCAAGTTAAAAACACACAAAACCAGATCATTGGTGCACTATATTTCTTATTCACATTTAGCATTTGTCAAAGAGCACAAAGCTAGCTCCGAAAGGGGAAAAGGAGGTGTTGTCTAAAAATCTTAGATATTTATATATACTAGTATCAAATGTTCATCAATCAAAACGAGTATTTTGTCATAGCATGAGATGCACGACGGATGGCACTTGTGGAGCAGGATCTGCTTATCTTCTGGAGAATCCGATATCAACTCTGAATTTTGTGTGGTTCGTGTTGTCCAGTCTTTAGTTTTCTATGTTGTTTTGTTGTATATACTGTTGTTTGTCTTATTAGTTTGAATATCCGAATATCACGGGCAAAACAATTTTTTTGGATTAATTTATGGCATTTAGAAATTTCGATTATTTTTAAGTCTTCAAAGCTTGTATGACCCAAAAAGATGTATAGTCTGTACATGACCGATTATTTGTATTGAATAAGCATGCAATTAAATTGAGAATGGAAATGAGGAATGTGTTAAAGAGACAACAACCCGTCCAAAGGGTAGAAAACATCCAAAGGCCACCAATGGGTCTTCAACGCAGCGAGCGAGAAAATCCCGCTCCCGGAGGCGGCGTTTTGTTGATATTAATAGGCGTATAGGGTGCACATAGGCTAAAAAGATAAATAAAATAAGGCGAATTTGGAATTTTGATCGGAAAATGGTTTGATGTTAACATCAGAGGCATATTGTATGTATTCAGTTCAAATTACAAATGGGTCAGGCACAATTTTTAACATTACAACCAATCAATGCTCTTAACCAAGATTTTGTACTTATATTTGATCGGTATTGAACGAGCACCATATCTAAAAAAACACTGAGGCGCACAAGGAAATACTAAATAAGAATAAGGATGATAATAGGACTTTCATACTTTTTATATGAAAATACAAAATATTATTGTCCAGTTTTCTCCATAAGATTTGTAGCACGTGTCCGTTTTTATTCATTAACCGAACAACTCTGTATAGCTTGAGTTTAGATTTACACCTTCAGTACACATTGAACTTTAACATGAAACTGGACTAATCGTCTAAAACTGCATTGAAACAGGAGTCTGATTTTATTATTTTGACATTCAGTAGACACTTAAATATTACGTAAGTCTGTTGGTATCTATTCGCTGGACTCATTGATATACCACGTGACTGGTTTTGAATGTTTGCAAGACACAGGTCTCAATATAGAACGAGAGAGGTTTAATACCCTCGCCTGAATCTCGCACGACACCTCAGCATAGCTATTATTAAAATCCGCTTTCGGAATTTTTACAGTGACCAATATTAGACATCAATCAATCAGTCGGGGTTTTCATCTTAGCTTACATGCAAGACTAGATGGTGTTATATATTTTTTTTTTACGTTTATCAAAAAACGAATCCTTATTAAGTTCAATCTTGAAAATGAATAGGACATTCCAAAAATCGCAACCTTAGTTTGCCTTACGCGTGTAGATAGCTCTATATCGTCTTTCAGATAGTTCAAATATTCAAAGAAAACAAATTTGTGAATTTTATCATTTTGGCTTTGCCTCCCCCTTTTCTTTCAAGGCGCTGAGAAAACAATATTAACTAAACAAATTACAAACACAGGATCATATCTCTCCGTGCATATTTGAATCTTTGTGCACAGTTAGTTGTCTCCTTAATATAGAAAGTCAAATGGTTAATTAATTAGATAATCAAAATTCAAATTGCTGGACATACATCGTATTTAATATTAGCGTTATCCACAAGTCCTTTACAATTAACTGGACATTAAGGTTAGAAATCAGGAATTAAGTTTTTAGAATGACTGTAAACTGCAAAACCTTTCTCACATTCTATTTTATAAGAAAAAATGCAAATTTAATTCAAGTTTTCTAATAATGATCGATGGAATATGACACGTTTAATCAGAAGAATTTTTGGAACATGAAGAGTAGATGTTCTCCTTACTTATATATTAATGACTTGGGGCTTAAACGCTTATTAAGTGACAAAAACAAAATGGAAGACTCAATGAGCTGTAGAAGCGACAAAATCACCAAATTTTTGAGATGTGGGTAGACACCAATTAGACAGCAACCCGATACCACATGAAACCCAGAAAAATAGGCTACAAACCAATTGTTTATATCATTTATAAAGCTATTAATCGCCACGGGTCTGTATAAGTTGTATATAAATTCCAAACAGACTATCTTTTAGTCTAAAAAGACATTCTTCGTGTGTCTGTCCCAAGTCAGTAGCCTGTGGTTCAGCAATTGTCGTTGGTTCATGTCTGTCATATTTGTTTTTCGTTAATTGAATTTTTATAAATTAGGCTGTTAGTTTTCTCAATTGAATTGTTTCATGTTTTTCATGTCAGAGCATTTTACACAGGCAAAATTTGCTCACGTGAATTTCACATGAATCTCACATGAAATTCACGTGAGATTCACCTCAAACGAGCTAATACATGAAACTCACGTGAAAATTTTCATGTGAATTTCACGTGAATTGAGATTCACATGAATCTTACGTGAAATTTTTCACTTGAATTTCAAATGACATTTACAAAACAAAAATATTTTTCATGATTTTAATTAAATTTGAAAATTTAGATGTTATTTGAATTACTTTTTTTTAAAAGTTCTTGTGAATTTCATGTGAAAAAAAATTCATGTGATTTTCACGTGAAATTCACGTGAGTTTCACATGAGATTCACATGAAACTCACATGAACTGATTTCATGTGAGCTTCACGTATAAGCTCGTTTGAGGTGAAATTCACGTGAATTTCACGTGAGATTTACATGAATTTAAATTCAGGTGAAATTGATGCGAGTGAAATTTGCCTGTGTATAGCCGAAAATACGGTATGGGTTTTATCATTGTTGAAGACCGTATGGTTGCCTACAATTGCTTATGTCCACTTAAATTGAACTTTAGTGGATAGTTGTCTCATTAGCACATCTCCTTATTTTCAAATCACAGGTCTACCACCCAACAACATATTCTATAGATGGACAGATTCCTAAAATAGCTTTAAAAGTAGCTTTCACGCATGTCTATTATTCAAAACCGTATATATTTGAGCTATTGGTGTTGTTGGAATACTGATGTCTTTACGAACATGTAACAGGAGATCCCTTATATATAGTGTGCTCTTATCGTCCCTTTAACGTATACTAAACACAAATCAATTTATTTGCATTGCTGTACAAAGACAACAAAATCCAAGATTTTTAAAGGATGCGTAATTGCCGTAAACAGTATATACTGCCGAGCAGAGCAATGCAAAAACAATTTTGACCAATTTGGCTAAAAGATAATACTAATATATATTGAGATTTTCAAATCAAAAGGGAGGGCGTACGACCTCTACGCCCCCAACAAAACGTAAGCCTTTTTGCTCCTCTGCATCTCAAAGTCATAGTGAGGCCATCAACATGGAGCAAACATCTCTCATCTCACTGCCAGTTTAAGATAGCCCCTATCATAGGTTTGAACAAGCTACATGTACGGGCTAGGAACGATTTCTAATTCAAAATACTTTAAATATTGGAGATAACGTATCTCCTCATTACAAAAGTGACACGAGACTATTGTCTGGAACTAAGTAATTGGTACAACATGAATTGACAAAAATACTTGATATTAATTGAACATTTGCGTATAAAAGAAGGCAATTTTTGCAAACTTTTCAAATAAATGTTTTCAAAAGATATATTTTAAATGTTTTACACTTTCAATTTTGTATATTATGTATATTTCATCGACTTAAAACAAACTGTATTTATATTTTTTGGTTTATTGTTTGATTGTTTACATATTTTCAATATGAAAAGGGGGACTACTGAATGGGCACCATTGCATTTTTGAATAAAGAAGCTATAACGAGATTGATCGGCAAGTGTACATTATATAACGTATTATTGATATTCGTATAGGGTGTACAAAGCTGTTAAAATAAAATATAATGAGGGGAATCTGGAATTTTGATTGGAAAATGGTTTGATTAATTATAGATTGATTGATTGGTGATTGATATAAATAATAAGATGTGGTATGAGTGCCAATTAGACAATTCTCCATTCAAGTCAAAAGGTATAAAAAGATAACAATTATAGGTCAACGTACGGCCTTCAACAGGGAGACTTTGCTCATAGAGACCGAACAGCAAGCTATAAAAGGCCCCAAAATGTCTAGTGTAAAACAATTGAAACAGGAAAACCAACGGTATAATATATATAAAAAAACGAGAAATGAGAAAACCTATATACCACACCAACAAACGACAACCACTGAACAACATGCTCCTGACGAGTCTGTTTGAGAAATTGGGAAATGAAGCATAGAAATACAGGTCTTTCTATGTTGTGATGTTATACTATTGTTTCAGAAAAGGGAGAAGGTTTGGTACCATTAAAACGTTTAATCCCGCTGCAAATGTTTGCACCTGTCCTAAGTCAGGAATCTGATGTACAGTAGTTGTCGTCTGTTTATGTAGTTCATACGTGTTTCTCGTTTCTCGTTTTATATAGATTAGACCGCTGGTTTTCCGTTTGAATGGTTTTACACTAGAATTTTGGGGTCCTTTATAGCTTGCTGTTCGGTGTGAGCCAAGGCTCCGTGTTGAAGGCCGTACCTGACCTATAATGGTTTACTTTATAAATTGTTACTTGGATGGAGAGTTGTCTCATTGGCACTCATACCACATCTTCCTATATCTACTTACATATATAACTTTACGTTAAACGATTTAAAAAAAGCACATAGTTGAGAACTCACAGAACAACATCATTGGTGTATTACGCATTATTCATATTTCTGCAACTTTGGTCAAAAACAAAAGATCGGTCCGAACGGAGAGAAAAAGAAGGAGGTGTAGACTAGTACAATTTAATCACAAGGTTTTTTTTAGGGGAATGGTAAATATATTATTTAAAATATCTGTAAATCAAATGTTTATTAAAAAAATATTTTGTACTTACATTAGAAACTCGCCGCTAATGCCGCATGTGCAACAGGCTCAGTCTGCTTACCCTTCTTGGTCACTTCCGGTTTGTAGGGGTGTTTGTGATGCTCCGTCTTTATCTTTCTATTTTGTGTTTGTATACTGTTTTCCCATGATTGAAGACCCCTGTGGTCACCGTTTAGCGTCCGTTAGTTGCATCTGATTTGAAAAAAATATTATTCATAGTAATTTGATGAACTTTATTACATACCATACATATACATGAGAATTACAAGAGAGCAAGTAATATCCTGGGAACCAGTTCATTAATACATAATTTGAAACAATATCCGGGATGACTTTGAATAAGTCCCAGTTTATTTGTTTTAAATCAAATGCGGGACTAGGACTAGAAATTTTAAAAGAGTTCCGACACGAAACACGGAAAATAAACAAGGGGAAACACGAAGCACGCACATCGAACCAAACACGAGAACACGAGAAATAAAACGTCAAAACATGAAAACATGAAAATATGTGAAATTAAAAGGCCGAAAACGTTGCACAAAAATAACCCTTTACTTGTACCAGGGTATACTTTTTCTAAGCGTGTCTAGAACAGGGTATACATTTTCTGAGCGTGTCTAGAACAGGGTATACTTTTTCTAAGCGTGTCTAGAACAGGGTATGTTTTTCAATAATTCTGTTTAGAACAGGGTATGTTTTTCAATATTTTCTGGTTAGAACAGGGTATGATTTGGCAAGTGCTGTCGGCCTTTACCACTCTCTTTTAAAAATGAGAACTACAATCTATTTTATATGGTTAATAACTTTAGTACTGTTGTAACTACATGTATTCTTCTCATCCTGGACTATTGTTGGAAAATTCAATATTGATTTTGTTTCGTTTTAGGCGTTAACATATTCCGATCATTTTCTAAATTAAAAAATCAGTCAATGGAAGAAGTACAATCTATGTGCGACATAGAATGTATTAGCATATTAAAGATAATTATAGATTTGATGATTTAAATTGGAGATAACTTATCTCCCATTACAAATGATTCTGGAGAACAAGAAACTGTTATTTAAATCTTCACCAAAAATGAATTGGAAATTATATTTGATAACTAAACATTTGCCAAAAGAGAATAATTTTGCAAATATTTTAAATAAAGGTTTCATTGTGATCCTTTTCCAACATTTTACACTATTTGTGTTGTTTCTGTTGTAAATTTCTTTCACTTAATTAAATCCCGTGCTGTTGTTTTTTTGTATTTGTTTCATTGTTTGTCTATTTCTATATCGAAAAGGGGGACTACTTAATGTGCGGCAATTGCTTCTTTTTTTTTTAAATTAAAGAGGCTATAAGGGTATCCACGAATGATGGACAAATTTAGCGTGAGAAAGGATTCATCATCACAAACCGCATTTTACCTGGAGTCCGATTTTATCCATCTCAACACTGATCAATAGCCATCTAAATATCGCGCAATGCTTGTGTTATCCATTCGCTGGATTCCTTGATATACCTGAACCATGCGACTGCTTTAACCTTTTCTCTAGACAGAGTGAGACCGATCTTACCTCGCCCAAATCCCGCACGACACTACAGCAGAGCGTTCTGATTAAAATTTCCTTTCGGAATCTTTACAAACACTGCGCAATATAAGCCACGTGATCGTTGCAGAGTCGATAATGACAGTGGTACGTTATTCTTTTCTCTTAATATTTACCAACATCATTTGTTTAACTTGTCTTGTTATTTGTTCTTGGACTTTGGAATCCTCTGCTGTACAGTAGGCCATTTCCCCCTTATTTAGATAAGCATTCCGAAATAATAGACAAGAGTTCGCATATTTTGTCAGGCTCCTAATTTGCAATTGGTAACTACATGTAGTATTTTAAGTATTGCATATTGATAATCATTTTCGGCTAATTCGATTTAAAATCAATCAATCAATCAATCAATCAATCAATCAATCAATCAATCAATCAATCAATCAATCAATCAATCAATCAATCAATCAATCAATCAATCTTATTATAGATTCATTATCATTCGTGGGATAACAATTTTCGTGGATTTTGTGGTTAGAGCGGTGAACCACAAATTCAAATGGTACGTCTATTATAGGCTTGTATGCAGACTTTGGCAAAACCACGAAAATGCAATGTTTACTGAATCTATGAAAATTGATGATGACTGGTTTTGAGAGATATTCACTTGCTCAAATGAAACTGACATTCCAAATCACACCAACATTTAAAAAAATTCAAAGAAAACAAATTTTTGAATTTGATAGCTTAGTTTTTCCCTTTCCGCCTAGGCATTGAGAGAAAATACTAACTAAACAAAAATGCATACCAAATCATCCGTGTATAATTAAATCTTTGTGTACAGTGAGTTGTCTCCCTTGATACAGACCGTCAGATTGTAAATTTATTAAATAATCAAAATTTAAAATACTGAACATAGTCTTTCACATGAACGTTTTATTTATAGTCCTGTAAAATCAACAGTATAATAAGGTTACAAGTCAAAACTATAACTTGTAGACTGACTGCAAACTACAAAACACATCTCACCTTTTATTTATAAGTAAGAGAATATTAAGATTAATGTTTTCCCCAAATATATAATTTGATGTAATATGACACGTTCAATCAGAAGAACTTTAGAAATATGGAGAGTAGGTATTCTCCTTACTTAAAAATAATAATGATATAGAGCTAAAAAGCTATTGATGTGACAAAAGCATGAAAGGACGACTATATGAGTTGCGGGAATAACGATTATCTAGAGCAACCCGACACCACAATCATATGCAACTATTCCAGTCATAGTTACGTTCGATAACTCTGCATGTTACTGGTTTAATAAGAATTATGTCAAATTTACTGGTTACCCGTGTGGTGATTAGAAAAATTGAAAAATATAGATATTTCACCTCGGTTACCTTCCATTCGAGGTTTTCTTTTATTGATATAAAATAATAGCATAAATTAATTTCATTAGGAATCGAACAATACTAATCTACATGTACACAGGTCTTGTCAAAACTTACATCGTGATTAGGTGCCATGTTTGTTTTCTTTGATCACGTTGATGACTTAATATCTCATTAATCTAGCTATGTCCTTGGGTATTATTAAAGTGACAATAACGTGTCATACTTAATTGCAATATCAACAGTGAAATCAAATTGAATCATTTGCATGGGTAAAATTAGTGTCGAACATCTTCTACGTTTGAAAATTATTTGGTCGCCATTTTTTACGTAGCTTCGAAATTTTATCAAAACAAACAGCATGTATCCTCTTTAACAATGAGAAACAATGTTTGATTCTATGCTGCTTTAAGGTAAGACAATTACTGAAAACGCATGCATCCAGCATTTATTCGATTTTCATCGTAAATATCTTACAAAATATATCTTCACAAGTCGGCCCAAGCTGTCAATGTAAACTGCATGGTTAATGCATATAAATCTTTATTTTGAGTGCGAGAGACTGTTTCTAATAAATATATTAAAGAAAAGGTGAAATAAGAAATTTCTTAAATACAATAAGACACACTTTAATAAAATTTGAAATATTACTTTTGATTAATAAATAAATGAATACCGGCATGTCGTGTCGTTCTCGTTTACTTCCAACAGCGGCCGCCATGTTTAAAATATTGCTAACGAATGCCCAAAATGTCAACTTTTCAATCGAATTTTGAAGCAAAAGTTTGATACCTAAACTGATATGGTTTTCGATTTCATTTATATGAATATGTTGTTGATCTTTTTAGGGGTTGGGAGGATATTAAAAACAATAAATAAGTTGAGAAAATTGATTATATAATAAGGTCCCATTGCAATTTTATCGAGTTTTAACGAAGAAGTCAACGGAGGCTGTGTGGTTATATCACCTCAATTTTCAAACTTATTTTGAAGCAAGAAATCATATATCTGAACTGAAACTTAAAACATTTTTAATTGTAAGAATGAATATACTGTAAAACGCGGGGTTGGGAGGTAAAATACACAATGTAACAAAAAAGTTATGACCGTTTAATCTATGTACCCCGTTCATTTTCATTGATAAATCGGCCATTAATGATATACAACTGAAGTGTAAAAGTCACGTGATGACCGCGATAGTTGGATATGAAAACCTAAAATAGGCTTCAGACATGCGTGTTCATCATTCGTAAAGCCCTGAATTGACCAGGGTATACATATAAGTTGTAAATAATTTCAAATAGACTATATCAGAGGTCTACAGTTTACAACACATTTTTAAAACTCTATGATAGCTTTAAAAGTAGCTTTCACGCCAGTCTATAGCTATTGTTTAAGACCGTAAACCTTTGACCTGTAGGTATTGTGTTGTTTGAATACCAATTAAGGTATCATGAACTTAACTACGGGAGATTTCTTCTGTATAGTGTGTCATAAACGTCACATCAGCGTATACCTAACACATATAAATTTATTTGCATTGCTATTATTACTATTATTATTGCTATATATATTTGTTGAAGGATGCGTAATTGTCGTAAATACTATATTCTGCCGAGCGGAGCAATGCCAAAATAAATTGACCAATAAATATGGCTCCAATAAGATAGATTTTCAAATCAAAAATAGAGGGGCATACGACCTCTACGCCTTTTTTTGAATTCATAACTGATTGTCAGAAAACTAATGTTAAGTGAATGAGTAAACGATCGTCATTATCTGTATTTGGCTGTTTTTTATGTTAAATATTTATATTGTGTGCATACGATAACGCAAAATCAATTTACGACATTGTGTCGTAAATTTAGCGTGTGTTGCGATAACAGATTGATGATTGGTTGTCCTAAAAGTGCAGTGGCAAATGTTACAAACAATTTTGGCACGACATGAAGAAATATTTTAATATACAGCGATAATATAGGTATTTGCTCCGTTTAATGAACATTGCATCTGTCAACTTGATCACAAGAATCGTCACAATTACCACACAGTACAACAAACCCCGTTATCCACCACGACCTGGCTCCTCCGAAAAAGGCAAACTCGAAACAGCGGTCACGTCCTCTTTGCTACGCTACATGGACTTTAACGGCAGGTTGATAAAAGGTCTGCTGATGTAGGACCTCAGGTAAAAGTTACCCTAGGTAACCGGGGAATTTGTCATTGATTAAATTCGCACGAAAATATAGTTCCCTATTTGGATTGATCTTAATACCAAATTTTTATGTGACTACATACCAAAGATATCAACCAACTTGCCAGGTTATTTAAATATTTGTATACAGTCCCTGTAACGTAAAAGTTAACACTTTTTGCATTCGGGAATCGTACGTACAGCGTTCGGGAATCGTTCGTATAGCGTTCGGTCATCGTTCGTACATCATTCGTATAGCGTTCGTACAACGTTCGGTCAGCGTTCGTTCGTCGTTCGTTCATCGTATGGTAAATGTCATCGTTTAGGGTTTTGTATATCGTATGGTTCATGGTATCGTTAAGCGTTTTATTTGTCGTATGTGACATGATATGGTTTAGCGTTTAACGTTTCGTTTATCGTATGGTTTAGCGTTTAGCGTTTCTTTTATCGTATGGTTTAGCGTTTCATCTATCGTATGGTATATCGTTTTGTTGAGCGTATGATATATGGTAGGGTTTTATTTCAGAAAGTTATTTTGTTTATTATTTTGATTTAAAATAATTTTAATAAAAAAAATGCGAGATAAAAAAAATGCAAGATTGGATTGATTAATAGTTGGTTGTGTACTTGTACATCCCAAACAACCAAACGGATACACCACTTAAGGAAGATTTTTACTGTCAGCCGAAAGACGACCTGTAGTGACCATATTGCTATCCCTTGTCACCCTTTGTCACCCTTTGTACTTTATCATATTGGAATGATTGGATTGGAAACATGTAACTTGTTAATTAAAACAAGTTATATTAATTATTATATTTTTGTTTAATACTAATTTCGTCATTAATTACATTTCAAATTTGATCTTATAAAATGTAAAAAAAATAACCTAAACAATAACCTTAGTTCAATTGAACGTAAACTATCTATTTTACATAAAACTTATTTAGTCGTTAAAAATAGTATTGGTTGTAACGTTTTATCTTGATTGAGAAACGTTAAGCAATGCAATAAACTTACTTTAAATGTATTATAACTTAATGTAGATTTCAAACTGTATACCATTTCTTACCGATAGAAAAAATGTTTGCAACTAATATCATTACACTATGGAATAGCCTGCTGTATAAAACGAAGGGTAAACTTTTCCTTCAATCACATTTTGACAGTAGTACATTTATTGTAACACGAGACCAAGTACGGCGAAATATATTAGTCTCTTTCTCCTCCTCCTCCACCAACTATTTTTTTAATTCAAATATTTCCTTGACACAATAAACTATATATAACTTTCTATAAATGAGGCTTTATATGAGATACACGTAATATATCTAAATGTATTAAAAAAGACAAGATATCCATGGTATTTGTTCCCTCAATGTCAGAGTCTGATTAAATCGAAGATTGCAAGGGATAGATAAAAATCGTGAAGACTTCGTTTAAAACCAGCGTCGCTTGCAGTTGCTGCTGTTTGTGTTAAAACTTTTATTTTGACTGTACAAATTGTTTAAGTCCATGTATGAGTAAAATACAGAATGAAAAAAATAACTCATCTTTTTCATACATTTATTTATTTTAGAGGTAAGCTTCTGTCCAAGTTTCATATATTTTAACGCAAATCATTTAGATCGAATCACATAAAATAACCAATCAATTGTATATTAAAAGTTATTGATTTGTTCTTTGTACGAATTAATGAAATATTTGTCACTGGACGTTATGAATACAATCAATGATCAATTACAAATCTACAGTATTTATAAACATACTGCAATTGTATAAAGAGACAAAATAATATGAATATTAATCTTTCATACATATTTGAAGGATCGAAACAATCAGTTCTACAACTGGTTGTTATTGAAAGACTTAATGCAAATTTTACAAATATAACATGCCTCTGTGAAATTTCATATCGACGCACCAAACTATTTCCTTTTATCGTGCATAGCTCTTTTCCAAATCACTTAAGGTTTTACCGATCTTCCTAATTGTTTATTACATTCTGAAATTAAAATCCTGCACAAATAGCCAAAACTTTTATTCTCAGGCTAGTCTGATAGCGTAAAAGATGAATGTACTTTTGTTAGTGTACAAACGGTGTTTTGAAGGCCGATATCCATTTGCGCTGAAAAAGAATTAATTTGCCATACATAAAGTACGCTAATTCTTCTTTGCAGCATTCATTTGCGCCAAAAAAAAGGTAGAAATATCGCAAAGTACCTCATAAGTGCACCAAGAACAAAGTTTTGCATTTATTTTGAAATCGATGATAGTATTGACTCAAAGAACATGGCATATAGAAGGAGACTTTCTTAAAGTACATAATTTCAAATTTGAAAATCATATCTTGAGTAATTATAGAATAATTTATTGTTTAATCGACACGCGCCACACTCCGTTGATTGTCACCTCTGTAATCGATAGAAATTCATGTTCGTTCAACCTTGACCCTTTTAGATCCACTTGTATATTGATTAAACATATTTATGGTATTTCAATTTTCTCTGAATTTTTTGTTTCTGGGACTGCCGTATTTATTTTGTTTTTCTGTTTGTTATATTTCATAGTTCTATGTAATACTGTATTTTCCACTATTTTTTTTTTTTTATTTATGTTCCTTTTCTTTTGCTTCTTTGTTAAGCTTACTCTTTTATAGTTCTCTAGTATTTTTAATAAAAATATTTAAGAATGCATATACTTGTTTACCAGCACATAAGATACACATGTTCAAAGTATTGTACCAGTGACACGCGCTGATTAAAAATTCAAAAGTTTACAAATATGTACCTAGGTGTATTTAATAAAGCAACATTTGAACTTATTAATATCATTTTTTTAATTGTAATTCTATTTTTATTTTTTAACAGTTTATTACATTTTTGTCGAGCCTGCGACTTTTGTCGCAAAAGTGAGACATAGCGATCCTACATTCCGTCATCGGCGTCGCCGTCGGCTAGCGGCATACACAAATATTCACTGTAAGGTTAAAGTTTATGATATTTTAATTACTTTTAAACTATCCAGGATTTCTACCAAACTAAGATAGAAGCTTGTTTATGATCATAAGATATTCAGGAGTAAATTTTGGAAAAAAAATCATGTTTATCCGTATTTTACTTATAAATGGCCTAGTTTTTCTGTCAGTTACACAGAGACATATAATACATTATATGTCTCTGGTTAACATAACATTCACTCTGTCGTTAAAGATTTAAAATTTTAATAACTTTCTTGAAATATCCCGGATTTCTACTAAACTTGGAAAGAAGCTTAAAATCTATTTATCCGTATTTTATTTATAAATAGACTTAGTTTTTCTGCCATTTAAAATTACATTCACAGGCTGTGGTTAAAGTTTTAATTTTTGAAAACTTTCTTAAACTATCCTGGATTTGTACCAGTGACACGCGCTGATTAAACAGTCAATAAGTTTACAAATACGTACATAGGTGCATTTAATAAAGCAACATTTGAACTTATTAATATCATTTCTTTTATTGTAATTCTATTTTATTTTTAATTAATATTACCCGATAAAATTCACTTGAATGAGTATTTCTACTGTAAATATCACACGTACTATCTACAATATACGGAAATGACACGGCTGCGTATTGCAAAGATACTGAAGGAAGATTAATGTCAAAGTCATATCCCCGGGCGACGAAATTACCGGTTTGTCGGAGAATATAGAAAATTGAGAAATATAATGCGCGCTGTTAAATCATGCTTTGCAAGGATATTTACAGATGACTTCTTTTGGCGTCAATTACTTTAATTTTTTAATGGGCTTCTTCATAGATAAATAAAAACGCACACATTTTAAACCTAAAACAATCACATGGCATTGAATGCTTTTCCAACTCAAAACTTTTCATTTTCTCGTTGGGTTGCTTGTCCATTGACGTTTACGCCATGTATAACTTGCTACATGTATCACTAGATGTCCTTATGTGTTTTTGTTGTTTGATTGCTGTCTTACTGTCGTTACCCAAGGTGATCTCTACTGTTTAATGTTTGTTTAAATCGGTTTAAAACAAATCATATTTGAAATAGATTTGCTCAGATGAAGAGTAATAGATTGAAGAGGTTTATATATAAATTCTTTTTTTTCAATTTTAACTCCCAAAATTTTAAACTATTAATTTTGAAGATGTGTCTCATCTAAACGAAGTCTGAATGGTCTCCAACTCACCAGTTTATCGTTACCCTGTTTGGCACATAACTTAATATAAACTTCATCACATTTGATCCCAAAATTGTCAATAAAATTTAATTTGTCGTAGTAAATTTCATTGAGCACAAAAAAAAAAAAAATTAAATTATATGGATATTCAATTTTTTTTAAAGAAATATGAAGAAAAATAATAATTATCTTGTTTGACTTTGAAACACGGAGTTAATTCTTTAAATTACATTTTGCACAAAAATCCTTAAATCTCTCTTTGCCCGAATGAGAACTCTTTCTTCATGGAAATGTATGAAATAGTTTACACTGGACATTAAACAACCTGAACAACCAAGCAACTAAAATATATCCAAGGGATTATTTTATGCATGTTCATGTACATAAATGCCAGATACCATATAAATATATTGAATAATCAACAAAATATATTGTTGTCAAAAGAAACATTATTACCAGTATATCAAAATAATTCACAGTTTTTTTCAAAATGAATCGCATACAATCCTCTTTCCGAAGCATTTTTCAATTTCCGTACTATCGCTCGGTGTCGGTTAATTATTTTAGCAGAAAGTTTATAAATCGATGAAACACATTATTATATATAGAAGTCACAGTAAACATTAAACTTATGCATGGCGGAAAAGAAACATACGAAAACAATAGGTGCAATGTGCATGCAGCCTCGCAAATAATATTAAACATTAATAACATTTAATTTATTTTTGATGGAATGATGAAGTTTCCAGAACATAGAAAATACACCAGAAAATCTTTTAGTACACTATCAAAATGTGCTTGGTGTCCATTTTACAATATATTGTTTTAGAATTTAGTGTATTCTTATTCATTCCGACATCTGTGTTCCTGGATCTGAACAAGAAATTGCGAGGACGTTATGCTTATCAGTTTACCTTTAACATGATTTGTTAACAGAATGTTATAAATATAAAAAATATATTTTTTTTTTTTCTTCATGAAACAAGATGACCTTAAAGGTAAATGTCATCGTCAGATGTATAATGAAAGGCGATAAACACTTTAGAATATATACCACCTGCTGGGTCTAATTGTTACATGGACACTTATTTTATGACGTAACAAGTACGAATGTAAAATTATCGATATGGTATATCCCAGTCGAATATACACGGTATCTCTATCTGGGGTATTTAAGATTATTTTGAACTGACAATGTATGTAAAGTAATTTGTGATTTATGTAAAAAAAAAATGCATATAACCATCGTATTTTCACAAAATCTTTAAAGTGTGTTGACTTTGAGCATATATATTAAAAACCGGAGACAAATCACTGATTTCCAATTATAGACAAATCTCATTATTATCAGCAGTGGGCAAAGTATTTGAAAAAAGTGTATTTAAAATGTATTAAATCACTTATTTAGTTATATTTGAAATAGACTAGAAAGCGTTTTTGTTTCAAGTTCATATTCGCCTTTAGAGAATACTAATGCAGGAGTTCCACAAGGCACTATAATAGGTCCCCTACTATTCCTTATTCATGTATATGACATAGCTGGTAATTTGATAAGTCTAATTCGATGGAGTGCTAATTAACATCCCTTTCTAATTTATGTAATAGTCCTTACACAATAAAGGATGTCTTAAATAGCGATTTAGAACAAATAGTCTAAAGATTGGCTTATTGATTTAAATCCTAACAAGACAAATGCTAAATATGCTATTCTCCTGTATTTTTTCCCCAGATGATATTAGAAATCAAGTAGTAGAATTGTCTTCTGTCATAAACACTTTGGGATTACTTTTGATTCCAATGGTAAATTCTATACACATATAGAAAACGTTTTAAATTGTGCAAGCACAAGATTAAATTTGAAAAAAAAATGAAATATGTACTGACTAAAATGATCTTATTTGCATAAACTTAACTTTTATAAGACCAATTATGGAATATTTATGTGAGTTATGGGATGGTTGAACTCAACAAGATTCCGACAATTTATAACATGATGTTATGTTGGAAGCTGGATGATTAGTCACTGGGTCGCCCGTTTTTGCTAGTCGGGAAGTTATATATTTTCAGAAACACAGGCTGACATTTGCTAGTGAACAGAAGAAAGTCCATAAAGCTCAATAAGTTTTATTCTTCACATAATGGGACTGCCACTACGATTTTGCCTCTTTTGGTCAAATATCTAAATTATTATTATTTGCGAAACAGTAATAATTATGTGATACTCAGCATGCAGTTATAGATAGATATAACTATCGAATGAAATAGCCTCAACCCCGACAAATGTACGACCAGAAATATGAATATATTTATCTAAATTGATACAATTGGATTCAGACACAATTGCACGCCAATCTTTATTATAAAGGACAGTTGATTGGATAAAAGTGATGGATTGCCACGCCTATTTTAAAACTTAGGTCCTATGAACCGACTGCAGATAGCTCCAGTATTCGAATTTGATAAAAAATATAAATATCTCGTTTTGTTTCAATATTAAAAGTGTTGAGTAATGTAGTTGAATTTTAGATTAAATTTAAGAAGTCTTGTACATCCCCATTTTAAAAATTATTCAACAAGAAATACAAGAAAAAAAAAAAAAAAAAACAGCTGGTTTTGAAATTTTTAAGAGTTTCAAATATTAAACAAATTAGAATTATGATACAAAATGATTTTTTTCCTCAACAGTGTTTGCTGAAGCATTTTTCCTCCGAATCCCGAAAAGTTAATCATATATATATTTCAGAGTTTAATACGTGTAAATTCCGAATTGACACAAATAACAAAGTCCCTGCCCGACGTTCGTAAAGGTCTGTTCTAGAGTTTGGTTTTATTTTCAGAAATTAAAATCAAACAAATTGTTTTATACAAATCCGTTTTCAGACCAGTAAATTAATATAGGTTACTGTAGGTGGCCTGGATTGTGATAGAAAATATCCAATGAAATGCATAAATTTTTTAATGTAATAGGTCACGCATGGACTGTATTACTTTATAGAGATGCCCGTGTGGCACATCGAAGATAAGATTGATTTACCCATTGTACTTTAGAATTGCAACAACTTGAATACATTGACCTGTTATCTTGTCGACTTGAAAGCCAGTCAGACAGATAGCTTATATCCTAAGAAGAGACCTTGATGACATTTCTAAGTTCAACAAATCTTAATTTTCAGGGAACGAATATTTTGTAAAAACGTCGTAGTGATCAGATCATCAATGACATAATTTGAAAAAAAAAGATGCGAAGGTCGAAAATAGTTCTAGCTCATAATGAAAAAATATCAACCGTCTTATACGTAGCAAGAAAGTCTTCTCACGTACCTGTAGCTTGTGGACATATGTTGCTGGTGGATATAGTCACACCGACTTACACTTGACTTTTTCTCTACGGTTACAAAGCTCGTTGTCGAAATCAACTAGGGAGCTACGTGAGATATGGAACTACGTATTTTCACGTCAGACAAACTTCTTCGTGCATGAGACTTCATATTCGATTAAGTAATTTCAAAAGGGAATCGACTGCCCATCGATTGATAAAGGGAAACCGTAGAAAAAAAATAGTCCATTCGATCATTATTAAGCTAATGTATAAACGTATATGTTAATTTATTATTGTGCACTATTTAATATGGTCAACAGGGAATGTCACTTGCTGAAAGTCACAAATGATAGCTAAAACATATCATGAAACAATTACCACGATTATGATATTTCATTTGACTTCTCGGTCGGTTGACCATGAAATAGTGCATTATACTTATAGTTTTAACAAAAAGTAATTCGGGATAAGAAATGTCTAAATTGATAAGTTCTACAATGCATTTAAAAATCCATTGCAAGAATATTGTATAATTAGAAATCATCGCCCGCTGTTGAAAGTTCAGTTTCGCCATTTTCGTGCTTGTCATGAGACGATATTTCAGGGATTTCGAATGTTAAACTCATCAAATCAAATAACGAAAATATTCCATCTCAACCTGAGAAAGAATGGCTCATTCACATCTATCAATGTTTATCGTTTATAAGATGTTGTACTTTCAATGCTATTTATAAATGCAGAGTAAAATTTTAAATGATTGGTATACAAATTTTAAATTATTCATCTTAAAAAAAATCAGAAGATAATGGGAATCCGTGGCTTCATTGCAAATTTTGTTTTGTTAAGAAAATAAAATACACAATTATTTGTGTGTAAAATTATTTTTTTTATGGAAGCTTTCTGAAGGAACTTGATAGGACGTACGCCAATTCATGAGGGCGTGACACATTTCACGAATGTCCAATCAGCTTTTCTGTTGTACAAAGTTTGACGTGCGGGGATGTTTGAACAGTGTAAATGACATTGTCATTGTTTAATGACATAGTACTGACCGTTCAAGGGCTGTATAGCCAGTCAAGGTCGTTAAAAACATCCATTTGTTGTATGACATTGTCTTTTAACATGAAAGGCTATATACTGTATATACTGTGTAACCTGATTCAAAACTTAATTAATTTAGAAAAAGTACTTTGCAATCGTTATTCAGTCTATGGTTAAATTCTCTCATTAGACATTATCCCATCATAGTTGACCAGGTGTAATATAAAAAAGGAAACTACATTATCGTATCTCGAATACATATCTATTACATATAATAAAGAAAACTTTAGTAAGATTGAGTACAACAGAAGCTTTGCCTTATTAAATCCTTGATACTGTCTCCTTCAGACTGTCAAACACCGTCACCCTTACGGGTAACATGGTTTTATATGTGATAAATTGCCGTAAACAATAGTAAACTGAGTATTTATTCACAGTACGCACTTCCTATTATAGTTGTGGTGATAGAAATCTTAATATCATTGATACACGTTTGAGAAATATGTGAAGTTCTTCAAATGCAGATTTAAACCTTGTTAATATTAAACACAATCCCGCATGCAGCTGTGGCCATCCTGTTCAGGATAGTATTCACTATTTTTTTTTTTTTGGTGCCCTTTTCACATTGAAGCAAGAGAAATATAGTTTTCAAAATTAGAAAGATCTACTATATTCTTTTTGCTTCTATTGGCTGATGACCTTTCATTTCACCAAAAACAAAGAAATTGTTGAGTCTGTACAATCATATATCAAAAATACACAAAGATTAAGAACATTCAATTAAAATTCAGAACTCTACTTTCAAACTCTTCACTCTAGTCCAGTTTTATATATTACTCTATATTATATTGTTTTGTCTTTTTTTGTTTTTGAGACAAGGCCATATTTTGTTAAATGAGAAGCACAACTACTCCAAGCCGAATTGCGAGAAGTTGTTTCGTATTTCGTTATAGAAAAATCCTAGTAGTTTATGTAAAGTAACGACTCTCGAACGGTGTCGCATTAATATCTTTTAATAAATTGGTGCAATTGGGTGCAAAAATAATGACCATAAAATGTCAAGTTGCGAGATAAGACAGTAACCCAACAACTAAACAATTGAAAATCTAGGATCAATATTTAACATTCGCTAGCATTAGCTATTTTCATAAATAAAACATAATTTAGTCGAATACTTTGTGAGTATAGAAAAGAGACTACCATAGATTTGTTATTAATCCCAAATGCTTGATGGGTACAAATCAGTATTCAGGAGTTACCTTTTGCATTAAACCACATTACAACAGAAACTGGAAAATATGGCCTGGAAGTATTTCTATAAGACATTGTTGTTTTCCTGTTCTATGTAGCTTTCTTACTGACAAACATGGTGATAGAATTTGTAAATGATATCAGGCACCGACCATTGAAAAACAATCGATCTGTTTAAAAATAAGGAATGAAAATAACTGTTTGGTTGTGTTTTTTTTTTTTTGCAAATTAGTAAAATTACCGTTTGATTTAAATTTATTTAAAATGTTTTGAAATAAAATAATGAAAATAATTTATTTACATGTGAAAAGTTTAGACTTTGTGGCGTAGGGATGTGATTGAGTGGTTTTGTTTACAATTATTTTCCATTATTTCGGCAGTGAAAATCTGCAATTGTTTCATCATGTTGTATGATTTACATTATAAAAACTAAGAATATGATGGATGAATTTATAATTAGCTGTTTAACGTCCAGTGGCAACTATTAAACGTATTATTAGGAGGACATTTAAAATGTTATGAATATAAACAAGGACATCCTTTGTTATGCAAACATGTGTATCACGGCACAAGCGATGACATATAGACCCTGTGTATCATATGTATATTTAGGGTGGGGTTGCTCCGAATAAAGGAGGTATATAGATACAGGAAAATAACGAACAAAAAAAAATAAAAATAAGAATAGAGTATAACGGGCAAAATGAAGAATACTAGAAAATGGTCTTAGAAAATTAAAGATTTAAATTTGTTGTTGTTACAAAATACGAAAATGAAAACGCTAAATTATAATTTCACTTACGAATTAGAAATTTTCATTTACCGGACACGCTCTTTTTGATGATTGTTAAAAGTCAAGTGCATTAGTAGTAAAAATAATACACACTCGTCTATACATTGGTATGAATTTATGTTTGGGGTTGATGAGGCACATAACGGAATATTGTTTCTATTTGAAATTTCTTGAATATTTGTTTTTTTTTCGACTGATTTGATAGATGAATAAAAATATATCTATAATCTAAAAAAAATGTTGACTAAACACCCTGCAGACTACAGTTTACTCGCACATTCACCAAGTACGTATTTCCACGGCTAACAAAATTGATAATCGTATCTTTTAATTTGTTTTAATCTATTTCAGTGTTTATTTTTCAAACTTTTTATGTAAATAGTTTTGGATCAACATCGAGACAGAATAAATTATAATTTATTTAATGAATGATTAAACACCGAAACATGCATCAAATCTAAATTTTAAGTCTATTATCACCTATATAAAAATATTTAACAGAACACAATTCAAGTTTTATATTTTTTAGAAGATATATACGCTAAACGAAACTATGCACGCCAGGAAACGGTGTACGCTTAACCATACGATATATGCTAAACGAAACCATGTACGCTACACGATACGGTATACGATAAACGAAACGATGTACGCAAAACCATACGATGTACGATAAAAGGGCGCTTATGTTATGGTTTAGGGTATGGTTTATGGTACATGGTTTCGTTCGTACATCATTCGTTCAGCGTCCGTACAACGTTCGGTCAGCGTTTCGTTTGCATTCGTACACCGTTCGGGAAGCATACGTACATCGTTCGGGCATCGTCCGTATATGATTCGGGCATCGTTCGTATTGTTAACTTTTACGTTACACGGACTGTACCTAAGGCACCGATCATTCATCTTATGTGTGCGTGTTGGCTTGGGGTGGATGGTCAAATTAAATCTGATTTTCAGTAAAAATAAGATCGTTAAAATGACCTCACCGTGTAAGGTAAATTAATGCAGTGGTGACCTGAGGTAACCTGATCATGCAGTAATACAGTGGTGACCTGAGGTAACCTGACCATGTACAGTAATGCAATGGTGACCCGAGGTAACCTGACCATGCACCGTAATACAATGGTGACCTGAGGTAACCTGAAAATATTTGTGTTTTGTAAAGCTAAACTAGGTTCACATGACCATGTACAGTATTGTAGTGATGATCTGAGGTAACCTGACCATGTACAGTAATGCCATATGTGTTTTAGTAAAGCTGACCTGGGGTAACATGACTATCTACAGTAATTCAATGGTGACCTGAGGTAACATGAAAATATATGTGTTTTTGTAAAGCTGACCTGCGGTAACATGACTATATACAGTGGTGAATTTGTAAAACTGACCTGGGGTAACATGACCATGTACAGTAATACATAGGAGACCTGAGGTAACCTGCAAAATATAAGTATTTTGTAAAGCGGACTTTGGGTGACATGACCATGTACAGTTAAACGGAGGTGACCTGCGGTAACCTGACCATGTTTAGTCATACAGAGGTGATCTGAGGTAACCTGACCATGTACAGTAATACAGAGGTGACTTGAGGTTAGGTTGAAATATCTATGCTTTGTAAAGCTGACCTAGGATAACTTGACCATGTATGGTATTGCAGTAGTGACCTGGTGTAACTTGAATATACATGTGTATTCAGATTACCAAATGTCTCCTTAGCAACACTCATATATTTATTTAAATGTATGTCTATAACTGTCGGAATAACAGGGTATCACTCAGGCATGTTTTATCAGCAAACACTCAAACAAATAAAACATGCTTGAGTTTAAAATTTTGTACCCACTAAATCAAAACACAATCACATCTAGCTGTGATCAGGTTCGTTTGGCCAAATTGTTAGTTGTATGTGAAGTATGGACCTAGGCTTCTTCGTCATTTTTTGGCCGTGGTGGCGTCTGTATTTCCATTAGCAACTACTTCGATGCCCCAGACTAGTAACATTTTATTCGGACTAGTAACTATTTGCCATTATTTGTTGAGACACATAAGAAAATTGTTGAAAATGGGTATGTGAACAAGTCGATGGGAATTATTTTGGTGCGGACTGCGATAAGTACCTGAAAACTTACTGACCATTAAGTAATATGGTATATTGACGTCATTTTATTTCAACAGAGAAAACTCATTCTCTATTTAACAAAAGTTCTGTATTCATTTCCCACACAGACAATTAACATGTTGAAATCAAAGATAAAATATTGCACCTAAATGTAATATATACAGACCGAAGCTCTATAAATTATTCTTTTTACATTTATTGTAATAATATGATAAGACGATAATTTCCACCAGTTTTTTTTATAATTTACGAATGCCTAATATAACATAAAGTATTGATAAGCAACTTGCCATTTTGAGAATTACAATATAGTTGCCCATAAGTCAAATTTTCTGTATTTTTTAAGGGAGACTACTCCCTGTATAAACAGAGTGCAGGAGATTTCGTTTGAAGACTCGCACGATTTGAATGTAAATTATACAAACCATCGAAACATTTTTATGGTGATTTATATCGACCGTAAAAGGGTTGTATTCAACTATGAGCCGGGGCAGTCAAAATAAATAGTTTCGACATGATATCCTCGCTAAATATTATCACTCGCCACAACGTATATTTATGACTCGAAGGAATTAAAACATAATCTTTGAATGTTTGTGAGACTCTAGACGATTTAGAGACTGGTATATCATAGATGCAACTTCTATTGTTTCAATTTGAAGTTTGCCTTCTAGATGTCATTTGGGTTATTGTGTCACTGTGTTGCTTCTTTTTTACGAATAATACTCATACGCCTTCTCATAATCATATATTACATTAATCAGTAAATTGCGAAAGGTTTAGTTTAAACATAAACACAAATTGGGTGAGACACAAGTCAAACAGAAGTTTTCTCCATTTATCATATTCAGCAATACAATTACTATAGGTGATGGTCATAAAGCTGCATGCACTCGTAAAATAAAAACATCATTTGACATTGTTGTACCATTTACAGGAGAAAGTCTCCTCTCCTTGCTCTAAATCATTATTGACCTCTAGATGTCTTTTGTTTTTATAAGCGATCTAAGCCTATCCTTCATTGTGATCTATCAGAAATGTCAAACAAAAGGTTCATGGAGTGTTATGTTCACAAATATTACAATAATACAATGATTTGACATCATATAACCCTTAAAATACCATTTTGTATGCGTTACTCTGTGCTTTCTCCTAATATATGATTAGTATAAGAATGTTGCTCTGTTTAATATTTTTTAAATCAATTTCATACATTCCGTGAGGGAGATAACTCTTAGTGAAAAAAGTTAAACAATGAAAAAGTTTCCATATATGATATAGCACCAGCAATTTCACGTTATTTTCCAAAAACGGTTGATGGATCTGAAATTTGATCTTTTCAATTTTGTCTCCAATTTTGATATTCAATTCCATCTGTAACTATTTCGGTTGATTTATTTTCAACTTTGTACACAAATGTTTCCTGCATTGTAAAGTGCAGAATTATCATTTCTTCCTGTCTTGATCAAAATAATTGTTTTTATTTTCTAATAGTCCAGGATACTCATTTCCTCAATAGCCCTGTTCCAACCAGAAAATCAATTGATGATTCCGTAATTAACTGTTTATTCTCTGCATGCAATGGCATAGTTACCGTAGCTAGTGTATTATGAATTTTATGATATTAAGAGATATTACATCTCATTATTCTAAAAGTTCCACGTGCTTTCTAATTCGCTAACATTTCACTAGATACATATAAATTCTACCAAAATGTCAAGTAATAGGTTCATATTAGTGCACTTTAACAGTTATAAAAAAGATATATATCATGATTTAATATCATGCAAATTTTGATTTAATCATAAACTTATTATTACGTAATTTCCACAAAAAAAATTAAATAAATCAGAAAGTTTCAATGTTGACGACCTGTTAAATTATACGATTTCATACATCCAGTAAGGTAGATAACTCTCTGTACAAAAACTGTTAATAATGGATATTTTTTGCGTGCAGCTCATTTTCCACTACAAAATAAAATTGAGAATGGAAATGGGGAATGAGTCAAAGAAATAACAACCCGACCAAAGAGCAGACAACAGCCGAAGGCCACCAATGGGTCTTCAATGCAGCGAGAAACTCCCGCACCCGGAAGCGTGCTTCAGCTGGCCCCTAAACAAAAATGTATACTAGTTCAGTGATAATGGAAGTCATACTAAACTCCGAAATATACACAAGAAACTAAAATTTAAAATCATACAAGACTAACAAAGGCCAGAGGCTCCTGTTGAACTACAAAAGTACTACAAAAGAATATTTTATGGTTGACTATATTTCATTTTCTGTTTACAGACTATGGTATTATGAGGACCTTTTACGCCCGTCCATCATGTCATAATGTTTAACCCTCAATATAATTTCTAGATCGCAATTTCTATAATTTAGTTAATTGTACTCTGGAGGGGCGCCATTTGGGGCCGTGAAGTTCTGACTTTAATAGTCAATATACCCAAGATTTTTGTTTTTTCCTATGTATTGTAGTTACAATGTAATGGGAAGCGTACATTTAGGAAATCGTACTAAGTTGAATTTTATTGAGAAATGAAATTTAATATTGCAATGCCTTGTGACTGATTTCAGCCACTCAACAGAACGAGTTCTCACGCAACATACATGTAATATACTTATTCATGAATGGTTGCAACTTCGGTATCAGTTTTGAGATATCGTGCTTGGGTGTAGAGGTATTGAACGATCGTGAAGACTGCGTGAGACTGTTTTGAACGACGCTGGGTCAAATACTGAGGCTGTTTTGCACGATCATGGGGCGAGTGCTGAGGTTGTTTTTAACGATAATGGCGAAATTGCTAATGCTTCTTTGAGAGATCGTATGGCGAGTGATGAGGCTGTTTTGAACGATCAGAGACCATCATAGGGCCAGTGCTCAGGCTGTTTTGAACAATCGACGGTCGAGAACTAGAGATCGTAGGGGGATTGATAAGGTTGTTTTGAATGATCCTGGGGCGAGTAATGATGCTGTTTTAAAAGATTAAAGGGCGAGTATTGCTGCTGTTTCGATAGATTGTGGGACGAGTGCTGAGGCTGTTTGAAGAGATCGCGTGGTAAGTGAAAAGGCTCTTTTGAAAGATCGTTGAGCGAATACTGAGGTTTTTTTTTAATGATTATTGGACGAGTTCTGAGACTGTTGGGAATGATTAGATCGTGGGATGCTTGTGGAGGCTATTATGAGAGAATCTCGAGTGAGTGCGAAAGTTTTGATAGATCACGGGGCGAGTGATTTGTTGTTTTGAGAGATCGTCGGGCGAGTCATATCACTTTTTAATCGAATGTTGGTCGATTGTTGATGCTGTTTTGAATGTTTACGGGGCGATTGCGTGGACTGTTTTGAGAGATCGTTGGAATAGTGATTGTGTTGTTTTGAACAATAGTGAGGCGAGTGACAAGGCTGTTTTCAACGATCCTTATGCGAGTGTTGATGCTGTTTTGAGAGATCGCATCGATAGTGCTTAGCCTATTTTGAGAGATCGTAGGGCGATTGCTGAGGCTGTTTTGAACGATCGTTGGGCGAGTGATAAGCATATTTTGAGAGATCGTTCGGCGAATGATAAGGCTGTTTTGAACGATAGTAGGGCGAGTGATGAGACTGTTTTAAACGATCCTTTGGCGAGTGTTGATGCTGTTTTGACAGATCACATCGGAAGTGCTGCTGCTGTTTTGAAAGATCGTTGGGCGACTGTTTTAAGATATAGTAATACAATTGATGAGGCTGTTTTGAAAGATCGTAGGGCAAATGCTGAAGCTTTTTTTGAACGATCAAACGGCTCATCAGGCTGTTTTGTACGATCAATGGGTGGGGATGAGGCTGTTTTGAAAGATCGTGGCGCGAGTGCTGAGGCTATTTTGAACGATCTTGAGAACGTATCTCCGGTGCACTGCTGAAAATAATCTTTCAAACAAGCAAATTTAAATTTCCCTCTTTAAAACTTGTATAAATTTGACCACATGACAAGAAATACTACAATAAACATTGATCACGCACGACATATTTCCGATGTAAGACACGTGCCGTTACAACGTCATCGCCAGTTTTAACGCATCAGCGCACACAGAATTGTCGAATAGGGGCACGTAAGGTAGTATTTCCTGGCCCATAAGGGATAATGATAGCCTTTTTCGAATTTTCACCACTCTCTAACACTGCCAAAAATTCTACATAAACAGTTAACTGAAGTACTTTCATTTTATTATTTTGAATTTGAATATGTATCAATTCAATGGCCGTTTACTTTTTTTGATATCTTTTAAAAAAACCTAAGGCCAATAGTGCTTTAGGTCTTTTATCATGCAGTGAATACAGAATTTAAAAAAAATCTCAAAAATTCATTTTCACCTGTATGTAAAATTATTTCATATTTTTCTACACCTGATTCATTCCTCAGTTTGGGAAAGTATGTTCAGTTGATACTGTATTTTTGTCCAATCACACTGTTCAGATACATTGACTTAAGTAGGGTACACAAAGAGCAACCTAAATTCTGGAATGTAAATACTACCGTGCTACCAATAGGCCAGTTGATGGAAAGTTACCGAAAATCACGCATATCTTAAACTAATACCCAATCAACCGCATTTGAAAGAAACATAATTCAAACATGGATAAGATTACAGAGATTTGGTTGCGTATTCAATATTTGAAAAAAGTTTAGACTTAGAAGTATAGAATATGCCCGTAATGCAAGTTTCGCAATTTTACCAAAAAGTTTATACATCATTTTCATCGCAAAAATAATTCATTTTAGCCTTTGATCTAGATGCAAATGACGACAATGCTCCTTACATTTAAAACAGTCTACTCCAAATTTCATAGTGCATGCAGAGCTTGGCAGATACCCCATTACTGTGTCTGTAAAGTTGCGAATGATAAATTTCTAGAGTAGACTTCTTAATGGAAAAGAAAGTAAAATTTGTGTTGTATTATACAAACTTGTGTTTTTAAATAATAATGATAACGGAATAAAAACTAAGTAGATATCATATATAAACAAATATTTTTAATAGTTGCGGTATGATTATGTCCAATATATGGAATGCACAGTTTGCTGATAAATGGGTGTCAAAATAAATTGAGCAAAAACTCAAAGACTAGTTTCAACAAGAATGGTTTTTCTTTTGTTGCAGAATCGCATAAAACTTTATGATATCGTATTTTTAAAAAGAATTTACAATTTGAAAAATACTTTTCATTTTTACATAACAAATTCATTTACACATAATGCAAATATAGATGTGGTAGTCACCACTTGCCGATAGATTCTGGAAGGTTGCAGGGTTACAGAGAAGACAGAATCTGCCGTCTCTGTGACTCAAACGACATTGGTGACGAGTACCATTACATTATGAATTGTGGAACATTTAAACTAGAAAGAAACAAAATTTTACCAAACAACTGTTGGTCAAACCCTAATATCTGTAAATTTGACCAACTGTTTAACTCATCACGTATCGAATATTAGAAAAAAAACTGTAAATTTATCAAAGTTATAAATACATGTATAAAAGTCAGTTCTCCAAGTTTAATTGTATCGTTCACACATACATGTAATAATTATACCTTTTAGTTATGTTTATGTATGTTCTCTATAACTAGTAATTGAAGTTTTATGAGCAATAAAGTATTCGTATTCTTTTAAACTATAAATTACATGAAGACAGCCAACGGGTAAATTACAACTGTATATAATACCATACAGTATTTAATCCTCATCCGTCCTTGTAAACGCAAAACTCTGGATTCTCTTTGATATTTACCTGAAAGATCATAAAAGACAAATCTAACAAGACTTTTAAAGTTGTTTGCAAAAAAGGAAACGAAATAAAAAAAAAATTTTGCAGACAAGTAACACATTGAAGTAGGAAATTTGACCGAGTGAATGAAATAAACTTTTTAAAAAATCAGTGCACATCTTTCTAGTGGCGAAAAAGACGCATATCGAATTACGTAGATGAAATAATAATAATTATGATGTCAATTTCATAAATTCAAGGATTATAACTAGAAAACGATTCGTGATTTCCCATGTATAAATTAAAACAGATTTATAATTTTTAATCTTAAATTAAATTCTGAAATACACAGGCATGGCTCTGATCCTTGGCAGTTCAGCGAACAATATTACAGGAAATACACGATGATATTGATCGAAAACAAAGGTGAGAGATTCAAATTGTAAAATCAGCCACTGGACGTTAGAGTTTCTATCAATCATTCAATAATAATAATAAAAGACTTTTGAATGTAAAGTATGATTGAAATACCTTTAATTTATTATAATTACATATTTTTTTTTGGTTTTTTTTTGTTAAACTGCTCCAGACATGGTTATTAGTAGCCGTCAGTCCATTGCGATATTTCAAAGCTGTTTTACAAATTCCGAAAAATAGAATAAATAAAAAATCAATGTTTTCAAGGGGAAAATATATCTTCCCATTGGGAAGAATTATTGTTCCCATGGGAAAAGTACTTTTCCGATGGAATTTTAAATTTTCCCATGGGAAATTCTAATGTACTTTTAATCAACAGTGACAACAGTGACATGTTGGGACATTTGGAGAAATTATATTTTTTCTTTATCTATCAGTTGGCCAAACAAATATTTTTGTTATTTTGTAAAACAACAAAGTCAGATTTGCCAATTCTTGAATTGCAAATTAGTCCCCACAGTGTTTGATGCTGTTTTGAACGATCTGTGGGTGAGTGATGAGACTGATTTGAAAACAATTGTGGGGTGATTGTCGAGGCTTTTGGAGAGATCATTAGTGAGTGCTGATGCTGTTTTAAACGATCGTGAGAATTTCGAAAAAAAATGAAAATAGTTGGGTGATAGCATTGAAATAATAAATAATGTTCTTACTCAGAAAAGAAGATACCCCTTTTGAAGCCAAATGGTCGGTCCGTAAGTGTTTTTTTCCTTCAACATATGGACATGAATAATTTTGGACAATGCTGAAAGTAAAGAAATGCTGGTACCAACGTTTATATTTCAATAAAAAGACAGGAAATAGATATAAAAATCAAATCTAATCAAAGATAAAATCCTATCAACTCACCAATGCACGATTGATCCTATAAATAAAAAGTGTCCGTGTAATACATGTTCAAATATGCAGCAAATCGTGAAGAAAAATCATTCAACTAATGTCATCAATTTTGAACGGTAAGCTGCGATTGGATCATATAGTGACCAGTGTTAAATCCTGATCAACACTATCAGAGACATATAAAAAAACCTATATGTATGAACTATTAAAAAAATCCAAAACATATGCCTATATATATACATATATATATATTGAATTTGAATATGTATCAATTCAATGGCCGTTTACTTTTTGATATCTTTAAAACCTAAGGCCAATAGTGCTTTAGGTCTTTTATCATGCAGTGAATACAGAATTTAAAAATTCTCAAAATTCATTTTCACCTGTATGTAAAATTATTTCATATTTTCTACACCTGATTCATTCCTCAGTTTGGGAAAGTATGTTCAGTTGATACTGTATTTTTGTCCAGTCACACTGTTCAGATACATTGACTTAAGTATGTTACACAAAAGAGCAACCTAAATTCTGGAATGTAAAACTACTGTGCTACCAATAGGCCAGTTGATGGAAAGTTACCGAAAATCACGCATATCTTAAACTAATACCCAATCAACCGCATTTGAAAGAAACATAATTCAAACATGGATAAGATTACAGAGATTTGGTTGCGTATTCAATATTTGAAAAAAGTTTAGACTTAGAAGTATAGAATTTGCCCGTAATGCAAGTTTCGCAATTTTACCAAAAGTTTATACATCATTTTCATCGCAAAATAATTCATTTTAGCCTTTGATCTAGATGCAAATGACGACAATGCTCCTTACATTTAAAACAGTCTACTCCAAATTTCATAGCGCATGCAGAGCTTGGCAGATACCCCATTATTGTGTCTGTAAAGTTGCGAATGATAAATTTCTAGAGTAGACTTCTTAATGGAAAAGAAAGTAAATGTGTGTTGTATTATACAAACTTGTGTTTTAAATAATAATGATAACGGAATAAAAACTAAGTAGATATCATATATAAACAAATATTTTTAATAGTTGCGGTATGATTATGTCCAATATATGGAATGCACAGTTTGCTGATAAATGGGTGGCAAAATGTATTGAGCAAAAACTCAAAGACTAGTTTCAACAAGAATGTTTTTTCTTTTGTTGCAGAATCGTATAAAACTTTAAGATATCGTATTTTCAAAAAGAATTTACAATTTGAAAAATACTTTTCATTTTTACATTACAAATTCATTTACACATAATGCAAATATAGATGTTGTAGTCACCACTTGCCGATAGATTCTGGAAAGTTGCAGGGGTTACGGAGAGAAGACGGAATCTGCCGTCTCTGTGACTCAAACGACATTGGTGATTGTGGAACATTTAAACTAGAAAGAAACAAAATTTTACCGAACAACTGTTGGTCAAACCCTAATATCTGTAAATTTGACCAACTGTTTAACTCATCACGTATCGAATATTAGAAAAAAAACTGTAAATTTATCAAAGTTATAAATACATGTATAAAAGTCAGTTCTCCAAGTTTAATTGTATCGTTCACACATACATGTAATAATTATACCTTTTAGTTATGTTTATGTATGTTCTCTATAACTAGTAATTGAAGTTTTATGAGCAATAAAGTATTCGTATTCTTTTAAACTATAAATTACATGAAGACAGCCAACGGGTTAATTACAACTGTATATATATAATACCATACAGTATTTAATCCTCATCCGTCCTTGTAAACGCAAAACTCTGGATTCTCTTTGATATTTACCTGAAAGATCATAAAAGACAAATCTAGCAAGACTTTTAAAGTTGTTTGCAAAAGGAAACGAAATAAAAAAAAAAAAATTTTGCAGACAAGTAACACATTGAAGTAGGAAATTTGACCGAGTGAATGAAATAAACTTTTAAAAAATCAGTGCACATCTTTCTAGTGGCGAAAAGACGCATATCGAATTACGTAGATGAAATAATAATAATTATGATGTCAATCTCATAAATTCAAGGATTATAACTAGAAAACGATTCGTGATTTCCCATGTAGAAATTAAAACAGATTTATAATTTTAATCTTAAATTAAATTCTGAAATACACAGGCATGGCTCTGATCCTTGGCAGTTCAGCGAACAATATTACAGGAAATGCACGATGATATTGATCGAAAACAAAGGTGAGAGATTCAAATTGTAAAATCAGCCACTGGACGTTAGAGTTTCTATCAATCATTCAATAATAATAAAAGACTTTTGAAGTATGATTGATTTACCTTTAATTTATTATAATTACATATTTTTTTTTTTTTTTTGTTAAACTGCTCCAGACATGGTTATTAGTAACCGTCAGTCCATTGCGATATTTCAGAGCTGTTTTACAAATTCGAAAAATAGAATGAATAAAAATCAATGTTTTCAAGGGAAAATATATCTTCCCATGGGAAGAATTGTTGTTCCCATGGGAAAAGTACTTTTCCGATGGGAATTTTAAATTTTCCATGGGAAATTCTAATGTACTTTAATCAACAGTGACAACAGTGACATGTTGGGACATTTGGAGAAATTATATTTTTTCTTTATCTATCAGTTGGCCAAACAAATATTTTGTTATTTTGTAAAACAACAAAGTCAGATTTGCCAATTCTCGAATTGCAAATTAGTCCCGCACAGTGTTTGATGCTGTTTTGAACGATCTGTGGGTGAGTGATGAGACTGATTTGAAAACAATTGTGGGGTGATTGTCGAGGCTTTTTTGAGAGATCGTGAGTGAGTGCTGATGCTGTTTTAAACGATCGTGGGGTGAGTGATTATGTTGTTTTTAGAGATCATAGGGCGAGTCATGAGAATTTTTTGAACGATTGTGGAGTTAATTATAAGGTTGTTTGAACGATCATGGGGCGAGTGCTGAGGCTGTTTTGACAGAATGTTGGTTGAGTGATAAATCTGTTTTGATAGATCGTTCGGGCGAGTATTAAGGCTATTCTGAATAAACGTAGGGCGGGGGCTGAAGCTGTTTTGAGAGATTAAATGTCAAGTCCTGGTGTTTTCAGAACGACTGTGGAACGATTGATGAGGCTGTTTTGAATGATCGTGAGATGTGTACCGAGACTATTTTGAGAGATCGTAGGGCGAATTATGAGGCTTTTGAACGAGTTTGGCTTTGAAGATCCCTGTTTGATTTTTCCAATTTCTCTGCATTCGAAGTAATCGTCTTGCTTTCGTATAATGCTGCCTAAATATAGAAACAACACTGGACTAAACGTCCCATCCCAAAGAAATTAATATACACCCCCACCCCCACTCCTTAACAAAATAATAAAAAAAAAAAACGAACCCGAAAATGGATAAAATGACAACAAGACGACCATCGACAGCACAGGTTCTTTAAATATGAATATTTTGCGCACATGAACACGTTGATCCATTAAATCTACGCTGTCAAATTCCTTTCCTATTCATACGAAAAGGAGATGTGGATAAACGTCAATAAAACAGCAACCCAAAGAAAAAATATCTGTTAAACACTACGATCGTACATTCGGTAACCATTGTTACAATAAACATGATAGACAGCTATCTATAAATATATAAAACTCTGAATTAAAATGCAGAAAATGAAGAAATAAAGTGGAGATCACTTCTAACCTCTCATTAGAACTGTCAGAATAATCTGTCATAGAACTGTTCTAACCTGTCCTAGAACTGTCAGAATCAGTTCTAGGTAGAACTGTCAGGATCAGTTCTGGGGTAGAACTGTCTAAAACTGTTCTAGGTAGAACTGTCCAAATCAGTTCTAACCGTAGAACTGACTAAATCAGTCAGGACTGTAGAACAGTTCTAAATGACGTCATTGCAGTAAGGGCACTTTAGAATTTAGAAGAAAAAAATCAGTTCCAATTACTTTACTATATAATAGCAGATTTTCTATATTTTTTACTGATCAAACGTTACATGTACAAATATCGAAGTGGATAGAAAGGTTATCCAACTCATCGGAGAAATATTTTTATAAGATTGCATATAAACATCATTGTTTACGTTTCTTCGTTCCCCGTTTTTAACAATCTCTTCCTAAATATAACTCTGCATTTAATTCATAGAATTTTAATCGTAATTTACCTTGTTTGCCTTGGATTTACATTCATGATTTAAGATTCTGTTTTGACAAATGTTCAAACGAAAATTGTACAGTGGATGATCATGAATTATGGAATAATAACGAAAAAAGTGTTGTATAACGTAAAAAAGCTATGTACATTTGCACCATCTCGTCAATTTAGCCAGACTTATCCATAACGATTATAAATGATATCTGGGAGTCTGGAACGTCAGAAAAATAAACTCGATCTGAACATGAATGAAACATTTGCCCCTGGACGTTAGCCTACAATCATTTTTCTTTGCCTGCTTCAAATTATATTAACAGTATACTATTCCAAGAAGAGAACTTCTCATACATGTACTTTTCATTTTAAAATAAAGTATATGAATCAGTCACGTGAGTGTTGGATGATACCGTTTAATAGTTTGTTTAAAAAACAAACCATCACGAACTACTGACTTTAGTGACGGTTCATTATTATGGAGAGGAAATAATGGCACGCTAAATTGATGTGGACAAAATTTTTAGATATGGTATACATTGTGTTCCAAAGTTGGTGTCATCTTTATCATACGATCTGTCCTGACATAGAAATATCATCGGTTTACAATGCGGTCAAATAATTTTGTTAAAACGAATCAGTCTGATATATTGAAACTACTGAAATTTGTTTACGATTCAATATTTTGAATAAAAGAGGACATGCTGGTACTCTAAATTGATGTGGAAATTTTGCAATATTGTACATCATTTTCATCGCAAAATAATTCATTTTAGCCTTTGATCTAGATGCAAATGACGACAATGCTCCTTACATTTAAAACAGTCTTCTCAAAATTTCATAGTGCATGCAGAGCTTGACAGATACCCCATTTCTGTGTCTGTAAAGTTGCGAATGATAAATTTCTAGAGTAGACTTCTTAATGGAAAAGAAAGTAAAATTTGTGTTGTATTATACAAACTTGTGTTTTAAATAATAATGATAACGGAATAAAAACTAAGTAGATATCATATATAAACAAATATTTTTAATAGTTGCGGTATGATTATGTCCAATAAATGGAATGCAGTTTGCTGATAAATGGGTGGCAAAATGTATTGAGCAAAAACTCAAAGACTAGTTTCAACAAGAATGGGTTTTCTTTTGTTGCAGAATCGTATAAAACTTTAAGATATCGTATTTTAAAAGAATTTACAATTTGAAAATACTTTTCATTTTTACATTACAAATTCATTTACACATAATGCAAATATAGATGTTGTAGTCACTACTTGCCGATAGATTCTGGAAGGTTGCAGGGGTTACAGACAGATGACAGAATCTGCCGTCTCTGTGACTCAAATGACATTGGTGACGAGTACCATTATATTATGAATTGTGGAACATTTAAACTAGAAAGAAAGAAAATTTTACCGAACAACTGTTGGTCAAACCCTAATATTTGTAAATTTGACCAACTGTTTAACTCATCACGTATCGAATATTAGATAAAAACTATGTAAATTTATCAAAGTTATAAATATGAAAGTCAGTTCTCCAAGTTAAATTGTATCGTTCACACATGCATGTAATGTAATAATTGTACCTTATAGTTATGTTTATGTATGTTCTCTATAACTAGTAATTGAAGTTTTATAAGAAATAAAGTATTCGTATTCTTTTAAACTATAAATTACATGAAGACAGCCTACGGGTAAAATACAACTGTATATAATACCATACAGTAATTAATCCTCATCCGTCCTTGTAAACGCAAAACTCTGGATTCTCTTTGATATTTACCTGAGAGATCATAAAAGACAAATCTAACAAGACTTTTAAAGTTGTTTGCAAAAAGGAAACGAAATAAAAAATTTTTGCAGACAAGTAACACATTGAAGTAGGAAATTTGACGAATGAATGAAATAAACTTTTTAAAAATCAGTGCACATCTTTCTAGTGGCGAAAAGACGCATATCGAATTACGTAGATGAAATAATAATAATTATGATGTCAATTTCATAAATTCAAGGATTATAACTAGAAAACGATTCGTGATTTCCATGTATAAATTAAAACAGATTTATAATTTTCATTCTTAAATTAAATTCTGAAATACACAGGCATGGCTCTAATCCTTGGTAGTTCAGCGAACAATATTATAGGAAATGCACGATGATATTGATCGAAAACAAAGGTGACAGATTCAAATTGTAAAATCAGCCACTGGACGTTAGAGTTTCTATCAATCATTCAATAATAATAAAAGACTTTTGAATGTAAAGTATGATTGAAATACCTTTAATTTATTGTAATTACATATTTTTTTATCAAATGATTTTTTGTTAAACAGCTCCAGACATGGTTATTAGTTACCGTCAGTCCATTGCGATATTTCAAAGCTCTTTTACAAATTCCGAAAAATAGAATAAAGAAAAAATCAATGTTCTCGATGGGAAAATATATCTTCCCATGGGAAGAATTATTGTTCCCATGGGAAGAATAAATGTTCCCAAGGGAAAAAGGTGTTCCCATGGGAAGAAAACTTAGTTCCCTTGGGAACAAAAATTCCCATGGGAAATTCTAAATTTCCCATGGGAAGAAATTATCTACCAATGTTACCATGGGAAATTGTGGTTCCGATGGGAATTTTTAAAATTACCATGGGAAAAGTACTTTTTCCGATGGGAACTTTAAATTTTCCCATGGGAAATTCTAATGTACTTTTAATCAGCTGTGGTGACAACAGTGACAACAGTGACATGTTGGGACATTTGGGGAAATTATATTTTTTTCTTTATCTATCAGTTGGCAAAAAATATTTTTGTTATCTTGTAAAACAACAAAGTCAGATTTGCCAATTCTCGAATTACAAATTAGTCTCGTTCAGTGTTTGATGCTGTTTTGAACGATCTGTGGGTGAGTGATGAGACTGATTTGAAAACAATTGTGGGGTGATTGCCGAGGCTTTTTTTGAGAGATCGTGAGTGAGTGCTGATGCTGTTTTAAACGATCGTGGGGTGAGTGATTATGTTGTTTTTAAAGATCATAGGGCGAGTCATGAGACTTTTTTGAACGATTGTGGAGTTAATTATAAGGTTGTTTGAACGATCATGGGGCGAGTGCTGAGGCTGTTTTGACAGAATGTTGGTTGAGTGATAAATCTGTTTTGATAGATCGTCGGGCGAGTAATAAGGCTATTCTGAACGATCGTAGGGCGGGTGCTGAGGCTGTTTTGAGAGATTAAATGTCAAGTCCTGATGTTTTTCAGAATGACTTTGGAACGATTGATGAGGCTGTTTTGAATGATCGTGGGATGTGTACCGAGACTATTTTGAGAGATCGTAGGACGAATTATGAGGCTTTTTGAACGAGTTTGGTTTGAATGTCGAGACTATTTTGGAAGATCCCCGTTTGATTTTTTTTTCAATTTTCTCTGCATTCGAAGTGATCGTCTTGCTTTCGTATAATGCTGCCTAAATATACAAATGATTTTTTTTAAATCATAATCAATGACTTATTTTAGAAACAACACTGGACTAAACGTCCCATCCCAAAGAAATTAATATATAAAAAACATCCCCCCCCTAAAAAAAAAATAAAACAAAAAAAAACAAACCCGAAAATAGATAAAATGACAACAAGACGACCATCGACAGCAGGTTCTTTAAATATGAATATTTTGCGCACATGAAACACGTTGATCCATTAAATCTACGCTGTCAAATTCCTTTCATATTCATACGAAAAAGGAGATGTGGATAAACGTCAATAAAACAGCAACCCAAAGAAAAAGATATCTGTTAAACACTACGATCGTACATTCGGCAACCATTGTTACAATAAAATGATAGACAGCTATCTATAAAATATATAGAACTCTGAATAGAAATGCAGAAAATGAAGAAGTAGGATCAATTTACCCTGAATTTATTCCATACCGAATTAGACGGATTTGTACTAACATAAGCAACACAAGGGGTGCCATATGTAGAGCAGGATTTGAAAGTCCTTCCAGAGCACATGAGACCACCCCTTTTTTGGTGTTGTTCATGTTGCTCAGTCTTTAGTTTTCTATGTTGTGTTTTGTGTACTATTGTTTGTTGTTGGTCTTGTTCATTTGAAGCCATGGGGTTGTCAGGTTATTTTCGACTTATGAGTTTTAGAGTATCTCTGGTATCTTTCGCCTCTCTTTTTCCACGCAAGGGGCATTTTTAAAGTATTAAAAGTGAAAAGATAAATAAGCACAGAGACACTATAATATCAACATGTTTATTTTGTGGTTAAATGCAATGGCAAGTGTTTCATATATACTAAGGTACCCAACACTTTGACGAAAATAGAATTGGCTCGTTTTATTTTTGTAACTTTTTAATTTGACCTGTTGACAAAAAAATAGATTAAGAAAAAAAAAAACTTAAACCAAACATTTTATTGGAAAAAACATCATTGGATATATAGCAGTTTGACAACACTACTTTCGATCATTTATAGGCTTAATATTCCCTTAACAATATAACTGGACTAAAACGTTCAGGTGATTTGTACAGAGTTATCGCTCTGTTGTGTTATGTACCACTTTAAATGCAGTGGCAGATATTTGGAAGGTTCAGTATAGTAGTTGGAATTTCAACTGACACTAGAAAATAATGATATGTTGGAAAGAGACAGATATTTTGAATTTAAATCGTTGATGCAAAGGTTCTGAACATGCAAATAAGGTCCACTCTATAATTAAGGGATAGGTTTAATAAATCCGGACTGGACGTGAATGGAACAAAAAATATAGTCGAATGAACACCCTTCTTTAGGAAAAGTTTTTACTGTCAGAGTGATGATAATACTGTAATGTATGATAAATTACTCAAACTCATTCTCTTGTGAATGACTTTCATATTATCTGGAAAATAATTTAAAAAATGTATATTAGTAGTAAAGATGAGACGAAATAATATACTATCATTTTATTACATAAAATTGTTGTAATAATGTCCAAGTGTGGAAAGTTCTGCAGAATTTTCCTTCATCAGACTTGCTGAACCATCTACCCAATTACCATCATTATGGTGCAACCATCTACTAACAAACCATGCGTAACGAAATACATACGGCGCAGACTCCAAAAGCGGAAGTACCTCTCTCATAAACCGTAGCTGGTCATTTACTGATGTCGTATGAGGACAGGCGAATTCAGTTAGCCAAATTGGTTTGTGGAATTTATCCCATGCTTGCTTAAGTTTTGTCATGATTTGGTGGGCATCACATCTATAAATATGGACTGCCACGTGGTCAACTCTGCAATTGTGACATTGATGTAAAAAATGTTGCAACCAGTTAAGATTGGTTACTGCAGGACTTACTAAGATTTTCCCCGATGCATGTTTTTCCAATTCTCTCCACATGACGACAGCTTGTGCTACTGTAAGATTTGACTGTTCATGGTGGTCAGGCTCATTAAATCCAAGAAGATATTGCGCATTGGCAGAAATATTGATCCCTCTTTCAAAATGTCTGCCATTAACCATCGGTACATACCCTGCTCGAGTGTTTACCGGACAGTGATTAAAAAAGTGCATCCTTTCGGGTGATTGTCGCCAGTCGTACCTGAAACCAATAACGAAATAAAACATTAACGTCATTGACTTTCTTTTTTATGAGCTCGATTTACAAAATAGAGTATAAAAGACCAAGAGTGTATAAGAGCAAAAGAGTGTAAGAGCAAAAGAGGCTTTGAAGATGTTTAATTATATCTTCCTAGTAGTATCAAACGGTACCAGCCTACAAACATCAAAGTCAACAGGCTGGAGAAAATGAAGATTTTGGGACGATTTCAACATTTTAAGTAAAAAAGTATACACAAGATGTTTTTTTGGTTGCCGGGTAGAACTGACCAAATCAGTTCTAGGTTAGAACTGTTCTAGCTAGAACTGACTAAAGGTGTCAGGCTGACAGTTCTACGTACTGTCCTAGAACAGTTCTCCTGACAGATTCTGACAGATTTAATGAGAGGTTAGAAGTGATCTCCACTGTAGGATCAATTTACCCTGAATTTATTCTATACCGAATTAGACGGATTTGAACAAACATGAGCAACACAACGGGTGCCATATGTAGAGCAGGATCTGAAAGGCCTTCCAGAGTACATGTTACCACCCCATTTTTTGGTGTGGTTCATGTTGCTCAGTCTTTAGTTTTCTATGTTGTGTTTTGTGTACTATTATTTGTTGTTGGTTTTGTTCATTTGAAGCCATTTGGTTGTCAGGTTATTTACGACTTATGAGTTTTAGAGTATCTCTGGTATCTTTCGCCTCTCTTTTTCCACGCAAGGGGCATTTTTAAAGTATTAAAAGTGTAATGCTAAATAAGCACAGAGACACTATAATATCAACATGTTTATTTTGTGGTTAAATGCAATGGCAAGTGTTTCATATATATTAAGGTACCCAACACTTTGACGAAAATAGAATTGGCTCGTTTTATTTTTACAACTTTTTAATTTGACCTTTTGACAAAAATATAGATTAAAAAAAAAACTTAAACCATACACTTTATTGGAAAAAAAATCATTTGATATATAGCAGTTTGACAACACTACTTTCGATCATTTAGAGCCTTAATATTCCTTAACAATATAACTAGACTAAAACGTTCAGGTGATTTGTACAGAGTAGTCTGTTTTGTTATGTACCACTTTAAATGCAGTGGCAGATATTTGAAGGTTCAGTATAGTAGTTGGAATTTCAACTGACACTAGAAAATAATGATATGTTGGAAAGAGACAGATATTTTGAATTTAAATCGTTGATGCAAAGGTTCTGAACATGCAAATAAGGTCCACTCTATAATTAAGGGATACGTTTAATTAATCCGGACTGGACGTGAATGGAAACACAAATACAGTCGAATGAAAACCCTTCTTTAGGAAAAGTTTTTACTGTCAGAGTGATGATAATACTGTAATGTATGATAAGTTACTCAAACTCATTCTCTTGTGAATGACTTTCATATTATCTGGAAAATAATTTAAAAAATGTATATTAGTAATAAAGATGAGACGAAATAATATACTATCATTTTATTACATAAAATTGTTGTAATAATGTCCAAGTGTGGAAAGTTCTGCAGAATTTTCCTTCATCAGACTTGCTGAACCATCTACCCAATTACCATCATTATGGTGCAACCATCTACTAACAAACCATGCGTAACGAAATACATACGGCGCAGACTCCAAAAGCGGAAGAACCTCTCTCATAAACCGTAGCTGGTCATTTACTGATGTCGTATGAGGACAGGCGAATTCGGTTAGCCAAATTGGTTTGTGGAATTTATCCCATGCTTGCTTAAGTTTTGTCATGATTTGGTGGGCATCACATCTATAAATATGGACTGCCACGTGGTCAACTCTGCAATTGTGACATTGATGTAAAAAATGTTGCAACCAGTTAAGATTGGTTACTGCAGGACTTACTAAGATTTTCCCCGATGCATGTTTTTCCAATTCTCTCCACATGACGACAGCTTGTGCTACTGTAAGATTTGACTGTTCATGGTGGTCAGGCTCATTAAATCCAAGAAGATATTGCGCATTGGCAGAAATATTGATCCCTCTTTCAAAATGTCTGCCATTAACCATCGGTACATACCCTGCTCGAGTGTTTACCGGACAGTGATTAAAAAAGTGCATCCTTTCGGGTGATTGTCGCCAGTCGTACCTGAAACCAATAACGAAATAAAACATTAACGTCATTGACTTTCTTTTTATGAGCTCGATTTACACAATAGAGTATAAAAGACCAAAAGTGTATAAGAGCAAGAGTATAAGAGCAAAAGAGGCTTTGAAGATGTTTAATTATATCTTCCTAGTAGTATCAAACGGTACCAGCCTACAAACATCAAAGTCAACAGGCTTGAGAAAAATGAAGATTTTGGGACGATTTCAACATTTTAAGTAAAAAGAAGTATACACAAAATGTTTTTTATGGTTGTATTTCGCCCTGAAAACCAGGGGCGTATCCAGGATTTTGGAAAGGGGGCGTAGTATTAAAGTTTGCCGAGCGGAGCGAGGCGAAAATTTTTTTGGACCTTTTTTTGGCTAAAAAAACATAAAATAAGTGTAAAATGCATTTTATAGTGTAGGGGTTGGACATTTTTGGTGCCGTATTCTCTGCATCAATTGTCTATTATGAAATGATTGGATGGATCCAAAGCCATATACTAATTAATATATTTGATGTGGGATTTGTCAGTAAAAAATGGACATGGAAAATTCTCATTTGTTGTATGGTTCGTTAGCATAACCTCACAGATTTCTTGTTGTAAACATGATATACGGCTATTCAATGAAATTTACTATACGACCGACACGAAGAAAGACAAACAAGCAATTTTCATCCAAATGTTTGGTTGAAATGTTTCACCCAACAAGGGAAGTGAGGGGAAGTGAGGGGTTCCAAATCAACCAAAGGATACGAATGAGTCGGAAATGACAATGAAGTTTGAATGACGGTCGACACATTGAAACATATAGGCCACACCCAGCAGGCAGGTTGCAGTCGGGCCTTGAAAAAAGTATTAGTATATCAGTTCGGCGAAACAGACATTCCGGTCAGATATGGATTCACATGCAACCCCAAAAAAAAAAAAAAAAAAAAAAAATACGCCCGTTTTTTATTCATCATGTTCATTTAATGGTAAATAATTCTGTTGAAAATATTTTTTTCTAATAGCAAAAAAGTGCACAAGATTATTGTTTTCAATCCAGATACGGCCAGAATTTTTGTTTAAGGCAAAAATCAGGGTCAGAATTTTGTCTCTAAAATATCTCAGACTGCCCCCTCAGATCAAATGGTCCGTACCTTAGACTTTAAATCTATATCTAGAGCTTACTGTTTCGCCCTCAAAACAGACTTAGACAAGACACGGTTTATGGTACAGATAGCAATCTGTTTCTTGTATATGCGTGTATAAACTTATAAGTAAGTATATAGTTTAATCGATTAGAACCAAATAATTGTTTTCAACATTTATAGAAATAAGAAGATGTGGTATGAGTGGCAATGATACAACTCTCCATCTAAGTCACAATGTGTAAAGGTAAACCATTATAGACCAAAGTACGGCCTTCAATACGGAGCCTTAAATTGGCTCACACCGAATAGCAAGCTATAAGGGCAACTAAAAGACTAGTTTCAAACAATTCATACAGGAAAATCAACTGTCGAATTTATATATAATAAAGAGAATTGAGAAACACTTAAGAACCACATCAACCATTTATCAAGGTTCATGACTTAGGACAGTTGAATATTGCGCAGTCTTTTTATCTGCAGGGGAACGCCACCGGCTCCGTAGTATAATGACGTTAACAGGTTAAAACCAATAACTTGTACCCATAATAACAACAAAACCAATAACTTGTACCCATAATAACAACAAAACCAATAACTTGTACCCATAATAACAACAAAACCAATAACTTGTACCCATAATAACAACAAAACCAATAACTTGTACCCATAATAACAACAAAACCAATAACTTGTACCCATAATAACAACTAAACCAATAACTTGTACCCATAATAACAACTAAACCAATAACTTGTACCCATAATAACAACTAAACCAATAACTTGTACCCATAATAACAACTAAACCAATAACTTGTACCCATAATAACAACAAAACCAATAACTTGTACCCATAATAACAACAAAACCAATAACTTGTACCCATAATAACAACTAAACGTAAGCAGTCAAGATAAAAATGATGGGCGTCATTTTCACTATATCACTATATATTTCTAGCCCGCAAATAAGTGCTAATTGTATTTACACTAGATGAAGGCTCGACATTTTCATACTGTACTGGTAGACTATGTTCACGTAATACAGTCCTTTTACTTGCAAATGAGTAACATCGTGCCCTAATACCCACGATCATTTTGGCAAATATTATAGACCAGTGTTCCTGTTGCCACTCACAACAATTGTTTTAGTATCGTGTACAGCAAACTTTTATATGTCGTTTTGATTGGCATTGCAATGAAGAAAAGCAAATTAGGATTTTTTTACATGTTGCATCTGCAATATCGATTGCTTACAGCAAATTTTGTCCATTGTTTTGATTGGCATTGTAATGATGTACAGCAAATTTTGATTTTGTAACATGTTACATCTGCAGTATCGATAGCCTGTATGTCGTCTGATATCGATAAAATGAATTTTGCAATGGCGAAAATAAAAGTTTGATCTGTTTAACCTGTTGTTTTGTTTCGACATTTGGTAATCGGATGTGACCATTATAAATCAATGTGACCCTAGAGAAAATGAGTATTGTGTAAACACGTGATACTGTTAATTACCTGTGAACTTACCACCAATGAGTGTTCGTAAAGGTGGCTTCATCTGTACAGTGGTACTGCGGGCTCCATGATATTCCAACACCCTTCTTATTAGAAGCTCCGACAAGGATGATGATGTTTAGCACAAGTAAACACAAAGAACCTGATGCCACCAATACTGAAACATTGAAACATAGAGAAAACAAAGCGTTTCAATAAAATTGAGAATGGAAACGGGGAATGTGTAAAAAAAAACAACAACCTAACCGAAGTGCAGAAACAGTTAAAGGTCACCAATAGGTCTTCAACACAGCGAGAAAATCCCGCACCTACAGGAGGGCTTCAGCTGGCTTATAACAAAATATATGTGCTAGATCAGCAAAAATGGATATCAAACTGAAATCAGAATCATAGAAATGAAGCTGAATAAAAAAAAAAAAATAAAGACATAAGACTTACAAAGTCCAGAGGCTCCAGATTGGGACATGCGCAAATAAACGGCTGGGTTAAAATGTTTTGTGAGATCTTAACCCCAACCATGTATTATTTTCCATGATTATGAATAATGCTTAAAATGATTTGCACCAATAAATAAAATAACTTGGATTTGTTTTATATTACCTCAATAAAACCTGTTTGTTTAAAAGGTTTGATACTTTGTATAATGTTGATTAATTTAATGTTTATTCGTTGAATACCATTTTTTCGTGGATTTTGGGGTGTAGTTAAACCACGAATTAAAATCTCTAACGAGGTACCAATCTTTTATACGATGTATAAAATTGTGGCCAAAATTAGGAATTAAATCATGTATGCATGTGATGTAATCTTTTCTTAATCAAGATAAACTGGTACCCAACAATAAAATAAATCTACAGTAATTAATTGGTGTTGTCATTGAATGTACTATGGATTTCAGATAGTAAGACTAAGAAAAGGAATGTTTTGTACTTACCCATGATGGAACCACGAACCAAATCTCAAGTATTTCAACATGACAGTACCAATAAACTTAAATTTGCTGATAAGGCAGCAATCTTGGCTATCATAATATAGCTATATATTGACCTTTCTGTGACCTACTGAAAAGTATTACAGTGACTCTACATCAAGTCTACATGACGTCAACCTGAAATTTATTCAATCGTATTGAAATCAAAATTTAGTTTGCTCTTTACTTTTCAATTATTGTCATATTACCTGATTATGTCTATTTGGGTTGCTCACTCAATTTTATCAACTATACGGAACTTTCAACAACCATTATACAAGTAGGTTCGTTATCTATACAACCATTGTTAACCCGCCATTCTCTTCGGGACATGATCGTACCAAGTCAGGAATATGACAGTTGCTTTTTACTCCTGCCATTGGTTTATAATGTTCGATTTTGACAGTTCGTATGGACTTCCTCTTTTTGAGTTTAAATCACCATAGAATACTTCATAAAACATCCTTTTAGAATTGGATGCCTGTTTTTGTAAATGTATTAGGGTGTAAAAGCGTTGACTGAAACACACTTTGTATAAAGCGCAGAGGCATTTTATACTTAAAATGTGCGCACGATAAATGGTGTTACAACCCTATAAAGTTACATTTATATGCTATGGGTTATACCAAGTTTTTTTCTCTCTGAGGCACGATGTCATAGGAAGTACAGGAAATCATTAATGATGAATTACAGTGAGAAATACATTTAGTATTGCAATGCTTTGCGATTGCTTTCGGTCAATAGATATTGCGGATTCACAAAATAACTTACAGTACACTTTTTTATCAAAACTTACAGTAACTTCGGTTTCTGTTTTCAGAGATCAAGGGTTGAGTGATGAGGCTGAATACATCTTTCACGGGGCGTGTGTTTTGAAAGATCTTAGTGTTATTGATTAGGCAGTTTTGAACGATCGAGGAGTGAGTGCTGGGGCTGTTTTGAACTATCCCATGATGTTGTTTAGAACGATGATGGAGCGAGTGATGAAGCTGTTTTAAATGATCACTGGACGAATGCTGAGGCTGTTTTGAAATTCAGTGGACAAGTTATCAGACCGTTTGAACGATCGTGATGCGAGTGCTGAGGCTGGTCTTAACGGTCGTGGGCCAGTGATGAGGCTGATTTAAATGATCGCGGGGCGAGTAGTGAGGCTCTTTTTGACGATCGTTGAGCGAGTGCTGAGGTCGTTTTAGGGGTATTATTGGCTGCTGTTCGTTTAAATGGAGTAAAATTTCACATTGTATAAATGTGGGTAGTGTAATGATTGATGACACGATACGAAATCTCATTAGATTACATAGACTTTGTTCATAAGTGTTTCTAGTTTCACGTTTTTTACATAGATTAGACCGTTAGTTTGCCTTTTTAAATGATTTTTGGGGCCCTTTATAGCTTGTTGTTCAGTTGTAGCCACAGCTCCCTGTTGAAGACCGTACTTATAATTGTTTCCTTTTACAAATTGTGACTTGGATGACTAGTTGTCTCATTGGCACTCATACAACATCTTCTTATATCTATGTACGATACGTTACTCGCAATCATTTACATGTGAATATTAATACAGTTTTCGGCTGACGGAAACTATAATACTAATAATATAATATAATTTAAGGACAATACTCAAAGATAACGTGTTTTTTTTAAGAGTTATTAAAATGTTCTTTTCTTATCTGGCACATCGAAAATGTATATCGCAATGAATGTGACAGCTCATGAAATAACTTATAAGCATTAAGCTGGTCAAGAAACTTCAGTACGGATTTAGATATTACGTTATATAATATAAAATGATGGAAAGGTAAATTAGTAAAGAAAAGACCTTTAGGTCACTGTACGGCATTCAACAATGTGCAAAGCCCATTACGTATGGTCAGTTATGAAAAGCCCCTCGCGACATATTAAAAATATTTTGTATTTCCATAATTTTCTATACTTTAACAAGCCTTAATGTTATCTAAATTATTACCTAAGAAAATAGAAATACATATTACAATGTACTAGATCAGCAAAGTAACACATAAATTTACATTTTATTACATAAAGTTATTGTAATAATGTCCAAGTGTGGAAAGTTCTGCAGAGTTTTCCTTCATCAGGCTTGCTGAACCATCTACCCAAGCGCCATCATTATGGTGCAACCATCTACTAACAAACCATGCGTAACGAAAAACGTACGGCGCAGACTCCAAAAGCGGAAGAAGCTCTCTCATCAACCGCAGCTGTGCATCAACTAATGTAGTATGAGGACATGCAAATTCGGTCAGCCATATTGGTTTGTGGAATCTATCCCATGCTTGATTAAGGTATGTCATGATTTGGTGTGCATTGCATCTATAAGCATGGACTGCAATGTGGTCAACTGTGCAATTGTGACATTGCTGTAAAAAGTGTTGCAACCAGTTTAGACTAGTTACTCCAGGACTTACCAATATTTTCCCTGCCGCATGTTTTTCCAATTCTCTCCACATGACGACAGCTTGTGATACTGTAAGATTTGACTGTTCATGGTGGTCAGGCTCATTAAAACCAAGAACATATTGTGCGTTGGAAGAAATATTGATTACTCTATCAAAATGTCTGCCGTTTACCATAGGTACATACCCGGATCGTGTGTTTACCGGACAGCGATGTTGTAAGTGCATTTGATCGGGTGATCGTTGCCAGTCGTACCTGAAAACAATTAAAAAAATCCAAAAGCTAACGCCATTTACATGTCTGGAAATTTCTATCCATCAGGGTTTAGATAGCGTTTACAGAATTGAGAATAATTAGCCTGGTAAGTGTAAATCCAGAAAAGCTCTTAGGAATAACGGGATTCATAAAGTGTTAATTTAGCGCCAATCACCACAGGTCTCGTATAACGATACTAGATTCAAATCGTCAAAGCCAACAGTTTCGAATGAAAAGATGCTTTGGGATGATTTCAACATTCATAACTCAAAATTGATAAGAAGAAATATCACCATAGACTGTGTTTGATATTTTCAAATAGAGTTCAATCATAGAAGGTGTAATAAATGGATATCAATCATTTAAATCCAAATCTGATTTTTGTCCTCATTTATACTAGTATTTTGCGCTGCTATTTTGTTTCTGTTGGGAATGTAACGGGCTCCGTTGTATAATGAAATTAATTGGTTAAAATGATATATTAACTAAATGACCAAACATAGCAACAGATCGTTAGTTATTCTAAAAAACCAATGGTCATCAATTTCACTATATAAGGACATAATTAGGTTGTTAAACATGCAAATCAGTCCCACTTTGTATGATTTTTCTAGTATGCAAATAAGTGCCCACTTGCAAGCTAGATGACAGTACACAATACCGGTAGAGTATGTTAACGTAATACGTTACTTTAACATGCAGAGCTATATCGTGCGGCTATCATTACCGCAGATATAGTTAGATCTATGTTCGCGATTGCTATTCAAGTCCATTGTTATGCTATTTTGTACAGGATACTATTTTACGGGGGGGGGGGGGGGGCTAGGCTATGATCAAAAATGTTTTGTTTAGTTGTAATCTCTGTCTTCCCTTTTAATTTTTCACTCTAATCGGTTCTGCATTTTTTATTAGTTTATCCTGACTTTTGTTCATGTAAACTGTCATCCTAATATCCCATAAAAATCAAATGGTAGCTTCTTTATATCTGTGCTACCTAATGTATCTGCAGTATCGATAGTCGGTAGAAGGATAAATCAATGTGATGATCTACAGAATAGGTGATTGTGTTAACACGTGATACTGCCCAATTATCTGTAAACTTACCACCAATGAACGTTGTTAAATGTTGCTTCATCTGTACAGTGGTACTGCGGGCTCCATGATATTCCTACACCCTTCTTAATAGAAGCCAAGGAAAGGCCGATGATATTGAGTACAAGTAAACACAAAGAACCGGATACCACCAACACTGAAACATTTAGAAAAGGAAGCGTTTCAATGTATATGATCCAAACTTTTTATCAAATGAGTATAAATAATGTGTTACATAATCTGCATCAACAAATCAAAATGATTTTGCATTTGTTTTAATTTACCTCATTTAAATTTATTAGTTTTAGAGGTTTAGTACTTCGTATATCATGTTGATTTTTTTTTCGTGGGATACATGTACCATTTGTGTTGGATTTCGTGTGTGTAGAAAAACCACGGGTTAAAACCTTAAACGACGTTCCTATATTCTATATGATGTAGGACAACTGCAAGTATGCCAACATTATGATATCATGTATGCATTTAATTTAAATTATAATTTCTTAATCCAGGAAAATTGATATCCTCCAAAAAATTGAATTTACAAGTATTTCTGTGGTGTTTTCATTAACTGTATTGATTTTGGATAACAAGACTTAGAAAAATGAACGTTTTGTACATACCCATGATGGAAGCACGAATCAAAATCTCATTAAAGTATTACAACAAGATGGTATCAATAGATTGACATGTACTGATTGGACGTTGATCTTGACTATATTATAAATGTAAAATTACCTTTCTGTGATTGGCTGTTGTTAAATGTATGGATTTCAGATAACAACACTTAGAAAATGAACTTTTTGTACATACCCATGCATGATGGAACCACAAATCAAAATCTAGTATGGAACTAAAAGATAGTACTATTAGATTGAAATGTAGTGAAAAGACGGTGATCTTGACTATCATATTATAGCTATAAATTAACCTTTCTTTGACTGTCCGAACAGTATTACCATGACACTACATCATACCAGCACGTCGTTAACATGAAATAAGATCAATCTAATCTAATCACTTTAATTTTTCAATTATTGTCACATTCACAAGTGGGAGGTTTCGCTAACTATAAAACAAAGTTTAACACATTATTTTCTACGGAAATGCCAGCACCAACATGACTAGGGGAGAAATTGACAGTTATTTTGCAGTCGTTCCATTGGTTGATTAAGTTTGATTTTGTCAGTTTTTATAAACTTCCACGTTTTGAATTTGCCTTGTAATTCTGAATATTTGTTATACTCATTTTTACAATTTGCTACTTTTTGAATACTTTCGGTAGATATTGGTTTAAAAAATAGTGAACGCAACATGGAAATTTAAGATTTGAAACTTGCTTAAAATAGTACTCACCAAACAATAAAACATTCCTCTTGCTCGGTTAGTATAATTTTGCGTCTGGTTGAATAATCCTGGTAGAAATATTTCTAAAGGGGATAGTAAATTATTATTGATTTTTTACATTCTACACGATGACATAATTTATTTGGTATGCATGTTCTCAATAAGATGATTTCATCTTCCCAATTTTGACTTTCAATTTTCATTTAGGAACAGTCCTGCAGCGCCTGCATATGTTATTTATATTTCACAGTGGATACGGTATTCCAAATGTGCATATTCTTTTTTCCCTGATAGAGGATTTCTGCTTACAAGGAAGCTATCTAACCAAGAGTTCTAAATGGTGAATTTGGTTGAACTCATTCCTTTATTAGACGCCATCTCGAATCGGTTGACTGTTATGGAATATTCTTCCGATATAAATGTTCCAATTTTCATAACTTTATTCCCGTCCTTTTTACTTCGACGTGATTGAACGATTAAAACTTGTCACAGGGTGTGTACCTACTTGATCCAGACGATGACTACCACTAGTGGAGCAGGTTCTGCGTACTATTTCGGAGAACCTTCAATCACCTCAGGTATATATTTGTTGGGGCTTGTGTTGCTGATATTTTAGCTTTCTATGTTGTGTTATATGAACTGTTGTTAGTCCTTTTTCTTTTCGTTTTTTTTTTTGGAAATGTCAGTTTCTTTCGATTTTTATCACTTTGATATCTTTTGTCTCTTTTTTAAAGTGTAGTAGACTACGTTTTGAACAACCTATATCAAATTGATAAAAAATTCCATCCGCTACATATTGAACAAGATTAAACATTATTTTGATATACAATTTAGGTGATGTCCTTCTCTTCCGTTTCGCCTGCCAATGATAAAAGGCAACATATTTCAAAATTAGGTTTTTCCGGCATCAACACATTTGTTTTTTGTGTGTTTAAGTGATGTTTTGAGATAAGATAGAATATTGATTTTTTTAAAATGTTTTGTTATTACTGATATAGCTCAGAAAATAATGTACAAGCAGCCAGCTAGTCAACAGACTTACTTAGTTTTGTGTTTAAGGTATTTAAGTCGAAAACAAACTGACAAATGCCATGTTAAAAGATAAAAAAAAAACGACACAAATAATACACAAACACTACACAAAATATAATATTGGAAAATTAAGACTGAGCAACACGAACCTCACAAAAATGGGTGGTGCTCTCAGGTGTTCCGGAAAGGTAAGCAGATCCTGCTTCACATTTGACACCCGTTATGTCATAGAATATAAAACGATATAAAAGTACATGAGTATGGGGAATTCGTTTACACACGGCCTTTACCAATGATAAAACCCTAATGTATAGAATGTTTTTAAAGGCCTGAAATAAATATTGCTAAATTATTTGACAAGAAAATTCGACGACCTGTTTTATGTAAAACATTAAACGAAATATAAATATGATATAAATCGACCAATGACTACCGCTAAATAACGAAGTGAAGAAAATCACGTGAATTCGAAGATAACTTATGAAAACCACAAAAATGGTGAATAACAAACAATTTTGCCATGTTTACAATGGACGATAAATAATTAAGATTCGGTATTTTAAAAATTTCAAAACTGCTGATACATTTTTATTTCATGATATACCATCCATAATACCTAAATGCTTTAAAGTAATCAGGAAATAAACTCATCATAGATACCAGGATTGCAATTTTGTATTTGCGCCAGACGCGTGTATATAGCTTAAAAAATAAAAGTGCACATAAGTAACACAGCTAAGTAGAAATAATATACGACCTCTTTATTACATAAAATTGTTGTAATAATGTCCAAGTACTGACAGTTCTGCAGAGTGTTCCTTCATCAGACTTGCAGAAGCATCGACCCAAGTACCTTCATTGTGGTGTATAAATCTACTCGTAAACCATGAGTATCGAAAAACATACGGCGCAGCCTCCAAAAGTGGCAGAGCCTCTTTCATAAACCGAAGCTGTTCATTAACTGATGTAGTATGAGGACAGGCGAATTCAGTTAGCCATATTGGTTTGTGGAATCTATTCCATGCGTCCTTAAGGTATGCCATGAGTTGATGTGCATCGCATCTATAAGCATGGACTGCCACGTGGTCAACTCTGCAATTGTGACAATGGTGTAAAAATTGTTGCAGCCAGTTAAGATTGGTAACTGCCGGACTAACTAAGATTTTCCCGGCAGCCTTTTTCTCTACTTCCTTCCACATACCGGCAGCTTGTGCTACTGTTAGATTTGACTGTTTATGGTGGTCAGGCTCATTAAAACCAAGAAGATATTGTGCATTGGCAGAAATATTGATGTCTCTATTAAAATTTTAGGATTTATCATCGGTACAAACCCAGCTCTAACGGTTGTCGGACAATGATGTTGAAGGTGCATTCGATCAGGTGAGTGTTTCCAATTGTACCTGGAAAAAAACAGCAATAGATAAAAATTAAATTTGGAGACTGATTGACATGTCTCTGACAGTAAAAATTGAGCAACATCATGCAAAATTTGACAAAAAAAAAATACAGATAATATCGACACTGACAGTTTTCTTAAGCTGTGCCACGTACACATTGCACTCTGTGTTGCTGATTATAGCAGATTAACGAGAATAATGATACAGCATCGTGCCAGTTCATAAACTATCGTTAGTGAGAGCCCTTTCCTCAAAATATTATATTTTGGTGAAAGACATTTACATAAATATAGTTATTGTACATAGTGAAATATTGTATTGTGTTATCATGTTTTGAAACTTTTGTAATTTAATCTGTTAACATATAGCTAATTCTTGAATCTCTTTATAGAGGAAATAAGAAAAAAATGAATGAATGCATGTTTCGTAGGGACAAATCAAGAATGATCATTTGAGAACTTTTTTACTATAACTTTAACTTGTGAGTACAATTTATTTCATTTATCATTTATTATAATGATTATCATATGAATGATATTTACAGTAATAGTAACTATAAATCGTCGTTCTTTGCGTTAAGGGCATATGATACAGTTAAGATCCTACAGTGAATTTTAGACGAAAGTTAGCAAACATTCTATTTGTCACCTAGTTAATTGAAATGTGTAATAAAACAATATATCTCCATGTGCTACTTTTAGAGATAAAAAGGGTTAACATTAATATTTTAGACATTTATTCAAAATTAACTCATCATAGATACAGGGGTTGAAATTTTGCGTTGCGAAAATGAGATAAATTGTACCCTATAAGCGGTTATCGTACCGACACTTTCAATTTAGTCTGTGTTTGCGACTGACTTCAAATCAATTGTGTACAGTAACATTGTATCCTATAAACATATTTACAATTTTGGTGTTCAGCTGATTTTTTTTCTGCGAATGACTTTAGATCTGCTTCTAATAACCATCTGACGTCAAGCAACAAACTATTTCTAATTATGACGTCAATTTGTTAAATTGTGACGTCAAAGTTTACGGGAACTTGTTTGATATAACGTAATGGTGGAAAAATTTGCAACCAAGTGTAAATATGTCTATTGGCGTCTATTATTACGGCAGTTAAAATTTGATATGTGTTTGCGACTGCCGCTCAAAACACTTGTGTACAGCAGAAATGTTTCAGCATTTCCGATTGTCATTTTCATCAATGGATTTTATCAACTAGTAGAATTCATCTTTGTTACTTGCTGTATATGCATGCAGCTAGCTGGTATATGATGCGAACATTCATTTATAACATAATGCTATGCTCTAACAACCCTGTATGTGAAGACAAGTGAACACGTGATATTATGGCTTCATCTGCACAGTAGTACGATAGGTTCCATGATATTGTAAAGCTAGTTTACTTACCAGCAACTAACGTTAGTAAAGGTGGCTTCGGCTGTACAGTGGTACGATGGGTTCGATGATATTATGGAGATAGTTTACTTACCACCAACGAATGTTAATAAAGGTGGCTTCATCTGTACAATGGTACGATATGTTCCATGATATCGTGGAGCTAATTTACTTACCACCAATGAGCGTTAGTAAAGATGGCTTAATCTGTACAGTTTACGATATTTCATGATATTGTGGAGCTAGTTTACTTACCACAAACGGACGTTAGTAGAGTTCGCTTCATCTGTATAGTGGTACAATTGGCTCCATGATATTGTGGAGCTAGTTTACTTACCACCAATGAGCGTTACTAAAGGTTACTTTATCTGTACAGTTGTACGACAGGCTACATGATATTGTGAAGCTAGTTTACTTACCACCAACGGACGTTAGTAAAGGTGGCTTAATCTGTACAGTGGTACGATGGGCTCCATGATATTGTGGAGCTAGTTTACTTACCATCAATGAGCGTCAGTAAATGTGGAATCATCTGTACAATGGTACGATTGGTTATATGATATCGTGGATCTAGTTTACTTATAACAAATGAGCGTTAGTGAATGTGGCATTATCTGTTCAGTGATCAATACGATGGACTCCACACTATTGTGGAGTTAGTTAACCTACCACCATCGAACGTTAGTAAAAGTGGCTTCATCTGTACAGTGATACGATAGGTTCCATGGTATTGTGAAGCTAGTTTACTTACCACTAACGAACGCTAATAAAAGTGGCTTCATCTGTACAGTGATACGATAGGTTCCATGATATTGTGGAGCTAGTTTATTTACCACCAAAGAAAGTTAGTAAAAGTGGCTTCAACTGTACAGTGATACGATATGTTCCATGATATTGTGGAGCTAGTTTACTTACTACCAACGACCGTTAGTAAAAGTGCATGGCTTCATATGTACAGTGATACAATGGGTTCCATGATATTGTGGAGCGAATTTGCTTACCACCAATGAGCGTTAGTAAATGTGGCTTCATCTGTACAATGGTACGATGGGTTCCATTATATTGTAGAGCTAATTTACTTACCACCAATGAGCGTTAGTAAATGTGGCATTATCCGTACAGTGATACGATGGGCTCCATGATATTGTGAAGCTAGTTTAGCCACCACCAACGAACGTTAGTAAAAGTGGCTTCATCTGTACAGTGATACGATATGTTCTATGATATTGTGGAGCTAGTATACTTACCACCAACGAACGTTAGTAAAAGTGGCTTCATCTGTACAATGGTACGTTGGGTTCCATGATATTGCCGCACCTTTCTTGTGAGAAGCTCCGGAAAGGTCGATAATATTGAGAAGAAGTAAACACAAAGAACCAGACACCACCAACACTTAAACAGATGAAAAAAACAACGTTTGAATTTATACGATACAACTTTGTCTAAAATTGTTGGTTTCTATTTCAACATTGTGATGCTATTGATTATATATAATGCTTTCAATAAATTCCTTCAACATATGACAATAATATGCGTTTTTATTTCACTTCTTCTGATATGTTAGTTAGAACTTGGAGTGTATTTTGTGTTTTAAGGTCATCTACGAATATAAAAACGTTCAACGAAAAGCAAATTATCATTTGGAAATTGGTTAAAGTATTGAATCGAATAATAACGAAGATATGATTTCTTAAAATTCAAGAAAATTGATATCAGCGAAAACATATAAATCCACAGTATTGTTTTTTTCATTTCAATTAATCATATCGATATCAGATACTTATACAAATGACGGACGTTTTGTACATACCCATGATGGAAACACTAATCAAAATCTCAGTGAAGTATTACAACAAGATAGTACCAATAAACTTGAATGTACTGATAAGCAGTGATCTAGATTAAATTATTTGAACTGTACTTCAACTTCTCGGTGAATTGCTGAGACCTTGATAAGACATTATACCAGCACGACGTCCACCTGAAATGAATATATATGTTTACTATACCACATGTAATTATTAGTCGGTACTCTCTGATATCATATAGTGAACGGCAACATTAAATTTTATTTTATCAAAATTAAAATGTGTTCAAAACAGCTCAATCAATTATCATTTGTCTCGGTGAATATAACGTTTTCCAGGTTGAACAATTTTGGTACTATTTAAAATGAGATAATTATATCACAAGAATTTTTCACATATCGTTTGCAAATAGACCTGATGACACAAAAGATAATACAAATAAAGAAAAAAAATCACCTGCATTTTTAATAATGTTTTATAGTTTAGTGTGTTATTTTTGGGACAGTTTATATCAAAATAGAAAAGTTTTCAATCTCATCAAAATATCATCTCAATATAGACGATTCAATGTGGGTCTTTTATTCAAATTTCCAGCTTAGGACGTGTGTCCTCCACTTCTAGTTTGACAGCAGTGATGAAATTGCTATTCTCAAGATCTTGTACTCTTTAGAGTGAGTTGTAAGCTTACCATGATATATATCACAGCCCTTCGCCGATCGTTTTGTGTACCCAGCTTCTCTTTGAGTTTAAAGAAGGTCCAAAGCAACTTAGTTTAAAGTTTAACACAGCACAACTGACTTCCTGACTTCCTATTTCAAATAAGCCTTTCTATTACCACTCGAATGGTTTACTGATTTATTTGATTGATTTATTGATCGATTCAGTGTTTTGTTGGAACTGTTTATGTAGTACCAAGTCTGCTCATATTGTTCCTTTTGAAAATAAGAGCATATTTTCTTCAATGGCTTTATTCCTTTTCGAAAGGATAAACACAAACATGTACAATTATAATACTTCCTGATGATCTTTTTCCTTTGCCTTAGTTATTGCCATTTCCACTATGACAGAAGGAAACAACTTGCATTACTAAGAATTTTATTTCTTTGCAGGCATTACACGTTTTTACTTATTATGTCTGTTTGTTTTGCCTACACATTGTTGTCAATATAATGAAATGCTATATATTAAAGTATTAAGATGTAGTATGATTGCCATACATATAGTGTGTGACTCTCATACAAGTGGGAGGTTTAGCTAGTTATAAAACCAGGTTTGATCCACCATTTTCTGCATAAGGAAACGCCTGTACCGAGTAAAGAATATATTAAGAGTTGTTTTCATTTCTTTTGATTTGTTTGACTTTTTTATTTTTCCATTTGATAAGGTAATTTTCGTTTTGAATTATTGGTTATTTTGTTATTTTACTTTTGATTGGATATTAAACTGAAGTAAACTATTCCAAGCCTTATCGTGTGATATCATTGTCTACCTGATAAGGAACACGAAAAATAACCCATGTGAAAAAAACCAAGGATAAAACATGTTGAAATAAGGACGCTGCTGTATGATAAAAATGTTACTTGAGATTCATACAAAATATGGGGTCATATGCCTGGCACCTTCACATTACGTCAAAAGGGATACAATACACTGCAGATCTGGAATATCATCCATGTAGCCAGACTTAAATATACCCTTTTTTATAAGATTATTATTTTTATATTTTACACAAGTAAGGGTCGATTAATGTTTGGTCTCTCTTTGGTGTGGAATACAATAAACATGAAATAACAAAAAGAAAAAGATAGTCGTTTTACTATTTATAAATTGAGATATACAAATCCACAGTGTTTTGTGAATGTTTACTGTGTGAAGTGATTCTCTCGATCTTTGATATGAGGTTAACTACGTACTTAAATGCAGTTTTATGAATAACAAAGAAGAGATGCATGTATCACGAATAAAATAAGAGATTCAATGAATAAGAAAACATCTCCACGTTAAAACGGATATTTTACTTTGCGTATTGTTGTGTGTTTGTTTTTTCTACATTGGCTAGAGGTATAGGGGAGGGTTGAGATCTCACAAAACATGTTTAACCCCGCCGCATTTTTGCGCCTGTCCCAAGTCAGGAGCCTCTGGCCTTTGTTAGTCTTGTATGATTTTTAATTTTAGTTTTTTGTGTATATTTTGGAGTTTAGTATGACGTCCATTATAACTGAACTAGTATACATTTTTGTTTAGGGGCCAGCTGAAGCACGCCTCTGGGTGCGGGAGTTTCTCGCTACATTGAAGACCCACTGGTGGCCTTCGGCTGTTGTCTGCTCTTTGGTCGGGTTGTTGTCTCTTTGACACATTCTCCATTTCCATTCTCAATTCTATCTTTTATTAGCTATATATATTAGTAGATTTTGTCAGGTTTTATGGACTTTCCTTTTACAAATTTTCATTTGAGTTCGTTGTTTTGTTAATACATTTTAGATATAAAAGTACACAATTTATTTTGAAATTGACGCTTGACATTTGACAGGTTAAAAAAATACATTTTTTTTTCAAATTCGCCAATTCTAGAATATCACATGAGAGAGGAGACTAACGTTGACTGCTGTGCCCCTGTTTTGACGATTTTGCCTGTTATGTTCACACATCGTTGTCAATATAATGAAATTTTATACGACAGGTCTAATACACCATTTTCTACATAAGAAAATGCCTGTACCAAGTCAGGAATATGACAGTTGTTGTCCATTCGTTTGATGTGTTTGAGCTTTTGATTTTGCATTTTGATTAGGGACTTTCCGTTTTGAATTTTCCTCGGAGTTCAGTATTTTTGTGATTTTACTTTTTTCTACATAACTCAAACGGTGTTCATACCAGCTTTCATAAAATGGGCGATTAGTAATGAGTTATGGTTTTAAAATGCTTGTACTTTGCATATTAAAAATATTTAAACAGCTGCCGATTTGTTGTCATAATATGCAATAATATGATCAATGTTATTTAAGAAAAATGAAATATACAGGAGAAATAGTACCGTTTTCAAATCATATGCTTTCTATTCATTGTATTACATAAAATTGTTGTAATAATGTCCAAGTGCTGAAAGTTCTGCAGAATTTTCCTTCATCAGGCTTGCTGAACCATCAACCCAAGAACCATCATCATGGTGTAACCTTCTACTAACAAACCATGCGTATCGAAATACATACGGCGCAGACTCCAACAATGGAAGAAGCTCTCTCATCAACCTAAGCTGTTCATTAACTGATGTAGTTTGAGGACAAGCGAATTCGGTCAGCCAAATCGGTTTGTGGAACATGTCCCATACATGCTTAAGTCTAGCCATGATTTGATGTGTATTGCACTTATATATATGGACTGCTACGTGATCAACTCTGCATTGGTGACATTGTTGTAGAAATTGTTGCAACCAGTTAAGATTGGTTACTGCAGGGCCAACCAATGTTTTCCCTGCAGCATGTTTCTCTAGTTCCTTCCACATGATGACAGCTTGTGCTACTGTTAGATTTGCATGCTTTTTGTGGTCAGGTTCATTGAACCCAAGAAGATATTGCGAAGGAACAGTTATATTGATTCCTCTTTCAAAATGCATGCCGTTAACCATCGGTACATATCCTGACCTAACGGTTGTCGGACAGTGATGTTGTAAGTGCATCTGATCGGGTGATTGTCGCCAGTCGTACCTGAAAGCAATAAGGGAATTCGCTACTTAATTTATTGTCTGGTTTGGATACTACAAAATTACACAAACTATAATCGTCAATTTATTACATTTTTACACATTGATGTCCTCCAGTTATTTTTTTCCACTTAGTTTATTATTTCTAGAAAGCAAATTCAATTTACATTTTCATTTTTTTAGCTTGCAAATGAGTTTTCATTGCAGACAAGAAGAAAATTTGATATAATCATACAGTATTAGTAGTGTTTAATGATGTAATACCGTCCATTAATCTGCAAGTGCAGAACATCGCATCTTATTACCAACTATCATTACGGCAGATACAATATATAGGTTGCCAATCACAGAAATCGTTTTTATATCATTTACAGCAGAATTTGATCTTTGGTTTTAACACATTACAATGGACTTTGCCAGCGTGAATAGCAGCATTAAATCTGCAGTCTACAGGCTCTAGTCATATCAGTACATATAGCCGATAATGTGATATGAACATTTCAAAAGAAGATAATGTTCTTCGCTGATCCTGCAGATGAAGACTACTATGCGAACAAGTGATACTGTTTAGTTATCTATTTACTTACCACCAATGAACGTTATTCAAAGTGGCTTCATCTGTACAGTGGTACTGTTGGTTCCATGATATTCCAACACCTTTCTTATTAGAAGCACTGGAAAGTGTGATGAGGTTTAGTACAAGTAAACAAAAGAACCAGATACCACCAACACTGAAATATAAGGTAACAAGCGTTTTAATTTATATGATCCAAACATTTTCTTCAGTTGTTTGTTGTTAATCGCATAGTGTTAAATGAGGTTAGTATAACATGTTTAGAGATCATTATTTAATCCGTTGGTAAACCATGTCAAATACAAAATTGTAGAGCGTGAAAGGAATAGACCTAGGGTACGGCAGATTAATCTTTAAAATGTATTGAACGTGATTGTGCGTTTTCGCCTTGCTTTTATTGATGCAGTGAACAAATATTTATGTCGTTTACATGTGATGCAGAGCATACCCTAGATATACAAAATTCAAATCCATTTCATATATAAGAAAGTTAGACATGTTAGAAACGATAAGTTGATTTTGCTGTCAGTTTACCTTGATTCTACCTTCCTGCAGAAGGTGCAAAAATAAACAAAATTTTAAAAGATTTTCTGAGACCTTCTCCTTGTGTAATAATCAAGGTAAAAGGTATTAATTGGCGTGGATAATGGATATCTGACAACAATAGGAAATCTAAATGTGTCACTGATCGGACCGTATCAACTGAAACATACATTGTAGATGTTTGTTTATTACATATTCTTCTGAAGGACCAAGAATAATTGGACAGCAAAATACAGTTAATTTTAAATTTTCTGACACAATCAATGCATTTGAGTTTTATAAACCTATGGCATACTATGAATTAAAATTTTCCCCAATGCACAAGCTTATCTGCACTCAAAGAACATTTAAAAACAATCGGGAACGTTTGAAATGTCCATCACCATTGTCGTCATGACTGCGGGCTAAAAGGTATAATAAAATAAAAAAGGATTTTCCAAATTTCACGAAAAAAAATGACCAACACAACTTCTGTAAGATATGTAGTAGAAGTAACTAAAATACGGAAACCTATACGAAGTTGGACGTATTGTTATGAATTCAAAACGTCATTGTCAGTGAAAACAATGAGACTCTATCTTTAGGTAATATTTTAATTTATTTCGAAGTATTATTTAATTCAAAATATAATAATGTATACCCATACATTAATGAATAGAGTCTGATACACATTTTGTTGCTATGAAATTTTATGTTAGATAAACGCTAGACTATATTTTTACGTACACTAACATAATAGAATAAATATATTGGTCCAGCCTCATATTGTCATTAATTTGTATTCAGATATGCGTTTTTGAAGTAGGAAATAGTATGCTTCAGACGATTACAGCCGACTTCATTAGATCTGGAGGAGGATAATTTCCAATTGCAAATTTGATAACAATCGATTTTGGATTCATTGGTTGATTGTTATTTATAATGCTGTTTATTTGTATTGGCTTTTACTGTGTTTGAGGACTTTTTCCTAATTCAATAATAGACATTTTAATGAAATGTATCAATTTATAATAATATTAATAGAACATCGAATGTTATGTACATACCCATGATGGAACCACAAATCACAATTTAATAAAGTACTAAAAGATAGTACCAATAAACCAAGATGAACTGATAAGACAGTGATAATGCCTATTATATTATAACTATAAATTGACTTTTCTATGATTAGCTACAAAGTAAGACCTTGACACGACCTCATTCTTGTACGTTGTCAATCTAAAATGTGCTGAATCTAATTGAAATAAAAATCTTAGTGTGTCGTCTACTATGCTACCTACCGAATACAATTTTCAAAGTTATTATTGAATTATTAACATGTAATACGCAAATAGGCACAATAATACAAATACTTAGTGCATTTATAAAACATTTCTTTAAAAAATCACATGTTTTTCTCAGTTACATTGTTATATTGTAGTGTAATACTTTTGAGAGAACTTATTTCAAAACTTAGAAAAGTTAATCGGCTTTTACTGAAAATATAGACAATTTTATTAATTAATTATTCATTCAGCTTCAGATGTAAACATTTTTGACTTTAATAACTTTGCCAATTCACTACTTTATCCTAAAAGATGAGAAACCAAAGTCAGTTACACGAAGGATTAAATATTTCAGACATACATCTGGCCAAATTCATTATTTTTGCTTTACACACTGAAATGAACTCCCATTATTAAAGTTGTGGAAATAATTTCATTTGATATATAGCAGTTTAACAGACAGTAATTTTGATCATTGAGAAGCTACTAATAGATTTTTATCTTTAGTATGTGATTTAAAAGGTCAGCTGGTTTGCTAAAAATTAATCCCCTCTGTGTTATGTCCACTGTTTAATAGCCATAATTCGATTAGACACAAACAAATCCGGCTAACAACCTAAAATCGAGAAACACGTATCATTTGTAAAATTGAAATAACGGAACAACAGAAACACTGAACTAAAACAAAAGCAAACGTCAAAATACATAGAAACGGACTGCAGATAACAACTGCCATATTTCTGACAATGTACAGGACATTTAAAAAAAACATGGTGGGTCGAAACTGGTGTTATGGATAACCACCTCCCACTTATATGGCTATGTTCAAAATACCGCTAACATGACAAAACTACTTGACAGGAATACAGTACAAACAAACGCAAATACACTCAACACAAACAAATACATAAATGAATAATATAATAGTACAATATAACATGTAAACCGCAAATTGATACGGACGCCTCTGATGAATTTATTACATCAGACCAGGTCACTACACTCAAAATATTAACTGCGCGTCACATGAATAGATCAACGTCACCAAAAATGACGTATTGGTTTCACGTTTATATTATCATAGGTAAATTTAAAACACAAATTTACTTGTTTTATTCAAATACACGTACAATAATATTGAATTTGGATTGATGTCGTAATGGTATAATCTCTATCAGAAGTTCAGCACTTTAGTAGAATTCACAGTATTGCAGTGTCACGGCATTTACTGTAAAACAGTGTCATATATTTCACAGTATCGCAGTGTCGTAGAATTAACATTATCACATTATCATAGAATTGTTAGTATCACAGAATGCACAGTGTCATTTGTTTCACAGTATCGCTGTGTCAAAGAATTCATAGTTTAGCAGTGTCATCGAATTCACAAAATCGCAGTGTCATAATTTTACATTACTACAGTGTCATATATTTACCAGTATCACACTGTCACAGATTTTACAGAATCGAAGTGTCATGGATTCCACAGTATCACAGTTTCATAGAAATCAAAGAATTGCAGTGTCATATAATTATCATTTCGCAATGAAATATAATTAATGTTTCGCAGTGTCACCGAACCATAACATCACAGTGCCATAGAAACAAATATCACGGTGCCATAGAATTCAAATTACTACTATAACTATATGATGTGTGTATACTTAAGAAACAATTAGAAACAATAAAATTATTTCTGTATACTAAACTAAATGTAAATGATTATGACTCAGAACTGCTTTTTGTATGAATATTGAATATCTCTCTTAAACATGCATTTGAAAAAGGTATAAATCATAGAATTTAGAAACAAATTTAAAACAGGGAAGTCCATAAAACTGACAAAATTGAACGATAGCAACTAACGGACGAATTAAATAAATAACTGCCATATTCCCTCTTTTTTAAAGACGACTTTTAGTGAAAACTTAACACAAAAAAATTAAGGAAAATTAAGACGGTAATGATTATCATATCACACTAAAATCAAGTATTGGAGTGACGGATATCATTTGAAATCTAAATCTCCTTTATTAAAGAAAACATCAATATCAAGTCTTTGAAGCGATAAATGGACAAAATATGAAGGAAAATGGGCGAAAAAAAAATGGGATGGATAAATATCAATAATACAGTATAATTTTAATGCATGAAACGTCATAGGGAAGAAAGAAACACGAAGGTCACAATTTTCTCATCCATATAAACACCGATTTTGCTGAATTTAATTAAAAAAAATATAACAAAAATGAAAATTCAAAAGTAAAAGTGTTCAAAGAAATTGACGAAATTAACAATGAGACCCTATCAACCAACAGACGGAAAAAAAAAACAAAAGTCCTATAGCTGATTTGGTAATGTACTTTAAGATGAATATGATGCTTTAAAAATGATTTTATGAAAATTTTGATAAATATTCCGTATCAACTTCATAAATAATACACGATGGTCTTGAAATATTCTGGGTACTGACGTTGTTTACCATCTCAATAAAGTATTTTTGATTTGTCTTTATCTATATTACTTTGAAAGTTAAGTCTGTTTTTGGTGATATCCATTTGACGTGGCTCTGTACTTGTATTATTGTGCTATTGTAACAATTTTGTATTCTTGTCTTTCATTTTTGCTATGGTGCTTTGTTTATATGCCTTTTGTGTTTTTGTGTTTTTTTTGTTACATATGATATAGCTTGACATACTTGTTTTGGCTTTTTAAATATTTTGATCTTAGCGTCACTGATGAGTCGTATAAAGACGAATTGGCGTCTGGCGTATCAAGTTGCAAGCCTTGTACCTTTGATAACTATTAACACCACTAGGTCGATGCTACTGCAGGTGGACGTTTCGTCCCCGAGTGTATCACCAGACCAGTAGTCAGCACTTCAGTGTTGACATGAATAACAATTTTATGGATATTTTTATAGATTTACTGTTTGCAAAAGTATGAACAATTCGAAATACTAAGGATTGTCTTAACTTTGTACTTATTTTTGGCTTTCTTACTATTTTGATCTGAGAGTCACTGATGAGTCGTATGTAGACGATACGCGCGTCTGGCGTATCGAATTATATACCTGGTACCTTTGATAATTATATAATTCTGTACTTATACTTTACGTCATTGTGCTATTGTGCTATAGTAAATTTTTGTTTTTTGTTTTTCATTTTTGTTATGGTGCATTGTCTACATGCCTTTTTGTGTTTCTGTGATACATATGACGAGGCTATGTACTTATGCGTACATATGCATCCCGTCTTTGTGAAATTGTGCTATGGCAAACTTTTGTATTCTTGTCTTTTATTTTTGCTAATGTGCTTTGTCTATATGCCTTTTTGTGTTTATTTGTTAGATATTTGTTTGTTTTTACAGTGAATAAGATTATAACACAATGTTGCCCGCTGTATCCCAATTTTTGACATTTTACCTATTATGTCTGTTTGTATTGTTCACACATCATTGTCAATATAATGGAATTGTATGCAACTGTCATACAAGTGAGAGGTTTAGCTAGCTATAAAACCAGGTTTAATCTACCATTTTCTACATAAGAAAATGCCTCTACCAAGTCAGGAATATGACAGTCGTTATCCATTCAATTGATGTGTTTGAGCTTTTGATTTTGCCATTTAATTACGAGCGTTCTGTTTTGAATTTTCCCCGGAGTTCGGTATTTTTGTTATTTTACTTTTTATAGGTATATAAACCTCCCACTTGTTTGACAGTTCCTTCTATTTAAGGTACAGGTATATTGACAAAATTGGGTTAGCAATTTAAACAGATATATTTTTTAAGTTTGTCAATAATAGGGATATAACAGCCAAAAAAACAAATGTGTAAATATACATCATAGTCAGACCAACACAACTGACAAAACAATTCAAACAAACATACAAATAAATCTAACAAGAACTCCAACAATCTTTTGTAGGAAGTTGGTATGAGAAAAGAGACTCTCAGTTTTTGAATCTTAAAGTTGATATGTAATCAAAGTATTAAAATATAAATTTTAAGTGACGCGTACAGGTGCCATATGTGGAGCAGGATCTTTTTACTCTTCATGAACATATGAGATCATTCTTTCAATACTATATTTTTTCTAATTCTTACACGATTTATACTTTTCCTGACCTGTTTATTATTTTTATTCCATCAACGTGTGGTTGGTTTGATCTCAGTTTTTCATTGGTCAAAGTTTTCCAGTGTTCTTTGCATTTCATATAGTGACGTCATAAAAAAAAGTTAGCATGCCTGATGACGTCACACAAAAGAAAGAACACATATTTTGTTGATCATTCGAAAAGAAGGATTGAATTTGTCTGCATATCGTTTAAAAATCTCAGACAGATTCCACTAAAAAATCAATTTTAAAGTGAAAATACCAACGGTGCCACAGAGGAACAGTCACACATGATATATTGACATATTGATGACTTTGGGGAAGCTATCTTTATAAAATAAAGAAACTGTCACTTATATTGTATAATAACTGTATGCATTATGTCTTTATACAACAATGCCTTAGGGGAATCTGTCAGACATGATTAACATGACAGGCTTTAATGTAAATAGTACACATCTGTAGCATTTCCTTGTCGTGGTACAAATACTTCAATTCTATAAAATCACTATTGTGGGAAAGATAACCAAATTAAAACAGTTTAAAATAGTTTTTATACATTTGACGTCGAATGAATGCTTATTGATTGCTTTAATTAAACATAACGTATATTAAAAAAAATAATACAATATTTTACCACTCATGTACTTTTGTTCATTGTATCTATAATTCACATTATTGTCTTAATCTTATCTTGATAATAGTACAAGAAAATAAACATGCATGCTATTGGTAGAGCTGAATCAAACTAATTTACTTCAATGTTAATGCATAAAGTTATTATAATAATGTCCAAGCGCTGAAAGTTCTACAGTGTTTTCCTTTATCAAGGTTGCTGAAATATCTACCGTATTACCACCATCTAAATGTTTCATCCATCTACTAGCAAACCATGCGTAACGAAATACATACGGCGCAGACTCCAAAAGTGGAAGAACCTCTCTCATCAATCGAAGCTGATCATTTGCTGATGTAGTATGAGGACAAGCGAATTCTGTAAGCCAAATTGGTTTTTCGAACCTATCCCATGTCTGTTTAAGTATTCTCATGATTTCGTGTGCATTACAATTAAAGATATGGACTGCTACGTGGTCAACTCTGCATTGTTGACATTGCTGTAGAAATTGTTGTAACCAGTCGAGACTACTAACTGCAGGACTAACTAAGATTTTCCCTACGGCATTTGCTTCCAATTCCTTCCACATGACTGAAGCCTGTGATGCTGATAGATTTGCCTGGTCACGACGGTCAGGGTCATTAAAACCTAGAATATATTGTGCATTTGCCGAAATATTGATTCCTTTTTCAAAATGTTTGCCGTTTACCATCGGTACATACCCTGACCTAACGTCTGCCGGACAGTGATGCCGATAGTGCATGTGATCAGGTGATTGCTGCCAGTCATACCTGAAAACAAAAAAAAGTTTCTTTTTCTTCTTCTTCCCTTAAAAATTTTCCACCTTTTTATATTCATATATTAATTACAGAGCATGCCAGTATTTATATTTATGTATTGTTCAATAAGTGTATCATTTGTGTAAAGAGGACAGATTTGTAAAAGTAAATTGCTTGATTCTGAATCCTTAAGATTTATTTCATTTGTATAAGATCGTTTCATGTCGATTTATCTGAATAAATATTGTTTAAACTACTAACGAAATGGATAAATAAAGTAAGATAAATGTTAGTGACTGGTTTGAACACTTCTATTTCTAGGATATGGGTTAATAGAATGAAGAATAATACGCCAAAAAGAAAAGAAAAGAGTTTAAGGGGCTCATACAATATTAAAAAGATAGCATGATAAGCCGTCACAATAAATGATAAAAAAACAAAATGCACAGAGGTTAAAGAACACATAATTGAGACCCACACCCCACCAAGCCAGATCCTTATTAACAAAACGATTTCACTCTGATCATTTGAAATGGGATGAGACTCATGTTTATGATTCTTTCTCATCATTTATATTCTGGATGTGCTAATTCACATACTCCGTTGCATTATGAAGTTTAATAATAACAAGTTGAATCTTTCTTAAAAAAGGGTACGGAGTTCCCTGAAGTTTCATAAGCTATTTCAACACGAGGCAATAACGTTGACCAGGAGTCAGTTTCACCAAGATACTTACGACTAAGATTGATCGTCAGTATACTGAATTGTTCATGACTTACGACCAATCTTAATTGGAAGTTTTTTAGTAAAACCGACTCCAGGCAGTTGAATAACCACACTGAAGTTTTATCCCTCACTCTCATTTTTAATATCGTTTCCTGTCAGGGAAATATATCCAATTTTATTTCACATTGTAACCGTTAAAACACCAGCTCCTCTATAAAGCAACCTATCAGAACCGAGGCTTGCAAAGTAATAATTTCAAGATGGCATGAATAACGAATGAAATTAATTGCTACGCACCGTGGTGTGAAGCAATACAATAAATTGAAAAAGTGACTAGTACTCAAAATCACAGCAGAACATTAACGGACCTGATCAGAAAAATAATGGTAGTTTAATACACTTTATCATCAGATATTCCTGTTGTTAGCCTTCAATTTGGTCCCTGACTGCATGTTTTGTCCAGCAGGAATATGAGTGCTCGTCTTTAGGTTACAAGATATTTACATACTATATCTGTAGTGTATGATCACGCAATACTTGTTACCTACTAATGAGCAACAAAGTATCATATCCCCGGCGATAAATTTCATATGTTAAATAGGATATGTGTGGCCATTCGAACATTTGTTTTTCTTTCGTCTATGGCAGACATTTGTTATACTAATAACTTAACGTCATGCCCCCACACTACCTTGCAGGCGTGGGGCGGGGAATAGTGTTTGAGCACGTGATTCTCTTAAGTAACCTGATTACTTACCACCAATGAACGTTATTAAAAGTGGCCTCATCTGAACACTCATAATGTTTGCTTCTCACTATTCCCACACCCTTCTTGTGAGAAGCAGCAGAAAGGTCGACAATGTTGAATACAAGTAAACACAAAGATCCAGATACCAACAACACTGAAACATTAGGAAAAAATTGAAACTTTGTCATTTATATATTAGTAGGTTATTATTACACTCTAATAATGGTAACGATCGTAAAATAAGCTTTACATGGCTTGCTTTAAAATATAAATATAACGTTCTATAATTTCATCCATATATAAAAGAGTGATAACTTGATGTGTTTTGCACTTCGTTTACTGTTGCTGCTTTTTTGTTTGTGTGATACAAATTTAAGTGTATTTTGTGGTTTACGGCAATTACAAAAAACTTTCAACGAAGTGCAAATTTTCGTTTGGCCTGCATAAAAGCTTTGGCAAAAATATGGATTCAAAGATGAACGAAAAATATAATTTCTTAAAATACAGGACAATTGATATCAACGACAATAAATTAATAAAAAGTCTTTCATTGACATTTCCATTCAACAGACTAATACTAGCTACAAATACAAAAAAAGAACGATTTGTACATACCCATAATGAATACACAATTTCTAAATATCAGTTAAGTACCACAACAATATAGTACCAATGAACTTAAATGGACAGGTAAGATAGTGGCCAAGATAGTTGTATTATAATTATTTATTATCTTGTCTGTGATTGGCTGAAAAATATTACCTTGACACAACATCATATATAGCTGCACGATGTCAACCTAGAATGTGATCAATCTTATCAAAATTAGTATCGTAGTTTGCCGTTTACAATTCTACCTTTCAGTACCTATAGTAATATATAGAAGATGCCAACTTGAAATGTTATTTTAAATAGATAGGAATGTGCTGAAAACAACACTGACATAACAAGTAAATGTCCTTGTTTCAGTGTAAATAAGTTCTGATAAATCCTGGTAAAAACCTATTCAAAGGCCGATTATTTTATAGTTAGAACTCTCCAAAATTCCAAAATTGCTAAGGACTTATCTTGTCGGACTTTTTACGTCTTCACAAAGGTGCAACTTCCTACTTGTGATATCTGTTATAATATCGTATTATACCTTAAATACCAGAACAACTTTAAAAAAATGTCTCCAGGAGTGTATATTATTCAAAACCGACATTTTCGCTAATGAATCTATTTCGCTTTAAAACATGAATTAAGAACACATGGTTGGAATCGGTTAACTGATCGTTCATAGCGTATAATTGTTTACGCGACAAAAACACGATAATTTTTAGACATGAAAGTATAATGTGTCATAGCGTATATTCTGTTCAATAAGAAAAATAAAAGCTAAACAGAACTCAAAAAGACAAAATATACTAACGCGTCATCAATATAAAATGAAATCGAAAGACCGAAAAGTGCATACAGAAAACACAAACAAATACCATTGAACAAAAGAAGTACAGAAAATACTCAACATAACCAAACAGGGATTGTATCAGTTCCTGTGCCACATAAATGTTGAATAACTGTACATTGTCTTCAAGAAACACATACAAACACAAATAAAATATATCTTTTATTCCAAATTATATCGCATGAAGAGGGCATTTAAATGAATATGAATCATAATATTGCAAAGAGAAGGCTAACAATAAATGATAATAGAAATAAAATACAAAATACAAACCTCAAACATTCTTATTGATTAGTAATGCATTAAAATTACTTAAAAACAGATAAAATACGAAGAGGAATAACTAGCTATATTTATCTAAACAACAACCACTGTTTTTTCGTCATGTAACAGAATAAAGTCATGAATATCAAGTGCAAGCTACAGGTAAAATACTACTATTCTACTAAAGGAAGAGACCGATTTGATTGAGTCGCAACTTCTCTGAAACCGTACAAAGTCTGAAATATTTGTGATATGACGTACAGATGTAGTGTTTTGTATTTCCTAAGTTTGATTTTGAAACAATCTTTTTTTTTCCCGCAGAAAACGCAAATTTTTGAGGAAATATCAAAATTCGAAGACCGTTATCGATCCGTGTCTTATACACTTTCGCGCATGCCAAGTCAACGTACTGCTCGCGAAATTTAAAAACTCTTTGTTTCAACACTTGCCCAATTGTACCGCTATTTCGCCGGCATCCTCTAGTCAGTACTATTAATAGATAGTTACAAAATTGAATATTGGAATTTATTCCTTCATTAGCCATCATCCATTAAGGTCGAACTCTAGGCTGTGCGAATAATTTTAATCTGGTTAAGGGCCAAGTACAGATAAATACATATTTAGAGACAATGATTGATTGTTCTCTTTATAAAGCAACTCTTACAACTGTTTAAAATGAATAAAGGCAACAGTAGTATACCAGTGTTCAAAAGTCATAAATCAGTTTACTCGACCAAAAAAGTGAGATTTTAGACATGAAAGTATATATGTCATAGTGTATATTCTATTCATTTAGAAAACAAAACCCAGCTAAACAAAACTCAAAAAGACAAAATATACTAAAGCGTCATCAATAACAAATGAAAATTGAAAGACCACACAAATGTTGCAAACAGAAAACACAAACAAAACCATTGAAAGACCAAACAAATGTTGCAAACAAAAAACACAAACAAAACCATTGAACAAGAAGTAAAGACGTAACCAAACATTCAAGTGCCAACTAAATTTCGAACAACCGTATATTGTCTTGACATATACAATTTATTAGTACAAGGCTTAAAAACAAATACAAAACAAATACAAATATCTTTCATTCCAAATTATATCGCCTGAGGAGGGCGTTTCAGTGAATATGAAGCACAATATCATGAATATTGCAAAAAAGAAGTTAAACAAGAATGACAATAAAAATACAATAGAAATTTAGATTACAAACCTTAATATCCTTATTGATAAGTTATGAATTAAAATTGCTTAAAACATATCCAATACACAGCCAACAGAAGGAATTAAGAGCCAGTGTTATGGAGAGGAATAAGTACTTTATTTATCTGAACAACAACCACTTTTTATTCGTCATGTAACACAATATAGTCAAGGATACTGAGTACAAGTAACAAGTACAATATATATTATTTTTTATGAATAGTTATAAAATGAAATATTGGAATGCATTTCTTCATTAGTCATCGTCCGTTGAGGTCGAATGCTTGGCTGTGCCAATAATTTCAATCCGGTTTAGATATATATTGATGTTTAGACGAGTTGTATATACATAATGTACACAGCCATGTATCACCATCACTGCTGGTGATCTGATAGATCAATCTGTTGTAGAGTTGTCACTGGCTCAGACGTACTTATAAATATAATTATTTTCTGTGACTGTATCTTACATTAATTTGTAGGATCCTTTACTATAGATAATTTAGCTGATCTGTAAAATAACATCTCCATGCCTTATATATCATGTACTGTAGTACGACGCTAGATTAAAACTGACGTGGAAAGGTAACACCCGGCCACCGAAAGCTTCATTTTGAAGCCCAGGTGGTCGTGTGGTCTGGCGGGACGGCTACAGTGCAGGCTATTTGGTGTCACGATATCTCAGTAGCATGGGTTCGAATCCCGGCGAGGAAGAACAAAATATATATATATATATATATATATATATAGAGAGAGAGAGAGAGAGAGAGAGAGAGAGAGAGAATGATTGAGTATTCTCTTTATATAGTAACTCTTACAACTGTTCAAAATGAATAATGGTAGTATACCGGTGTTCAAAAGTCATTAATCGATTGAGAGAAAACAAAGTAAAACTGTGGGAAACACATCTACTATAAGAGGATAACAACAAAAACACTGAAGTGCAAAAAAAAAAAAACAAAAAACAAACGCCAACATACATTAAAACGAACTATTTGATAACAAATGACATATTCTGACTTGGTACAGGATATTGTGAGAAAAAATTGGTTGAACTGGTTTAATGGCTAGACAATCCTCCCGCTTTATGATAATGTAAAAAAATAACGCTAAAATGTCAGCACTACGTGACAGAAATACAACACACATACATGCAAGAACCTTCATTCACAGAGAAAAGCACAAACAAATTGTATAATAGTCGACACAAAATGCACACTGCAGAACGACAACGAACATATTCCATCAACGACAGACACCACATGATATCACAAACAATGCCGCGCTGGCGTAACTAGCATGCAATCTCGAACTTTATACATTTTTTTCACAATACTCGTCCAAACAATTTTCATGACAGTACTGGTATGGAAAGCTAATTTTATAATTATTTCAACTACAAACGATGAGACATAACACATAATCCAACTGAAGTTGTAGTTGATGCCTTCTAACGAGCCAACACAACTTAAGAGGATCAAAGTTATCAACCGACAAAAAGTTTGTTCAAACAAGGTCTTTTTAGTTCCAAAAAATATGTCAATCAGTTTAATTAAAATCTGGAGTTGACTTTTCATTGGTTGTCAGTAGTACGTTGTTGATTTATGTTTATCATTGTCATTTTGCTAAGTTTCTTCTGTTACCTATTCTTACATCGGACTTTGCCTTTTTTAACTGATGTTTACAGTGCGTGTTGTCTGTTTTGTTTTCACGCATCGTTGTAAATATAATGGATTTGATGCAACTGTCTTACAAGTGAGAGGTTTAGTGCTATAAAACCAGGTTCAATCCACCATTTTCTACATTTGAAAATGCCTGTACCAAGTCAGGAATATGACAGTTGTTGTCGATTCGTTTGATGTGTTTTATCATTTCATTTTGCCATTTGATTAGGGACTTTCCTTTTTAAATTTTTCTCGGAGTTCAGTATTTTTGTGATTTTACTTTTTGCTATGTTTTCATCTAATCCACATTGGCTAGAGGTATAAGGAGAGGCGATATCTCACAAAGCATTTTAACCTCTAGCCTTTATAAATCTGGTGAGCTTTTTTTTTAATTTTTAATTTGCATGTATCAAAATTTAGGAGGGGGTCCATTTTGCTGCACTAGTATACATTATTAGGGGTAAGTTCAAGCCAGCTTCCAGACACACACATGTCCAGTGCTTCATCACAAGACGAGTAAAATTGATTTTGGAAATGCAGAATATATCGAAGAGACAACAACCCAACCAAAGAGTAGGTGCTTCATTATCATTATCATTATACTAAACCCCTAACGGGAGGGATTGTACTTGATTTTCATATGATGAAGACATAATCTTTCAATCAGTTTAATTGAGGCCTGGAACTGGCATGTCAGTAACTGCTAGTAGTCCTTTGTTAAATTATGTATCATTGTCATTTTCTTAGTTTCTTTTGTTACCTATTCTGACATCGGACTCGAACTCCTTTTAAACTGAGTTTTACTGTGTGTATTGATATGTGTTTCTTTATTCTACATTGGCTAGAGGTATAGGGGGAGGGTTGAGATCTCACAAAACATGTTTAAACCCGCCGCATTTTTGTGCCTGTCCCAAGTCAGGATCCTCTGGCCTTTGTAAGTCTTGTATGTTTTTTAACTTTAGTTCATTTATATGTTTTGGAGTTTAGTGTGGCGTCCATTTTCACTGAACTAGTACACAATTTTATTAAGGGCCAGCTGAGGACCTCCTCCGGGTGCGGGATTTTCTCGCTGCGTTGAAGACCCATTGGTGGCCTTCGGCTGTTGTCTGCTCTTTGGTCGGGTTGTTGTCTCTTTTACATATTCCCCATTTCCAATCTCAATTTTATGTGTAGGGATTCATCACATGAAGAGGCAGGTGGTGTTTCATTGTCTTTATTTGCAGACATGATCCTCCCTGACTCCTCTAGTCTAGTGTTATAAAATTGCACCATCATGCGGATGATTTCACTTCAATATAATGGTGCAATTTTTTTATTACGTAGAAAAATTTCACACGACGGGTACCGAATGTAATCAAGATTTTCTTTCCGTCCGGAGAATTTGAGATTACCCCGGTTTCGTCTGTCGGTCCTGTTGCACGGTCTCTATGCGGTTTTTTGTACTGTTGTTTATCTTTTCGTTTGACATTGCATCGACTTTTTTTTGCGTTTGAATGACGCTTTGATTTTTTGCCTCTCTTCTATGTATAATGAATATTTACCGTTTTTCCCTGTCGGTTAACACACTACAAGAGTCGTGTTAGGAATGGTAAAATTAAAGACCGATTGTCTTAAAATAAAAATCACTATCCGACAAACCGTAAGAAGATATTTTTGTAAAGACTAGCTGCAAATTGTGGCTCATTTTACTAATAACTTGGCCGCATATATTAGTTGTTTTGGCACATGTGGAGCGGAATCCGTTTACCCTTCTGGAACACCTGAGATCACCCCATTTTTTAGTGTTTTCTAGCCACGGTGTTGTCTGTCTCTTTTCAACATATGAGTTTAAATGTCCCCCCTTGTATTTTTCGCCCCTCTTTATTGGAGTAATATTTTCTGATTTTTAAAAAATTTTTATGCGTTTTTGATTGACCATGCTTAATATCAGATTTATTAAGTGGATTAAATTCCTTTGTCTTTATAAAAACATTGCTTGAAGCTGACCAGTAATAACATTTTTTATTGGAGTCGCATAAAAAGAAAAACCGATTTATTCCTTTCTAAACATTAAAAACTTGATCCACTTGATAAGCGTTTGTTTCAATCAAATTTATAAAAGGATATGTTTGTTTTGATTACAAGTTTAACACTTGATGTAAGGAAAAAAAATATATGCGGCAAATGAAGCTTAAAAGAACATCACCAGAGTGTGAGAGATCACTTGTCCAAAATAACACGAAACTAGCTTTTACAAAGTTACCATTGGATAACGTGTTATTGATTGCTTCTACATACATGTATCAAAAATATAAATAGGTAATTTACAACTGATTAATTTTAGATCATTATATTATATCTATAATATACCTTTAACTTGAAAGTACTTTATTTCAGGAAGGAAAAATGGATGTTATAAGTAGAACTGATAAAAAATCATTGACCTCAATTTTAATGCATAAAGATATTTTAATAATGTCCAAGTGCTGAAAGTTCAGCAGTATTTTTCTTTATCAGAGTTGCTGATATATCTACCCAAGCGCCATCACTTACATGTTTAAACCATCTACTAGCAAACCATGCGTAACGAAATACACACGGTGCAGACTCCAAAAGTGGAAGAATCTCTGTCATAATACGAAGCTGGTCATTTACTGATGTAGTATGTGGACAGGCAAATTCTGTCAGCCATATTGGTTTATGGAATCTATCCCATGCTTGCTTAAGAAATGCCATGATTTTGTGTGCATTGCATTTATAAATATGCACTGCCATGTGTCCAACTCTGCAATTGTGACAATGCTGTAAAAATTGTTGCACCCAGTTTAGATTGGTAACTGCAGGACTTACCAAGATTTTCCCTGCGGCATGTTTTTCTACTTCCTTCCACATGACAGAAGCTTGTGCTACTGTAAGATTTGACTGTTCATGGTGATCAGGCTCATTAAACCCGAGAAGATATTGTGCATTGGCAGATTCCTCTTTAGAAACGTACGCCGGTTACCATCGGCACATACCCGATTCTAACGTTTAACGGACAGTGGTGGCGAAGGTGCATACGATCAGGTGATTGTTGCCAGTCGTACCTAAAATAGATAACGGAACCTAAAAAATAAACTAGAAGAAACTTTGTTGATTGGTTTGAAAACTGCTTTTATCAGGGTATGGATGGGTTTACAGAATAGAGATATATACACCGAAAAAGAGGGTTGTTAAAAAATAAAGAATGGAAAAATAATGGACAAAAAAGAATAAAGAAAAATTGCATTGAGGTGAAAGTATACATACTTGAGACTTACACCACATCCATTCTAATTTGAATCCTCATTCATAAAATCCCAGATTTGAGACTCATAAGTATGTTTGACTCGCCGAGGCAGGGGCGTAGCTGTCGTTAGGCACTTTAGGCACGTGTCCACACATATTTTTCCACAAATATTTTTTTTTATTAAAAAAAATAATGGCCGGACAACGTCAAAACTCTTTAATTATCAAATGTCATTTGTACACTAGTCTGTCATCCTTAGTGAATGGAGACTCCGAGTATTGGATAGAATTGTATGTACATTATATTTCTCCTAATATAGAAACTAAAAACTAGAACTTTGGTTCAGATCATTTCACTTCTATCAACAAATACTTGAATGAACCTCAACATGCTCAAAACCCTGACATTTTATTCTTATATACATGATTTTTTTTATTAGTTGTTGTTGGCTTTCAACTAGCTTTCCAATTGGTCTTCATCCGACCTACAATAAAACCCTTGCCAAAGTGGGGCGTCCGTTTGGCTGTGCGGGATGTATAAATACGCAGTCACATCTGGTCAGAACAGGAACGTTAAATCTGATGCCTAGTGTAGAGAGAATGCCACGCTCTCTGCATGTTAAAACACTTAAAACAACTCTTTGAGGGGGTCCGTGGGTGGTCTGCTGCAAGGCAAAATTTCTGTCCCTATCCAATAAACCCCTAATTTTCCAATGCCTTTTCCAAATTTCCAGACCTTCATCCTGGATGACCCCTATTACAGGACCTACCTGTTGTATTAATTGTTTTTGTCCTGAACATGCATGAACAATTTGCCACTGGACGTTTAGCCGAATCATTCAATCAATCAACTTACGTTCCGTAACTTCGAGTACTCTCAGATCTACGTATAATGACCATAATTATTCAAATTCCTAGGCAGGTCGGGATTTTATAGTACAGGATATCAGAAAATATGAATTTCTTGGATTTTGTTAGATAGTATGAACAGAACCGAACGTCTGCATTAGTCATCGACCGTGTGTGTGTATGTGTTTGTGTGGCCGGGGAGGTGAAAGTTTAAGAATCATAAGATGAATGGTCGATGCCTAGCCCAAAGGATAGTATTATTAAATAGTAGTCTCAGTGTTTACGTGGCTAATTTTTTAATGAAGGATCGTCAATATATACTATCAATTGACGTATATATCAATTATACTCAATCAGAAAGGAATAGATACGAAAATATCAAATAGGTTGTACTGCTTAATTAAAGGGCTACGCTGATCTACGCTGGGCAATGTATGTTGTAAATATATATTTTTTATATTTCCGATTGTACTTCGAACTTTTCTTCATGTATATTATCATGATAAAATACCAGTAAATTTTATGTTTTTTTGTAAACTAAAAAACTGAAAACCGTTTTCCGTCGGGGGGCTTCGCTCACCTGAACGCCCTGCACCTGCTGGACCCAAACCCCCTGCCGCAATGTATGCCTACATTTTTTTGCATACCTAGCTACGCCCCTGATTTGTCATCAGTTTGACAAAATTTTGTCAAAAGCTTCGTATCATAATGAAATAAAATGATGATAACAAGTTTAACCTTTCTTGAAATGTATGCAGTGTTTTATAGTACTATTAATTCTACAGGGATATATGATTGTTTATCAGGATTTGAATAAATATTACATGTATTATGAAGTTTTATTCCTTATCTTATGTATTCAATAATCTCTCATCATGTACGGGTCATATTCCTTATACTATTCCACATGCAAACGAATCGAACCTTAGCTACATTATATTGTACAGTGATGCTATGCAATAGATAAATAACAAGTATCCAAAATTACAGTCCAATATAGGCGGACCTGATAGAAAAAAAGAATGGTCGTCAATTATACTATATCAGGACATATTCGTGTTGCCTTGACGTCCAATTGTGTATATTTTATTATGAGTGCTAATCGGCATGCTTTATGATGGTACAATGTTTTTAAGCAATACCGGTACTGGAAGTTCACGTGATACATTACCGCCTACCATTATGGCAGATTTGATATGATCTGTGTTCGCGTGTACAGCAGAATTTCGTCTTTAGTTTCGTTTGACCATGCAGTACAGTTGATTTTTATCGGTATTACCTGTTGGATTTGCTATACCGATAGCCGGTCTTAGGTTTCGATTGTTATTGAAATACAGTGGATTTTGCAATGGTGAAAATCAGATTTTGATCTGTGTTACCCGTTTTATCTGAAGTATCGATAGTCCGTAATCGGATGTGAACATTATAAAAGAATATACATACGATTACTACTCTTTGAACACATGACATTGTGAAGATACCTATATGCTTACCACCAATGAACGTTATTAAAGGTGGATTCATCTGAACACTGATAATTCTTGCTCCGCACTATTCCCACACCTTTCTTGTTAGATGCATCAGTAAGGTCGATAATATTGAGTACAATCAAACATAAAGCACCAGTGTGAGCCAAGGCTCAGTGTTGAAGACCGTACTTTGACTAGTAATGGTTTACGTACTTTGACTAATAATGGTTTACTTTTATAAATTTTAACTTGGATGGAAAGTTGTCTTATTGGCACTCATACCACATCTTCTAATATATATTTGCATTATTGCATTGGGTGCTTGTTATAACAATCTTATGAAGGTAAAGACGGCAAAAACATGCTTTTAGGTTTAACGCAACACATAAAATAACCTCCATTTTAAATTTAAAATCAATTGCCGTTTGAATGTGTTTTATACTTCGTACACCTTTGATTCATTATTACAGTCTACCAATATTCGTGGATTTTCTGTTTCATGTCAATCAGGAATTTCAACAATCGTTCAACGAATTACATATCTTCTTTTGACTTATATTAAAACTATGGCAAAATGATGAAATCAAATTTCTACCAAAACATATTTCTCCTTATTTTTCGAAAACTAGTATTCATGAACTCTGAATTTCATTTGGCAATTTTAATTGATAAATCAATATCAGAAAGAAAGACAAGGAAAGTTTTATATATACCGATAATAAAAACACAAACACTTAATCAAAATCTCAGTAAAGTGATCTATCAAGATAGTACCAATTAACTTGAATGTACTGATAAGACAGTGGTTTAGATTATAATATTATAACTGTGAAACATCTTGTTTGTGATTGGCTGAAAAGTATTACCTTGACACGACATCATTCCTGCACGATGTCAACTTAAAATTTGCTGAATCTTATCAAAATAAGAATTTTAGTTTGCCATTTAATATGGTACCTTTAGGTACATGTCGGTAACGTATAGTATACGGCTACATAAAATTTTATGTCAATCAGATGAAAAAAAATAACAAAAATACCGAACTGTGAGGAAATGTGCTTAAAAACGAACTGACAAAACAAAATGAAATGAAAATCAAAAGACATAAAGCTGCACAAAGAAAAAATAAATAAACACTATTAAACAAAAACAAAAATTTAAATACTAATTCTAATCAAACAGGTTATGTTTCAGTTACAGTGCAACATACATAGGCTTAAAATATTAAATTAATATGGGCTTAGAAACCAATACAAAACAAGACACACAAATATCTTTTATTCCAAATTATACAATCCATTGAGTACATTTCAATGAATATGAATCACAATATTGAATATAGAATACATAAATAATGACAATAGAATAATGCTACAAAATGAAATTACACAATCAATGTTCTTTTTTATAGATAAGGGAGATAAATCGAACGCATATACAAAATGTAAACAAACGTTACTCAATGTAAGATTACGCAACATTCAACAAGACAAAATATTGAAACACTAATGTTTAACCACAACCATAAAATGCAAGTTTGCCCGAAGAATATAAAATTGCTTACTTTTGTCTTTAAACACACTGCAGTATTGGTAGAAAGTTTGCCAAAAGAATATAAAATTGCTTACTGTTGTCTTCAAACACACATACAATTGTCATAATTCAATTAAGCAAATAGTGAACAGAAAAAAAAAAAAAAAAAAATGTTGTAACAAACTAAAACCGTCGAAAAAAAGCAACAATAAAGGAAAACAATAATTTTTCAATTGCATACATTGTATATACATACATGTATGTAGATTGATTTTGTTTTGTGTTATATGTTTCGAATAAGTTAGGTGCCTATATGTTTAATGTATCGACATAGGTAATTTTCAAACTGAGGTAGTGTTCATAGACAAAGAGGCTGTGAAATGTCTGAGGTATATTTACGACAAATATGGTGTTGTTACTGCGGACAAAGCACCAAACAATACTGCTTTTGTAAGTAAATCATATTACTACGAGTGTCTTATCAAAGAACTAGAAATTAATTAATACTCGGGGAATCACACGTACAAAAAAAGAAACATTTGATAAAGATGAGATCCTGGCAAATCAAAAGTCCTTCATGTCCTCTATGCATATTTCAATGAACAACAAATTTCAATTTTGAAATTATAAACTTTCCTGACCTTAAGAGCAGTGTCCCAAATGCAACCGCGTATTGAGTTAATATTTCCTATAATACATACGATATTATAGAGCGTAAAGCTGCTACGTCATCGGTGTCTGAGCGAAAATTAATGAACCAGAGTTCATTGAGGCGAAATTATGAGTGCTGTTTCTATTTTGCAACCTTTTATTTCTATTGAAAAAGTTTTACTTTGTCGAAAAAATGCAATTGCATGCGATTGACATACAAATGGGAGTTGAACGTAGGTTTAAGGAGAAATAGTTGTTCTTTTCTATATATGGTTTGTACTTTCAACGATCAAAACGTTTCTTTTGTTTGTGACGTCATTGTCAAATTTATGCAATTGATGAGTCGATTGTAGACAATACGCGCGTCTAATAGTGTTCACATCTATAATGATGAGTTAGTATTATTTACTACACATTTTTGTTTGCGTCTTTGTTAGATTATCATAGACAATGTATGTTTGAAATTGAGAAAAGAAATGGGAAATGTGTCAAAGAGACAACAAACCGACCAAAGAGCTGAAAACAGACGAAGGCCACCAAAGGGTCTTCAATACAGCGATAAAATTCCGCACCCAGGATCGTGCTTCAGCTGGCCACTAAACTAAATGTGTACTAGTTCAGTGATTTTGTACGACATACTAAACTCCAAAATATATAAATGAACAAAAATTAAAAATCATACAAGACTCACAAAAGCCAGAGGCTCCTTACCTGGGACAAACGCAAAAATGCTGCGGGGATTTTTTAAATAGTTGTTTTGTATGTCTGTGGTGTATGTTAATACAGTTTTTACTGATTATCATCAATTATTGTCACATTAACCAATTATTTCTATTTAGGTTGCCTAAAATCAGATTTAACCAATTTTTTTTTTTTCGGAAGAAAGGCATTTATTTCCATTTAGTTACATAAAGTCATTATAAAAATGTCCAAGAGCTAATAGTTCTGTAGAGTGTTCTTTCATCAAACTTGTTGAACCATCTACAAAGGTATGACTATGGAACACCCATCTACTAGTAAACCATGCATATCGAAAAACATACAGCGCAGACTCCAAAAGCGGAAGAAGCTCTCTCATCAATCGAAGCTGTTCATTAGCTGATGTAGTATGAGGGCAGGCAAATTCAGTTAGCCATATTGGTTTGTGAAATCTATCCCATGTTTGCTTAAGATATGCCATGATTTGGTGTGCATTGCATTTATAAATATGGACTGCCACGTGGTCTACTCTGCAATTGTTGCAATGCTGTAAAAATTGTTGCAACCAGTTGATATCAGTAACTGCCGGACTTACAAATGTTTTCCTTGCAGCATGTTTTTCTACTTCTTTCCACATAACGGAAGCTTCAGCTACTGTAAATTTGCCTGTACTTTGTGAACAAGCTCATTAAACCCAAAAAGATATTGCGAGTTGACAGAAATATTGATTCCTTTTTCAAACTGTTTGCCGTTTACCATCGGTACACATCCTGATCTAACGGTTGTCGGACAGTGATAATATCGGTGCATCAGATCGGGTGATTGGTGCCAGTTATACCTGAAAGCAATAACGAATGGCCAAATTGAGAGTATCACCAGTCTAGTAGTCAGCACTTCGGTGTTGACAAGAATATCAATTATATGGTCAGTTTTATAAATTTACTGTTTGCAAAAGTATGAATTATTCGAAATACTAAGGATTGACTTATCCAGGCATAAATTACCTTAGCAGTTTTTGGCACAACTTATTGGAATTTTGGGTGCTCAATGCTCTTCAACTTTAAAATTGTTATGGCTCTCTAACTTTTTCGACCAGAGCGTCACTGATGAGTTTTATGTAGACGAAACGCGCGTCTGGCGTATCAAATCATCAGCTTGGTACCACTGATAATTAATTAAAATAGAGGACACTCTGTGTACGTGTCCTGTTTCACTAGTTTATTATATTTGTTTTTCGTTTATTGTGTACTATACATTAATCAAGTATTTAGCTTTCTCGTATGTATTGTTATTCCTTTTTATCAAATGGGTGCATTTTACAGCTGACAATACGTTATGGGATGTTACTCATTGCTGAAAGGCCTATGGTAACCTGTTCCCTAAGAACCTTTACATCCAGTGATTTTCTATAACTAAATACCTAAAATAAATAACTCATATCGAGGCTTTGCATAGCGTACTGTGTGGTTGTTGTTTTGTGCATTGTTGAAGGTGATAATAGATATAGGAAGATGTGTGAGTGCCAATGAGACAACTCTCCATCCAAATAACAATTTATAAAAGTAAACCATTATAGATAAGATGACCTCAAGTTGCTTATTTTTTCTTCAGTTGGTATGATGTTTAAAATTCGTCTCATTGGCAATCCTGCTACATCATCTTACAATGTTATTAATTGACAGGTTACGAAAAATCTATTTATTGGAGTCTTTATTACAAGATAAAGGAAACTATGCCAAAAATGAAGAATAAGGACAAATCCTTTAGAAAATAAAGAAGGGAACAAAATAGTGCAGTATCATGCAGAAAACAAAATGAGAGAATAGTGGAACACCAAATTAAAAAAGGTGAAAAAGGAGTTTAATACAATAATGAAATTACCAATATTCGGATATTGGGACCCACTGTCTTTACCCTGGTTCAAGAAATGATCGCACAAAGATCATCCCAGATGAATCGATGTTATCAATACATTACGTGTATTACAAATTTTCCCTGATATCATAGAATACCGAAAAAAACAAAAGACGAACAAAGAATGAAAATATTATTTTAAAGATAAGAAAAATTAACGGAAACTAGAACAATTTGAAATTATTTTGAATAATATCGTGGAAATCAAAACACAAAATCAGTGTTATTCTAGAAAATGTCATAATGTTGAATAGTATATTTTTACAAGTAACAATACTAGTATAACAATCGAAAGTCTACATTCCCAAGAGATGTAATTTCGACAAAGTGTTTTTTTATTCAAGATTAGAAAAATACTTAAAAGAAGCATATCCAAAGACTTTATTTTACAATGTTTTAAACTTTTTTAACAGAGCAAACCAAAGAAGCGTAATATATTATATTTAAAGAAATAACATATACCGTCCTTTAACCTGAATATGAGCAGCATTATAGCAACACGTGACATCATTACCCACAGATTAGGACCAATATGTGATCATGTGATACTGTTCAATTACCGGTTGACTTACCACCAGTGAACATTATTATAGGTAGATTCATCTGTACAATGATACTGTTTGCTGAACATTATTCCTACACCCTTTTTGATGGAAGCCCCAGAAAGAGCGATCATATTGAGTACAAGCAAACTTCGTAAACCATATACCAGTAACACTGAAGCATAAGGCAAAACGTTTAAATGTATATGATTCCAACTGTCTCTTTATTGTTTGTTTTAATTTCACTGCAACAGCGACGCAGTTTTAAATTTGTATTCTTTAAATAATTAGCATCAGAAATAATGTTAACTAGCGTTTTTAAATGATTATCAAAACAAGATATTTGAGTAAAACGTTCTTTTGTTTTGTATGTTGTATATTTCATTGGGATGATCAGCTTACATACTTATTTTAGATTAAGACAATGCAAATTTTGTACATACTCATGATGGAATCACAAATATTGAATATCAGTAAAGTACTACAAGATAGTTCCAATATTTAAACCTAAATGTAATGATAAGTCAGTGATAAAAAGACAAACAGACAAATAACAGCACAAATGACACAACATAGAAAACTAAAGACTACAACACGAACCCCACAAAAACTTGGGGTGATCTCAGGTGCTCCGGAAGGGTAAGCAGATCCTGCTCCACATGTGGCATCATACAAATCCGGTAAATAGTCTAATTCGGTAGGTCACATTCGTGGCTGTTACGACATAAGGAACATATGATAGAGTGACACGACATCGAACATGCACGATGTCCACCAGAAATGTGCTTGAATAGCATATAAAAACAATGACCATATTTGAAATCACTCAATAGTTGGATGCACCTAGATGAACTTGGTGTAACTTATTATCCACAAATCGCAAGTGCCTGGTGAATTTGACTTTGACTTGAGAAATTTGATTTAAATCAACCCTTACTATATACGTGTGTGTGTGTAGAGTCTTCTGACAATAACAAGTGAATAGTAGTGACTTGTTAAAGTCAGGCTGGACTTTGGAATAATATATAAAGGAAAAAGTAATCTCTGTTATGTAGTTAAGTCTCTAAATCGTTGAGAGGAGTTTCATTTATTCCTCAATTTATAATTTATAAAAAATAATAAAAAGAAATAGATATAGGAAGATGTGGTGTGAGTGCCAATGAGACAACTCTCCATCCAAATAACAATTTATAAAAGTAAACCATTATAGGTCAATGTACGGCCTTCAACACGGAGCCTTGGCTCACACCGAACAACAAGCTATAAAGGGCCCCAAAAGTACTAGTGTAAAACCATTCAAACGGTAAAACCAACGGTCTAGTATATATAAAAACGAGAAACGAGAAACACGTATAAATTACATAAACAAACTGACTTAGGACAGGTGCAAACATTTGCAGCGGGATTAAACGTTTTAATGGTACCAAACCTTCTCCTTTTTCTGAAACAATAGTATAACATCACAACATAGAAAACACACGATAAAACATCAATTGGAAAGTCTGTTTAAACAAAATCATATGCAAACGTGTTCAAATGTAAAGTTTACATGAATATAAAAGAAAATCTTAACTTAAAAAGATAAGCTTATATTTGATGCATGAATAGCTCTGTGTGTTGTCCGTGCTCATAGATAAAGACCAAAATTGTACACCTCTGTTCAGTAGTCATAACTCGATTAAGCGAAAACAAATCTAAGTAACAAACTATCCGAGGGAAAAACATCAACAATAAGAGGAAAACAACTGCCACATTTCTCACAAATGCTACTCTTTTTTCATTTGTATATATTGTATATGCATAAATGTGTGCAATGCTGTTATTTTGTGTCATATGTTTCGAATAAGTTAGGTGCCTATATGTTTATTGTATTGACATATGTAATTTCCGAACTGAGGTAGTGTTCAGAGACAAAGAGGCTGCGTAATGTCTGAGGTATATTTACGACAAATAGAGCAGCAGGAACAAAGTTTAAAATTATATTGCTTTTGTATGTAAATCATTATTACGAGTGTCAAAGAAAAAGGAACGAATGAACCCATGGGGAAACCCACGTACAAGAACGTAACCTTTGATAAAGATGAAATCTTGGTAAACAGCAAGCCCTTGATGGCCCCACTGAATGCTGCACTGTACAAACAATATTAGGCCTTACCTTGTTTGTATCTGATACTTATACTTCAAAAGGCACCGTACAAACAACTCTACATTGCCCGCCCATATGAATGTTCCACAAAAACATGAATAAACTCATCACTAATATCACGATTGAAATTTTGTATTTGCGTCAGACGCGCGTTTCTTCTACAAAAGACTCATTAGTGACGCTCTTATAAAAAGATAAAAAGGCCAAATAAAGTACGAAGTTGAAGAGCAATGAGGACAAAAAATTCCGAAAAGATTCGCCAAATACAGCTAAGGTAATCTATTCCCGTGGTATAAAAGCCTAAAAGTATTTCAAACGAATTTTAGAACTCAAAAGACCTTCCGGAAAATTTAAAATCTAGATCAATTTCTGAAAATAATTCTATCAAAACCTTCGATGTCTTCACCTTTCACACCACCATAAAATTAAAACCCCGTCTTTAAAATAATAGTCCAAAATGTTTTCCGTCATAAGAATTGTATCATACGCTATAAATTCATTTGTTTCCGATATAGTTATACATACGTTGTTAAAAATGAGACCAATTATAAAACATGCTACACCGACGAACAAGTGATCTGTATGCTGAATGTCGCAGGAAAAATGGGACACCAATACTATCGCTCACCTAGGTGTATATAAGTCACTAGAAACCACAAAGACTTTAGGCGTAGTATAAATAGTGGGCCATTTTCTTCAGTAAATGAGTCGTCCAATTAATATACTTTATTATGAATCTGAAGCGGTGACTCTCGTCTTCCGCCCTTCCTGTATGTGATATTGACCAGTGATTCATTTACTGCAGAAAATGCCCCACTATTTATACCACGCCTAAAGTCTTTGTGGTTTCTAGTGACTTATATACACCCAGGTTAGCGATAGTATTGGTGTCCCATTTTTCCTGCGACATTTTAGAGGTTCCACCGAGATAGTACAACTTTATATGGTTTTGACAACGTAGATTTCTAACTTTTATAACTAGAATGGTTTTGGGAAGTCCAGGTCCGTCATTACCAGTATTTGGCGTTTGCCGTTTATATTATTATACAGTCAAGTTAAAGAAATTAGTTCCGGAACAACTTACCGCTACTTCATCGTGAGACAACAAATATTTGTCAACTCTGATGTGAGCAACTGCTTTGTACAAAGTGATTTTACGACTGTGAAACCCTGATGTTTGAAAGGTATATTTGAAATTCATATTTCTCATAATGCGCATATCTACCGTGAAACTCATACTACATCATATAAATATGTTTGATGTTATTTAATATTGGTGAAAGTCAATTTACAAATTTCAACTGAAACATGCACGGTCAGCATACCTGTGAAGGTGAATGTGTATTGCTTTATCACGTGACAACTTAGACAACTGAAGGAATCTAATCAATCAGCGTTCCGCACGGATGGAGATTTTTACAACTGTTGCCGGCGAACTGTAGTAGTATTTATTTGACATTCATTTATGAAAATACAAATAACATAATATGTTTAATAAATGAAACAAAATGGATACATATATCCGGTGACAGACACCCCCTCCTGCAAAAAGTTTCATCTCGAAACTATCTCGTGATTTCACAAGTGATAAAGTACGATCGCGCCCCTGATGACCTACATCGTCATGTAAAGCAGTCAGAACTAGATCATGGTATATAAAAGGTAATACCAGTTGAAACACAGCTTTAATGTAGCTTTTCCTATATAAAACCTTATCTTTCAAACACAGTTTTTTCCATTCTCGCAGTAATTTTCGGACATGATCCGTTTCATGAGACATCCGACGCTTAGTGAGTCTATGACCGGTAATAACTAAATCAATAACTCTACTTATGCACGGATCTTGTCTCTGCTCATACATCCAATCTATATCAGCGAATTTGGATGTATCGGTCAAAATCTCGCTATCGCTGTCTATAAACTGAATATCATGAGACAAACAAATAGTTTCAATAGCAGGATTTGTATCTGGAGTTAATACTATAGATTTACAAATAGCCTTAACTACGTCCCTAAAAACTTCTTTATAATCGGACGGAAGCCCAGAAAGAGCGTCAGCGTCAATATTTGACTTGCCTGTTCTATACACAATGCTGAAATCATAGTTTGACAGTGCAGCAACCCATCTATGGCCGGTAGCATTTAATTTAGCTTTACCGAGAACGTACGTAAGTGGAATATTATCCGTTCTTACAGTAAATTTGCTACCAAAGAGATAATCATGAAACTTATCAGTTACAGCCCATTGAAGCGCCAAAAATTTTCTTTTATAGGCTGGATATAATTTCTCTGGGCCACGTAGGCTACGACTAGCGTAAGCTATCACCCGTTCTTTACCCCCTTTTCTTGGTACAAGACGGCACCTAAACCGGTACCACTTGCATCAATGTTTACAAGGAAAGGTAATGAGAAATCTGCATATGCAAGAACTGGTGGGTTTGTCAACTTTTCTATAATAAGATCAACAGCATTCTGTTCCTCGGTACCCCATTTCCAAGGACTAGGCTTACTAGACTAGTCATTTAGAGGCTTTGCAATTTTGCGTAGTCTCTAATGAATACCCTGTAATAGGAAGTGAAACCTATAAACCTACGAAGATCCTTACTGTTCTTTATAGTAGGCCAATTCTGGACTGCTATAACTTTCTCTGGGTCGGTTTTGATACCGTCGGCGGACACTATATAACACCAAAATATTCACCTTCTTAAAAATATCACATTTGCTACCTTTAAGTTTCAAGCCGTGGTGTTTAAGACGACTAAAAACAGACTCGAGTCTATCAAAATGATCATCTATGTTACGTGAAAACACCACAATGTCATCCAAAAATACCAAGCATTCACGTAAATGCGCTTCACCCATGCATCTTTCCATCAACCTCTGAAACGATGCTCCTGCGTTTGTCAGACCAAATGGGAGCCTATTAAACTCATAGAACCCCAAAGGACCTAACGAAAACGCGGTCTTATGCTTGTCTGACTCTTTAATGCCCATTTGCCAATATCCCGACCGAAAATCCAGTCGTGTAAAATACTTCGCCCCAGCTAGACAATCAATCGTCTCGTAAATGCGAGGCAAAGAATAACTTTCACGAATTGTCTTCTTGTTTAAAGATCTAAAATCTAGACAGAACCTCAAAGAACTATCCTTTTTCCGAACGAGAACAGCGTTACTAGCGTAAGGACTGTTTGACTCCCTTATACAGCCCGCATCCAACATTTCACGTACATGTTCTCTCACCTCATCGAACAATGCTGGTGGAATACGCCTGTAAGGTTGTCTAAAGGGTTTATCATCTGATAACTGAATCTCGTGTTCCATCAGATCTGTGAGCCCAATGTCAGTGGGCCTTTGGAGAAAATAGACCTCCACTTACTAACTAAACCTTTTAATCTAAGTTTAATGTCATCATGAACATTGACATTCTCTAAGTTAATTCCTAAGGTTGACAACTCCTGATCAGACAAAATACTTTTCTCATCATCAACAGCGCTTTCAGCACTTTGAAAATCAACATGACGGACAACCTTAACCTCATTCAGAGAACACAAGTGTGTTTTAGGTTTTATCACCATAGCTTTGGCAGTCATGTTAAATATTCTAACTGGAACACGACAAGTTGACCCCTTGACGTTTACTACCCGTTGGCATACTGACACATCTGACAAGTCATCTGACAGATTCTCAGTCACTACTGTACATGCTTCTGGTGTCTTAGACCTTGCTAAACCAGATACATTTAAGACAGATAAAGGTTTGAGCTTGATGGGATTTTTATTTGTAGAGTAAACTAGACCTATTGATTCATCTTTAATAGAATTAAAAGCAATTTCCCACTCTCTTGGGATCTTTTCTATGTTAGTTTGCTGACTACCAACCATAGAACATGTTTCTAACAATCTGATAACATTTGTACCAATAATAATCGGTACATTTTTGTTATAATCAGTAAGAGAGACAACCAACAATGGTATCATGAAATCTTGCTCTACAAAATCAACCTTTATCTTAGCTTCTATGTAACCTAAATATGGTAAAGTGGTACCTCCTGCCACACTAACTGATAATCTAAAGTCATCTAAACTTTTCAATTTAAGTGGTGGTGTTAAAGCATTCAACATACCTTCAGATATTGTTGATATCATGGACCCTGTATCAATCAAAGCCTTACACTTTGTATTATTAATGTAAATTTAAGAGTCATTTGCTAAACCAATCATACGTTGAGTCAAAATGCTCTGCATACAAGTATCAACAAGTTTAGGACTAGGCACATTCTCAGGCCTGTATAAGTCTCTGGTTTGCCCCTCAACCGAGACCTTTACTCGTTTAAATCCTTCGTCTGAGAATTATAATTCTGGTTTTGTTGGTTTCCCGCATAGCCACGGCGGCCACGGTTATTATTGTATCTACCTCTTCTATTAAACCCTCGATAATTTCTGCGACCTTGGCCACGAAACTGATTATTTGAGGAACTTGTATTATCATGAGGTTTACTTTCTTTTATTTTCTTTAACTCCCCCTCAAATAATTCCATTCTAGTATTCAAGAGCTTCATGGACTTTATCATCTCTTGTATACCTGACTGTTCAACAACCGCAGGTTGATGTTGAATTTTATTTTCAGAACCTGAGGCATAATTGGATAATTTCTATTCAATAGATCGGATCTCTTTTAATAACTGATCAAACTTTTCAACATTATCATATTTATAACGACTAGCGTTTTTCTAAAGGGGATCTCTGAGACCTGACCACAGCTTTGATCTAAGCATGTCGTTTTTAGCCTGTGTGTTTCAACAGCTTTCTGGGCAATGTCTTCAAGTATCATACCATGATCTAGTTCTGACTGCTTTACATGACGGTATAGGTCATCAGGGGCGCGATCGTACTTTATCACTTGTGAAATCACGGTATTTTTGGCCAGGTATTGATAGAGACGTAGAGAGAAAAGTTTCGAACTGTCAGAACTGCATACTCAGAAAATCGAAGTGCAGGAATTCTGCATCATTGGTTAATATATGTTCCTCTTACCCTTTGGAGCTCATTTGTATTGATTTTCTAACTCTTGAGCAATCAAAGGGAGGATATGAGAATATTTTGGTCATTACGGATCATTTTACAAGGTACGCTCAAGCTATACCTACGAAAAACCAGTCCGCTAAAACTACAGCTAGAGCATTATGGGAGAATTTTATTCAGCACTATTCTTTTCCATCTCGATTTCACAGTGATCAGGGGCGAAATTTTGAGGGTAAGGTTATTCAGGAACTGTGTAGACTAGCAGGCATAAAAAAATCTCGCACTACGCCGTATCACCCGCAAGGGATTGGTCAGTGCGAGCGTTTTAACCAACCTTTTTAAACATGTTGGGTACTCTTGATGACAAAAAGAAATCCAATTGGAAAGTGTATGTTGCGCCGTTAGTACATGCATATAATGCAACAAAACACGAGACAACTGGATACAGCCCACATTATCTGATGTTTGGTTGGCACCCGCGACTTGCCATTGACGCTTTTATAGGCAACCCAAACCAGTCTGTTAAAAAAGATCACACTGCATATATGAGTGATTTGAAAAAACGACTGCAGTTTGCCTATAAAACAGCTGAAAAATCAGCCGAAAGGACTGGAAGACGTCATAAAACGCGATATGATCTGAACGTCAGACAGTCAGTACTGGAGCCTGGTGATAGAGTTCTACTTAAAAATGTAGCGTTTAGAGGAAACATAAATTAAAAAACAAGTGGGGTAAACAACCTTATGTTATTGTTTCAAAACCTGACTCCGATATTCCAGTTTATATCATAAGACAGGAACATGGTCGAGGTCGTAAAACAGTACATAGGAATATGTTACTTCCTGTTACTTCTATTCCCATTTTAAACCCTCAGTGTAGTGAGAACTCGCAACGTAAGAGAAATGTAGTTTCTGAGAAGAACGATTGTACGTCAGTATTAGTAGATAAGGTTTTAGACTCTAATAAGACAGTGGACGAAATCACTACTGACGACCAAATTGTTTCAAACGCTTTATCTGAGAACTCTGATTCAGATTCAGATGAAGAGTTTTTAGTTCATGAATGCCCGAGGCGTCGAGTAGATATAGTACCGCCTCTGTACCCTTTAGCGGATGAATTTCATCCGGGCATTTTAAATCTAAATGAAGTAAGTCAGCGATCTAGTAGTCCTGACAGTAGTATTGAACAATCTGATGGTCAGAGTTCAAGTATTTTAGGTGTATCTGAGTTTAGCAACCCAGTTCCCGTCAGTAGTGAATCAGAAACCAGTTCTGATAATCTAGCGTCAAGCGTCTCCGATAATCATGCACCGAGCGCTTTAGATTATGTCCAACCAGAGTCTGAAATTCAAGTGCGGCGGTTGAGTAGCCAGTGAAACCGCCAGTCCGTTTTCAAGATTATGTTAGATACTAGTATTTTAATGTTTTACCTTTTGATATTTTTTATTGATATTTGGAATTTAGTTTTATTTCTATTTAGTTTCATTTTTGTTTGTTTCACAGAAATGAATCAGCATACATATATTTACACGTCTAGTAGAGGAAAAGTTCTAGAAGGCAAAGTTAGTTGTAAAACGTTACCTGTAGTACCTGGAGGAAAATTGGAAACTTTGTGCAAATATGCATATGATGATCTTAAAGATATAGACAGTCTGAAAATCGTGTATTTCATAGCTGGAATACCGGATATTTGTTCTTTAGAAAGATATCGTAGATCGAATTATGAAGAATCATTTGTTCAAAGAACTGACAATGGTAGGTTGGATCATGCATTGAGACTAAAGAATACTATAGTAGATACAGAAACCAAATTAAAAAGTATAAATTGTAAGGTAGTTTTTGCTACTATTACAACTATGAGTTTCTGTCTTTGGAATTTACATAGATTGTCTATTGGAAAAACAAGTCATTTGAAGTATGAGAATGCATACGATGAGATGCAGCTAGAACTTAACTCTATTCTACATGATGTGAATAATTTCATTACAGAATTTAATCATACAAATCATGTTATCACTCCATTCTGCTGTACATAAATGTAAGATTGGGAAATTTAGATATTTGTGTAACAGATTAGTGGATGGGGTACATCCTACGTTTGATTTAGCAAGAATTCGGATTGATGGTTTGTCAACGGCAATTCAAAGTAATGAGGGAAAATTTGGTTAATTCTATTCGACTTTTTGATATTTTTTATTTGTATGTGGATCCTATTGAAGTGTCCTGAATTTTGGTCATTGCTATATGGTATAGAGGCGTTTGCCGCATGCGCATCTAGATTGCCCAAATTTCAAACGTGTCATAGGTTTGATGTATTGGTTTCGAGATAGTTTCGAGACGAAACTTTTTGCAGGAGGGGGTGAATGTCACCGGATATATGTATCCGTTTTGTTTCATTTATTATGTTATTTGTGTTTTCAGTGTTATATGTTTCACATTCATATCATATTCATATTTCATATTCATGTTTCTTGACGATTGACGACAAATAGGTTTGCGCTGCGTATTTTGAAACAAACTATAACTTTGTACTCTATGTTTGGCTTGATATACTGAATATTTAAATTAGTACAATAGAAAGTTAAAGCGATTCTTTATTATTATTTAAATGATATTTATTTATATTCAAATGGCATGAGTAATTCATGAACTCAAAGCGCGGCAATACTAACCATATATATATATATACTAATATAACCACTTTTCGAGTTAGTCACAGGAAGGGCGGAAGACGAGAGTCACCGCTGCAGGTACTTGTAACTTTATTTATTCTTTTAGCCATGTTTAAATGTTTCAATTAAAGTAAAGTTATTCTAGTATTTCAAATATATATAATTCAATTTGGATTGAATGCCACATTTTGGTATATTAGTAAATGTCGGAATAAAGCTCCGTTGCATGCGAATATTTCAGTTATACATATTGTTCATATTTATTGGAACACATTGTAAACTTGGTTTACAATTTGTATATTTGCAGATTCATAATAAAGTATATTAATTGGACGACTCATTTACTGCAGAAAATGGCCCACTATTTATACCACGCCTAAAGTCTTTGTGGTTTCTAGTGACTTATATACACCCAGGTTAGCGATAGTATTGGTGTCCCATTTTTCCTGCGATATGAAGTTTCTCATTGACAACAAATTTGTTGAATTCATAGGTTTAATGTTCCAGCAGGTTGTCCGCATTCCAAAACGGAACCAACTGTGCACCTTTCCTAGCCGACCATTTCTTATTTTCTTATGAGTTAGAGTTCAATCAGACATTTGTAATTAAAAACAACTAGATGAAGCTAGATTATTTAATTGCTCATACAGGTTTTGGTATTATACTGATTTTTTTTTATTAACAAATAAACTTTTCTGCTTTGGTACCATTAATATATACTCTTGAATCAGATATTAAAGAAACTACAGATACAGCTTCCTCTCCACCATTTTAGACATTTCCATCTTTTTTGACAAAAGAGATCATCTCAGTACCAGAATGTATGACAAACGAGACGATCTCAATTTTAAAATTGTAAACTTTCCCCACCTAATTAAGAGAATATTCCAAATTCAACCGAGTATCGCAACTGAGCGAACAATTAATGATTTAGAGTTAATATAGAATAATAAATATTCAGTGTCTTCTTAACAAATAGTACAAGTCGGATTTTATTTATAGATTCTATTTTTTGAAATTGTGTTTCTGTTTATTTTACTCTAGGTTTCCTGTTATTTGTATTCGTGCTATGACATTTCCTTTGGTTGCTTGACTTGCATGATGTGACTCGGTTTTGCTGCATTCTGCCATCGGGCTTTTGATTTTGTTTGTCCTGATTCCAGTACTAATGTGAAATTTAGACATTCATGATTTGTGTCAGTGTTATTTCTTCTGACATACTTTTACTTTGTCGACAAAGTGTATAATTGTCAATATAATGTAATTGCATGCGACTGTCATACAAATTGGAGGTTTACCTTGCTTTTAAATCAGGTTTAAATTAATCTACATTAGGAAATGTCTGTATCAAGTCACGATTATAATAAATGTTTTCCATTTTTTTTGGTGTTTGAGAAGGAACGTCACTTGATAAAAGACTTTTCGTTCGGAATTTCCTTGGAGGTCAATAATTCTGTTAATTTACTTTTGTCTATATATGGTATGTACTTGCAACGATCAAAGTGTCTCCTTTGGTAGTGACATCATTGTAAAATAAACGATGAGTCGTTTGTAGACGATACGTGCGTCTGACGTACAAAATAGTCTTGGCATCAATGACATGAATGATGAGTTATAATTATTTACTACACATTTTTGTTTGCGTGGATTATTTAATCAGTTGTGTTGTATGTCCGTTATGTCTGTTAACACATTTTTAGCTGCTTACACTCAATTATTGTCACATTAACTTGTTATGTCTATTTAGGTTGCTTACACAATTATGTAAATAAAATGGACATATAATACAAGTGGGAGGTTTAGTTTGCTATAAAACAAGATTTAACCCATAATTTTCTTCGAAAAAAAGCCCGTACCAAGTCAAGAATATTGCAGTTGATTTTTCACTTTTTCTGTTGATTGATATCGTTAGATTAAGTCAGATCCAATGTACTTTTCCTTTTTCAATTTGCCTTGGAGTTCAGTACCATTTTAACCACCATATTACATAGTATAGAAAATATCGAAATAACACACTCGCTGTAAAATAAAATTCTCAGCAAATGCATCAATTATTTTACCACTTAATGTATTTCTGATCATTATATACCATCTATGGAACGTAAATGCTCTTATTTCATTTGGAATAGAACATACAAAAAACAAGAATTGCATGATATAAGTAGAGCCGAGAAGAAAGGCAATTAAGTTCATTTTATCACATAAAGTTATTATAATAATGTCCAAGTGCTGAAAGCTCTGCAGAGTGTTCCTTCATCAAACTTGTTGTTGAACCATCTACAAATGTATGAGCAGGGACCACCCATCTACTAGTAAACCATGCATATCGAAAATATATATATATATATATCGCATTTATAAATATGTACTGCCACGTGGTCAACTCTAGAATTGTTGCAATGCTGGAAAAATTGTTGCAACCAGTTAATATCAGTAACTGCCGGACTAACCAATGTTTTCCCTGCAGCATGTTTTCTAATTCTTACCACATAACGGAAGCTTGTGCTACTGTAAGATTTGACTGTTCATGGTGATCAGGCTCATTAAATCCGAGAAGATATTGCGAGTTGACAGAAATATTGATTCCTCTTTCAAAATGTTTGCCGTTAACCATCGGTACATATCCTGATCGAACGGTTGTCGGACAGTGATTATGTCGGTGCATCAAATTTGGTGTTTGATGCCAATCGTACCTAAAAAAAAAAAATAGCAAATGCCAAATATTCAACTAAGAGGACACTCTACCGTATAGCTGATTATTTTCGCAGGTGTTAAATTTGCCGATTTAGGGGCAACAAGGGATCCGAGGAACAGGAAAAAAAGTTTATAAAACGCTTTAGGTATTAGAAAGTACCGAAAGTATGCATACATTTTCGCGGAAAGTAGTTTTGCGATGTCTCCTTACCCACCCCGCGAAAATAACTCGCTATACGGTATATGTATGTCTAGATGTACCAAGTCACAAAAGAGGGACGAAAGATACCAGAAGGACATTCAAACTCGTAGATCGAAAACAAACTGACAACGCCATGGCCAAAAATAACGGACAAACACACACATAATAGTACACAAAACACAACATAGAAAACTAGCGACCTAGAAACACGAACCCCACCAAAAACTGGGGTGATCTCAGGTGCTCCGGAAAGATAAGCAGATCCTGCTCCACATGTGGCACTCGTCGTGTTGCTCATGTTATTACAAACCCAGTAAATAGTCTTATTCGGTAGGTCACATTTGTGAAAAGGGAACGGGATTATAGTTACGACATAAGGAACATATCAGATATCATTGTGAATCGGATCTTCCTTCACGGTCAACCAACTCGTGATGGCGTCCGTAAAATTTGCGAATGGATGATCTCAACTTCACCATTTGGAACTCTTGGTTTAATAGCTTCCTCATGTTCCTTATGAGTAGCAACCCTCTATCAATCATGACAGGAAATACAAGCCCGGGGAATATCGTATCAATCAGGCGCTGCTAGAATGAAGCTACATAAAAATAGAAAGTTCACAATTGTGAAGCAGATCTCATTTCTTTTGTCGTAAAGTTTTGTTTTCAACCGACCCTCATTGTCAATTTCTAGATGTAAGTCAAGATATGAGGCAGACTTAATTGTATCTGTAGAGTCCTTTATCTCTAGTTCGATTGGTTAGATGCGTTCGCCATAATCACTAAATTTTGAATTATTTAGTGAGAGAACATCATCTATATAGCGGAAAGTAAAGTTAAAGGATATTGCTGTATGAAGTCAAATTTAGCCTCAATCATTATTTGGGTATCTGTTATGAGTTTTATCTATTTTTACATGATTTCCAAAACCAAAGTAGAGTCAGATAAGGGACACAGGCTCTTGGGAGCCTCTAGTTTTATTTCCTGACCGTTTAGAACTTTTTTTTTCATAATGATGTGGATCGGATTGAAAGAATTGACGAATAAGGAAAAATTGGTGAGAAAATTAAGAACATACTATACACTCAACGTCTTCTCAGCAGTTGCATAGTACTTTTCCTATTTCAATTAAGTTTTGAATCAGGATGACACAGTCACAAAAAAAAAAAAAAAAAAAAGAAAGCAATAGTATAGTAAATAGTTTTCATGTTAAATGAAAATGTCGTAACCCTATGACAATATCATTTACACTGTTCAAACATCACCGCACGTCAAATTTCATACAACAGAAAAGCTGATTGGACATTAGTGACGATTTGTCACGCCCTCATGAATTGGCGTACGTCCTATCAAGTACCTTCAGAAAGCTTCCATTAAAACTATTTTACACACACCTTCAAAAAAAAAAAAACCAAACTAATTCAATTTATTTTGCGTTAAATGTGCAATGAAGCCTCGGATTCGTAATCTTCAAAATTAGTTCACTAACGGTTGATAAAATCTGGAAAGTTTGAATAGAAATATAACAATTATGACCAGTGTGCGTTTAAGAACGGGCTTTTTTTTGGACAGTTTGAGATACCAAGTGGTACTTGTTTTATGTGTAAAGAATTTTAGAGGTCAATATGACTTTTAATCAGTTGGATTTTCAATTCTAATAAAAGATGTGTTGGGTTTTCTTCTTTTCTTTTAATTTATATCAAGATTCTTTGATATTTCCTATTATCTTCTGATTTTTTTTTTTAAGATGAATAATTCAAAATTTTTTTAACAAACATTAATTTTTTTTACTCTGCGTTTATAAATAGCATTGAAAGTACAACATCTAACACACGATAAACATTGCTAGAAGAAAATGAGCCACTCCTCCTTAGGTTGATTTTGAATATGTTCGTTATTTGATTCTATGAGTTTAAAAATCGAAACACCTTGAATATCGTCTCATGACAAGCACGAAAAGCGACGAAACTGAACGATGGGCATTCCATTCCCTTTTGAAATTACTTCATCGAATATGAAGTCACATGCACGAAGAATTGTGTCTGACGTAAAAATACGTAGTCTCATATCTCACGGCTACATGGACACACACAGTGTACTTATTCGTCATAATATTGTTATGTTTGAAACTTCGTTTTTAGAAAAAAAAGCTTTATAACTTTATTTCACAATACGCATATCTAAAGGACGTTGACACGCAGCTCATTTTATGAAGGCATGTCAAACTTTCACTACTGCTAGTATCCAATCAACTGTACTATCGCACAGAAAAGCTCCAACGTTCAAACAATGTTATTTATAAAATGATATTGTCTTAGTTAAAGGACTGTATTGTATCTGTATCTACATCAAAGAGTATTGTACTTTTTGTTAGAGTTGTCAAAATAATGTTAATTTCGACAACGAGCTTTGTAACCGCAGAAAAAGTGTGAAGTGTAAGTCGGTGCGACTTTGTCCACCAGCAACATATGTCCACAAGTTATGACAAAAAAGGAGACTTTCATGCTATAAGACGGTTGATATTTACTTCATTATGAGATAGACCTTTTTTCGACCTTGGCGTCTTATTTTAAAAATTACGTCATTGATGATCTAATCACTTAAACGTTTTTACAAAATATTCGTTCCCGTGAAAATTAGGAGTTGTCTAAAGTACAATGGGTAAATCAATCTTTTCTTTGATGTGTCGAATGGCATCCCATATAAAGTAAGACAGTCCATGCGTGACCCATGGCATTAGGTATTTTATGCATTTCATTGGCTATTGGGGATTCGGGGGAAAAAAGCTTCAGCAAACACTGTTGATGAAAATAAAATTAAAAGAAATCATTCTGTAGGATAATTTTAATTTGTTAAATATTTACAATTCTTAAAAAATTTCAAAACCAGCTAATTTTTTGTTATTTCTTGATGTTGAATAATTAAAAAAAAAGGGGAGATGTACACGACTTCCCAAATTTAAGCTAAAATTCAACTACGTTACTCAAAACTTTCAATTCTGTAACAATAAGAGTTATCAATTCTTTTTTTTTTAATCAAATTCGAATACTAGAAGCTATCTGAAATCAGTTCATATGACCTCAGTTTTAAAAAAGGCGTGGCAATCCATCACCTGTATCCAATCAATTGTCCTTTATAATAAAGATTGGCGTGCAATTGTAGTTTAAACATTGTAATTCATATAATGACATTGTAATAGTTTTAGGACACAATTAAATCAACATCAAAAGATAATGCACTTTATTGTGGAAGCTGTCGACTACTAATTCAAAATAAAATTGATTTCAACAAATTGCTTTGTAACCACTGTAATTATGTTGGGTGTAATAGAGTGATAAGTAAAAAAAAAAGATAGATAAATGCAAAATTAAACAATAAAGAAAAAGAGTTCAAAATTTGAAGAAAAAAAATCCATTTACAGATTTGAATAGACTATCGCTCAAAAAACTATCACACAAAGAACGATCACACAAAGATCAATACACTTGTTTTGTTAAAAACTTTCCGCACCATCTAAAACGTATCAATGAACAAAACTTTCCTAGTTATAGTAACGATATAGCAGGATCAAAGAATAAAAAGGTCAAAATATAGTTTTTAGGTTAAGAAAAGTTTACGGAAAATATAACGAATTGAAGTTATTTTGAATAAAATCGGGCAAATTAAACTACTTAATCTCTGATAAACTATAAGATTTTTATTTGCGGTTGGCCGTGGGAGGGGTATCTATCTTTTTACCAGTAATATTACTAGCTTAAAAAGCAAACAGTATAGAGAGCAGTGATTCGAATGATGAGGTCGTATAATAGTAATTTCAGCATTTTAAATGATTAACATAACCAAAGAACGCATTTGTACTTTTATAACAAGAGCTAATTGAATAAAGTAAGAGGTATACCTTTTTGTGAACTGACATATTTTTTATTGTTTAAACAATTAAATTTCAAAGCAAAGCCAGGTTGCTGACAAAATCGGTAAAAGGGAAAAAACTAGTGACTTACATGTCGCACAGGTAAACAAAAATGGGAACTGACAAGGGTAATGAGATCTATCACGACCAAAGACTAATAATGTTGACGATTTAATAAAATACTTCACGTATTTAACATTCAGATAGAATTAATAAAACGGGAAACCGAGCAACTATCTGAGTTATCTTTTCACGATGTTTTTCTTTATGTGGATTTTGCGTAATCAGTCAACAGATTTATTTTTAGTATTTGTATCTAATAAGAGTCGCTCAGTTGTACCATTCGGTAGTTTTAAGGTGGGAATTAACGGGATATTCTTTTCTTATTCATTGATAAAAAATTAAAAAAGTAAAGAGTAAAATAAAACAGGTAATAGACAATATGATTGCTCAGTTCGTGATCAGCAGTGTGTTTTTCTTCTTTCCACAATTTGCGTTCCCAAACATAATTCTCAAATTGTAATTCAGAAAAAAAATATTTCCCAACAATATTTGTCCGATTTGAACATAATATGCATATACATATGACACAACACTACTTCCCTAACTTTTATCGGTTTCCTTTCCATACTTAAGAACTTTTTGAGTATACAAATGAGTGATGACTGACAGAAGGACCCAGAGAAAGACGGACACAAGGAACTCCCGAACATGAAGGTGGGCTCTAAGCAGTACATGAAATTGCAGCAGATCTTGAACTGTCCTGATGGAAAAAAAGATTTTCACTATATCAACACATATTCCTATTGTTCAGCTTGTATATCATTCTCAATGTGTATATTGTAAAAGTGTTTTCATCTGCAGACTTGATGACGGCATTATATGGTCATACAGTACTGATATTGTATAATAACGTTATACTATCCTGTAGTGTTCCTCACCTTTTTCATCTTCTGGTACTTTATCTGGTTTTTAAACTTTTTTTATTTTAAAGCCATGATGAGTCTATTGTAGATGAAACACCCGTTTGGCGTAAAAAAAAATTAGCCTGGTATATAAGCTGAATTTTTAAATCGTAGATAAGGGCCACTATGTGCGCACGTGATACTGTTTAAATACTTGTTTATTTACCACCAATGAACGTTATTAAAGGTAGATTCATCTGTGCAGTAGTACTGTGGACTGAACATGATTCCTACTCTTTCTTGATAGAAGTCCAAGAAAGAGCGATCATATTGAATACAAGCAAGCTTAGTAAACCAGATACCAGTAAAACTGAAACATTAGTAAAAACGGTTGAATTTTTATGATCCTAACTTTGTCTGAATTGTTGGTTTTTATTTCAGTGCAACAACTGCGCCGGTTTTAATTTTATAATGCTTTTAATAATTAGCATCAGAAATGACGTTAAATCGCTTTTTAAAATTATAATCAATAAAGGATATTTGAGTTAATTTATATAAATCGATCATACGTCCCTTGTTGGAATACTCCACTACAGTGTGGTCACTATATTTAAAGAAAGATATAAGGAAAATTGAAAAGATATATCGACGTGCTACCAAACTGGTACCTAGTATAAGAAATTTATGTTATGTAGAAAGATTGAAAACCTTGGGTCTTCCAACACTTGAATAATGACGATATCGTTCTGATATGATACATATAGAATAATACATTGCAAAATCCGTATCGCAAGCTGTATCACCACGAGAAACCAATATCAGTCCCGAGGGCTGATATTGGTCGAGTGGTGATACAGCAAGCGATACGGGTTTTGCCATGTATTATTCTGTTTATCATATATTTTAATAGAATCAGATTCACGGGTTATCGGGTTTTTATTTTTTTTAAATCGTCCTGAAATATAAGCAAAAAAAAGAGCATTATGATTTTCCTGTATTTTTTCAGATAACTTATTTTTTTTATAGACTTCCTTATTTGCTTGATATCCACATCGTAATATCCCCTTTAACCTTATTACATTTTCAATATACTTTTAAGATAACGTATCTAAATACATTCACTAACGATACTGTCAACTGTTCCCTCCTGTAGAATATACACCCCACCTTCCCAATATTTGTTGTTAAGTTTAATCATTATACTTCAATCTGAGCTCATTTGTATACATAAATATGGACATCAATGTTACCAAGAATCATCTATGCAAAGATTATTAACAGACAAACAGGGGGATTCCTATATGCACAGTCATTGGACAAACGTGAGTTGCCACTAAAAAAATGTCCTATCATTTCAACAAAATTCAATATTTTTCAAAAAAATATTTCCAAGTAACAACATTAAAGATTTATATCAAATAAATACCATAAGATGTAGAAATGTTTGAATATAAAAAAGAAGATGTGGTATGATTTCCAATAAGACAACTCTCCACAAGAGACCAAATGACACAGAAATTTACAATTATAGCATGCGTACGGCCTTCAACAATAAGCAAAGCCCATACCGCATAGTCAGCTATAAAAGGCCCCGAAATGACAAATGCAAAACAATTCAAACGAAAAAACTAACGGCCTAATTTATATAAAAATGAACGAAATCAAATATGTAACACATCAACAAACGACAACCACTGAATTACAGGCTCCTGACTTGGGACAGGCACATACATACAGAATATGGACGGGTTAAACATGTTAGCGGGATCCCAACCCTCCCCTAACCTGGGACAGTGGTGTAACAGTATGACATAAGAACGAACTATAAAAAAAGTTTTATTGTTTATTTGGCCGTGATATTATTCATGATCACTTTAATTTTCTGACGGGTTGAACACCAAAGAAAAAAGACATTTCTTGAAAAGTTTGCTATGTATTCTAACCAAATTAAAATCGTAAAAATTTGCATATGTGTTTAATTCATCAGATAATGAAAACAAACCTCACGAAAATTATGGCCAAATAACAATAAAACGTCAGACATTTCTACATCTTATTGTATCTAATTTTATAAAAATCGCTCATATAAAAGTTACTGGGTAAACTTTTTTTGAAAAATATCGATTTTAGTTGAAATTATTGGACTTTTCTGCGTGGGAACTCACTATTTTTCCTATGTCAGAAACTACAGCAACTGGACGTCATACGTCAAACGTTGAAGTCATTCGATTTATGACGTCACGTCAGGTATGCGATACGGATTTAGCTATGCAATACAAGGTAGGTGATACAGACTAGAAAAAGGAACCTTTATTAGATATACAAAATTGCTGTATTCTGTACTGAATATATGATAAAAGTGTATAAAGCTTTCCATGGGTTAGATGATATTAAATGGCAAACTATGTTTGAGTTATCTACAAAGTGCACGAGAGGACATCCTTGGAAATTAATTAAAAAGAGTTGTAATTCAACTCAACGTCTTCATTCTTTTTCACAAAGGATCATTGATCAATGGAATAGTCTGTCAACAGAAACAGCTTGTGCAAAATCTGTCATTATTTTTAAATTTGTATTAACCAGGAACACTGGAATGGGAAGAAGTTTAATCCTAAACAGCAAGAAGATACATGAAAGATGATAAATATAATAGCAGTATTTTAACTTTTAATGTGATAAGTATTTGAAATCATTTGAATACCATCGTTTATCAGAATGGGGAAATTAAGATATCCTTTCTAAGCGCACAGCTCATAGTTTAAGCATTAGTTAACTATTAAGTTTAATTACGAGGCGGCTACAGAAGTTTTTAACTTAAAGATCGCCGCAGTAATCCAGGTAGAATCCAGGTAGGTCGGAAGAGTAGAAAATTCGTTTGTTTTGTATTTCGTATATTTCATTCGCATGTCCGACTAACATAGATATAAGAAGATGTGGTATGAGTGCCAATGAGACAACTCTCCATCCAAGTCAAAATTTATAAATGTAAACCATTATAGGTCAAAGTACGGTCTTCAACACGGAGCCTAGGCTCACACCGAACAGTAAGCTATAAAGGGCCCCAAAAATTACTAGTGTAAAACCATTCAAACGGGAAAACCAACGGTCTAATCTATATAAAAACGAGAAACGAGAAACACTTATGAACCACACCAACAAACGACAACTACTGAACATCAGATTCCTGACTTAGGACAGGTGCAAACAAATGCAGCGGGTTTAAACGTTTTAATGGTACCAAACCTTCACCCTTTTTCTGAAACAATAGTGTAACATCACAACATAGAAAGACACACTATAAAATATCAACTGAAATAGCTTAACTCAATCAAAGGACATAGTAACACCATTGAACATACACTGAACAAATAAATTTGACCTATGATACAATGTAAATTAAAAATAAATAAACTAAGGGAAGAATAATAAAAGTAACATGTTATATCGGTATGAAATGTTAAACAATTTAAGAAAAACAATATGCTCGAACAAAAATATCAGCCATTTGCAATAACTTTAAACACAGGTAAATAAAATAATTTTGTTGTTAGGTATACGTATACAGTTACAATAGAGAAAGGAAATATTTTAACAAAATAAATAATTTTGATGTTCATAGTACGAAGTGGAAATTTATATTAGTACCAAACACTTATCAAAGCTGGTATATAGACCAGATATAACCCTGAATAACATTAAATAACAAAAAGCATTACAATTAGTATCAACAGGTCAAATAAACAAGAAAGTACGATTTGAGAGTACTAGCAGTTACTGACAGCTAGTTAAAAGCCAAAACAATTAATAATAAAAATCATGCATCAGAGACAAAATCAACTAAAACACATCCCAGGGATTTAGTATTTTAACGTCATGGACAGTCAAAGAAGACATGACTAGTGCAATGCCAAAAATAAATGTATCGACAGACAGTAGGATAGTTAGGAGTTTAACCTCTTTATAGATCAAAATGAACGTGGGTGTGTCTTTAAACATCCCGTTTGAAAAGAATACAAATTTAGTTATGTTTTAATTTGCTGATGACAAAATCGATATTAGTGCCAATGTAAACTATATTCAAAGATCTAATTACAACATTGGTAAGATAACCTGAACTAATAAGTTTATTTAAAGGTTCGATGAGTTTACACGGATCATATAGTGATTTCCGCGCTTTAAGTACAATATTTAATTTACCGTAAAATTTAGGATGTGAAATACCGTTTTAATCAGTTTTCTACAGGTACAGCCAAATTTACTAATCAAATCTTTGTATCTATGAAAGAACTTAGCAAAAGTTTTACGTAATTTATGGTAACGAAATCCCTGACTTAATAATTTACTAGTGATGCATTGATTACGTTCGTTAAAATCTATGACATCACTACACACACGGGCATAACGAACGAGTTGGGATATATACACACCGTATGATGGAGCCAAAGGAACATCGCCGTCTAAAAAGGAAAATTAACAATAGGGAATGAAAATCGTCTCTTTTGTCGTAAATTTTCTTATGGAGTTTTCCTTTAAAGATTGAAATGTCCAAGTCCAGAAAAGGACAACTACTGCTGTTTATGTTAGATTTAGTTAAAGTAAGTTCTATTGGGTAAATTTCGGTAGTATATTTAGAGAACTCTGGATTATTTAACGAAAAATATCATCTAGATAACGGAAGGTATTGTTGAATGTATCAACCAAATGTAACAATGACGTGTCTTTACTGAGTTTGGTCATAAACTGAGATTCATAGCAATACAGGAATAAATCTGCTATTAAAGGGGCGCAGTTAGTGCCCATAGGAATACCTACTACTTGTCGATACACTTTATCGCCGAAACGTACATATATGTTGTCCAGGAGAAAATTTAAAGCTTCAATCATATCTTCACATTTCCAGTAAGTGTATCTAGCATACTTTCCTTTTCGTTACAGAAAAAGGCTTTAAACGAGTTACAGCAAATAAATTTGTAATGAGATTTTTCAAAAGACCATTTAATTAAATATGAAAACTTTTTCTTGATAAGATTGTGTGGAAGTGTAGTATAGAGAGCAGAAAAATCATAACTGTCAACAGAATTAAAAGGACCATCAAAAGCATGTATTTTATCTAAAACCTCTAAAGAATTTTTAACACTCCAAAAATAATTAATACCATTATTTTCATAAGCTTTATTACAAAAGTTAATAACAAGTTCTTTGATAGTAGTAAGGAGGTAGTTAGAAGAACTGATAGATTGGTAGTAGAACACTTACTAGATGCGGAGATGAAACGGAATTTAAATGGTTTTTGTGCAATTTAGGTAACCAGTACATAGTAGGGACTTTGAAATGTTCGGAAGAGGCTTTAAGCTGGGTAGTGGCAGTGATATGCTTGTTTACAATTTGACTCTCTGTGGAGCGTACGGACCTGAATGTAGATGAATTTGTAATTTCGTTTTGGAGAACTTCCGTGTAGTATATGCGTCACACCACCACTACATTATTTGCTGCTTTATCTGCCGGTACGAACACAAACCGCTTTATGAGTACTTGAGTTTATTTTTATTCTGGAAATGGGAATATCATGGACCCTATTACTAATTTCAGAATTGTTTTCAAAATGAGATATACGAATATTAACAGTATTCATAATTTTATTCAAATAACTGTCTAGAGATTTTTTATCAGATTTTTCACGTTTACACAAATTTTTACAGTAGACAGACAGATCGTCTTTAATAACCTTACGACACTGTTTCCAATCTATTTTAGATGGAGGACGATATTTCGGTCCTTTCTTAAGAAAAGTTATGACCTCACGGTCTTCGACGATGTTGAGGTCTCTTGTAAGGACATGACCATAGGGAACATATCTAAAACTAGATGTTTCACAATCTCAAGTGGAAGGAACATTATTTACTATATTGACGTCTGATGTAACTGACGTATAATTAAAATCAAACTTCTGCTGGGTTTTTATAAGAATACGAAATAATAGGTGGTTCTATATTATCAAAATATGGAGGTATTTGGCTTTGGATGGTAGAGTCATTGAATATACTAGATAAGTTAATAAAATCAATACCTCTATTTATATATTTTAAACTAAGAAAATGCCGTCTATGATTTTCAGGTTTATCGATACTAGGAAATAGCCTATGATGACAAAAGGCTGTAATAATACGGGTGTATTCATACATCGGGCTAAAAAAAGAAATTGTATCACACTCCAGAAAAATAGCATATAATTTACTTATTGGTATCTGACCCAGTTTGCATAATACTTGATACTTATTTGAGATTAAGACAATGAACAGTTTGAACAGTTTGTACATATCCATATTGAATCACAAATTTTGAATATCAGTTATAAGTACTACAAGATAGTTCCAATATTTAAACTTAATGATAAGACAATGGTCTGGACTATTTATATAAAACTGTTATTTTATTGTGTATTATTGGCTGAAAATAATACACGACACGACATCAAACACGACATCAAAAACGCACAACATCAACCAGAAATGTGCTTAAATAAAATTTACAATAGATATAAGAAGATGTGGTATTAGTGCCAATGATACAACTCTCCATCCAAGTCACATTTTTTTAAAAGAAAAACTATTGTAGGTCAAAGCACGGTCTTCAACACGGAGCCTTGGCTCACACCGAACAGTAATGTATGAAGGGCCCCAAAAATGACTAGTGTAAAAAAACCATTCAAACGGGAAAACCAACGGTCTAATCTATATATAAAACGAGAAACGAGAAACACTTTTGAACTACATCAACAAACGACAACTAATGAACTTCAGGTTCCTGACTTAGGACAACTGCAAACAAAGCTGCGGCTTAAATCAATCAAAAGAGATAAACACAAGTGAACATACATTGAAGGAAAAAATTTGATCTATGACACAATGTAAATAAAAAATCAATAAAATAAGGAGTGAACAAATAAAGGCACGTGAAACGTTAAATAATTTCAAAAAGTTAACCATAACCTAGTCCCCATATTTTGAATTCAAACAATAGTTGGGTGAACAGATGTGAAATTGGAAAGTTGGTGTCAGTCTCTGTGGGCTCTCCATCGTAAGCTGTTCAGGGCGAGCCAAACCGAGAGCTTGCTGTTCTAACACCAATAATGTGTAGTCTGGAGTTGGGATGTGAACTCTACTACTTAACAGTCGATGCAATAATTTCAATTCCGTCTAATGTGTGTTGCGGAATCACAATACCATCAGCAAATATTGGATGGTTTTGCTTAAACAACTCATTGCGTTCATCAATTATTTTGGAATAGTTCTGTACATAAGTTACGACAAAAAATATAATAAAACAATTAACTTTCGTGAAAGTCTTTTATTTCCAATAACATTTTGCTAATATTTCGCTTATGGTACTCTTATAAGCGAACAAAGTTCATTAGTGAAACGGCTGTTAACTTTACAGCATGAACAAATTAAAGTTCATGGAATTAGAGTTTTCACCTTACTGCATGAAGAAAGTACAGAGAAACGGATTTTGACTTTTCATAGTGAACAGAGTTAAAGGATTAGTTTGCATTTCATTTTAAGAAAGATATACATTCGAACCTTGAAAATACCGAAGATATCAGGATTGTTTATGTTTGCTAACATACAAATTTTTGGTCAAAATTTCTGTCTTTTTTCTTCTGATAGCAACAATATATTTAACGTGTCCTTTATCTAAAAATTAAAAAAAAAAAAATGACGTGAACAGATTTTTTTATCTTACAAAAAGTCTTTATCTATATAAGTGTAACATGCATTCCAAAACAGAAGTTCATTGGTGTTGATAAATGCCAAACATACTTATGGGAATGTTTTAACTTTCTTATATGGAATCTGTCGTTTATCATTTTTGTGCTTTTTGTCTAATATATGAAAAACTATAATAGGTAAATAGCTATTTAGATAAGCAAAAATGATTGGCAAGACAAGATCTACAAATATTATGTACAGTTCAAAATTGTCAGTTCACTTCTTATTGGAGTTATTGCTCTTTAATGAAGATGTATACCATTTGTAAGTATTTTGCCTCTTTCTTAAATTTTTTATAGATAAAATGTAACTTTAAAAAGCAAAAATGATTAACAAGCCAAGATTTACAAAGTAGTTAAATTTTGCCAGAAGCATGTGATGACGCTTGACAGGTGTGATGGCCCTCAATTAGAAAAAAAGATTATTTTCTATCCTTTTTTGTGTTTTGTTTGAAAACTAAAGAAGATGGAGAGAAACTTGAAACAGCAAATACTATCATCAATAAAAAATCAACAAAGAAGAGATTTTTGTCATAATTTCTATTATAGTCCACAATGTTGGAGAGTGTCTATTGTTGAAGAGGCACAAAGACATATGTGAGCGATATAGGTTCTTTAAAGTCTCTAATAAGTTTCTGATATGACTCCTTTCTGCAACAAGTTATTGGATGAGGGTCTCAAACTAATATATACACCATGGTAAAAGAGGCATCATCAGATTAATAAAACTTCTAAAAAACTAGTAAAAACTGTATTTTAAACATCAGTAAACTGATTGTGTTTTGTATGGTTCCTGAGAAATGTTATCAATTTTGAAAGAACATTTTATTGACTGCACTGTAAATATAAATCTTTGCATTTTGCTGGCAATGTAGAAAGTTAATGCATTGTTCTATTTATCTATTTTTGTCAAATTTTTTTTATAGTAATGTCTTTTCTCAGGGCAAAACGCTCACATTTATTTTAGCAAACCCTTATAAATCTCATATATGGCGTCATATTTGTAATGTCACTGCCAAAATATTAATTCACAACGAAGTTTTTCTTCATAGTATATAATTTTCGTAACTATAATATGATAATGTAATTGCATAGGGTTGTAATAGCGTTGACCGTGCGCACATTTTTAGACAAAATGTACTTCGGTCATCGCTTTTACATTCCAATGAATTTACAAAAAGAAGCATTCAACTCTTAAATATTATATTGTGTCGCGGATCATACATATTCGTTCAGTGTTGTTTTATTTAAATCGTGTCTCTTTGATAGAGGTAATATTTTAGAGTGTGTCTTTTCATGTTATGTTTAACTACACTGTAAAAGTTCTGCTTAGAAATTAAACACTTGTGTTACATGTTTAGATCTAAACGTGTTTAGGATTGTGTTTAATTTCTGAACACATTTCTCAGTAAGCACATAATATCTAAACATGACTTGAATAAAAACATTTGTAATGTGTTTAAAAATGAAAGTGTTTAAAAATTAAACACATATTTCTAAGCCAAACACGATTCTAAACACAATCCTAAACACATTGTACTGAGACACGTTTACATTTAAACATGTAATAAAAGTGCACAAAAGTTCTGCTTAGAAATGTGTTTAGGATCTAAACACCAATTTTACAGTGTACTGTATCGGTTTAGGGTGAAGGTTGGCGAGCCTATCAAACAGCTTAAACCCGCTGCATATTTTATACTACTATGTCAGGAACCTGTTGTATAGTGATTGTCGTTTGTGAGTGTTGTTTATATGTGTTTCTGGTTTAGTAGATATAAGAAGATGTGGTATGAGTGCCAATGAGACAACTCTCCATCCAAGTCAAAATTTATAAATGTAAACCATTATAGGTTACGGTCTTCAACACGGAGCCTTCACACCGAACAGTAAGTATAAAGGGCCCCAAAATTACTAGTGTAAAACCATTCAAACGGGAAAACCAACGGTCTAATCTATATAAAAAATTAGTACATAGATTAGACGTTTGGTTGTTCCGTTTAAATTGTTTTGCAATGGTCATTTTGGGAACCTTTATATCTTGCTGTTCGGTACTGAGAACCACGGCTCCGTGTTTAAGGCCGTTCTGTAATCTATAATTGCTAACTTTTACTTCATTCTGGCTTGGATGGAGAATTGCTCTCAATGGCACTCATACCACATATTCTTATTAATACTGCAAAATTGTGAATTTTTCAAGAAGTCGCAGAACCATGGACAGACGGACACTTCGTCACATGAGGCATCTATATACAAAGTATGAAACATAAAGCTTTTAAGTCAAGAGCTAATGCCGATGCTGCCGCCGGATCAATATTCCAAAGTTTCGCTTTCTTCAACACAAATCGCTGGCGAGACAAGAAACTATGTAACAAGTTGAAGTATTGGGCAACATTTTACAAATAAAGTTGCCAAAAACATTTTTGTGATACCAATTTTGATGCACTAGATGTTGTGACTCATTAGTTGTGCTCAAGGTCTACAATGTTGAACTAAAAATTACATTCCCAAACGTTGAAGAGCATAATTATTCCAAAATGCCAAAATTACCATGAAAGATAAAGCCCAAACTACAGATCTATGTGGATGTATAATTGAAGACTTTACCGGCTTTCTAAATAAGACACATCCTAAGACCAATTTTAGGATGGACTTAGGATCATCTTTGGACATTCTTAAGTTGTGTATTGGAGCTATCTCAGACGCCTTGGGACATTGTTAAGTTGTGTCTCGAAGCTATATCCGACGCATCTTAAATTGTTAGTATGTCCTAAACATAATCATCTTATGTGCGAAATTTTAAATCGTTAATTTTGAAAATAATTCTTTGATTAAACATTTATTAATGACGAAACCAATTAATAAAATTGTTTACGAATTCTATGATTACGTTAAAATGTTTTGAATTAAATGCATGGTGTCATATTTAATTATAAAATTATAACAAAAAGCATTGTAATTTAAACTGGAAAACAATAAGTTTTGGAATGAGAATTGAATTTGTAGTGTCATCGAATCGTGAAACGCGAAAATTGCGATATATCCTGAGTAAAGAGAGCTTCGAGAACACGACTTGGGACAAAGACGTGTCAAGAGATGATCTAAGAACATGTATAATCGTACTACTTACATTTCCTTATCTTTCTCATTTGACTCCATTTTGCGTAATAACGTTTGAATAAAAAATATCCCTTTTATATAGACCCGGCTGAAGCCCTTGCAACATCTGTTGCTGATTACATTGTACGTTTTAGAAAACTTCAAAGACTTTTCAACTTTTTTCTCACGCTCACAACTTACCCATACAAAGAGAGCCGACAGGATCAAAGACAAAGCCCTTAAATAGTATTCTGGAAAAAAAAGTGTTGTATCGTACGTTACAAGATATGCACGTCTACACGGGGTCGTAGAAAAGTCTTGATTTCAATGCATACAATGAAATATTTTCCCTATGTAACCGATTGCCTTGATTGCGAGTTAAAACATCCAGCTCGTCATATTAAAAGAAGCAAAGTAAATTTCAAATCCTTTCCATTTGTGGAAGCCGTGAAATCTGTGATGGAAATTTTCGAAGCGTACGACGCAAGACAGCAAACTATTCTATTAAACAAAAGAACTGCTTCAGCCATCCCTGCCTTTCAAATCAACCGTTGTCCTCCACATTTAACCTTCTAACCCCAAAATGAAACTGCCTCTACCTTATAAATAAAGCCCTCAACTGTATAAGCTTACGTCAAATCCATGGAGACTAAAATAAGTTATGCTTCTATCGGAAACAAATTTGCATGACAATCCAACAAACGAACGCAGAGTCATTTTTTTATTCTTTTGGTTTCTAAAAGGACAAAAAGAGTACAAAAAGTCATGTCTATCGTTTAAATTGATAAAGGGAACAGCTTGAAAAGGAGTAAATAAAGGTGGTAGGAGCGGGATCATAAAACTAAACATTTAACCATCACATTCAGTGTGACTAGGTCAATGTTTCTTATTTTCAAAATATGAAAAAAAAAAAGAAAAACTGAAAAAAAGGGATTTCTGGTTTCCATGGTAACTATGAATTATTCTCACCTTCCTACATATATACTTACGTTGTATCGGTTAGCTCTAGACTTCTCACCTCTTCTCTCCCTGACATGAAACTAGTCAATAAACGATCGTTATTGTTAAAATTTGTAAAATCAAATTAATAATTTGTTTAATCAAATGATTAATTTGTTAAATCAAATGATAAATTTGTTATATCAAATTATTAATCTGTTATATCAAATTATCACAATTTGTTATATCAAATTGATAATTTGTTATATCAAATTGATAATTTGTTATATCAAATTGATAATCTGTTATATCAATTTAATAATCTGTTATAACAAATTGTAAAAAGTAAATTGGCATGGCCCTAAAAGGCTTCCGTAGCTTCCAAAATATTGGTGAGAAATTGATTCAAAATTTGTAATGAACTGACTGATGATTACAGACGGAGACTTCGTTACAGCAATCTTAGATGACCATATCTTTTCCCGAATCAGACCACTGATACATGCAAGCTTTCAAAAATTGCTTAATTCCAAATTCTGAATTTTTTGGAGAATGGTTAATATAACTCCTAACAAGTTTGATATTTTGCGTATAGCGTTCCCGATGAAGGTAAATCAGGAAAGCGCTTTGGACGTTTAAACTCACCTTAGACATGTAAGATAGATTGGGATATTATTTTGATTTTCTATTTGGTCAAACAGCTCTTCACGTGTTATGGTACATTTGCATTCTTGGCTTTCAAAATTTACGCATAGACCGGTTCAGATGAAGACATGTCGTTAAATTGCTTTGTTTTTTTCATTCAAGTTTGAAAAAAATTCACATAGGATTGTTTAGTATAAACAATTTTTAATCAAAAACCAGTGTACATCCTAACTATGCAGACAAGATCACGCATGCCTTGTGTTGTTATTTGACGAAACATCTAACAATAGTTTTGTAGGAATATCTGGATATGCGGCAATCAGAAAAGAGTTACAGACTATTGACAAGCAGGACACCTATTTGTTTGAGAAACGAAACCAGATATTAATTGTGTAAGTTTTCTTTAAATATGAAAGCACGCTTTATCAAACTGTGTAACACTTACATGATAAAAAATTGGTACAAATGAACACTACGCTTAACGTAACGTGTTATTCCGGTCTCGGACAGGGTAGATATTATAAACTTCCCGGTATAGTGTTTAAATATAAACCCTTAACTGTAAATATACCATTATATACCATGTGTGAAACCTGAATTACTCATATATAACGGGTTACCTCTACCGTAATGTATTTTGCAGTACCGGGTACCGGGTACCGGGCACCTGTCCTAAGTCAGGAATCTGATGTTCAGTAATTGTCGTTTGTTGATGTGGTTCATAAGTGTTTCTCGTTTCTCGTTTTTATATAGAATAGACCGTTGGTTTTCCCGTTTGAATGGTTTTACACTAGTAATTTTTGGGGTCCTTTATAGCTTACTGTTCGGTGTGAGCCTAGGCTCCGTGTTGAAGACCGTACTTTGACCTATAATGGTTTACATTTATAAATTTTGACTTGGATGGAGAGTTGTCTCATTGGCACTCATACCACATCTTTTTATATCTATTTGTTTGAAATTAGGAATGTAGTATAGATATTCAGTGCGTTTCTCCATACCTTGTTTACTTCACTTAAATGCATTTTCGTTCATGTTTACATGCCATTTATACGTACTCTTGTGTTGACTTGGAAATACGCACTGAATCGTGGATTTTGAAATGGACATTCACAGTTAAAATCTAATTAAAATAAATCTCAGTTTCCCAATGCTTTTTAAACTGTCATTGATAGTTACTTCAACCTTAAAACTGCAAATTAGGAAAGCCCTTATGATAGATCAGTAGTATAAATATAACACGATATAATATTCTTAAACGATGTAAAAATGTAGTTGAAATAATTCTTTTGTTTTAATTATAATACAAAGTATGGGTTATGGAGCTTTTCTCGAAACTAATGATTGTGCAAAATTGTCAATTTTGTTTAATAATTCAGGGTAAACATTCATAAAAGAGGCCACAAGTTTTACGTAACAAACTCCCACTACAGGTTTTTTCTCATATCTCTGAAAGGTCAAAGGAAGAATGTACTTGCTGTTGCAGATTTGTTTGAGGAATTTGTTCAGCAAAATTTAAAAGGGAGAACAAGTTTTCTGTAATCAACTCCTTTTACAGTTTTCAACCCAGATCCCTAAAACTTCACAGAATGATTGCACATATGTCGAAGTAGCACCTGCTATTATGGCATTATCCATTGTTCCAGACTTAGAATTTTATTGATATTTCAGAAAAAAATCAAAACACGGTCACTTTTATTTAATGAGATTATCAACCTGTCATTACTGGGTTGTTTAAAGATTTTTTACATCTATTCTCATATATTTGAATGTTTATTATAGACCATTCTCCTTTGCTACAGAAACAAGCTGCACAACCCGGGCCCGGTGTTTAAATGTCTGGTGATGACAACATATCAACGTCACTTTCATAAATGCTATTTAAAAATATTTAATGTCCAACATAAAAATTGCCAATTTCGTGTAGTCTCTGAAATATTCAGTTAAATTCAAAATGTCGGTATTGTTAACATTGATACAAATAGAGCTTTATGTAGGATTTGACATAATATGCACTATTCCTACTTACTATAAAAGATTATGTTAGGGAGCACCCGAATTCATTTATGCTGCATGAGTTTTAAAGGAGAATGTAGACAGATAAGCATTTTCCGTAAGCGAAAAAGCAGTGTGGTAACATAGACAAACAAAAAACAAGTACACATATGGACATTACTCAAGTACATCTTTAAGGGTGCACTCGCTTTCGGTTACTCATTACGAGGTTTTCATGGAAAATGCAGACATGTTAACTTTTTCAGTAAACAAAAAGCTGTGTAATAACATTAACAAACATGTGAATAATCTATATTTCAATTATTAAAACGAAAATCGTTGTTACAGTGGAGATCACTTCTAACCTCTCATTAGAACTGTCAGAATAATCTGTCATAGAACTGTTCTAACCTGTCCTAGAACAGTTCTACCTAGAACAGTTCTACCCTAGAACTGTTCTAAGTAGAACTGTCAGAATCAGTTCTAGGTAGAACTGACTAAATCAGTTCCAGGTAGAACTGTCAGGATCAGTTCTAGGGTAGAACTGTCTAAAACTGTTCTAGGTAGAACTGTCCAAATCAGTTCTAACCGTAGAACTGTCAGCAGAACTGACTAAATCAGTCAGGAATGTAGAACAGTTCTAAATGACGTCACTGCAGTAAGGGCACTTTAGAATTTAGAAGAAAAAATCAGTTCCAATCACTTTACTATATAATAGCAGATTTTCTATATTTTTACTGATCAAACGTTACATGTACAAATATCGAAGTGGATAGAAAGGTTATCCAACTCATCGGAGAAATATTTTTATAAGATTGCATATAAACATCATTGTTTACGTTTCTTCGTTCCCCGTTTTTAACAGTCTCTTCCTAAATATAACTCTGCATTAATTCATGGAATTTTAATCGTAATTTACCTTGTTTGCCTTGGATTTACATTCATGATTTAAGATTCTGTTTTGACAAATGTTCAAACGAAAATTGTACAGTGGATGAATTATGGGATATTAATGAAAAAAGTGTTGTATAACGTAAAAAAAACTATGTACATTTGCACCATCTCGTCAATTTAGCCAGACTTATCCATAACGATTATAAATGATATCTGGGAGTCTGGAACGTCAGAAAAATATACTCGATCTGAACATGAATGAAACATTTGCCCCTGGACGTTGGGCTACAAACAAAATCAATCATTTTCTTTGCCTGCTTCAAATTATATTAACAGTATACTTTTCCAAGAAGAGAACTTCTCATACATGTACTTTTCATTTTAAAATAAAGTATATGAATCAGTCATGTGAGTGTTGGATGATGCCGCTAAATAGTTTTGTTTAAAAACAAACCATCACGAACTACTTACTTAAAAGTCACTTTAGTGACGGTTCATTATTATGGATACAGAGAGGAAATAATGGCACGCTAAATTGATGTGGACAAAATTTTTAGATATGGTATACATAGTGTTCCAAAGTTGGTGTCATCTTTATCATACGATCTGTCCTGACATAAAAATATTATTGGTTTACAATGAGGCCATATATATTTATTTGATAAAGTCATGAAAGTGTAAATATGTTCAGTTTTGGTTGATGCGGTCAAATAATTTTGTTAAAACGAATCAGTCTGATATATTGAAACTACTGAAATTTGTTTACGATTCAATATTTTGAATAAAAGAGGAAATGCTGGTACTCTAAATTGATGTGGAAATTTTTCCAATATTGCTGTCATTTGAATTATACAATCCATCGTGATATGTAACTATAAGTGATTTACTATGCGGCTATATATATATATTAAGATTTACATAATAAAGTGTAAATATGGTCAGTTTTGGTTGATGCTGTCACATATGGTCAGTTTTGGTTGATGCTGTCAAATATGGTCAGTTTTGGTTGATGCGGACAAATAACTTTGTTATATCAGTCAGTCTGAGATATCAAAACTACTGAAATTAGTTTACGATTCAAAATTTTGAATAAAAAGAGGACATGCTGGCACTATAAACTGATGCGAGCATAATTTTGTAGTCATTGTTTTCCAATATTGCTTTCATTTATATTAAACAATCCATCCTGATATAAAATATAAGTGATTCACTTTGCGGCTATTAAGATTTACATCATGTACATAATAAAGTGCAAATATGGTCAGTTTTGGTTGATGCGGACAAATAATTTTGTTATACCAGTCAGTCTGAGGTATGAAAACTACTGATATTTGTTAATGATGCAATATTTTGAATAAAAGAGGACATGCTGGCACTCTAAATTGATGCTAACGAAATTAGGTAGCATTGTGTTCCAATATTTCTATCATTTGTATTATACAATCCATCCTTGCATAAAAATATTACAGATTTACTATGCGACTATAAGAGTTACATAAAAAAGAGCAAATATGGTCAGTTTGGTTGATGCGGTCAAATATGGTCAGTTTTGGTTGATGCTGTCAAATATGGTCAGTTTTGATTGATGCAGACACATAATTTTGTTACATGAGTCAGTCTGAGATATGAAAACTACTGATATTTGTTTCTGATGCGATATTTTGAATAAAAATAGGAAATGCTGACACTCTCAATTGATGCGAAAAAAAATTGTGGTCATTGATTTCCATATTGCAGTTATTTGTATGCTACAGTCCCTCTTGACCTAAAATTATAACTGAATTACTGTGCAGCTATATAGATTTACATAAAAAAAAAGCAAATGTGGTCAGTTTTGGTTGATGCGGTCAAAAGATTTTATTACACGACTTAGTCTGAAGTATGAAAACTACTGATATTTGTTTACGATTCAATATTTTGAATAAAAGAGGATATGCTGGCACTATAAATTGATGCGAACAAAATTTTGTGGTCATTGTTTTCCAATATTGCTGTAACTTGTAGTATATTACAGTCCCTCTTGACCTAAAATTATAACTGAATTACTGTGCAGCTATATAGGTTTGCAGAAAAAGAGCAAATAATGTCAGTTTAGATTGATGCTGTCAAAAGATTTGTGTTAAACAGGTCTGTCCGATGTATGAAAACTACTCGTAAACAGATATCGCATTTGTTTACGATTCAATATTTTGAATAAAAGAGGACATGCTAGTACTATTAATTGAGTGCAAACAAAATCTTGAAGTCATTGTTTTCCAATATAATTGCTGTCATTTGTACAATACATCCTTGCCTAAAAATATAACTGGATTACTGCAGTGTGTGGCTAAATGTATATAGATTTACATGATGAAGAGCAAATATGATCAGTTTAATATTTTAAAAACATATTTATTTATAATACATGTAATAGTGGATTGGGAAACAAGTTATTACATTTGGTTAATGAGGTCAGATAATTTTGTTATGTGAAACGAGCCATCCTGACTCCCGGAATGACAAATGTAAAACAATTCAAATAATAATCCCCCTAATACTAACGGCCTTATTTATGTACAAAAATGAACGAAAACAAATACTGAATTACAGGCTCCTGACTTGGAACAGGCACATACATGCAGAATATGGTGGGGTTAAACATGTTCTCTTGATTAAAAATCTGAAATAAAACCGTCAAAATAGCAAAACTCTATATAATATTAATCGCTACATGTATTTTGTCGAAGCCTTTATATTTAGACAAAGAGTTCTTAAAACTTATAAATCAATTCTAGCCGTAGAATTAATAAATCAATTCTAGCCGTAGAATTTATAAATCAATTCTAGCCGTATAATTTATAAATCAATTCTAGCCGTAGAATTTCAATTTGTAATCAATTCCAACCGTAGAACTGACCACAAATTTGGTCAGTTCTAGGTAGAACTGTCTAAAACTGTTCAAGGGTAGAACTGTCAGGATCAGTTCTAGGTAGAACTGTCCAAATCAGTTCTAGGTAGAACTGACCAAATCAGTTCTAGGTTAGAACTGTTCTAGCTAGAACTGACTAAAGGTGTCAGGCTGACAGTTCTACGTACTGTCCTAGAACAGTTCTCCTGACAGATTCTGACAGATTTAATGAGAGGTTAGAAGTGATCTCCACTGTATACATTTTCTGTAAAAATATTGTCCACAGTTTCCTCGTCGTATATGTACAAAATGGTACCGGGTATTTGTTTGAAATTAGGAATAAGAGGGTCGGTTAAGAACAAAACATTTCGACAAAAGAGATAATTCCAGCTTTCAAAATGTGAACTTTCCTTTTCTATGTAGCAACATTCCAGCAACGCCTGCATATGGAATATTTATCGCCCATTTGATACGATATTCCAGAGCTTCCATTACAAGAATGATGAGTTTTGCTGCTAACAAGGAAGCTATTAAACCAAGAGATACAAGCGAGGAAGTTTAAATCATCCCTTCGAAAATGTTACGGACGCCGTCACGAGTTGGTTTAGTGTTATGGAATATCGGTCTCACAGATGACGACATTAACAGGCCTTCAACTGAAAATTTGAAAGCCCGTACTATGGATCGCCTTCCGAAAATACACAAAAGCCCGTTCAAATTTCGTTTCATGTGAGCTTCTAGTAGGTATTCTACGACTTATCATTCTGTACTGTCAACCAGTCCCCTTACTTCTTTTCAAAACATAGTTATTGATTTCGGTAATGAAGCATATGAAAATTGGTTGTTATGGAAGAATTACGTGCTATTGATTTTACGTTCAATTCAGTTGCCAGTTATGACTTTTCGACTCTCTACACAACACTACTATACAATCGTATCAGACTGAAGTTGTCCTATTTACATACTAGAAGTAGCTCCTTTGAGAAATCTGGTTGCAGATTTTTTGCTGCAACTCACAACACACAATAATTATCCTTTTCTAGATTTGTTTATTTCAGTTTCAAACGGGTGTACAGCATTTTACAACTAAAGAGACGATCTTTCGTTCCTGATTTTCAATTATTCCTTTTTGGTCTTTGAGGTTCCTTTGGCGCCTTCTTTCGGTGTATATATTTCACAACGTGTTCGCTATAGCCCTGTTTTCAATCCTCTTTTGGATTTCAATTAACGTGATTTACATAAACTGATCAATTAATAAGTCAGGGATTTTATTACTACAAAAACTTAAAACATTTACCAAATTCTTTCATAAATACAAAGATTCAAGAAAGATGTTTGGCTGTACCTGTAGAGTTATAATTGAGAACGGAATATCAAATCCTGAATTTAACGGTGATGTTTATAAATTTATATACGAACCATGTACACTAATGATCCTTTGAATAAGATTATTTTTAAAGGTTATCACAGTAGTAAGATATGTACTTATTGTTCTTATTGGTACTAACAATGATTTTATTTTTAAAAGATAAAATATAAATTGATAATTACTAAATATCAATTGCTATAAAGTGACAGTTATAAAACCTCAATATATTGCATCCTTTCGATACTGCTTACCTATATTCTGACAATCAATGTCGCGTGTTTCTCAGACTGTTTATAATGTCCATACACTACATCCATTAAATGTGTACTGATTGATACTTTAGTCTAAGTGATTTATTAGTTATAATTGGCTTTCAACTAGCTTTCACTAACTTCCAGTACTCAAATAAGGTGCTTTGTGTCTATTGCTTTAATGCGAGTTCCTTTGGTGTCACGCACCAAGCCTTCGAGTGCAACTGAATTTTACAGTTTGTTCTTATACCACTGTCATTGGTTAGAAAAAGGGTTGAGCGCTCACAAACATGTTTCACCCCGCTACATTCTTTATGTGCCTGTCCCATGTCTGGGCCTGTAGTGCAGTGGTTGTCGTTGGTTAATATTTGTTTTTTCGTAAATTATTTTGATAAAAATTAAGTCGTTAGATTCTTTGTTTGAATTGTTTCACATTTTTCATGTCTGGGCCTTTTACAGCTGACAATGTGGTATGGGGTTTACTCATTGTTGAAGGCCATACAGTTGCATTTAATTGTTTAGTTGTCTCAGTGGTAATAAAACACACCTCCTTATTTTATATCCTAAGTTGTAATCGATTTGTTTTGTCAATGAACGCCACATCATCAACACCAAAACGCGCAATTAACGTGCAAATAAATATCGACAAACAGTACAGAAAACACATTAAAAAGATTGCCGTTTAAAAGAAAACCTATTACAATGAAATAGGCATTTGGGATTTATTCTGGAATATAATACGTTGCTATGGGTATACATATTCAAAGCATTCTTATGGTGGTTTCGTGCTTTTGGTTTGTCAATATCCGTTTTTCTTTAAAACAGTTATATATGATATCTTTTTGGGCATACAATGTACCGGAAAAAGCTATATTTTCAATATTATATATTTATCGCTCCGCGTGTTGTGTTATGTCGTTTCATAATGCATATCATACGGAATGAACTGAACCTGTCAAATATAGACATCAGAAAAGTAAATAATATAATACTATAAACACTTTAGTGATGCAGATGCTCGTCTGTTTGTTGGTGTTGCACTGTAAGTCATGCTTACAGTTCCCGCCAACCAAAATCTTTAAAATCATAGCATAATTTGATAAACCATTTGATGCAGGTCTAGTTCGAGCCTGGCGTTATGTGTATGTGCTGTTCAAGAGTTACTTACTTATTTCAAATAAACTGTTGACACAGAGAAATGTCTTGCCTATCGGCATAAAACTCAGAAAAAGACAATCTGATGAACAGCAACATTGCTTATTAATTCAGTCACTGGACCATGATCTAGTAAGCAGGGCCAGAAAATGGTTGACAAACTGAGATGTACAGACAGTAATAAAATTTTATAAAAATATCGTTGTTTATTGTAAGTAGTTCCTTTCAATATAACTTAAGCAGAAAAACTTTAACATTAAAAATTGCTAATTAATTCAGTGTCACTGGACCATTTCCTACGGCACAGGGCCTACAAATAATCGTCAAACGAATATGTACTGGTAGTAATGCAACTTCATACAAAATAGCAATGAACTATCACAAGTAGTTCTTATCAAACTAACTTAAGCAGAAAAATTAATATTGAAAATTGCTTATTAATTCAAAGTCATGGACCATGACTTAGGGGGCAGGGCCTCAAAATAGTTGTCAAACTGATATGTACTGATAGTAAAGCAACTTCGTAGTAAATATCAATGATCTGTCACAAGAAGTTCCTATCAAACTAACTTAAGCAGAAAACTTAACAATTGTTGACACCGAAGCCGGATCCGTCGTCGCCAGAAAAGCAACCCATATGTCTCACTTTCCACGACTTTCGTCGAAGGCGAGACAAAAATTGGCTTTCCTTCCGGTTTATTATGACTGTTTTAGCATTTACATACTGGAATTTATGAGTTCTAGATCACCTCATTCCCGTGTATTTATCACCATTACAATTGTTTTTGCTTTCGGTAAATATTCATCTTAAAAGCTGGTTTTCGTTATTTGTTGCAAAGGCATTTCATTAAGTGCTATTCTTTCGTAATGCCTTATACCAACGAAATGTTTTTTATTAGATTTCAGCGACAAAACAGTACACCAAAATTTCAAAACTGAGGAAAACAATTCCTGTTCAGATTCAAGCAATGACACAATAATGTACGATAGCAAACAATATGAAAAGAATTTAATATGTGACTCAGGAAAGACGAGTACAACAATCATAAATGAGATAAAAATTGCTTCAAAATAGATATGAAAACTGAGGAGAACATGTTCGATGTTAATGTAGCAGGCACAAAATTCCGAAATGCGGTACATTTTCTTTATGTAGTACAGATTGGAAAACTGTGTTATCATCAGTTAAAGGAAGACAAATACAAAAGGAAGCTGGCATCACGTTATGATTGCAGGTGTTAAAAAAACAATCCATATTGTGTTTTTATGATACGACGCCATCAAATAAATGTTTCGAAATATAGAAGTAAAAGGAGAGGATCAAAACCGTTCGGTACAAATCTGTGCTGCAAATTTAAAGATTGTCCTGTTCAGTGTAAACTGCAGATGTATTCCACTGACGAGGTTGATATACATTTCGAAGGTAACGTTAAGCATGACTTGAGGGAACAATGGTCACGTCCTATATCAGGTAATGAAAGGAAAGACGTGATGAAAGAGTTTGAAACTGGACAAAAACCTTTTAGATTATATTTAAAGAGATTTCGACACATTCCAGACGAAGTCAAAATAGCTGGCAATTTGAGCTCAGCTGGGAAATCAACACAGGTTTTTTCGGAAGATAGCATCTGAGTCCAGAATAGACGGTGCTATGGATTCCGATGAGTGAAAAAGCTTGCTAAAAATGGCTAATGAAATGTCCTTGAAATCATTAAACACAAAAATTAAAGGATTCATACAACATATATCGTTAATTCCAAGCTATGTGATGTACTGGAATGAAAGTGGTATACGGTTATGGCATCAGTTAGCTAAAAACAATATTGTCCTTTGGAATGCCACATGGTCCATTCTTAAGACTCCATTAGATGATAGTAAATATCTCTACTATAAATTAGCTTTGGCAAGTCCGATACCAAAGGAACCGACAATACCTGTTGCATCAATGATAAGTAATAGCCATGACACTCCACAAATTCACTACTGGCTGTCAAGTTTCGTCTTGAAGAATCAAAAAACTGTTTGGTCATGGGAATGCTGCTATTCCTCGTCAGGTTAACTCGGATAGATCATTGGTGTTTTGCAAAGTGTACTCCTTGAGTTTTGTGGTGAAACTGACACGTCTAGGAGTAGTATTGAAAGATGTATATTTTTCTGGAAAAAAGGTTTTCCAGATTAGACATCTTTTCAGAAGAGCTTCATGAACACGTTGATTCCATACAAAAACTGGCTGTTCTTAGACATATGAAAAGCAGACCAAAACATCTAAAGAAGGCTACGCAGACGGTAAAAGAAAGTTGGATGAAGAAGATATCAGGAACACCTGAAAACATTAAAATCGGAAAATATCAGAAGCCCAGCATACCGGTTAATACCTTCCCTGAAAGAAAATTTAAAACCATGAAGACTAAACGTACAGCATCAAAAACAAAAACAGAACAAGTGAAACGAACAGAAATCGACAAACCAGACGATATCCAGTCGATTACTCCGGAATCGAGTGTCAAGCAAGATAACGCATTACCGAAATCTTCACAATATGTAAATGCAGAAATGGTGCAAGACATGGCAATCAATCTTTTTTCAAATGATAATATACTTGCCAATTTAGAAACAGATTTATCCAAGTCACCTTACCTGAACGAGATTAACTTCGACATAGCTTCTAAATCTTTATTAATGAACTATCTGCAATATTTCAAAGATATTCATACCGGTCTAGTATATTTGGGAACTTCGTGCTGGTTTAATGCTGTCGTACAGCTACTAGCTGATTGTAAATTCATGCAGAATATAAATGAACACTTTGTAAAAATCTGACCTTTGAGGAAGGGCTTAGGAATGTATTAGAAGTATTTCACCGTGTTGCCGTAGGAACAGCGGTTCACAGACAGCACTTGCAGAGCGCTTTAGCTGATCTCCAGAAGAAATATAGATTGATATACGTCGCCAAAATGACGCTCACGAATTTATATCCACGGCTATTTCAGACTTTATGAATGATAACTGAGGATAACAGAGATACTAATTTTATCAAGGTAAACATATTTGAGATTTTTTTTATCTGATTTAGAACAAAATTTGCTTTAAGTATATAATTTAATATGGAAGGATTGCTGTATTGATGTTATCATTTACATGTACAGGAAACATTTTTTTGCATTACCAAATCTGCAATAACATTCACACCATCCAAATGTGCGATTAGTCTGATGGAACATGGTTACTTTAAAAAAAGTTTTAAATGTAAAATGTTCAGTGAGAAGTTTCTTTATTCTAAAGTGCTTTCTACATTTTGCCATTTAAAAATTTAACAATAACAGTAACAACGCTAGCATTACAGCATGCAAAATCTCAAAAGGGCGAGACTGATCAGGTCAAGTATGTTAGTTTGATTTACAGAGATTTAGGTGTTGAGTGTACGCCTGTTCTGGTTTTTCTTCATCCAAATAATCTTGGTAGGTTTTAAGACTTGTTTGATAGAGCTTATGTGATAAATATGTTTCAGTGACCGATGTGCACATTACAATCCGCGCAGTCCGATTATATGTCTTTTATAACTACTGCTACTGAAACAAAGTAATTGCAATAGTTTATTAGTTTTCTGAGTAGTGATTCATTCAATCTTTTTATCTTTTGTCGTTTTTGTTTTCTTGCCAAATTATTGTCGGATATTTTCTTTTTTACATTTAAATTGCTTTTTGTATTCCTTGCCTATGTTTGATATATAGACATTCACAAAATTATAGTATGTTTAAATTTGGTATCATTTTTCTTAGATGAACGAAGCAACAACATGCGTAAATTGTGGTAACACTGTTGTAAAAGGCGAGAGTCACATTGATATACAGCTCAAGGTAACCGGAAGTCATGTTAAAAAAGGATCCAGTATAAGGGTGAGTAAAATTATCGTTTAAATGCGGGTCCATACATGTTAAGATAGAAACAAGGGTTTGCAAACATGACATTATAACTCATAAGTTGGACACAAACCGATAATGTCATGGAGAGAAAAAAAGACAAACGAACAAAAGACAAACAACAGTTCACAAATCACAACATATAAAACTAAAGACTGAGCAATACGAACCCCGTCAAAACCAGGGTGATCGAATGTCCCCCTGAATGCTAAGCAGATCCTGCTTCACATATGACACCCGCATGTCGGGTTACTCCTATAAATTACGTTGATAAGTAAAATCAAATGATAAAGCATTACAATCGACCGAATATGACATTTTGAAATTGAAACGTGTTTTTCACGTCAATGGATAGACAAGACTCTTACAGGAAGACTCAAAACAAGACATTGAAAACTTGCAACACACAAAAACAACACTGAAAATTCAAGCAAGAGCAACACAACCCCTTTTATTAAAAACTAGAGGGATCTCAGGTGCTCATGAAGGGTCAGCAGACCCTAACCTACAGGAGACACCCGTCGTGTTGCTCATGTAAGTACAACACTGGCGATAAGTGTAAATCGATAGGTCACCTTAGTAGCAATATACCAACTGCACCTGCATTCGGTATTCGAGACGTTCTTTTACATAAGCCTGGTTCATCAACTTTTGCTCAGACACTGGTGACGTTTTATAAAATGTGAGTAGCAGCTGCAAGCTCTTGAATACCGAATGAATTGGGAAATGTATATCCCATATGCAGGTGAAGTTGGTATATTGCTACTAAGGTGGGGGAAATTGATAATTTCAAAATTAAATTGGTCTCGTTTGTCATAGATTCTGGAACTTAGATGACCGTTTATTTCAAATTAGTATTGTTCAGTATAAATTGCCCTAAGTAAACTGGCATAACAACGGAAGTGTACAAAATTGCGCATCGAATGTTTGAAGAGCAAATTAATTCGCATTGATATGACAAAGCCGTATTACTATAGTAGTAAGGAACTAGTCATTTTCTTTCAATGGTGGGCCTCGGTAGAAGCATGTGAATTTATCTTATTTTCTCATTTCCTCATCCTGAACAAAGAAAATTCATTCGAGTGCCTCCTTTCCAAAAGCAAAAACAATCACCCCTCCTATTTCTAAATGTTTTAAAAGTAAATGCCTTCATTTTCTATTTACATTTATATCATTATCATTATCATTATCATCATTATTATTATTATTATCATTAATATTATAATTATCATTATTTTTATAATTTTCATTACCATTATTACTATAATTATTATTATCTTCATTATAATTATTATTATTTCATTATTATTATTATTATTATTCAATAAAATGTTACATCAGCAGTGGATCTACAGCTTTAAGTGGGTTCCTTGTTTGTAACTTCAGGTGAATTTATTTTGTTATGGTTTCATTGACATATTCCACACCGTCATTCTATTTTGGCTTCAGATAAAAAAAGACTTTCTTAGAAGAACACATTGAAACTTAAGACTGGGGATCTTAATAAATGAGCCGAGACGAGGAAGGCGGAAAAAAACTAACTCTTTCGTACTAAAAATTACTAATTTTTCTTGTTGTAGTGGGCGAGTCTCATGACTACGCAACTCCATGTAATAATGGATTATTATTCAAAAAATAAATGTTAGAAATGCCACCCTTGACTCCCAGATATTACCTTAAACTATTGATGTTATCATATATATGCTCAATCATTTTAAGATTAATCATGTAATGAAGTTTTTATATATAGAGAAAACCAGCAAAAATCAAGGCAATAACCTTCAAACCATCAACTCCTGATATTGTTGTTCTTCGGCGGTAGAAGGTATTGACTTACAGGAAACACATATTGAAATGAAGGTAGAAACCAAAAATGATGACACAAGAGATATAGAACAAATGACATTGAATTAAGTGTTAAACACTTAAGAATCCGTCAATCAGATACGATCTAGTCTATTCATCAGATTAGCATTGATTTTTGCTTGTTTGAAATACAGAATTTTCCAAAATCTTGTAGAAGAAATATGATACCTCTTGGTTTGAAGTGTTAAAAAATTGGATAACTCCTTTCCATTTCCAGAATTTGTCTCCTTACTTCCTCCCTACCACCCCGACCCTCCTTCACGTTTGGTGGTTATTTATCGGTCATTTGCATTTTTCCCTAGTCATGTTTTGAATTTGATTGCAAAAAAATATCCATTAGAGATGAAGTGAGTATAAGCAAACAAGAGGTCACCATTCGGCCTTTTAAAATAGGCAAATATGTTTTTCGTATATTAGCCATTAAGTAAAGATTTATACAAATTTTCAAACAAATCCGTTAAACGAACAGTAATTGACTATTTTGAGATGTCTGATTCTAAAGAATAAGGTATATTTATTTCCATTGCCAAATAAACGGTTGGTGTGGACATTAGTGCGCAGAAGCAAATGCTACATGTTTGCCATATATTTTTCTCCTTTTGGTCACTGCGTTGACATCTATTATTTGATATTTATGGTAATGTGTCTTTCCATCTAACTTTAGGATCTACTTGATGATTACTTTTCTGATGAAAAGTTGAAGAAAGATATTATGATAAAAGATGCTGTGGGGAATCTGAAATGTGGAGAAGTTTTCGTCTATCACACTGTCCTTCAGACCTAATCATTACTCTAGTTCGATACATTTACAAAAATAACAGAGTAGAGAAAGCCAGAACACCAATTATATTAGATCCACTTATCAATCTCTCCAGATATATTGAGTCGAACGAAGACAAAGTCTACCGGTTAAAGGGGATAGTTGTTCATCATGGAAACTTTCCTGCACTTGGACACTAAACATATTTAAACACAGAAGGACCATCCAAAATCATAATAAATGACAATATTTTTGACATTAGTCATGACAATTGCTATGTAACTGACAGCTATATTCTGCGGTATGAAGAAATTCCAACGTGTGATTGTTTTCCGGCAATGCTTCATCAACTTATTTTTGTCTACTTTTGTCTCAGGGGCTATTGATAGCCATTGAAAAATACATGAATTCAGAAATGCTAAGTGTGAGAAAAAGAAAAACCCTAGACCTTTATAAATCTATACAATTCACCGATAGATGTGTGTTTCATTCACAACATGCTTTAAAGATTCTTTCTGAAGGTATACATACTCTATGTCATTCTACAGCGTATGAGATGGAAACTGCCAATCTTTTACTTCCAAAGGTCTTAGAATATGTACTTGGAGAGAATGAAATATTTCTATCTAACAGCTTCGGTATTACGTACTTACAGAGTAGTAAATGTTCAACATGTGGGAATCAGGAAGCACAGGTTATCCACGTCATCATCTTTGAAAATGAAGCATCAAGCAAATCGAATGCACCATCCACTAAGTGTCCATCATGCAATGCTAGTACGTACTCAAAAATCACAGTGATTACACAGCTAGGACATACCATTATATTACAGAACAGTTTATTACCTGAGGAAATCACAACCTACCTTACTAATTGCACCTTCTTTCAACAACTGAACTCACTCCGACTAGAATGGGAAGCTTGTCTTACATCTGATGCTGTAGTTATGGTTCATGAAAATGAAAATAACAGGAAATCATACGCAATGGTTAAAGATTTCAACAAAATTGAAATTTTCAACGAAGCCAATTTCAACAAGTCTTTCAATGAAGCAAGACAACCATCAGAATCATGTTTTAGATGTCACCAACGTTACATTCAAAGAAAACTACCAAGTACACGATATCCCAGATCAGTTTTAAAAGGATATGACACAGTTTCAAACATATATCTCGAAGCAGGACATTGATTTATTAAATAATGTTGACATACCCATTAACATCGGAAATTTACAGTTAACCAAAGATCATGTTTCCAAAATTCATGGGATCCTAATTGACAGATTTGAATATTGATGCTTTTTTTTCTACAATGAAATCTACCAATCCTAACTGCTTGTTTGTCAAGTCGTCATGGTATTCCTACAATGCAGAAAACACAAATTTCTTTACTCTGAAAACAAAAGAAAACTGGTATGATAAATCATATATTGTAACTCAAGTGAATGTCAACAACTGCCACTCGATTTTGGTCGTTGTATGTCCAGCTGATAAGATCATGTATTATTTGGATCCACTTGGAGGAGAAGTTCTGAAACCTGTAGTAGACAATTTTGTTGAATATCTAACTTTCCGTTTTATCGCTGAAACAGCAACGAAGATGACAGACACATGGCAATTGTGTGATGTCATGACCACAAGACTTTACCCAAAACAAAAAAAGACATCACTTCGTGTGGAGCATTTATCAGCTTGTATGGCAAAATGTTCGTGAAACATGAATGCTTTGAAGAGTTTATTGACAGCACAAGAGTAAGACAATTAGTCCTGAAAGAAGTGGTTGATGAGTTTTACATCTAAAACGAAAACAAACCATTTGGAATTAAAGACATAATTAGAACAGATGACCTAGACAGCATTGTTCATAGCATCTGTACAGGCTATGACGTTGATCGACATGACAGCTTTCTGAAAGATCCTGTTGCCATTAAAAGAAAGTTTTAGATGGATTTGGAGAAAAATACTTCCCGGCAGAGGAGTTTCAGTTGCTAATGCTTCACTTACAGAAAAGATATTTTATTAGTAAAAGACAATTAAGTAAAATCGAAAAAATTAGTTTGTTTCCTGACGCCGAACAATTGAAATTATGTTTGAAGATTAATATGAACTATACCCTATGGTCATTGAAAACTTTTTGGCAAAAGAGATTTTGTTGGAGGTTTTATGCCGAAAGCTAAAAATGGAAAAAAGAATTAGTGAACGAAATTTGTATATCAACAGAAATTTCAACATATGATTACATCAAGACTGAAGTCAACATAGCAAGACAGGCAAGACAGAGAATGCAGACCATGTTGCACATATTTGATCTGCAATTTTCAGATGGAGAATAAGTTGCCAGGAGTTTCTTCAGATGAAGTTCAAGGAATCTTTTGAAATTTAAGATGTGACAGTAAATAATAAACTTTATTATGCTTCACTTTAAAATGACAGATTTTAATTCGCCAATACGAGAGACAATTACTGTATCCTATGGCTCAGCGGGAGACAATTTTTTTAATGTCACCCTCTCGTGCAAACAAATCAAAATCGATAATTCATTAATAATGTTTAAGACAATAGTTAAGCTCTACCTTTTTGCCTGATAATTTTTAATAGACTATCAAAATAAAAGAGCCATTTTGCTGTACTATTGTAATTTTTATAATAATGGTGACGTTGTTAATATCATGAACTTCATAGTTAATAAATTTCAATTTATAACTTAAAAGACAAAAATTGCATAATAAATTCAATAACACATAGCTGAGAGGGTGTTAGAGCAGGTTGTTACCCCTTGAATAAACATTGGCTTTGTCCCAGTTGATAACGTTTAATTGGGCAAACAATCTGCTCAATTACTCTCTCAGCTAAGTGCGATTATAGAATTACAAAGATGACACGGACGCATATGGTGGAAGTAGTATTTAACATTTATTCAATATAAAGAAGATGACATGTTTTGATGTCATGTTGTTATCGATAACATGAATGTAGAATGAAGTATCACATGTATCATGGCATCTGTTTTCGAAATCATAAGTTTTGCATGTTTTATGTGATCAATATTTCTTCACTCAATTCAAAGCAATTTTTGTTTTACATTTTCTTATGACATATGATTTGATTTTTTAAAAACATTTATCCTGAATGCCCTTTTCTTCATCACATTTTGCACTTCCTTTTTTGTCTCTATGTTGTCATTTTATAACTTTGTTATGCATAACATATGATATCTTTCTAAGATTATCATTTAAAATAATGGCACAAAATGTTCAAGGCATTTTGTTCAGATTTATATGATTCATTATCATTTGGATATGATTGGCATTCTTCTGTAATTCATATTATGTAATAGGTGAGACTTGCAACAGCTTCATATCTTTTAGTCATAGACTTTGTTATTTCCATTTTTTGTTTATCATTCAACAACAAATTGTAACGCTGTAATATTTAACTGTTACATGTATATATATTTTTATGAAAATAATAGTTGACAAATGATAACTATTACAATTGTCTAAGGTATTGTTTCCTTATCCTTGGGACATGATAGTTTATCTCCAGATATTCATAACATTCAATCACTTGTGGTAGTTAACATATAAATTTGATATTTCATGTCATTGGTTAATGGATGTTTTGTATGCTGAGTGATGATGACATGATGACAGTGTTGTTTGTTTTATTGTTTGTTATTTTTTTTTAGTTTGTTATTGTTTTTTTTTTATATATAGGGATTGTTGTAGATACAGCATCGATATTTCATTGCATGCCATTGATATTTGATTGTATATTCTTTAATTACTACACTACCAAGAATTTACCCACGTTTTCTTGGTACATTTCTACCCTCTTACATATCAGTACTGTTCGGCAAGACTAAAAACTTATAATGTTATACTAATTCAGTACTGTTCAGTATTAAACAATAACTGTACAGTTATTAATTCTATAAATTCAATACTGATTTTTTCAGCACTGTTTCAGTACTGATTTTGTCAGTACTGATTTAGTCAGTACTGTTTCAGTACTGATTTTGACAGTACTGATTTTGTCAGTAATGTTTCATTACTGTTAGTGTTCCAATTTTATTAGTACTGTTTTTGTACTGATTTTTTCATTTACTTTTTAAGTAAACACTTACTTTTAAGTGCTCACCTTATCCATATCAAAAATAGTTGGTTTCTTTTGTATAGCTGTAGCAGTTGATTTGATGTGGTTAATTTTTTAATTTTAATGTATACTGTTTCAAAAATATCGGGAACTAAAACTGATAAACTAGGTAAGTATAGTATGGAATATTGTGACATGGTGATGACTCTTTTTTATTTTTTTATATTTTGTATCTTATATAGACATCTCTGATTCACTGTTGGCCTCTATCATCAGAGAAATTTGGACACATGTGCATCTGTTTGAGTACAATTGGTATCCAAATAAAGGTTTGATATTTCTGTGTCAATATAGCTAGTATTCTTGTTTAGCTTGTTATATATCAACACTTGTTGTTTTTCTTTTCGCCTATGACAACCTGCTGAGCAGGACTCGAAGCCACGTGAAAATGACTGAGGAAAAGTATCAAGCTTACTTACATCTATTGAAAAACTAATTAAGTAAAGGAAAAAAACAACAGAAATGTAGCACAATAAGCAGGTAATCGGATTTTCTCATGGGATTTGTTTTCCCTTAAGGAGCGCCTGATTTCACTCCCGGTTTTTGGTGGAGTTCGTGTTGTTTTTATTTATTTTAACTATTGTTGTAAATACCCCTTGGTTTTATGAGGCTATGTTTACTCCTTGGTTTTGATTGTTATTGTCTTTCTGTGTATAAATATTGTAAAAAAAAATACGCGGTCAATACCAGAAAGATTCACATTGGGGTTCGAGGCTGACATTATACAGTAGCAATGTGTATAAAACCCGACAATTTATACATAACTAACAAGAGAATGTTCATTTTGGTATTTTGCTTTTGCTTAAAACATGTTGCCTTTAATATGATGGTATGTCAAGCAATGTATTAACATATGAAAATGTCTCATTTACTTTTTTATCATATTAAATTGGAATTTCTCTTATTTATCATAACCATTGTTTTAATATAATAATCTTTATTGTCATATGAACATATAAAGTTTGTGATTAAAATGTCAATCATTTTCATGCCGATAATTTGTAAAGCTGCAAATGATTTTTACTTCATATTTTCCTTTCAAAGAAAGAGTACTTGAAATACTGGGAGGATTATTATGAGAAATTTAAGAAAATGCCTGTACAAAGTCAGGAATATGACGGCTGTTTTCCAGTCGTTCTGTTATTTGATGTGGTTGAGCGTTTGGTTTTGCCAGATGTTAATGAACTTTCCCTTTATGGTTCATAAATAAAACAATCAAAGAAACACTTTATTTTGCTTGTATCATGTTTTATTGCTCCCTTCCCCAAATTCAATTCAGTCTCACATATGATGTTTCTTGCTTCATGTAGATTGGTTATTCCAGATGACACTCTAGTTCTAATATGAGCTCCTAATAAGCATCCATTGTTTGTTTTGGTACTTGTACGACACTCGGGATTACATGCTTCATGATTAAACGTTATCTTTTCTTCTGATGAGTGCCATATTAATACATTCTTTTGTATAGGTCTTTAACTTTCAAATCGAATGTTCGCATTTCAGCTCCTGTCTCCTATGCTGTTAATCATTCTGTGGAAAGAAAATGAAATACATTTATGAAGGCTATTATAAACTGTCTTATGTTTCCTTATTTCTGTGTTATGTTAATAGAAAAAAATGCACATCTATTAAAGGGATTGGTCATTAAAATGTACATATTACTTTATATACTGGACTTCTCATATATATATATATATATATATATATATATATATATATATATATATATATATATATACAAGTCTAAATTGAAAACAACGCTCAAATCTATGATTGCGTTGGATAAAACCGCAATTTTATACGTGTGCATGCAAAACAAATTTATTGTTAGAGGGTCTAAATACAGCACAAACAACATTTTCCAAAAGACCAAAAAAGTGAAAAGTGTATTTTAACAAAACGCATTTGACTAACAGGTCGAACAACTAATTTTCTTAAACCCTGCTGACTGCCATTGGCGATTGCCAAATAAACGGATCACCGATGTAATAAATGGATCTTAAATTAAAATTTAATACTAAACAGAAAACAATAAACTTGCGGAAAAGATGATATACCGCAAACAAAAGGTGCAAAGGTTTTTGTACACCATATCCGGATTTCGACAATTAATGTCTCTTCAGTGATGTTAGGAATCGAAACGGTATTTGGAAAGCCATACAATTTACCTCAATTTAGGATAGACTCTCTAATTTTGAGGAGTCAAAATAGGATGAACGGATCATATAAACCCGAAGGCAAATATAATACAAGCCCAAACGAAAAAATATAAACAAGTCTAAATTGAAAACAACGTTCAAACCTATGATTGCGTTGGATAAAACCGCAATTTTATACGTGTGCATGCAAAACAAATTTCTGGTTACAGGGTCTAAATACTGCACAAACAACATTTTCCAAAAGACCAAAAAGTGAAAAAGTATATTTTAACAAAACGCATTTGACTAACAGGTCGAACAACAAATGTTCTTAAACCCTGCTCTATATATATATATAATAAAAAAAAAATGAAAATATCCCGAAAGCATTGTGTTTGCCAGTGGCAGATATTTCATGAACATGTAGCTTTAACCATCAGTCCATTTATGTGCTCTTTATAGTCAGGTCCGTGAAACTTTGGCAACCCCCGCCCTTAAAAACAACAACAACAAAATGACATTTAGATATACATATTACTATATATATAAAAGTACATTCATGTTTAATAGATTGAAGTGGAAATTCAATTTAATAGATTATTGAAAGTACATATGTAGCACTCAGAAATGTGTCCATCCCCCAAAACGTGTCCGATTCCCCCAAACGTGTCCATGTGACGTCAATGATCTGTAAAACATGTGTAGTTGCTAAAGGGCGTCAAAACGTGTTCTGTTTATAAACGTTAAATTGTGCCCATTTAAAAAAAAAAGGCCAAACGTTCATATGAAACTGCGATGTTTCCTTTTTAAAGGCACAGAAACCACTTCTACGGGAAGCCGGTCGTGCAATACCCATATACATTTTAAAGACATTTAGGCATTACCAAATAATATTAGTACAATATAATTGACTTAGTAAATGATGCTTTAAACTAAACAAACCTAAATAATTGCAATGTTTGTCTTTTTTAATAAGTTCCACAATTTACCAGGTGAAATAAGTTCTGGGTTTGTGAAATTTGTTCCTTACCTAGTGAAATAAGTTCCGGGTTTGTGAGATTTATTCCTTACCTGGTGAAATAAGTTTCTTGTCTGTGAAATATGTTCCACTGGTTATACAAGATATCTTTTATACTGAGCATTGTTATCAGTGAGTTTAAAGTTATCATTCAAGTACATTATAAAAGCATGTATTATATTGATAATGTAATAAATAAAAAGTTTAAACATCCAATATGGATCCTGTGGAGTATAGCAAAATGTTTAATTACATATCCATAAAAAAATACCCAAATGACAATAATTTAATGAGGCAGAAAAGCGAAGAATAAGAAAAATCCATCAGATTAGATCAGATTATAGATGAATCATTCCTTTATGAATATTGCAATTCAACATATGTTACCTCATATCAGAATTTGAGTATTAAATTTGTCAGGTACAACTATAGAATGCTTTGCTTGATATAAAGTTGATGCATCATGTTAATCTATAACACCCGGAACTTATTTAACATTTAGTAAAAGAATTAGTTCCGGAACAAATATTACAGTGCTGGAACATATTTCCTAATAATATATATTCCCGGTATAAATTTTCTGTGATATAAATTCCGGTGGAACATATTTCCTGTGAAACCGGAACAATTTTTTTGTCACAAAAAATATTCTTAATAGCAAAAAAATTCCGATATTACTTGAAACTATGAGCAGGGTCAGGAACAAACTTCTAATGTTTGTTTTGAGGTTTATTGACTATTTATACTAGACATGCTATATGAGAGAAATAGAAATAAAAGAAAATTATAAATTTAAAAGACGAAAAAACTGTTGGCATTTTAAAAGATTATTCTTAATTATATGTTTTCTACAAGAATTGTAAAACAAGTATAAACATACATATACGATGATCATAAAACATAAAGACATTTATATGTCAACGTACGAACGGTCTCCCACAAAAGATTATGTCAATCCAGTATGTGAAGCTTTTAAGGGTAAGTATGATAAGGGCCTTATTCGTCATCCAACATTAAATGGTAACGTAAATAAATATGAAGATATGTACAAGTAAAAAATAACAAAAGATACAGTATCAAGCTGTATGCTTAATAAAAGTTTGGTCAAATTTGTTGATTCTCTTATGTTGATGGCATCATAATGAACTTAAAATAGCTTTGCAGAACTTATCACCTTCTTTATAAACAACGACGTCCATTATAATTTGAAAAAGAATGGCGGCGAAACTACTCGGTTTTGAATTTCAGGCGCTTACAATAGGTCTTATATAACAAATTACCCGTCTCACGACTCTGAGTATTTTTCATCAAAAAATATAATCATGAAGTCCAATAAAACCAAATAATCTGAAAAAAAAGAAACATTTAATTGTAAAGATACTCATTATTCAAATATAGAAAAAAAGGCGTGGGGCATTCCACATTGCAGTCCAACTACAATGAATAGACAAAATCTTCATCGACAACATAAATAACCATACATATATGTGAAACTTTACATTTTAAGGATAATTTTTGAAAAGATGTGAGATACCGTTGGAAATATATTAATTGTGTTCTTATATGTTTAAATATTACTACGTTTCACTCTCTACACTTTTCGATGCCTATTATGAATGAAAAACTTTCAGGTGGAAGCGGCCATACTTTTCTAACACAAATAAATAAGTAAACAACCAAAGAAAAAGTCAACGAACAATTCCGATATCTGTTTGAAAAAAAAAATAATCGATAAAAAGACAGTACCCTCCATTTCCAGTGTTAATACTTTCCCAAAAGATATTTGTAAATCTATAGAATTGTATAAGCCTTTTATAATTTTTGTAATCCACTACAATTTACATATAATTCTGAATGAATTAAACTACAAAGAGAAAACATTTTCCACTTTCATCAGCTATGAGACGGCTAGCTTTTTAGAAAATACAAATATCATCATATTAAAGGCAACATGTTTTAAGCAAAGGCAAAATACCAAAATGAACATTATCTTGTTAGATATGTATACATTGTCGGGTTTTATACACACTGATATTGTATAATGTCAGCCTCGAACGTTCAAGCGTTTTTAACTGGAAATATTCTGGCGAATAACAATTATCGGACACATTTTGGGGATGTGAAAAAAAGAAACAAATACTCTCCATTGCTTGTAAATGAAAAAAAAAAAGAGAAATGAAAATATGTCAGAGACATCCATCTTCACAATATAAAAATAAGATGACTGTGGTATGATTTTTACCATAAGACAATTCTCCACCAGAGACCAAATGACATAGAAGGAAACAAATATGTCCCTGTACGTCCTACTACAATGAACAAACGCCATATCGCATAGTAAGCTTAAAAAAATCCCGAAGTAACAAAAATGTTATTGTAACGGTCAAAATAGGAACAATAAAGGTATCCGCACAAGTGGGATTGGGGCAGAAGGGAAAGAAGTGGGAAGCGGGAAAAAATTACTGGGTGACAAAAAAAAAAAAAAAAAAAAAAAAAACAGGATTTGAGGAAATGAGCACACACGTGTGTCGGTCGGATCCAGACCCTCCCCTGGATCCGCCGCTGGGTGTATCCCCTTTTTCCCCAATCATAAGTTCATAAATATTCAGGTTGATCATTCAAGTATTGAAACTATTTCATAAAGTGTGGTCAAGTAGTAATAATATATATATATATGAATATTCAAAACAACCCACGATTTAACGTCTCCATTATAGGCATTAATATTTGACCAATGGCAATCATTTACAGAAAGTTCTGTAACGCGTATTCTCCCACTTAGGCTGAATTAGCCACACGACAATTTTCTTAGCTGGTCGACTTTTAAATACTTACCATACTTTTTGTCCAGAAGAAATTATAAAAACAACAGTAAATATATCTTTCCCTTTCTTTTGTTTTGAACTGTGGAAAATCTCAGTGCAAAACATAACGTAAACAATGAATGACGTAACGTCTTTAATCCAATCATATAAACGTTTTACGATAGGCAATTATATATGTTCCACATTGAAGCGCTTTTGTGATTACGATAATAATAGTTCCACCAGACACTTGCAGACAGTCTTAAAATTACAGAAACAGACGATTGCCACGACAAGTCAGAGATTGAGGGTCCTTTTCGAATCATCTATGGATTGCTGCTATTCATGTATGTTTTACGATCACCAATATTATAATCGAAACATTGAACGGATTTTTATTCTAAGAAATCATTTTCACGATGTCTTCTTTCATCACACTTTTACCCGTTTTATTTTGTAAACATCCTGATTCATAAATTTTTGTCTTCTATTTTGAAAAAAAAAAAAAAAAAAAAAACTAGGCCTATTTCAATGCACGTTTTTGAGTGCTAAGCCAATAATTATTTTTTGGAACACAAATAAGTCACACTTCATGTAATTAAGAAAATATATTCAATATGCAAGTCTGATAGAGATTACTCAAAGGAGAAGACTTTTATGTCTCCATGTACATGGAATATTTGTATTAACTTTTACAGGAGCCCTTCGGGCTTCATCACAAAAAGAATAGAATGAATGATTTTTCCTGTCATCTTGATTTTATAACTGAAGTTATTTAAGTCTTAAGGTTGTGCACAGACAGTATAAAATTACCTTGCCTTTTTGTTTCAGTTAACGTCAGACATTTAACTAAAAGAGAATAATTACTCCAGTCAAATTCACAGCTGTATTCACCAAAATTACTTTTTCAAACAAACACGATAAGTGTGTGTACATTTTGTTAACATGCATGTTGACATTGGTGTGTAGGACAAAAAATTTCTATGTCAAAAAATGTCTTTCCTTTGGAATTTTGTTCAAACGGGGTTTCATAAGGGGAAACCGAACGTTAGACTTACACACATTTTTTTTTAGCTTATCATCTTTTATACTTCTGTAGATTATTTTTAATCTTAGTTTTTTTCTTCTGTTTTGACAGATAAAATATCTGACATCTTCACAAAATGTTCAACATATTTCTTTTAAGACGGCTAATTTGGGTTATATTTTTCACTATTTTCTTTTATAATAAAATACATACTTAAGAGACATCAATTTCTGCTAGTCCTATAACATATGACTTCTCATTCTTATTGAAGTTTGAACGTTTTTATACTGATATTTTAATTTTATTTTTATTTAATGCTCGGGTGGCACATTGGTAGCTAAAAAAAATAAAAAATAAAAATAAATAAATAGTAAAATAAGTAAAGAGAACATATCAGAAATAAATAGAATTGGTAAATAATGCACCCGAGGTCATATGTTATAGGACTACAATTTCTGCCTCCAACGCCAAGTAAGAAAAGATCAAGAAACAGAAAACATACAATTTTCCAATTTCCTTTATTCACGATATTCCAGAATGGTAGGCTTTCATATCAGTCCCAGTGTTGTCTTTGTAAAGTAAAAAGAATCAACAATGGTCGTTTCTATAGGCTTGCTTTCCTACTGTGTTGAGGCCTTTCATAGCTGGCTATACCGACGGTATGGGGGTTTTACTCATTTTTGAAGGACATACGATTGCGTATAATTGCTTACTATGCATCAACTTCATTTGAACTTGGGTGGATAGTTGTCTCATTGGCAATCATTCCACATCTCCCTATTTCTGATGAAGTGGATATTATAGCAATTATAGGCGATTGTACAGCCTTCAACAATGAGAAAAACCCATACTGTATAGTCGGTTACAAAAGGCCCCGACATGAAATAAACGAAACAATTCAATTGCGAAAAATAACGGACTAATTTATAACAAATCAATTTAAGAATGTCAGAGTGCAGCCCATAAACAAAACATGGAAATTTGCCAACCCAGACTTGGGCGCTAAAATTCTTCTCCAAATCGTAATTAGATCAGTTTTCAAGTAGGTAAATCATACATTATTCAATTCTTTATTCATTTTTCTCCATGTATAATATGAACCTTGTATTCACGTTATAAAACCTGTAGCAATGCATGTATATTGTACACATTTTGTTATGGTTGACCTATACTTGACTAATTACTGGACTTTAAACAAAATATAACATTGAAATCTTAGCAGTGCTATTATGCACTTTTCCCTTTTCAGATACAAGTTGGCAAAGATATATATCACATGCATTGGAAGAGCAGTGAAAAATAACATTGAAGCAGACTGAGGAAAACTGTGATTAAAACATCAAATTGAGAGAGAGAAAAAAACATTTTGTAGCTCTTTCATGCTGTTCATTCATAAGATTACTTTTTATTGTACTTGCAATGGAAGCTATTGCAGTAGATAAAAGAGAAAAAAATGCCTGTACCATGTCAGGAATATGATAGTTGTTATCCATTCGTTTGATGTGTTTGAACTTTTGATTTTGCCATTTGATTGAGGACTTTCCTTTTTGAATTTTCCTCGGAGTTCAGTATTTTTGTGATTTTACTTTTTAAACATTTGAGATCTTCATCTTATTTTATTCAGTAAGAAAACAAATCAGTTTTGATGAGCAAAACGTGTATTTAAATGGTCAGCAAATATAGCTACCTGACCACAATTGTCAGGAATAATGTAAGAATAGTAATCATGTTACTTAGTACTATGATTGAAATATTTTAGAATTGGACCCACCGGATTCAAACTTAAGACTGGAAAAGTGGTTGTATTCTAATTATTCCCTAAGCGCACAGCAATGGACAAGAAAAACATAGACTGTTCAGTCTGAAGGTACCTGTCCCGGTAGGGTGACATGTCTTCTAGCAGATTTTCTCCTTGTGGTGAACTAGCATGTTAAATATTCAGTTCAGTGCATTATTGGTCTAGTACAAAAAAATGGTTATTATTTATACTCAGTATCATGTCTCCGTCCTAATTATGCACTTAACTTGCCACTGAATGACAAAACATCCATCCATCCATCTTCCCAAAAGCAATATACCCAGTTGCAATTTTCAAGTCTTTTTAAATATGATTCGATTTGACCCGAGCAAGACACAGATAATATGGTATTGTCAATATAAAACATATATTAATAAGATCTTAACTGAAAACATTAACCATGATATCAATTGACCACACAAGATGCAATTTTGACAATAAATGTGTATTTAAGTGATGCATAAAGCTAAAATAACTGTTGAAGAGCTGGACTTAAAGCAAAGCCAAATCAGAACAAGAAATCAGCGATATATAAAAAAAAAAACATAACAAAATCATAAACATGTCACAATATAGAGAAAGAATGGAAACGGGGAATGTGTCAAAGAGACAACAATTAACCCAACCCAAATGTACAAAACAACCCAAGACCACCAATACCTTGTTATCAATACATAATTACCTAGTTATTTAGTTTTTCAGCTCCTAGTATTTCTACATTGGCCTCACTGTATGTAAACATTGTAACTAATTGTAAGAAAAATAAACAAAAGTATACCTAACAGATAAACAACTTAAACATGCCAAGGAAACCTCTCTCGAAACTCTGGTGGACCTCCTACGGCATCCATTAGTAGTTAAAGATTTGATTTCATTCAACAAATTAATTTATGACCTGCATGTACGTGTCGCTTAGAACACGCCCATATACCAAATGGTAAATATTATTCATCCGTTTAATTTGCTCTATGGAATGTTTACAAAATTTCAACGGAGGCAATTGCTTGGCATGGAAGAAAGGAAAAAACATTCACAATTGAATGTCTAACATTTTTTTTCTCTTTTAATTAATTAAAAAAATAAAAAAATAAAAATCTTTCAACTCTAGAGCTCCTTAGATAAATATATTCCTGTGGAACAACCCCTCCCCCCTTTTTTGCGCTCCTCATTTTCAACCCTCGAATTAAGCTTTCCAATCTAATTAAAATTAAAACCCTGCTTTCTAACCGATCTATTCATGTACCGGACCAGCAACTCTCTTTATTTAAAAAGAAAATCTACAGTGCCGTTATACACATGCATGTTGTCTGCTTTTAGTCCCCGCCCGAAAAGAAAGAAATAGCCTAACTCCAAGATAATATATTCCTGCATCACGTGATTTTTACCTCGTGCAGCTTACATTAGAATAAATACCGAATATAGAAAGTGAAACTACAATTCAAAACATTAAGTCTGAAGGCACATAGAAGAAAAAGAAGGTTGTATTTTTTTTGGCAAAGGGTGCCGGGGTAACCCTCTCTGTGTTCAAATATATACATGAAATATTTGCCACTGCACCTTGTCTGTTCTATGAATTCTTACCCTGAGTTTACTATCTATTATATGCCAAGAAATTCTCGCTCTAAACTCCGGTGGACCCTCTACGGCACCCATTAGTAGTTAAAGATTTGATTTCATTCAACAAATTAATTTATGACCTGCATGTACGTGTCGCTTAGAACACGGCCAACTACCAAATTGTCAATATTAATCATCCGTGTAATTTGCTCTATGGGATGTTTGCAAAATTTCAACAGAGGCAATTGATTGGCATGGAAAGGATATTTGTTTAAATGAACACAGTGATTTATTAATGCGTGCACTGAAAAGTAAGTATATACTTTTAAAAACAGTAATGAAAAATTCAAAAACAGTACTGACTAAACTAGTATTATACTGAAACAGTACTTACAAAATCAGTACTTAAAACAGTACTGACTAAATCAGTACTGAAACAGTAATGACTAAATCAGTACTGAAACAGTACTGAAAAAATCAGTACTGAAACAGTACTGACGAAATCAGTACTGTAACAGTACTGGTGAAATCAGTACTGAAACAGTACTGACGAAATCAGTACTGAATTTATAGAATTAGTAACTGTACAGTTATTGTTTAATACTGAACAGTACTGAAATAATAGAAAGTACTGACTAAACTAGTATTATACTGAAACAGTACTTACAAAATCAGTACTGAAACAGTACTGACTAAATCAGTACTGAAACAGTACTGACAAAATCAGTACTGAAACAGTACTGACTAAATCAGTACTGAAACAGTACTGAAAAAATCAGTACTGAAACAGTATTGACGAAATCAGTACTGTAACAGTACTGGTGAAATCAGTACTGAAACAGTACTGACGAAATCAGTACTGAAACAGTACTGAAAAAATCAGTACTGAATTTATAGAATCAGTAACTGTACAGTTATTGTTTAATACTGAACAGTACTGAAATAATAGAAAGTATAACATTATAAGTTTTAGTCTTGCCGAACAGTACTGATATGTAAGAGGGTAGAAATGTACCAAAAAAACGTGCCGGGTAAATTCTTGGTAGTGTAGAATATTTAAAGCATTTTGAAGCTGCCATGTTGTATGCGTTTTGTTGATGTTTATTTATGTTGCTTTTATGAAGGTAGGCCTTTGTTGTGATTTATGTGTGTGAGTGCAATGTGATGATGAATTATGCTTGTGATGGTTATAGATTGAGTTGATGCTTATTTACTTCATGCAATAATTGTTTTAGTCCTAAAATTGTATACAAAAATTATGCCATACTGAATATTTTATTTTGAATTCCATCTTTTTCATATTATGTCTGGTGGCTTTTCTATGTACTTTCTTCAATATGCACGTGGTATTTGTTGCCTCTGATTCATTTAGGTATGATTGAAATTACATCTTATCAAAGCATTTAATTGTGATTAATGATGCTTTTATTGATGGCTTATTGACAAGGTCTCTATTTACATGTAATTGTGATGTCATGTTTGGAAATGTTGCACTTGTATTATTTCTCATTGTACCTTCTGGCTCCGATCCCATCTGATACAGGTTGCTGTACAATCACACTGGTTTGCAATAACAAATTGTTATTGAGCACAACGAAAAATTCTTGTACACAAGATATATGACAGCCTTTTTTTGTGTCAATGTAATATTAAAGATGTATTCTGGTTCAATTATTCAGCATTATATCATGCAAATAGTAAAGTCGTTATTTCGTAACAGTTATTGTGAATGCTATTTGCCAATGACATGTAATGTATGATATAAGACTCTATGCAATAGCATGTTACATATATAAGACTTTATATTAAGAAATGGGGATATCTCATGTGAAATGCAAGGTTCAGTACATTTCTTAAATAAATGAATATTATAAAAATTTTGACTTTTTCATTCATTTATTTGTGTTTTACGCCACTTGCAGCACTATTATGTCCAGAAAGAACCACCAACCCTGTCTTGTGCTGACAAACTCCTGAGGGTCTAGGGCATAAGTGCTATGGGCCATTTTAGAGGCAATGCCTACCTCTACCTCTAGTATAATTGCCCACGTGGAGAATCTCTTAGTTTGGCCAGCCGGCAATAGTGGTAGTGGACTGTGACATACCGGGTACAGCCCTACCCTATGGTGACAAACTTCTAAGGGTCTAGGGCATAAGTGCTATGAGCCATTTTAGAGGCAATGCCTACCTCTACCTCTAGTATAATTGCCCACGTGGAGAATCTCTTAGTTTGGCCAGCCGGCAATAGTGGTAGTGGACTATGTGACATACCGGGTACCCCCATACCTTATGGTGACAAACTTCTAAGGGTCTAGGTCATAAGTGCTATGGGCCATTTTAGTGGCAATGCCTATCTCAACCTCTTGTATAATTGCCCACGTTGAGAATCTCTTAGTTTGGCCAGCCGTCAATAGTAAAGTTGGAATATGTGACATATCGGGTACCCCCCTCACCCTATGCTGACAAACTCCTGAGGGTCTAGTGCATAAGTGCTACGGGCCATTTTAGAGGCAATGCCTACCTCTACCTCTTGTATGGTGACCCACGTGGAGAATCTCTTAGTTTGGCCAGCCGGCAATAGTGGTATTGAACTATGTGACATACCGAGTACCCCCTACCCTATGCTGACAAACTCCTGAGGGTCTAGGGCATAAGTGCAATGGGCCATTTTAGAGGCAATGCCTACCTCTACTTCTTGTATAATGGCCCACGTGGAGAATCTCTTAGTTTGGCCAGCCGTCAATAGTAAAGTCGGAATGTGTGACATATCGGGTACCCCTCACCCTATGCTGACAAACTGCTGAGGGTCTAGGGCATAAGTGCTATGAGCAATTTTAGAGGCAATGCCTACCTCTACCTCTGGTATAATGGCCTACGTGAAGAATCGCTTAGCTTTGCCAGCCGGCAATAGTGGTATTGGACTATGTGACATACCGGGTACCCCCCTACCCTATGCTGACAAACTCCTAAGGGTCTAGGGCATGAGTGCTATTGGCTGTTAATGTTGAGTTTAAAGACTCTGTTTGATCTCCGTAGTTTTGAAAAATGATATGTCATTGAAATAGTAACTGATAGTTTGTATTTTTATGTTTTCTTTCATTAATTGTAAATCGTCTTGTTTGTCCGATCTGCATTAAATGGAAGAAATACGATTGTATTTACGGCATGTAGTATTTTTGAGATGGGACTATATTTGTAAATATTTAAATACTTCGAGAAGTTAGAGATACTTATTTATCAGAAACGTATTTTTATGGATTGTTTGAGTGACTGTCTCACTTTCAAGAAGCATATGCATATTTCATCGCTTTTATTCAATTTCTTTATTTACATTAATCGTTAAATTTCTATTTTTAATCATTCTGTTATATATAATTGTTTCAGTTTACATCATTTCACTTATCACATAATGTTGATGAATCATTGCTTTGTTTTATGTGTATGACGGCATAATCCTTTTTATTTACTTTCATTTAAATGGTGTTAAAAGACGCGGACCTTGCAGAAGTCACATATTGATTTAAGATTTTATATTGCTATAAATAGCAGAACCATATTGGATATTACCGCAAAAAGTTTTTATTGTCATAATATATTAATTACCCACACCACTTCATCGAACGCGGTCTCATGTCATGAATATTATTGACGGCTGGCCTCATGAATATTACCACTGGCTAGTTTCACACTAGTTAATATTTAGTGTATTGTACTTACGGGCCCTGTAATTAGGTCGCAACCATTTGATATGAATTTGGGAAGGGATTTTGAAAATGAATAAATTGGCCTGGTAAGAACTCAAAAAAACTTTGCACAATACAGAAAAATGAATATTCTGCAACATAAAATGCAGGGAACACATTTGTACAAAAGGAAAAATAAATTGACGCGCGACTGATCCACAGAATAAAGATAAGTATGTGCATCAACAAATAAAAATAAACATTCAATCCGGAAAAATTATCCTGCCCCTTCCTCTCCTCCAGAATATCAAATGATCGCCTTATTAGCAAAATGAAAATATCTGTCCTGTATCCAACCTTATGACATCCGCACAAATAAACAAAACCATCATGAAAATCAGAAATACGAAAATAAATGTTAGCAAACAACTAATTAAATACCGAAATATGAATATGGCTGCCGGTGAGACAAGCATCAATATCAGACCAAACGACACCACACAGCCATCAACATAAATCTAAACATGTAGAAAGTGATAAAGGCCCTGGATAAAAAAACGTGAAATAATTAAAAGGAAAAATAACATCCTGATTTAAGTTAATAACATTAAATCCAAAACAATAATGACGACAGGCAAAAGAGAAGATCACTCGACCAACCACTAAAGGAAAAATAAATAATTTTGAAAGCTCTAAACACTCTGCCTCTTGTCAACGTATATTAACTTAACGCAAGGTGCTTTTGGGATATGCATTGTGTGGGAAGTTTTGCTCATGTGCTTGAAATAACACAAAAACACCATGATATTCCGTAATGTTCTGAAGCTCTTCCGAAAGAAAAGTATCTTGCTACTCTTCGTGTCATACTGACTTTGAAACGAAAACCAGTCAGGTCCGGGTACAGGATATTTTGCTTTGAAGACTACTCGAACCGTCTATACAGAGACAACTCGGAACGGCCCACATACACTGGCTAATATATTGTTGTATTATTTCATCGATTTGAAGACATATATTCAAGTTCAAGTTAATAGAGACAGCACAGTCCGTATGACCTTCAACAATGATCAAAACCTATAAGGTACCGTATGGTACATGTAGGCTATTAAAGGCCAAAACATGACAAAATGTGAAACATTCAAACAAGAAAACCAACGTCCAGCTATTTTATGCTAAATAATTAGCAAACACAGCAAAGCGGTTGTTACGTTTATCTATGGTGAAATATTGTTAAAGCAAGTAAGGATGTTCGCTACTCTGTTTCAAAATAATAAAACGGTTAAAAGACTGTTATAAATTAATAGAATAAAAATTTCGAAACTAATAAAGCAGAAAATAATGAAGGTCCTGTGTCCTTGTTTTCGAGATATAAGCCATTGAAAATTGGTGGGAAATTATTCTCTCTACATTTTTCATACATTTAACATTGGCAACTTTTTCCTTTGAAAAACTACGAAAAAAATAACAAGGAGTTTAACAACAACAACAACAACAACAACAATACTTTATTTTAAGAGGGTTGCACAGTTAGCTATATAACTAATCTCCCTGAGGCCCTCATCATAGAAAAAGCATTAACAAAAATGATCCCTAATTCACCTGGGGGCATCAGTGATCAAGTGGTCTGAGAAGTCGAACTACTGTATCACTAGACTATCAACAATGAGGTTGTGAGTTCGAATCCTGCAAATTCGACTACAATCTTTATTGACTAGGATTGTCAACTTTCCTACCGAAGGTCGGTGGTTCTCTCCGGGCATTACGGCTTACTCAATCGATAAAAACTGATCACTGATCGCCACGAAATAGCACAATATTGCTGAAAGTGGCGTTAAACACCAATTAATAAATCGACCAATCCCTCATTCTCGTTTTACAAAATTATTTTATTATTGATTTTTTGGGAAGTGGACTGCTTGTTAATATTCATAAGTCCTAGTATGCATTTCTGTTGTGGGTTTATTTTCTATTTTATTTTGTTTTTAGTTTTTTCTTTCTTTCTTTCTTTCTTTTCCTTTCCTTTTCTTTGCTTTTCTATTTCAATTTGATTTGTTTTATTGATTTGTATATTTGTTTGTTTGTTTCGTTTGATTTTTTAAAATTTATTCTTGGGACTGTCTTTCAAAATTACATATTAGCAAATTCACAGTACACGTACATCATGTTAAGTACAGTGCGTTTATAACTATGCGATTAAAACATCGGGATATCTATATTACATGTGACGTTATATTCTATATAAGGCTACTTATACAAAATACTTAAACTTTTTTGCCACTACATTCTCCACTGGACTTAACCAAATCATATATACATTATGCATTGTTATAGAAGGCCAGGAAAATAGCGTAATAGAATAAAACAGATATTCTTTCGGATGGCAGAAAGAATAAACTATTTTGCAGCTAGGCGAAAAAATATACATCTTATGGCTATTTTCTCGGCTGACCGGAAGAATAGTCACGGCCCGTTTTACATAGCCTAGTTAAACGAGTGGTATAGGGCGCCGGACACAATATTGACACGATGTCAAAGAAGCAACTAGTGGTTCGTTTTCCGCTGAAGGAAGAACGAACATTTATTTTGCTAACCTAGCATTGTTGGGCAAACTTTCAAACGAAGTATATATATGCATACATCTAGAGACCAGGATGAAAGCCGGAAAAGTTATGTGTCATACATCAGCTTTTTATAATTACACTCACAAGGTCAAACTCAAATCCTTTTGAAATTTGAGTATTAAAGAGTATATACCACAACAATTTAACACATTCCATATAAAATAAATGTGTTTTCAGCGCCATATATTTCTTAAATTTTATGTTTTGTGAAGATTTGCACCAAAGGATGTCTCTATAATCCCAAATGAAAAGATGTGTATCAATAAGACAATATCTAGCTTTACTTCCGAGCCATGACAGCTTAGTTGTAGTGGAGAGAACAATGTCCTTCATATACATGTTGTTGATATAAATACTGAAAACTAGCCAACATACGTTAAAATTTCGGTTTTGAGCCACTATTTTGCGTCATCAATTTTGTTATTTTCATTGAAATAAGCAATAATATTTCAAGGACCTCAAAGCACGTAAAGTTTTTCGATACTGTCAATTTGTTTTAAGTAAAGGCTGGACGATATTTTGAAAATGACCATGGCGTGAAATTAATTCAGGAGAAATTGATTGGTCCTAAATGAGTTGTTGAAAATGGTTTATTAATACGTGTAGAAACCGTGGCACCCTCTAGTACTTGTTTTACTGAATTAGCGATCAGTCACCGATCAGCCATCAGTCATCGGTCATCCATCAATCAGTCAACGTCAGGATTATGTTAGTAATATATTAGGTCGTTTATTCAATTGTAGTATATTCTTGCTATTTTCATATTCGGTTTTACAATTTGCATATTATTAAAATTATGCATAGGCTCAAATAATGAAATACTATTCAATGTGAACCTAAATATTATATAGCACTGAGCACAAATACAAAATGCATTCATGCTGGCATTTCCCAGATTCACAGTTCATAGTTGCTAATTAAGTTTGTTTCTAGTGGAAACTTGAAAGTTGTAAGCAACCGTTCCGATCTGTGCATGTCATTTATTGACTGATTGATCGATGACTGTTGTACGGGCAGCTGTTAGGATCCAACAGTGCGTATATGTTGTTCCCGTGTTACGTCACCGATGAGTCAAATAGTTAAAGCTTCGAGTACAAGTAATGCTTCCTGTACGAGACATTTGATTTAATGAACACATTCTGATCGAACGTGGTTGCGTATCTATATATCCCTAACAACCAACCGAACGCCCTTTTATCATGTTATCGGATGATTTCGATATCAAAAGAAAGTATTTTTGACTTGCTTTCAGTAATTACAAACTTTCCTAATATACAAAAGTATATTTAAGCATAACGTATCTTTTACATATGTAATTATATCGGTATTACAGGGTAAATTACATGCGTTTATTCCCCGAATATAACATAAGAGTATTGTTTCAGTCTGTGCGTCCCTCATTCGATCTGTATCAGATTAAAGTTTTAGTTTATTGTAGTTTAAATTGTTTTGGTCTAAGGTAGTTTTTGGTAAAATCAACAATAAACATGTACATTATGAAGTGAACTGTTTGACATTCATGTACATATTGTACTGTTACACCAGTATCCAAGGTAAGGGAGGGTCGGGCGCTCGCTAACATTTTAAATCTCACCACATTCAGTATGTGTCTGTTCCAAAGTCAGAAACCTTTATTTCATTGGCTGCATTTGTTGCTGTATATCATATTTGTATTTCGTTAATTTTTTTCCACATAAATCAAGCCGATAGTTTTCACGTTTGAATTGTTTTACGGAAACTTTTATAGTTGACTATGCGGTATGGGTTTTGCTCATTGTTGGAGGCCGTAAGGTAACCTATAGTTGTAAAATTCTCTGCCATTTGGTCTCTGGTGGAGAGTTGTATCATTGGAAATTATACCACATCTTCTTATTTTCAGAAGTACATGCATTTCCCACTTGAATTTGGTTTAGGATTTTCAGTTACATTTGATTGTTCACTGAACATTTAAATATAAAAGTTTAAGTTTTGGTTCTATGTAGGTTAAAGTTTTGGCTTAATGTATACAGTTTGTAATCACATTAAATAGATCTGAACTTTGTTCATATGTTCCTTATTAAGGAGCTGTTTAATGTTGATGCCAAATTAGAATCAAATTAGGGTTTTGGACAAGAGTTCACAAAAACTGACATGTAAATGTGATTGTGCGAACGGGATATTGCATCCTATTGACACAAGTTCTTCTTTCTTATTTCACTTGCACTTTCTTGAAGGTATTGTATCAATTTTTTTTTTATTGAACTGTTCAAATAAAAATTTGTGTTCCATATTTTCGTATGCCTTTATCAAGCGAGCATCATGCATACAAGCTCGTTAGTGGTTGTCCATAGTTATATCATATTGGTATCGTTCTTTGAGATATGTCGTGTCAATATAGTTCTGCTGATTCTAATCAAAACTTATTTTAAATTCTGCACATATTTTGACAAAATTTGTCAGCATAGAAATCTAATTCTAACACTGTTTGGTTTAATTTTTAGACTTATATAAATTAAGGACGTAATATTAGAGAAAAGGGCGAAAGATACTAGAGGGACATTCAAACTCATAAATCAAAAAAAAAAAAAAAAAAACAACTGACAACGCCATGGCTAAAAAAGAAAAAGACAAACAGACACATAATAGTACACAAAACACAACATAGAAAACTAGAGACTAAGCAACACGAACCCCACCAAAAACTGGGGGTGATCTCAGGTTCTCCGGAAGGGTAAGCAGATCCTGCTCCACATGTGGCACCCGTCGTGTTGCTCATGTGAGTACAATCCCGGTAAATAGTCTAAGTCAGTAGGTCACATTCGTGAAAAGGGAACGGGATTGTAGTTACGACATTAGGAACATATCCGCTATCATCAGATCATCTGTGAAATGGATATTCCATCAGGGTCAACCAACTCGTGATGGCGTCCGTAAAATTTACGAAGCAATGATTTCAACTTTACCATTTGGAACTCTTGGTTTAATAGCTGCCTTTTGAGCAGCAACCCTCTATTAAGAAAATTATGATAGGAAATACAAGCCCGGGAATATCGTATCAATTGGGAGATATATACTCCGTGTGCAGGCGCTGCGGGAATGTTGCTACATAGAAATGGAAAGTTCACAATTAGGAAGCTGAAATCATCTCTTTTGTCTTAAAGTTTTGTTTTCAACCGACCCTCATTGTCAGTTTCTAGATGTAATTCAAGATATGAGGCAGACTTAACTGTATCTGTTGTATCCTTTATCTCAAGTTCGATGGGATAGATGCGTTCAACATAGTCACCAAATTTAGAATTATTTAGTGAGAGAACATCATCTATATAGCGGAAAGTAAGTTAAAGGATACTGCTAACTTCTTTTCTTTTTTCCTATTAAGTTCCTGTATGAAATCAGCCTCATAAGAATAAAGGAACAAGTCGACAAGAAAGGGGCACAGTTGGTTCCCATGGGAATGCCGATAGCTTTTGAAAACACGTCCTCCAAACGTAGAATATACGGTTCACTACTGACCTCCTACCGGTCTATAGAGAGTTAGTAAAATCCATAGGAGATTCGGTCTTCGGCCTCAGCCCTATTGATTTTACTTACCCTCTATGAATCCGTAGGGGGTCAAATAGCATGCAAACCGTTTAACTTATATTATACAACTTCGATAATGTGTAAATCATGTATGCTATAGAAGTCCGATACATGTATAAGTAGTTATATATGATAATTTAATATTGAATGGCAAATAGCACAATCATATTCAGGACTATGGCATACTGCTGACATATGAAAACATGCAGTCACATATGTTTGTCACATGCTAACTTACAAGATTATAATTGACCTTTTGTCTTAACGTCTAGTATTCTTGTATACTATAATGGATCGTGTGTATTGCAAAAAGCAATGATGCATTATAGTATTTAGAAAACAACGGACTGAAGGTTTGTGTGTCCAAGTTCGTATATAATGTTGCTATGCAAACTTTTTCATGCTTTTATTTCTAACAAAATAACCACAATGAATTATTCTGGCGTAACTATGCAGTATATATAAAGAAAATTGTAAAATTTGATTGCACAACATCCCTTCTTGTCATTTAGTAAGTCAAACATTTTATATTTCGTGTGATGAAGTCATTCATAACGATAAAAATATTAAACTAATGCCCCTTTAAATCAATATCACCAGGCATAGTGAGACATTACTTTACTTACTTTACTTACTCACTGCCCTTGTACGCCATTGGCGTATAGGGCAGTAACAGTTGTAGAAAAAATTCTTCGTTACTGTTTCTGTAACAAACTTTTTTTACAAGATAGGGTTGTAAGCCCTAAGCTCAACCTCTTACGTGAAGGGTCGGGTTTTTCTGTCAGGATGTTCCTACCCTTAGACGATTGCTGTAACTGGGCTAACGATCTCCATCTTCCCGGATTTTCTGTCTGGATTTACTTCCGTAGCCTTTGACTTTTACAAAGACATCCACAAGACAGTGAAGCTGTTTATCCCATAGCTGGGGGCTAGGTTTGCAGGCATCAGGGCGTGTCCACACACCGGTGGGCCTGCATGCCGTGCATCTAGGGGGCCTAGTCTCCTTCGAGACCCTGTGGTTCTGCCTGGGATCGTATGATACCCAGTTTACATCTGCCACCTCGATAAGGATTCCATATCTGGCCACATTGGTCTTACTGCATGAGAGGCTATAACTGGCAGGGAAGACTTACGAACTCGGCTTCCTTTTCACAGCAAGCTGCTATCCACTGGTGATCCTGAAAGCGAAAGTGACAAGCCCAAACACCACAACACACACACTGTACGCATCATACAATCATGCCACCAGCAGTGAGACATATGTTTGTAATAATGTAACCAACTGTGATGTTATAACTGCAAGCTGGTCGGATAATAAATCAAAAATGATATACTACAGGAGTAGGTCTCCTTAATCAGATTATATTAAAATGTAGATAATGAAGATTGTAGTACTTTCAGAAGATATTCATTTGTGAACGAATATGTGTCTTTATTTTTAACGTTACAATATAAACACACATATGGATTTCATTGTTTTCAAATCTATAGAAAATATAGTTTTTAACAAGGGTCATGTGCTTGTAATTATTAAACTTATGTTTAATTTGAATTCTTATTTTCTGACTCGTGTGACTGTTTAACTTATAGACATTTAGTGGGAGGGTGGGGGTATGGTTTTGTCTGAGTCAGAACATTATTTTTTTAGTTTTTCGACGCTATCAATCAAATTATTTTTTCAAAATGTAACACTATACGGTATGAGTATTATTTTCTGACTCGTGTGGATGTTTAACTTATAGACATTTAGGCAGCAACCATTCAACTTCAAGGGTTGGGGGGGGGGGGGGTTATGGTTTTTTGTCTGAGTCAGAACATTTTTTTTTAAAGTTTTTGGACGCTATCAATCAAATTATTTTTTTCAACATTCAACATTATAAAAATCTGGATTCAGAATATTTTTTTTTGTCATTTGCTGGACCACAATACTTTTGTCATCAAATTGGGGATCTGAATATTTTTTTTTGGAAAAAGCCATAACACCCCCTTCAAGTTAAACGGTCGTTCCCTTAATAAATTATCGTACATTCAGTATATTTCATTCAAATGCGTGTCATCAATTGTTTTCTTTCTACCATTTTCCATTCGAAAGAAATAGAAATAAATTGAAAGGTAAACAATGTTTATACAAATCTTGCGGCGTAGGGTACGTTTCCCACAGACGCATCACTAAGTAATTATAATAAAACCTATATTCGGCACAGTATGTAAGAAACTCCGTGATTCAAAACAAAATACAGATATTTAATAGAAAAATGGCATATTAGAAAAAGATATGACACGGACAACAATTATCATCCCTTGCTTTATATAAAAAGAAAATCTGGAACCAGTATAATATAATGGGTAGACATTTTTAATATGTTTGTACGGTTGTGTTGTGAAATATTCATGAAAGAAAGCAAATATAAGGAGACAACAATCCACCATAGACCAAATGACTTAAGTTAGCAACTATAGGTCACAATACTACCTTTAACGATGAATCTTTTTTTAACGAAAGGGTTTTGTTTTACCAATAAAAAATAAAAGAAAAGGCAATGCCATTTACGATTTAATTTTTTGTGGATATCAGTGTTGTTTTTAATCCTATCTTCTGTATGTAATTAAAACATAGACTCTTCTTTAAAACATCAATTTCTTACAATATCTTCTCTGTCATTGTTTAAATTGTGAAAGTTGACTTTTTTTCTTTAATCACATCAAAAGGAGTTTTGCTTTTACGCTGCATATCTTGATAGCGGCAAACCATGTACCAATTCAATAGTTGTTGAATCTTATCATAATCTGATTCATGGAAGTATAATAGTAACTAAATAAACAAATTAAACCATACTGTGAAGAATATAAACAAATAACAGATTTAAAAGTAAAAATAAGATATATTAAAGGTTATACACTCGGCAAATAAAGAAAATACCTGCATTTACAAAACTAATAACAAAAATATGATTTTAGCTGTTAAATTAATTTGCTTTTTTTCATCGTTTTAGTGAAAAGTTACATCGTAATCTGTTATATAGACATTGCCAGATGATATTTTATTTGTTATTTAATCAACATCAGGTTCTAACTTTATTAAAAGGATATTCATTTCAAACGGCTTAAACTAGATAATTCAAGATTAAATTATGCAGCTGTAAATCACATGCAAAGCAATATAGACATATAAAAATTCACATCATCAACCCTATAAGATTAGAATTCACATAATCGGATTATCAAAGAACTATAACCACAAGTTGCACTTTATAATTGTTTACTTTTTACACATTGTGACTTGGATGGAGAGTTGTCTTTTGGCACTCATACCACATCTTCTTATTTTTAAGAATTGTCTCCCATTGTCAAATCATCAACAAAAATAATAAATCGTCGTGTCGTAGAAAATCTGACAGTTGTTGCTTATACCCTTGTATAAACGCCACTCAGAAATAACTTTTTGTTCTAAGAAATTTCCCAAAATTAGTCACGGGGCCCAAAAAACGAACGAAAAAATTAATTGAAATTACAAAATTCTTCTGATCTTATGCATTTCCATGATTTTATGAATTACGAAATCCCATAATATAATAAGAAAATTATTCGATTAATTAATATTATTTAATTTCATAATAACGTGTTAAATTAGGATATTTCATAATATTATGAAATTTTCTATTTGCCTCTACTGTCTTACATCAATAATCAATCAGATACAATAGATACCAAGGTGTTGCATTCAGTGTAAATTCAAATAAATTAAAGTTAATTTAATTTCTTTACAATTACAAAGGAATAGAAAATAAGATAATTGCACATGTTGCATTAGAAATTAAGTATAAAAGCTAAACAATCCGCCGTTCAAAATTAACTACACATTTGCCTTTGAATTTATTTCAAAGAATTCGTTTTCGATATCCAGCTACCATCATGAAAAAGTTTGCGACCTTGTCGATTTTAGTCGTATTGCTTTATACTTGTAAAGCTCTAGGAAATCCTGTTCATGATAACAGTTCTCATGCAGATCATGATCATAGTTCTCATGCAGATCCGGACCATAATTCTCAAGCAGATCATGATCACAGTTCTCATGCAGATCCGGACCATAATTCTCAAGCAGATCATGATCACAGTTCTCATGCAGATCCGGACTGTAATTCTCATGCTGATCATGATCATAGTTCTCATGCAGATCCGCACTATAATTTTCATGCATATCATGATCATAGTTCTCATGCAGATCCGGACCATAATTCTCATGCAGATCATGATGATGCTCCCGTAGATCCTTTTGATGCTGATAGTTATAATCCAGATATATGATGTTGGTCACAAAGTTTATGAGCAAGCTAAACATGATCAAAAAGGTAAGTAACAGCATCATAATTTTTACTACAATTTTAATCACATACATTTTTACCCGCAAGATTTAAGATCTTGTTATTGATTTGGCCTTTCATAAGGTTTTACTTTTATTTTGATTTGAGAGTCACTGATGAGTCTTACATAGGTAAAACGCAAGTCTAAATCATATGACTGGTTTCTCTCACGAGATTGTTGTATTCTGTATAGCTTGGTAGACATCATGTAAATGGTGTAAGATATATCTATTTACTTTATATGTAAAGATGAATAATTTGAGTTGAAGGTTACTAGCTATTTACATATCTAAGCTTTTTTAGGCTAAGATTTTCACTACACGTTCGTGATTATATGACATATGTTGAAGGATAAATAATTGTGCGTCTGCTGTCACTTTGATCTAAGAAGCAAATACTTTTATTTTACTAACGTACAGATGCCTACTGTAATTGTTCTTTGTTAATAATACTTTTCATTTCAATTTTCAAATTTTTAAAACCGTTGCTTGAAATTTATCATATTTAATTCCCAATTCACTTTAGCTTATTTAAGGGGTACAGAACCTCTAAAGGTTTAAAATAACGCTTTAAAAATTAACTGAACGTTTTAATCATACTATTAGTAAAGAGTAATCAAGCTTCTCAATGATCAAAATTAGTGTTTGTCAGACTGCTATATATCCAATGAAATTATTCCTGTAAATTGTGTGGTTCAAACTTCTTGAAACGTTTATATTCTTGTCAACAGTTCAAAGTAAATATTTTCTCAAAATTTTATGAAATAAAAGCCGAATCTGTTTTTGTCAAAGTGTTGAGTACCCCCTTGATAGAACAAGAGTGTTATTGTAATTCAACCTGTGCGGGCAATATCATGAGGCGATCAATCAATATCAGCCAAGGGATATTACCTGGTCGTTCAATAAAAGGCTTGAGTAAAATTATCTCGAAAACTATTATCATATATCACAATTGATTTAATTATGGTGTCAAGTCATTTATTGTATATAAACAATGAGAAATACGGGATATACGTCTCTAACAGCAACGCAACGACGCAAAATACCCAAGGCATCTGAAGGACAACATAAAATGTTCAACAATAAAAAGGCTTTTATATTTGTTTTTTCAAAAAGACACGTTTTAAATCGCACAATTCAACAAGCCAAAGAAAATATTTCAATAGATAAAATTGCTTTTTCAGATTGTCGATATAAGTGCATCGAACTTTCTGAGCAAGCAGGTAAATATCATTTGATATTTCGTTAATCCTGTTTCGCTTTCAAAAAAACTCATTTCTAAAATTACATCTTAACACCGTCAATCAAATAAATATTATATTTTATTTAATCTCTGACGACATTCAAACAAGAATATGTAATGTTATAACTGTATTTAAAAACAACTTTTTGGCACTTGTACAACTGTTTTTTTCAAATTAAAAAAAACCCTAACGTTGAATGCAATGCACTATAGACCACTTATTACTTGGTACCTTTTTTATCAACAAAACAATGAATACATTTAATGTCGCATGTTTTAAATTTCGATTTATCATTCTTGATTAGAAAACAAAAAGTTAAAAGGTGTTACTGATCCATTTCTTGACGTGGAAGGATGCATGCAGCATTGTGCTTGTAAGTGAATTATCCATTAGGGTTAATTATATATTTTGTAAAATTCGTTATAATAATCTATAAATATGTTCATCAAAGATCTTTCATCATTATATATTTATAAAATAAAATCATACAAGAATAGACGATACGACGAGTTCCTATAACAAAAAGTTTATTGATAGATTGATATTTTCATATTTCTCGTACTAAAAATAATAACGGAATCTAAAATAAAGATGCACTGTAAACACATGTGTGTTCAAGAAATGTTCGAATTGTTTAATCTTGTTCCGAAGAAGCCAACTGATATATATTACCACAACTTAAAGTTAACCATAAGTAATTTCTGTTTAATTTCAGACTCAAATGCAGACTGATGAAATCGGGAACCAGCAGTAGATTATGAAATTAAATAAAATAATCTTACCTGTTTCATACCTTTTATTGACAAATAAAACTTAACTGTTTGTATTGCACCTGATTGTTAATATTACTGAACGATACTTTTATTCTGCTTCTGTATAGTTATAATTATGAAATCACGGAATTGTATAGATACAAAAGTTTTATACTCCTAAACTGTATTGAATTTTCGTGTACGTCTCTTGAAAGTTTGACTTTAACATGACTTGAGGGAGAGGAAGGGGGTGATGTCAGGTGCTCCGGCAGAGTGAGTAATCTCTGTTCAACATATGACACCCGGATAACCTCTGCTGTGGAACTTTAATTTTGAGTCTGTTAAATATTTTCTTTGCACATGTCAAATCCGATTTTTTGTTGTTGACTATTAGACTTAGTCTAAGTATTTGAATGAACGATCTCCAATTTAAACAACTAGTTGATGGATTTTATATCACCTGGTTGAAACTATACCTCAGAGCCCCAGTGCTGTTCCCTTTTCCTCGCTCAAATAATACATGTACATGAAATTGATAACATGAATTACTGTGAACATTTGGACAAGGTCATTACAAAGGTTACAACCGACTCATCCTATAAATTAATTTAGAAACAATGACAAAACACAAACATTGTTTTCACACATTGTCAACTTAGTACAGGCACAAAATGTGGCGGGGTTAAATACGTGTTGTGTATGGAAAAAGCATCAAACCCTTGCCTTTCTACGTTGTTAACTGAAATGCATAATAATCATGTTGATGTGATACTCAAGTGCTTTCATTTACTGATTCTTAGTTTCTTTGTCGAGGGTTGCTGCTAACATGCAAGCTATAGTTCCAAGTGGTGAATTGAAGTCATATCTTCGAACATTTTACGAACGCCATAACGAGTTGGTTGACCGTTATATTGACCGATATATTCCAATTGCCATAATCATAATCCCGCTCCCTCTTTTCCTCGAAAATAACACCACCGAATTATACTAGTTTGTACGAATATGAGATGAGCAACACGACGAGTGCCATATGTGGAGCAGGATTTTCTTACCATTTGGGAGCGGATAAGACCCTCAACTCCCACCCCACCTCCTGTATTTTAGTGGGGTTCGTGTTGCTCAGTTAGACTCTTAAGTTTTCTGTGTTGTGTATACTGTTGTTTGTCTTTTGGTCGTTTTTTTCTCATAGCTTTGTCATTTTGTATCGACTGATGAATATAAAAATGGGTTAATCTAGTGTTACAGCCAGCTAAGTTTCCAACTTGTACGACAAATGACAAAGTTTCGTTATTTAGTATACGAAAGTGTGAAGACTGTGTGTTGACGTTTTGTAGTCTTTGCTTATTTGTGTCGTTGGGTTGATGTTATAGTTATAGTTATTCGATTCAAACTCAGAAGAGATCACTGATAACGTTGTTACAGTTGTTATCCATAATAACGTCGTTATAAAGGAATCTATTCTGATCATAAATTTAAAAGAAAAGTTTATAAAGAAATTGAAGTATAAAAATTATAATTCATCTTGTTCATGATGAGTCTGATTTACATCATAAAAATAACTAACTGTGGTTTATTTCATTAAGCATGATATGAAGTTTTCATTTTGAAGATAAAGAACTGTTATAAGAATTATCATTAGTCAAAAAGTTTGGTTTTGATTGTTGGCTTCTTTCTCTTGTATTCTTCTTTGTTTAGAGTGAACACATGGTTGTGTTTTGCAAGTAATCTCCCAATAAGATTGAGTTTGTCAATGCTTAGACAATTAGGTGGAACATCCCGGAATCCAAAAAAAAAAAAGAAAAATATACATCCAAATAACGTCCATTGGAACTACTTTTGTTAAAACAACAATTATGTGTTTCCTTCTAGTCTGCAAGGTCTGGAGACGTTTACTGTGGATTCATTATAACCGTTGGGTACCAATTTTCATGGTTTTAGAAGGTAGAGACAAACCACGAATTCAAATGTTCAACGAAGAATACATTTCCAAAACTTTTGCAAAAACACGAAATCTAGTATCCACGATAAAACAGTGTATTTTCTATCCGAAAAAAAAAAATTATTACCCATGAAAATAAATGAATCCACAGTATTTGTGTCGTTGATGACTGCTCTGCATGCCATTTCAAAGAAGTAAGAAATAAGAAAATACACTAAATTACCAATATATATGTATTTTTTCTTCAGATCTTGCTTTTTTCCCTATCGTACTTAAACCGTTGACACAGAGATATTATATACAATCTTGTATTTAATTTGTATAATGCAAATGTTAAAATTAACATGGCAACATTTATGCTAGTGATACTCCAAAGAATGTTCCTAAGCTTTTACAGCTGCAGATTTAATATCACTGCTGTATACATACGCCTGCAAAATAACTCGTCGTTAATATGTAAACTGCAAAATTTATAGTGGACCATGACTGAGAGGGCAGGGCAAACTATTGTCCGTAGAAATGAAATGTGTTAATGCTAGTACAACTACATGCAATAGTAGCATTAACGGTACCAATTCTACTTGACCATTTGCGCATTTCGATGTTAATGTCTCTTCAGTGGTGCTCCAGCCCACAATGTTTGAACATCCAAAACTTAAAACAAAATATAATTGACTTACCATAAGTGTTTCCGCTTTTACTGGCCTAATCGGAGCCAACATGTTTTGTAAACATAATAAGAGGTGGTTTATTGCAAATGAGACTACTTTCCATTAGATACCACCTGACATTAGACATTGTAACCGAATATAAAATCACATATATTGACTTATCATAAATGGATATGATTTACTGAGCTCATTACAAAATTTAAGGTAATGACAAAACACGAACATGAAAGTTTTTAAGGTAATCGCAACAACCGAGACGGTATGATCAAAATGTATAACCTGGATCGAGATGAGATATGCCAATTTTAATACAACTGATTACCAAATATCATTGACAAAACTAGAGGCTCATATGAACCTTAATCATTCATAGATATGCGACATTTATATTCACGTGAAATTTAGGACCAAAAAAAAAAGTCTTCTCCCAATAAATATTTGTTTATTTCAGACATATTTGAAATTTAAACAATGCAAAGTTGAGAGGAAAAAGAGAGTCGAAAGATACCAAAGGGACATTCAAACTTATAAGTCGATAAAAAAGGCAACAGTAGTATACCGCTGTTTAATAGTCATTGATCGATTTAACTGAAACAAATCCGGGTCACAAACCAAAACCGATGGAAACACATCAACTATAAGAGGAAAACAACGGAACAACATAAACACTAAACTGCTACAAAAACAAACGCCAACATACATAGAAACGGACTATTTGATAACAACTGCAATATTCATGACTTGGTACAGGACATTTTAAGAGAAAATGGTGGGTTGAACCTGGTTAGCCAAACCTCCCACTTATATGGCACTGTTAAAATACCGCTAAAATAACAAAATTATGTGACAGGAATAATAAACTGACAACGCCATGTCAAAAAAAAAGATAAAGAACAAAATGAGAAACAATGAACATAACGCAACATAGAAAACTAAAGATTAAGCAACACGAACAACACAAAACCGGGGGTCATCTCATGTGCTCTGGAAGGGTAAGCAGTTCCTGCTCCACTGTTTAAAAAAAAATTAAACATCTTATGTGTACATCACTTCTATGCTTTTAGCACGTCCTGATGTCCCACGTAGAAAATTGGAGGGATTATTTAATGAACAATATACTAACAAAGTTTAAAGTTAAATTGAAAGTATTAAAGCTGATTCGATTACATCAGTTTGCATGAAACAATCTTGTTTTACGAAAAAAAAAGAACATGTGGCAAGAACATGAAAAATCCGAGGATAATGCATTTGTCTATCATGTCTAAGGCCCAAAGTAATAAATCCTAGGATAAAGCATTTATCTATCATGTCTATGGCCCAAAGTGATAAACCCTAGGATAAAGCATTTATCTATGGCCCAAATTGATAAATCCGAGGATCAAATACTAATATGAGGTACAAGACGAAATATTCTAAGATTCATGTTTAACCTTTCTTCAAAGGTACGGCGTGCTTCACAGTATCAAAATTACGTAAGATGCTGTTTTCTGAGAATTTTTAGGACTGCAAAATTGGGTTCAGACGTCTGGCTTGGTTTTGAATAAAACATCCATATATTGATGTATTCAAAAATTCCAACCCCTACATCTATTTCATAGAAAAATCATTTATATATATAATCCCCAGATATCAGACATTGAATTGAGATCTTAGTTAGATGTTAACAACATGAATCATAAATTACGATCATATAAACAGATGAGAGCATTTTTTTTAAAAGACAGCATAATAGAAGATGAATATTTATGACACATGTTCATACTTAATTTTACCTATTAATGTATATTTTACATTTCAAAAATTGTTCTGTAGTACAGGACGTCTATGTATACTTTTATATAGATACAGACATCATCCCTGCGCTTATCCAATAATATGTATCCCCCCACCCAATTACATAACAATATAATTCATCGATTGGGTCTCGAATACCAATAATGTTATACTTCCGTGTATAATGTCCTCTCCTTACTGTTAGGCATTCCCATTAAATCCCATATAATCCATTAGAGCCTAATGAATGTAAGCAACATCATCTTGAAACCTATCAGCAAAAAAATTTGTATCGTAATAATTTCAAGATGGCGTGTATATCTAATTAAACTAAAAACACTTATTCGTGGCAAGTTGATGACAATCCTGAATAACACACCAAATTTGTGCAACAAGATGACAAATCGTAAAATAAAATACCAACCCCCAGTAGGTAGACAGTCAGGGGCATTACTTAAACAAGTAAGTTTTAAAATTACCTATATAAGTTATGTTGAAAACGAGGCTATTTTAAAATTACTTATTATAATTATAAGTAACTTTTGTAAAAAATATTTGGTTAGGTGTCCATTCATACAGATTTTTCTACCATCAATAAATTTTTACAGACATCTGGTTATTTTTCCCATGAAATATAAAAACTATTCCTCCTGAAACACTAATTACCTTTCTGACACACTTACAGTTCATATCTACGCTAGGTCAAAGATTGGTCACTTGTGACTATTAAAATATCATTTTCACTATTTAATCAATTCGTTATTTCATGTAATAAAATGATGTAAAAATTCATAAAACTAATAAGTTCATATGCTTCGATTGAAATTTAAAATAACTCCATTGAGTAGTTAAATAATATTAAAAAACTAAAATTGCCTATATAAGTAGTTAAAAAAATAACTTGTTTAAGTAACGCCCCTGACTGGTAGATGTTAAAATTAAGGATATTAAACTAAGCTGTGGCAACAAGTTGACAATTCATCGGATGAAACACCAATTGTAGCCCAGTACATGTCAAATACTAGAAGGACAGCCAATCTTTGGCAAGTACTAGACAAAAAGTACGAAAACAACAAATATTTGGCGAAAAGTTGGCAAATCCTAGGATGAAACATTAGTTGGTGGCAAGTACATGACAAATACTAGGAAAAAAGATCTTTGTTAACATCATGGCAAATTCAAGGACGGGATATCAATACGTTGCAAGTACATAACAAAATCCAAGATAAAACACCGATCTCTGGCAGACAATAACATGACAACTCATAAGAGAAATCAATAATCTGTTGTAAGAACATTATAAATCATAGGACAAAACACCGATATTTGGCAAGTACATGATAAATCATAGTATGAAATACTTATATTGACAAGTACATGACAAATCCTTGGATAAAACACCAATATTATTTTGGTAAATTAAGCTGTAAATTAAGCATTTACATTGACAAACACTAGCTGCATAAACACAGATCTGAGAAAGGAACAAGACAAACCCTCGGATAGAACTTTATAGATGATATGTGAAAATGTGTAAAAATATCGGTATTTGATTTTTAAAAATCTATTTATATATTTTATCAATTAAAGTAGGTCAATCAGTGCCAACTTTCTCAGGCAAAGTTGATTTGTTTATTATCTTTATTTCTATTGTCATATAGCGCATCATGTATTAAAATGTTTCAATATACTTTGCTTTCAAATGTTTCGTTAGATGTTCATGATGAGGGCAAGTCAAGGAAAGCGCTTAGGCTGCACGAAATTTTAGAAAAGGTGTAATTTTCTTCATCTTTACAAAATATTTTCAATTTTCATTCCCTTTTTACTGTGCAAAAGGTTAAAATTAGAACAAAAATGCAGGATTGTGTTGTACTAGAGACTTTTATTTACTTCTGAGTAACGCTATGGCCAGTTACGTAAATATAATAAGATAACAAATTCAGATTATTTTAAAACTTTTAATTGGTTGATAGCGTTTGATTGCGTTTCTATGAACAAAAATGTACAGGGGAAAATTTTACACAGCTATTCTAGATGGTTATCGTAAATTGTCTAATTTATGTACAACACATTATACAGGTTAAAAAAAAAAAAGATTTATTTCTTTTTGTTTCACTGCAATTAATATTATTTCTTCACATGCAATGTATATATATATAGCTTAGAATTCCCAACACTTTTTTTAAATGCATGACCAATGTTTTTTTTTTCTTACGTGAGAAACTAAAGATGAATCAGTAAATGTTCATCTAACATGTCTAATATCTTTTTCTCTAATTGTGAGAAATATATGAGTTATCATAAACAGCAACATGAGGCATTTTTAATATTTACAGTAAATATGATATTAATTTGTTTTTGTTAGAAACCAAAAGGAATAAATTTAGATCTATATGGTGAATCCTAAGCAAAGTGTATCAGTAACGTAAATCGCCGTTGAAATCTAGCTTCATAATTGCTTCTGATCTTCTTTTCTTATTATTCGTTTTTGTTATCCAGCAAATATCATGAAAATATATACCACCTTGTCGATATTATTGGTATGGTTATATACCAGGTAAGCTCTAAGACTTCATGTACATGATTGTAATGTTCATGAAGATCATCATGGTATGTTATAACCTAATATTTTTAAAATTTACTTGATTGGAAAAAGAAGAGTTTTCAGATCTTCAATATTTCTTTTTTTTTTTATCTTGCAAGGATATATTTTGAATCGTTATTTCGCAAAATATCATTTTCCATGAACTAAAAGTCTGCTTAACTAAAAACATTAGTAAAACCAATGTTAAGCCTGCATTGATCGAGATTTGTGAAGTTTTTTTGATTTTGCAGGATATGGTATGGAAGCATGCGAGCATGCTGAAATGATAAGGTAAGTGGATTATCCATATATCTGTATAATATTTAAACAATAGGTTAATAATTCTTAGATATTTTCTAGTTGGGAACTGTCGTAATAAAGATTTAAAACAAGAAAAAAATTAAAATACGACGTAATCTTAAAATCAAATAGCTTATTGATTAATTGGAATTCTGTTGGTCTTTTCGCAAACGGTCGTGTCTTATGCTCAATGACTGGTATTGTGATTTAACAAAGGAATGCGATTGCTTTTTATCTTTCTTCAAGACATAACATTTGAATCTAATATCAAGATGTACTGTAATTGCTTCGGTTTGTGTTCAAAAAATGTTCAAATTGCTTGATCTTGTTTAGATAAAACCGAGTGATTTATATGATAACAAGTTATGATTAATCAGATAAAAATATTTCTAATTTAAGAATTCCATGAACACATGACATGAGGAACCAGGACCACGTAAAACAAAATAATATAGTATGTATTTTCAAACGTATTGGACTAGCATAAACCTTATGCAATTGCTTATTATTTGTACCTAGTGTGAACAAAAGCTTTGCGGTTGGGAATTTTTTATGAACTAAAGTAGAGAGGGGGTATAGTCAACATAACCCAAATTTGGACCTCAGTTGCAGACGTTTCGTAAATTTACCCACCTGGATCTTTGGGTCGAGGCAACCTCATACAATTGGCTATCATTTGTACTTCAAGTGGACCAGAGATTTGCTGTCGGGACTTTTTATGAATTAAAGCAGGGAAGGGGTAGGGTCACCATATACCCCAACACTGGGCTTCAGTTGCAGAAGATCCGTGATTTAACCCGCCTAAACCGTCTTGTTCGGGCAATCTTAGGGCATTGCCTGTCATTTGCACCTAGTGTGGACAAAAGTTTTGTCGTAGGGAATTTTTTAAGAATTAAAGTATGAAGGGCTAAGGGTCAAAATACCCAAATTTGGACCTCAGTTGTAGACATTTAGTAAATTTCCCACCTGGGTCTTTGGTTCAAGGCAACCTTTAACAATTGCCTATCCTTTAAACCAAGTGTGGACACAAGCTTTGCCGTAAGTAATTTTTATGAATAAACGTCGCGAGGGGTAGAGTCAACATACCCCAAATTTAGACTTCAGTTGTAGATGTTCCGTAAATTCACCCACCTGTGTTTTTGGGTCTAGGCAACCGTATGTCATCGCCTATCATTTGTACCAAGTGTGGAATAAAAATAGCCGTAGGAACTCTTTTATGAATTAAAGTAGGAAGGGGATAGGGTCACCTCACCCAAGCTTTGGAACTCAGTTACAGAAGTTCGATAAATTTTAGAAAACCTTAGGCAATTGGCTGTCATCTGTACCTAATTTGGACAAATGCTTTGATGTGGTTAGATAGTAGGGTCACCATACCCTAACTTTGGACCTCTGTTGTAGAAGTTCCGTAAATTTACCAACCTGGGTCTTTAGGTCAAAGTAATCTTAGGCAATTGCCTATTATTTGTACCTAGTGTGGACAAAAGCTTTGCTGTAGGGACTTTTTTATGAATTAAAGCAGAGATTGGGTTATGATATCATACCCCAACATGAACCTCAATTGCCAACGTTCCGTAAATTTACCAATCTGTGTATATAAATCCACGAAACCTTTGACAATTGGCTATCATTTCTACCTAAAATCGACACAAGCTCTGCTTAAGGGAATTTTTTTTATGAATTAAAATAGGGAGGGGTAGATTCACTATACCCCAACATTGGACTTCAGTTGCAGAAGTTCTGTGAATCTACCCAACAGGGTCATCTGGTTCGGGCAACTTTAGGGCATTGTCTGTCAAATATACTTAGCTAATGTGGACACAAGTTTTGCCTTAGGAAATGTTTTACGACTTAAAGGGGGAGGGTTTCTATACCCCAACTTTGGACCGTTTCCTGATTATTGTTCCAATGTTAAAATGAAATAGTTCGTTTTGTTGTCATTCCACCCTTTTCTTGTTAAATTAAATCAGTGTAAAGTAATTGTTCTTGTGATTTCGGTTTTTAGTCAGTCCCCGAGTATTTTTAAATATGCCTCCTTGAAAAGGTTGGATTTGAAAATTTTGTCTGTTAAATTAACTAAAATCTTTATATCAATTCATATATCGTGTCACTTGTGTGTCATTGTCACATAAAACACATTTCCTATTGAAATGCAATAAATAAATGTCATTCCGAAACGAAAACTATGGATATTGATTAGCTTTTACTTCAACGTATAATTCTGACAGCAAAATTCTTTACTTGACGTTCCAAAATCGGTATTTTTTTTTTTTTTTTTTTCAAAAGCATATACATGATATAAGCATGTTGATTTAATTTTATCTTTACACCAGTTAAGTATGGTTTATCTTTATATTTGATTTCATTATTGTAAAGACAAACCGTTTCTTATCAAAGGGTCTTGAATAAATAAATTATATATAAATATACCAGATAAATAAATGATTTTGAAAATACGTTGAAGGTATCAAAAGTCATGAGATTTTCGAATGCATATAGGTTATAATCTGGGCACTCTGGTTCAAAACCTTGGTTCAATCCGGGTCTTTTGGTTCTGAACCTTGGTTCTATCCGGGTTCTTTGGTTCGAATCCATAGTAACTGGTTCAACATCCGGGTTGTTTGGTTATAGGAACCCAACTTCTTGGTTCTATCCGGGTTCTTTTCTAATATTCCCGTTGAACTTTGAGAAGATATCCGTAAGTATCCGAATAAAGAGATAAAGTAGGTCAAAGACGCTTATCTTGTTTTATATCATTTATACATTTCAATAACCCAAATATACAGTATATCTAACATCCGTTTTTAGAATCAGATTCATCCCGTTTTGATTTCTTTTTAACCATGTTAGCTACTCATCACTCATTTCCGTTAATATTTTCCAGAAGTTTTAAAAACACTAATTAGGACATGTCGTTAATTTGGTCAACGATATGTGCATATAACCACTTGCCGACTTGCATATATATTTGATTGAACATTTATTTTCAACTTCAACTGAATTTTCTTTAATGACTTTGTAATAATGTGTTAAATAGTAGAAACAATGTCAGAAAAATAAGCTCGAAACACATGTGCAGTATATGTAGCAACTCGTTTTGTTCAAAACAGAGTCTTACAAGACATTTAAAAGAGCAACACAACAATTGCTTAGTAGAATGTTATGCCTGTAAAACTTATTTTAAGCGCAGAAGCATGTATGCAGCACATCTCTTAAAATGTTCTACAAAGGCGAAGAGAAGTGAATGTGATGCAAATAACAATAATCCATGTAGTATAAGTTCATCCAATGAATCTACTTCGAAACCAGTGAACAAGATTTCATGTACAGCAATTAATCCATTTTTTTTCAAAACCTGTGAATAGTTCATGTACTTCAAAACCAGTGAACAATATTTCAACTACAGCAAATCCATCGTTTTCAATAGCGGAAACCTCCAACCAAATTCAATTATCTCCCATCTTCCCTTTGCTAATGGATGATATAGATAGTACAGAAGCATTTGATAATGATTTTCCCACATGTATGAATCCTGTAAATAGAACTATGAATCAAAAAGTAGAAACAGTCATACTTACTATGAAAAAATCTAAAACTATTTTTGCTGATGGATCAAGCTTTGCACAACGATCTGCATCTGTGAAGCATTCATCAAATATAGATGCAGAGAAGATTGACATTTCCCAAATGTTGACAGATGTTCAACATCAATATGATGACACAATTAAAAAAAATATGAAAATACCATTCAGCACAATTAAATGGTTAGGATACAAATAATGATTTATTCGAAGGGTTAAGTGAGCTTTTCTCATTACTTAGCGTATGGCGTCGTTAATTTTTACAAAAATCTTTGTTTTCCGAAACTACTGGGCAAGAAAAAAACCAAACTTGGCTTAATCATCCTTAGTGTGTATAGTTTAAAAACATTGCCCAATGACCTCACCCACAAACCAGGATGGACGCCATGGCTAAAAATAGAACATAGGGGTTAAGAGCAAATCTGTCATAGGTAAAAAAGGCTACCATAGTTAAAAATAGAACATAGAGGTTTACTATATATAGAAGTCTACCTGAAAAAAATAAATTCAAGTAAATTTACTTAGATCAACAAAAAGTTCCAGATATTGGGGACCTCTGTGATTATATTTATTCATGGTATACATGTACATGTACATGATGTTGATTTTTTGTCTGTTCATTTGAAGCAGACTTTTGTCCTGCAGATGTTTATTTATAAATAGATCAATAAATAATCAATTTTATTTTTATGAAAATGTATTGCATTTTGTCTTCCTACTGGAATTGATTGTCATGAGTTTTAAAAGGACGTTTCATTTTAATATATGTCTTCGGTTTTAGGCATGATCAGTTTGGAGCGTATTTCTTATTGTTCGTTGGCTTCTTCTTCGCCTGCTTGAGTCTGGTAAAACAATAACAGTTGAAGAGCTATATGACCAAAAAGAACCTAAACTTTTTTAGCCAAATTTATCTAAGGTCAACTTTTACTGAGGGAGATGAAACCTTAGTTTGTACATAACTCTAAAATTTACAAACAGACAATTTAAGAAAGTTTTGTTATAAATCATGCCAATACCGAAGTATTGACTTCTGAGCTGGTAATTTCGGGGATTAATAGGTCATCAGCAATAGTATCCACCCATTGCTGTAAAAATAAAAACAGCACTTTAATTTAAAGTCTTTACAAAATGTGTTTATTGCATGCGTCCGAGGCACTTTTCTTGTTTTATCTTCATTAAGGAACATCCAAAGACGAATATTTGATAAACCAAGTATGTATAAGAACCGAAAAAGTTGAAGAGATATATGTTCAAAAAATAAAATAAATATAGCCTAATTATAAGACTAATATATTCTTTATATATAGTTAATAGTAAATAGTATATTAAAACATCCGATAGAAATTAAGGGGAAATTTCAATAATGCATAAGAAAAAATAGATAGAAAGAATACAGAGACACATTCGAAATACAACAAACCAGTGAAATAGTTTAAAATCTTTGATGGAAATCTGTAATTTAACTGAAATTTGGAGATTGTTAAATAAAGGTAAACACCAATATACTTAGCGAAGGCAGGATAAAACACAGGCCTGTAGGATACATTTGATTTTGATAAGTACTGAATAATAAGTGAAGACGGCAGAGCAAACTCGTATATTATTTACAGAGATTGGACGCAACATACTATGAAGTATAAAAACTGCAATATTTGATTATTTCAACACTTTTGTTCATTTAAGTTATTTGAAATGGTTGAACTCACATGTTAATAGATAACATTTTTGAATTTTATCAGTTCCGCAGAGGGGATGGTTTGATCTCCTGCTTTCAAAAGTTGCCTTTGGTCTGGTGATAGTTTCATTTCAACAGCAAATGAAGGTAAACAACTTTCTTTTTATATTCCAATGAAAAGGTGAAAGAAAGTGTACTTTTTACAAAATAAAAAAAAAGTGATTCCGTCTATAATTTTGTACAAATATTAGTACTTTGATACAACATTGGTATATCCTATTATCAATGTGAGTGTGTAATTAACATATAATTGTTTGATAAATCATGTAGTTATTTTTTCTCAAGGGAGTCTACTCATTGTGCACGATAATTTCATTTTACGAGAATAATGTTTGTCAAATCATAATTCTTTCTTAACATGTATTAGATATTTACTAACGGACGTTAAACAGGCAACAATCAAACATATCATATTAATTTTGTAATTTCCTTTGGAGAAAAAAGAATGGGACAATCCAAATCAAAAGTTGAAAAAGGTACTAGCAACACAAAGGCGAAAAGAAAAAAAAAAAAAAAAGGAGGACAACAATAAAAACAGCGTTTTACATTACAGCCTACTGTAAAGATAAAATAAGATATATTACAATTAAAGGGCCCATAATGAGCAAAGTAATTTATTACAATGACTTTTTTTGATAATTTAGAGACACAAATGATTTTGACAATTTTATATAAATGTTAATATAATCAACACTAAACTTATGATCTTAAGCCACAGCCAAACCAGAGGAATAAACATTTGTGTGAAAAAGCACTAATTAACAGTCAAAATATGCCCTCCTTTTTAGATTTATTCATACAGTTTTTGTATTATTCAAAATCATCAGTTCTACAAGGATCACCAGTCCTTCACTTTTCATCTGACACGTAAATTACCAAAATATATTCTACAAAGTTTTATATTTACACCTATGCGTAGGAACTATTTTGTTTTAAATATGTCCTACTTTCCAGTATGTTCCATTAGACCGGGACTGATTTGGTGGTGTTACATTTAACAAAGTGTACCCAAATCTTTTGCAAAGACTCCGCTCGAACCGGTGCTAGGGGCCGTCCTAAACTTGCAGTGAGTTGAGACATTTTTTGCTCCGTGTTGGAGGCTTCACTGTCACTTTGAGATGAAGAACGTCAATAAAAGCGCTGTTGCTTTACTTTTGTGGTTTTTTTTTCTGTGCATGTACTATTTGTATGTCATGGATGGATAATCCATGTCCTTTGTTTTTCATATATATTTTGACAAAAGCAAAGAATAATTAATTAAATGAAAAAAGAGATACAACAGAAAATCAACTAAGTGTCTTTTGAAGATATTGTAATTTTAACGTCTAAAGCGAGGTAACTCGTGCTATATTTTAGAACAAGGAAAGTCCAAAGTGAAAAGGAAATGATATTTCAGTAAATAACATAGTGATTCCCTCTTATATAAGAAGTTGAAAACTTTTTTGATCATACCGCATAGGCGGGTTTTTATTAAAAGAGAGGCGAATGATACCAGAGAGACATTCAGACTGACAAGTCGAAAATAAACTGATTTACACTAGTCATTTGGGGCCCTTTATAACTTGATCTTCGGTGTGAGCCAAGGCTCCGTGTTGAGGGCCGTACTTTGACCTATACTTATTCACTTTTTATACATTGTGACTTGGATGGAGAGTTGTCTCATTGGCACTCATACCACATCTTATTTATATTGACAACGCCATGGCTAAAAGAAAAGACAAACAAACAACAGTACACAAAACATAACATAGAAAACTAAAGACTGAGCTAAACGAACTCCACCAAAAACTGGGGGTGATCTCAGGTGCTCCGGAAGAATAAGCAGATTCTGCTTCAGATGTGGCACCCGTCGTGTTGCTCATGTTAGTACACACCCGGTTAGTATTAACATAGTATTTCCCGAAAAGAGGCAATATGTTGTTCGTAATGTAATACGCAAATGCTTATAGCACTGATTGTTTCATGGTAAAAATAAATAACATTTTTACATCAATGTCTTTGTCGTCAAATACTTTTATTTGACGAACTTTAAAATTCTATATGGTAGTTGGTGTGGTCATTATCGCTCAACAGCAAATAAAAGAACTATAAACAAATATTTGTTTATTGCATCAAAAGGTGACAGAAAGTTAAATCTTTTTTTCCAGAATTTAAAATATCCTCATAATATAACAAATTTCTCTCCATCTTTGCCAAAATGACAACAATACTTTTTCTGTGGCGTGTGTAAAGTACTTGATATGTGTGATTGTGAGCTGTTGTGTGGTCAATATGCTTGCTTTCCTTGAATGTCATGTACAGCAATTAATCCATTTGTTTCAAAACACTGTGAAAAATAGTTCATGCACTTCAAAACCAGTGAACAATATCAATACTTCTGAGCTGGTACATTCGGGGATTTATAGTCCATCAGCAGTATCCACCCATTGCTGTAAAAAAAAATACAACACTTTAATTTAAAGTCTTTACAAAATGTATTTATTGCATGTGTCCGAGGCACTTTTCTTGTTTTACCGTCATCAGGAACATCCAAAGCCGAATATTTGAAAACCAATGATGTATAAGAACCGAAAAATTGAAGAGATATATGTCCAAAAAGAAAATAAATATAGCCTAATCCTCTAAAGTCAACTTTGCCCGAGAGAGTTGAAACCTACGTTACTTAATACTTTTTAAATTTAGAAATTAACAATTTTAAAATGTTTGTTATCAATCTGGATTTACCTTCACCAGGAACGACCAAAGCCAAATATGTGAAAGCCAAGGCTGTAAATGAACCGAAACTGTCAAAGCGATATAAGTTGATAAAAATGTAGCGATGCAGAAGGGCGATTTGTTCTTCTTAATGTAAAATAATGATGATCTTATGTTTACACTGATGTTTTATATATAGCATACACCTAATTGTAAGACTAATATATTCTTTATATATATAGTTAATAGTAAGTAGTATATTAAAACATCCGATAGAAATTAAAATATTAGGGAAATTTCAATAATACATCAGAAAAAATAGATAGAAAGAATACGTAGACACATTCGAAAAATAGCAAACCAGTAAAATAGTTTAAAATCTTTGATGGAAATGTATAATTTAACTGAAATTTGGAGATTGTTAAATAAAGGTAAACACCAATATACTTAGCGAAGGAAAGATAAAACACAGGCCTGTAGGATACATTTGATTTTGATAGGCACTGAATTTACACTGTCAGCCTAGCTTCTTAGATCATCAGAACTTAAAAACCAGAATATTAAGTGAAGACGGCAGAGCGAACTCCTTTATTATTTACAAAGTTTGGAGGTAACATACTATGAAGTATAAAACTGCCATACTTGATTATTTCAACTCTAAGTTATTTGAAATGGTTGAATTCACATGCTAATAGATTTATCTAGGAACAGGTTCGTTACTAATATTTTGTATTTTTTAAAAAAAAAAAAAAAAAAAAAAAAAAAAAACAGCAACAGCAGTCCGTTGATCTTTTAATTAAAACGGTGTGCGATCGCAAAATCTGATCAAAATATTTGACAAGACATGTGTCTTATTATCCGAGTGGATAGGATAAACTTTTAAACGGGGTTATTGCTTTAAACATTTCTTGTTTCTTTATTTTAATTTGCATTAGTTATGCGCTCAATTTTTCCTAATAATGAAGAAATCAACTTGGTTAATTGTACTTATAATTCATAGATTGAGTTCTCTGACATGATGTGTTTCAATCGTGACGAAGTCATATGCAGTTTTATTTTTGAATTTTATCAGTTCCGCAGAGGAGATGGTTTGATCTCCTGCTTTCAAAAGTTGCCTTTGGTCTGGTGATAGTTTGATTTCAACAGCAAATGAAGGAAAACAACTTTCTTTTATACTCCAATGAAAAGGTGTGAAAGAAAGATTTAGTGTACTTTTACAAAAAAAAAAAAAAAAAAAAAAATGATTCCGTCTATAATTTTGTACAAATAGTATTACTTTGATACAACATAGATATATCCTATTATTAATGTGAGTGTGTAATTAACATATAATTGTTTGATAAATCATGGAGTTATTTTTCTCAAGGAGTCTACTCATTGTGCACGATAATTTCATTTTACGAAAATAATGTTTGTCAAATCATAATTCTTTCTTAACATGAATTAGATATTTACTAACGGACGTTAAAGAGGCAACAATCAAACATATCATATTAATTTTGTAATTTCCTTTGGAGAAAAAGAATGGGACAATCCAAATCAAAAGTTGAAAAAGGTACAAGCAACACAATGGCGAAAAGAAAAAAAGGGGACAAGAATAAAAACAGCGTTTTACATTACAGCCTACTGTAAAGATATGATAAGATATGTTCGAATTAAAGGGCCCGTGATGAGCAAAGTAATTTATTACAATGACTTTTTTTAAATTAAGAGACACAAATGATTTTGACAACTTTATATAAATATTAATATAATCAACACTAATTTTATGATCTTAAGCCACAGCCAAACCAGAGGAATAAACATTTGTGTGAAAAGCACCAATTACCAGTCAAAATATGCCCTAATTTTAGAGTTATTCATACAGATTTTGTATTATTCAAAATCATCAGTTCTACAAGGATCACCAGTCCTTCACCTTTCATCTGATACCTAAATTACCAAAATATATTCTACAAAATTTGATATTTACACCTATGCGTAGGAACTAGTTTGTTTTTTTTTTTTTAATATGTCCTACTTTCCAGTATGTTCCATTAGACCGGGTCTGATTTAGTGGTGTTACATTTTACAAAGTGTATCCGAATTATTTTGCAAAGAATTCCGCTCAAATCGGTGCTAGGGGCCGTCCTAAACTTGCAGTGAGTTGAGACATTTTTGCTCCGTGTTTAAGGCTTCACTGTGACTTTGAGATGAAGAACATCAATAAAAGCGCTGTTCCTTTCCTTTTGTGGGTTTTTTTCTGTGCATGTACTATTTTTATGTCATGGATGGATACTCCATGTCCTTTGTTTTTTAAATACATTTTGACAAAAGCAAAGAATAATTAATTTAATGAAAAAGAGATACAACAGAAAATCAACTAAGTGTCTTTTGAACATATTGTAATTTTACCGTCTAAAGCGAGGTAACTCGTGCTATATTTTAGAACAAAGAAAGTCCAAAGTGAAAAGGAAATAATATTTCACTAAATATCATAGTGAGTCCCTCTTATATAACAAGTTGAAAAATTATTTGATCATACCGCATAGGCGGGTTTTATTAAAAGTGAGGCGAATGATACCAGAGAGACATTCAGACTGACAAGTCGAAAATGAACTGATTAACACTAGTCATTTTGGGGCCCTTTATAGCTTGCTGTTCGGTGTGAGCCAAAGCTCCGTGTTGAGGGCCGTACTTTGACCTATAATTATTAACTTTTATACATTATGACTTGGATGGAGAGTTGTCTCATTGGCACTCATACCACATCTTATTTATATTGACAACGCCATGGCTAAAAGAAAAAGACAAACACACAAAGTACACAAAACATAACATAGAAAACTAAAGACTGAGCTACACGAACCCCACCAAAAACTGGGGTGATCTCAGGTGCTTCGGAAGGGTAAGCAGATTCTGCTTCACATGTGACACCGTCGTGTTGCTCATGTTAGTACACACCAGTTAGTATTAGCATAGTATTTCCCGAAAAGAGGCAATATGTTGTTTGTAATGTATAACGCAAATGCTTATAGCACTGATTGTTTCATGGTAAAACAAATAACCTTTTACATCAATGTCTTTGTTGTCAAATACTTTTATTTGACGTACTTTAAAATTCTATATGGTAGTTGGTGTGGTCATTATCGCTCAACAGCAAGTGAAAAAACTATAAACAAATATTTGTTTATTGCATCAAAAGGTGACAAAGAGTTAATATTTTTCCAGTATTTTAAATATCATCATAATATAACAAATTTCTCTCTATCTTTGCCAAAATGACAACAATACTTTTTCTGTGACTTGTGTCAAATACTTGATATGTGTGATTGTGAGCTGTTGTTTGGTCAATATGCATGAGTTCCTTGAATGTAATAAAATTACTCAGTTGTTCGTTATTACTTTCAATGTAAAAGTCAATGCAAGATAGGATGGGTATTGAAAAGGCCGTTTTAAGATTTTTAGTATATGATTTGAATTTTTGAGTTTTTGTTTTGATTCTGATCCAATCTTTTCACAATTTTATATATGATATTAAAAAATATAATAGAGTCGATGAAATAGAAACTAAGTTAATTGAAAACGATTAAACTGAAGACTATTACTATATTGCTTGTGCTACTACTAGAGAAAAATCATAATTTTTTTTGCATGTTGGTGTTCAAGTCGATTGCTAACCGCTGTTGTACATTAAGATTGCATAGCTCGTGTCAGAAAAGGCAATAAAATCTGCGAAAACTATATGATAGTACTGACAGATTTGTGTTTCTCCAGTTTATAAATATATAATTCTCCTCGGTCAAATTAACCGTTTTGAAAAAGGACACCATAGATTGTCTTCAAATTTTGTTCACAAACTACTCCCATTTCAGATATCGTCAACGCTACATGTATTAGGTAAACAAGACTAAATTCTAAACATTAAACATGTTTAACTGAAAACATAGACTTTTGTATAGTTATAATAACGAATATTTTTTTATCTTTGCCCTAAAAGTATTTGTAATTGCAGCATATATATTCCAGTGTAAAACAGGTTATTTTTAAATTACTTAACTTATTGTGAAAAAAAGATGTGTGACTGATGGATCCTATGTCTTTACAAACGGCGTTAACACTAAGTCCGTAGTGAAAGAGCAGGCGTGGTTTCGGAAGATGTTTGTTCCTATAAGTTTATCGTTACAATGGAGATAATCTCACCTCCTTTCTCTAAATGTATAGAATCTCCGTTACCTTGCGGATCACACAAATATTTTTTAAGTTTTACTGGAGTTGTTTAAGGCAGGATGGCATAGTACATTTTTTTTACAGAAATTCTAATTCAAATTTTTGATAACACGTTCACTGTTTTCTATCGAATTTTGTATGTTGAAGACTAAATGCCTAAGACTGAACAAAACCAATTACTTGTACTGTTTTGATTTGATTATGTTATGAATAATGTTTTCAAATCATTCAAGGAGATAAATCTTTAGCCCAATGACTCTTATTTTACTTTTTATCTCGAGTATACAAAACCAGTCCTCATAATTCTATCTCATCTTGATTTACAAATCCCATAATTCGCCAATCATTTTTATGATATATGCATTCTTATTTATGATGTACTAACAGTATCATTTTGTTACAGAATTCTACCGACGTATAAACAAATTGTAATCAATCTTCTTGTAAGGATTACATGTACATTTCAATTAACATTATCTTTCTTATAAAGATTTTTACTTTTGTCAAATTTTGAATTTTTATGTCGTTATTAAAGATGTGCTTGTAAAAATTATAAATTATATATTTTAATGTGTTTTATTGTAAATTTAGTGTCTCGTAATTCTATACAGGCCGGGTATTGATCTTTGTTTTAAATGTTTTGTGTATTGAAATTGCATATTTACTTGTAAGATCAATATGTGACACTTTATTTTAATAATCATTATCTTATCTTATCTTATCATGTACATAAACAAAGTGGTGATCATCATTTTTGGTTTCAAATCATAACACAAAGAATATTTATTTGAGAATAACTACTGCATTTACAAACGAATACGAAAAGAAAGAAAAACGAATTGACTGACTATGCAGTACTGGTTTTTCACATTGTTGAAGGTCGTACGGTGACCTGAAATAGCTTATATCTGGTGGATAGTTGTCTCATTGGCAATCATACCACACCCACTTATCTTTATACTTATTATACAGCATTTTCAAGTTGAAGAAGTTTCATTTACTGATATATTTCCCGTTTTAGCTCGTCGTAGCGCAAAAAGAAAAATGTGCGTGTGAGAGAGTATATGGATTCGACACAACTCTTCAGATTGTACGATGTACATGTAGGTGTCAGACCACCAATTCAAAATCCCTATCTATTCAACCATTTTTTTTTTTCAATTTCCACAGCTTTCTAAATATTTTACCTTTAGTTTAACTTCATAGAAATATAGGTATATCCTGAATTGTACATGTATCACCTTTCTACATGCGAATTTTCAACCAATGTTTAAAGTCTTGTAGTGAAAAACGACCGTTCAAAGTGCCAGTTTGTTTTCAAAATATATAGTGAAAACCTACCAGAGACCACTTGAATGACAATGAGACCCCCCTGGTCCTTCCATGTCCATAACATTGAATGATCTGTTAGACTATTTATATATATGCAGATCGTATCAAAAGGATTTACCAGAATGATATCATCGTCCATATCTACGGAGGGCTTAAATTGTCGCTTTTCAGCTAAAAATCGTCGAAAATTCAGGTAAAAGGGCAAAGGGCGATGGCTAGACCTCAGTCTTCATAATAATATGCAGATAGTTAGTTAATATAAAGATACAAATGACGCCAAGAGGAATTTGGGTAAACTTCATGTCTTCTATGTTGACGGAGGACTCAAAGTGCCAGTTTGATATTCAAAATATATGGTGAAAACCTACCGGAGACCGCTTGAATGAGACCCTCCCACCCCCCACCCCTAGTCTTTCAATGTCCATAAAATTGAATGATCTTATAGAGTATGTATATATACAGATCGTATCAAAAGGATTTCCCAGAATGATATCATCTTTTATATCTACGGAGGGCTTAAATTGTCGCTTTTCAGCTAAAAATCGTCGAAAATTCAGGCCGATGGCTAGACCTCCCTGATCTCTCAATCTTCATAATATTAATCAGATATCAGTATTTATTTTTGATGCGGTTAAACCACAGTCGTAAATACATCAGCTATTTGTCAAACCTCTTTATTCCAATGTGGTATTTCCTCTCATGCTAGTTATAGATGCTATAAATCCGATTATTTTGACATTTGCATCTAATTAACATTCAAAGGTTTTCATGAAACATAATAACAATCGTTAAAAGAAATTCCATAGTGTCAGTGTTTAAGAGGAACAGCAATGTTATTTTATATCACTTTTTTATCACATTTGTAATATAAAACTCAGTGAAACTGTTACTCTCTGTGGTGTTACTACATTTATCTGACCAAACATATTTCATTGTCTATTGAAACTGAAATTTCTTCAAAATGAAAGATATAAAAGGGGGGCAAATAGAGGAAAGTGTGACAAATTTATTTGAAAAGCAAGGTGCGATTATTGACTGCGTTGCTTCTAAACATGAACGTGATGAAGGTTTTGAAAATGAATGACTTTGAACAAGATAGGATGAAAATTAATATCTGCAGGAATGTTCACTATTTCTACCGAATAATACTTCAGATCTCGCCAGAATTTCTACATCTAGCATCTAGGATAGGCTTGACATTGGACATTTTGTGGTTAAAAACTCAATTCTTGCATTTACAAAAGTTTTGATATAGGTCACGATGATTAATCTGAACTTATCAACATAAACTGCTGATTTCTATATTCCCACACTACATGTGTTACAGTTAATCGGTTATATTGTAGAATACAAATGGTGTATGTGCAACCGCATTTGATTTGTAAATCTAAAGAAAAATACAACGAACGAATCCTTAGCGTACACAAGTGATGAATGGATAAATGATCAAAAAAGAATTATATAAGAAAGCTTATGCAAACCCTATTTTGAAGAGTATTGAAGTATTCATCTTAAAGTCGACTAAGCATGCCCCAATCGCATTATATATAGATATTCAAAAGTTGAGAAATAGTTTCCATCTTTTTTTTTAAACAATGTATTTCAGACATTTAAATTATCTCTTTTTTTGTTCTCTTTCTTGCATTTGAAAAAAAAAATGAATGTATTACAAACAGAATTTTCGAAAATGATACTTATATAATTCATTTTATAAAATACTTGAAACCATCGTCTTTAAGTTATTCATTTTTTTTTGTTACTTGATTAGTAGGGATATAGGGTAGGCCGAGGTGTTGTAGGGAACAATTCGGTCTTTTTTTGGTGGGTCGCAGGAAGGACCTAAAGTGTCCTGACCGTATCATATACGTTATATATTCGAACAATGAAAATTGAGAATATATAGACCGCGTACTTATACGGCATGTACTCAAAGGTGGAGTGGAGTGGAGTGTTGGAATGGAGTGGAGTGGTGGAGTGTTGGAGTGTTGGAGTGTTGGAGTGTTGGAGTGTTGGAGTCATGGGTGAAAACATGGAGTTAGGAAATGGGGTGTGAGGTAAGAGGTGAATGAATATAGACAAGAAACTGGAGTTCATAGACCTGATTCAAATAAACAACCATTCCATCTTTCATAGCTGGTATAACAAGAAAATGTTTCGGACGTGGACGATCATTTTAAGACAAACATAGAAATGTTCCAAATGATCTGGTGTTAAAAGATATGATCATAGAGTCTTTTTAAGTGCAAGATCTAAAATCTTAAAACAATCTGTTTCTCTACAGAACATATATTTTCATTTACATGTTGACTGTGCAAGAAAAAGATCTTCAGTTTGAATTCAAAGATGTTTTAATCCATAATGAAATAAAGCAAAGTTTATCAGATGAGCATTTGCTTTTATTAGAATCGTTTGAATTCAACATTAAATGTTCAGGACATTAGATAAACTCCTCATTTTACAATGAAAATTGTTGAAATGTTCATTATTTCTTACTTATATCTACAAATATATTAATTGATTTATTTATGCCATTCACAGTCTTGTTTCAATAATATGCAATTAACTAGAACATATAATGTATGGTTTGTACTGATTTATCATCTGTTTGTTTTATCAAATTATTCAAAAAACAACAACATTCCTCATTAAGTTTTTAGTTTCTGAAGTTATAGTAATGACAGTTTTGTGTGTTCTATTGACAGGTGACGGTGGTTAGATATATTGTCCTTATCTATTTAGAATTGGAAGAAACAAAAATATTTTAAATGGTACAGTCATTAAATTAACATGATAAAAGCAAAGTGGAAATGTTGATTGATAATTAAGTTTTATTTTATCTTATATCCATTTTAACAAAATATTAATAATGTTAATATCTTTATTGACAAGATGATTTTTAGTCACTTGTTATCAAATATTATTAACTTCTGTTTGACTCTGACTGACTTTGCTAAACCTGCCATAATGTGAAAATTACATAGAAATTATAAATGATTTTCATTTGAGATTTTCATTTAAATTCGTTAACAATTTCATTTGATATGAAGTTTGATTGGTTTATGGATTCGTTCAATATTTAACCGAAATCCTTTTCTCCATTACACTCCATTTCCTTACTCCATGTTTTCACTCCATGTCTCTACTCCAACACTCCAACACTCCACCACTCCACTCCACTTAACTCAATGTTTTAGTACATGCCTACTTAAACGTATTTTTACAAAATACAGATGTAAAGCCATAGACGTCGAATATGATAATACAATTTAATACAATTGGATGAGCTATGTAATAGTTTACAAATTTCTTATGACTAATTTTTATATGTATATATTAACATAAAAAATCTGGTAAATGTTGTTAGTTGTTCGTGTGCACTTCGGGACAGACGACCATCTGTTTTTCCGAAGGGGATGTGGGGGGGGGCAGGGGCAGGGGGCAGGAGGATTTTGCAAATAAATATTCTGGCCTCGAAACACTAAGGAAATAATCTTGCACACAAGCCGGGATGAAAATGAATATTCTTCAACACAAAATGCAGAGGAGACAATCGTTTACAAAATTGAAGATACATTTTTGAGGGAAAAGAGTAAGCATGCGTACCAACAAAAATGAATAAAAGTCCCCCCCCCTCTATAGATGCGATGAATTATCACTGTAAGTGCAATCATTTCTGATGTGGAATTTTGGAAGTGCGATGAATTTTCATTGTCGTTTTATATGACTATTCGACATACAACAACTTAGTTTTAAATGACTTTAATAATGATGATATTTACAATTTGAAATGCAAGCTAGTCGTAGATACTTACTTGAATATACACGGGTATAACCACGTTCATATCATGAATATTCAAATATTGTTGGTGAGTTTGCTATTAGCTTGTCATGGATCCGAAAATTTGCTGGAGCAGAACATCCATTAATATAGCTTTTTCTACGACGAATTTTCTTTGAAAAGTTTTATAACTCGCTTAAAAAGCTTTGAGCATTTGTCACGCCGTGTCATACATATTTCTACCGTATTGATAGGCTTTTGCACAAAGAACAGTACAGGAATATACAACTAACGGTACTAAAGAAAGAAAACAAACTACAAAGAGTATGAATAGTACAGTGTCAAAATTCTAAGGTCAGTTTTTCAAGTAAATGTCTTCAAATAAAATTAAAACAACGGGTTTCTCATTCGTATTATGTATTCTAACAACAACACAGCACAAAATACACGGTCGCATTTAGTGAAAGAGCCAACCAACTATGCTATATTTGTAGTTTAATCAAGTTTGAGTTGCACATAGTATTTGTTTCGCGATGTTTACAAGTAATTCACAGACCTATCTATTTAAAATAGTCACATGGTGTTCAAGTAATATAAATGATATACAATGCTGCCAGGAGCAGTAAACTTTGTTTTCATAAACATACTTAACTGAACAGTTAGTCAATTAGTCTTTGGTGTAAATATAAGAACAGAATATCTACCAACATTGCTTCGCGATGTAGCGATTAACGTCCGGAATCAACTGTACGGCTGTTATACCCCGTGGTGTAGAACCATTTAAACATGTAACAATAAACTATTTCAATATTTCTTTGTATTCTCACAATTGGTATTGGCTTATTTGTAACACCGACTTATAAGAAATTCAAGCATATTTATGGTGAATCGACTGTTGCTCGAACTTTCTTTACTGTATAAGATTTATACACAATGACATGATATATATCAATTATCCAGTCATCCAAGCGTCAATTGTTTGTGCAAGATGAAAACGTTTCCACTCCTTCAATCGTTAAATGAAGATCGTTTTGAGAATGCTATTTGTTATCTCAAATGCATCCATTAGAGCTATGTTTCTAACGCTTGTAGTTTAAAGGTTTGATTGGCTTGCTTGCTTTGTTTGTATAAACGTTTGCTCAATCTTAATTACAATGCTTAGGGTACATTTACACAATCAAGCCCAACCACATCTTTTAACTACAAGCATTAGGAAATTAACTCTAATGATGGTTATTTTTAGTATGCGATGTAGATTTAGACCGAAACAGAAACTTTGCTTTTCCGGTGACGTGGATTGGCTTAACCGTCCAAGATTTATGTATCTAATGATGACGTGTCATAGGAAAGAATAAATTTTATCCTACATATTGATCAGGACAAATTATTTGAGAACAGAATTGACTATATTAGCAATAAATACCATGTTTAAGGAATTTATTGATATATTACCTCAGACTTTCACTCACTAAGTATGCATATATAATCAATTCCTCTGACTTCATAAATTTTGTTAGAGAGTCGGCTGCATTAAGACCTTATATGATGAAAATTAATTAATTTCCTTTTGTGAAAATGCATCGCATATACAATAGAAATCAATCGTTCTGGGTTGCTAACTGAGTTTATTATGTTTACAGTGAAAATGAAAGTCTAGTATCATTATTCGACAGTAAACATGAATCGCATAACGAAAACAGCATAGTGGAATTTGATTCAATATCAACAAGCTGAATAACAAAACCTGTTTTAAGTTAAACAACATTAATAATTATGTTAAAGGTACATTTTCTGCAAATGAAACTTAACTGCTACTTTTAAATCTCTTGCACGCTCTGTTCGTGAACTATTCTTGATATTTATCTATTTGTGTATCAATTTTGCACCTGGATGGCTGTGGCGCGATAGTCCGCATCTCATACCTATATCATGAATTTATCAAAACAGTTCACATGATATATTATTTCTTATTTTATTCGAAAATCTTGAATTTGTCGTCTGTTTATTTATCTTTCTAAATCAGAAATTCATCACAGATGTGGTAAAATGACATTAGCACATTACATACACTGATAGTGCTGAAAGTGGCAATAAGCACCAATTAATAAATCGACCAACCCCTCATTCCCTCTTTGCAAACTGATTTCATTATTGATTTTTGGAAGTTGGCTGCTTATTAATATTCACAAGTCCTAGTAGAGCACACCCTCTAAAATACAACCTTTATAGAGATTTTTTCTATTTATAAAAAGGAAATATAGATAGAAATAGATCAAAGCGATAAATTTATATCTTTTAAATTTATAAAGATACAAACCCTGATTTTAATAATTCTGAAATTATCAGAAAAATATCATTCTAAATAGATAGAAAGAAAGAAAGAAAGATAGATAGATAGATAGATAGATAGATAGATAGATAGATAGATAGATAGATAGATAGATAGATAGATAGATAGATAGATAGATAGATAGATAGATAGATAGATAGAGAAACTATCGAATAATGGAGCGTTCATCTGCAAATTACAAATGTATATTGAAAAATAATTGTCATAATCAAAACCATAAAAGATAACTCGAATCGATCGTATGATAGTTAAGTGATACGTGTGTTTATCCGTGATCTAATGTCAGTGGATATTAAGGCGGGAATCTGGACAACCACGTCATAATATGAAAATGCATGATGTCTATCATTTTTCATCATGTTACAGTTATTTGATATGGACGAAAATTTCAGTGTACGATTTTACAAGTCTTGGAATACTTTGTTTAAACTTGAGCGACATATTTAGTTAAATTCAATGGCTGTCAATAACCAGTCCCATTTGGTCCGTACGTCGAGTTACGTATACGTATGTCATTTTATTGGAAATCTCTAGTATGTAGTTTTGTTGTGGGTTTATTATGTTTTATTTGTTTCAGTTTTTCTTTCTTTCTTTCTTTCTTTCTTTCTTTCTTTCTTTCTTTTCTATTTTAATTTGATTTGTTTTATAGATTTGTATATTTGTTTGTTTGTTTGTTTTTATTTTTTACAGTTTTTCATAATTACATATTAGCAAATTCACAGTCCACGTACATCATGTTTAGTACAGTCCGTTAATAATTATGCGATTAAAACATCGGGATATTTATATAACATGTGACGTTATATTCTCTATAAGGCTACTGATACAAACTACTTTAGACTGTTTTGCCTCTACATTCTCCGTCGGACTTAACCAAAGCATATATACATTATGCATTGTTATGTATGGCCGGGAAAATAGCGTAATAGAATAAAACAGCTATTCGTTCAGATGGCAGAAAGAATAAACTATTTGGCAGCTAGGTGAAAAAATATACATCTTTTGGCTATTTTCCCGGCTGACCGGAAGAATAGTCACTGTCTATTTTACAAAGCATAGTTGAACGAGTAGTATAGGGCGCTGGACACAGTATTGACACGATGTCAAAGAAGCAACTAGTGGTTCGTTTCCCGCTGAGGGAAGAACGAAAATTTTTATTTTTTTATCTTAACATTGTTTGGTTAACTTTCAAACGAAGTATATATATGTATATATATATATATATATCAACGTATTTTATTTTAACGAAAGACATCTTATATTACTGAAAATTATTACACCAGGGTTTTCGATATCACAAACAAGTCAAAACATTTACTAAATTTTATCATCGGTACAAGGACATCATTTGTAAATATAAATCAACATGCAGACATCTTATACGTACAGGTATTTCCTATCCAATCTTTTATGGTAATATTCTATACAAAGCACAAAAATGTCGTCACTCACCTCAAAAGCTAATCAAACCTTTAAACAGACTTATTTAGAAGGAACATAGTTACTATACTGTTGTCAAGTCATAAAAGATGGCATTTGTTAAAATCAATATTGATTCACTCATAGGTCTTTGCATAGGAAATAAACACATTTATTCTTAAACCAGTTGTTGGCAGGATACGGATTATGTTCTTCTCGTATATTTTATGATGGTATGATACTAAACACCTAACGGGGGGATTGTGCTTGATTTTCATATAATGAAGACATAATCTTTCAATCAGCTTTTGGTCAACCCACCAAATGGGGAACTTTTCCTCAAATGAGTAACAATCCCTCAGTTGAGTAATCATTTGATAATGCTAAAACAAAATTTTCTTAACTGGGACTTGTTACTTAAAATGGCATAAATTTATAGAAAATGGAACCAATTCTTCCAGAACCATCTTTTTATTTTGGATTTAAAAAAAGTTAGTAGCCTTGAAAATAGTCAATTTTTCGAAGTTTTCATAGGCTTGTAACTTCTCAGATTAGGGCTATTCATCTTTTGAAAAATTTGCATTTTCTATGAATATATGCCATTTTAAGTAAAAAGACTGAGTTAAGAAAATTTTGATTTTAACACTATCAAATGATTACTCAAATGAGGGATTGTTACTCATTTGGGGAATAGTTCCCCATTTGGTGGGTTGTACCCAACCTGTTTAAGAGGGTTACATAGTTAGCTAAATTACTAATCTTCCCTGAGGCCCTCATCATTAAAAAGCATGAACTAAAATGCAAAGATATACATGGCATACATTAGTATAAAAGTCAAGTATAATGATAATGTTCAATACAACTGCATAAAATGTTATGAAAAAATAAACATGATGAAATAATTAATATTCAATACTTTTCAACTGGTTGATTTTAATAAATGAGCTGTTTATAAGATTTTCAAACATGGCTTTTTAAACTATATATAATAAAATTATTAAAAGATAAGAAGGGCTAGCGAGCAATTTTTAAGGCAGTGGCTATTCTTCTGGCTAGCCGGAAAAAAGCAAAACATGTCTATTCTTCCGGCCATCCGGAAGAATAGCTTTTATCTGCTATTATGCTATTTTTCCGGTCACATATATCAATGAATAATGAATATGTTTTTGGTTAAGTGGTTATTGTAGCATCCTGAGTGGAGAATGCAATGGCAACAATTTCCTCCCGTGCAAACACTGAGAATTGGAATTATTCATTTTATGCACGTTCTGCCCGGTTGACGTTACTGATTATAAACTCAAGATAAACCGTTCTGGAAAATAGTAATAAGAAAAAAAAAAACTAAAAATAAAAACAGAATTACCATTGGAATAAAATCCTCAAGTACCAACTTCAATTTATTTTTCTACTTGCTGTTCTTTGGAACACGCCGATTCTCCGTAAATATAAACAGCTTGTCAAGAGAGATCAAAAGAAGAATATCAACAAAATCGATTGATATACAACAAAGACAATTTTGAATTAAAGTCACTTGGCAAACCATTGTGCAAAAACGTTTCCATTCACTAACACAAATCAAAATGCAAATGAATTTACTTCATAGTATACAGCATATTCAGACTTTTTTCTTGCTTCTATATATGTTCTACCTATGAATTTTCCGCAAGGTTAGGAGTCGGATTCATGGCATCAATGAATGTTCATGATTCCTAAAGAAGATCCTGAATTGATCATCTCCTTGAAGTTTCGTTTCAATGAAGTCGTTGAATGATTTTGCAAGATTTTTATTTCAAATTTTCAATGTGTTTTAACACATAGAAAATTAGAAAAAGGGTAGACACATGTAAACTGACCCCAAAGTAAGATTGTGTTTATAATAGCAAAAACAAAATATCTTTTTTTTATTTTATATAAAATAAAAACAGAATAAAATAAAATTGGGGTTTTATACCCCAAGCCAGGTATACTATTCCCAGTCCATGAAGGCATATCATTGCATGTTAAAAGATCTCCGTTGTAGTAGAACTTACACATCATGCAGTCAAGTATATTTGATTTAGTCGATTTCCTGTGAATTAATTTATACGTTATGCCTCCATTAATACAGGTAAAGAAAATGGGTAAACCATTAATTTCAGTTTGATTTTACGCTTTAATTATTCCTCTCAGTTTACGAGCACAAGCTAGTCCCATAGAAATTTGTTTTAAAGCAATCACATTCTCTGTTATTCTCTTTATGACATCTTTAAATATAAAACACGATCTCCAATTATCACAACGTCCATTGCATACACGCGTTTGCAATCCGACACCCCATCCTGGATACTGTCCACGCCACATGACACTGCTGCTGAATTGAACATTAAGGCATTCGCTAACGGATGAACGGAACAAAAGCCATTTTTACATATTTTTCCGGGTAGCCGGAACAATAGACAATCCGTTTTTAATGACACTACATGGATAAAACAAGAAGATTCCGAAAATCCGACAAAAAGTCAAAAACAGAAAGAGCGAACATCCTTAAGGGCCATAATTCCTGAATGACGGAAGCGAAATCGTCAATATTGAAATTGATTTCTAACATTTTGTAAAGTAACAACATACAAAAAAAATATACTTGTTGAACGGTTCTCAACTGTTTGTATGGAACCAACTGTTATAGACTCCATTGATTGATTGTTTTTTGCTAAACGTCCAAAGGCTATTTATAAACTCGTGCTATAGAGTATAGATACCTGTCTATTGTTGTCCATTTCGTGTCTTTTTTGTTATTTTTGTCGTTGGGTTGATGTCTTGTTAACGTTTACGTTACATTTTCCTGTTTATTCAAATGTCAGTTGTTTATGAATATGTACCCATTCCGTCAAAATATTTGTTAAATACGTGGAGACGACCATTTGATTTTTGGGTTGTTTTTTTTTTGTGGGGTTGTGGGGGGGGGGAGGAGGATTTTGAAAATAAACAGCTTTGAACAAGACAGGATGAAAGTCAATATCTGCAGGAATTTTCACTAGTTCTAACGAATAATACTTCAGATCTCGCCAGAATTTTTACATCTAGGATAGGCTTGAAATTTGATATCTGTGTGGTTAAAACCCTATTCATGCATTTACAAAAGTTTTGACATATGATCATGATGATTAATCTGATCTAATGAAGATAAACTGCTGACTTCTATATTCCCACACTACATGTGTTACAGATAATCGGTTATATTGTCGAATACAAATGGTGTATGTGCAGCTGCATTTGATTTGTAAATCTAAAGAAAAATACAACGAACGAATCCTTAGCGTACACAAGTGATGAATGGATAAATGATAAAAAAGAATTATATAAGAAAGCTAATGCCAAACCTATTTTGAAGAGTAATGAAGTATCAATCTTAAAGTCGACTAAGCATGCCCCAATCGCATTATATATAGATATTCAAAAGGTGAGAAATAGTTTCCATCTATTTTTCTAAACAATTGATTTCAGACACGTAAATTATCTCTTTTTTTCTTCTCTTTCTTGCATTTGAAAAAAAAAATGAATGTAATACAGACCGAATTTTCGAAAATGATACTTGTATAGTTCATTTTATAAAATACTCGAAACCATCGTTTTTAAGTTATTCATTTGTTTTGTTACTTGATTAGTGGGGATATAGGGGAGGCCGTGGTGTTGTAGGGGAACAATTTGGTCTTTTTTTGGTGGATCGCAGGAAGGACCTAAAGTTTCCTAATCGTATCATATACGTTATATTTCGAACAATGAAAACTGAGAATATACATACAATGTACTTTTACGTATTTTTACAAAATACAGATGTAAAGCCATAGACGTCGAATATGATAATACAATTGGATGAGCTGTGTAGATAAGGAAATTGTTTAAAAATATCATATGAGTATATCAGTAACTAATCTTGCACATAAGTTGATGAAAATAGTTTATAAATACGTGTAGAAACCGTGGCACCCTCTAGTACTTGTTTTACTGAATAACCGATCAGTCACCGAACAGCCATCAGTCACCGGTCATCCATCAATCAGTCAACGTCAGGATTATGTCAGTAACATATTAGATCGTTTATTCAATTGTAATATTTTCTTGCTATTTTCATATTCGGTTTTACAATTTGCATATTATTAAAATTATGCATAGGCTCAAATAATGAAATATAATACAATGTGAACGTAAATATTTTATAGCACTGAGCACAAATACAAAATGCATTCATGCTTGCATTTCCCAGATTCACAGTTCATAGTTGCAAATTAAGTTTTTTTTCTAGTGGAAACTTGAAAGTTATAAGCAACCGTTCTGATTTGTGCATATCATGCGATTGATCAATGAGTGTTGAACGGCAACTGTTAAGATCCAACAAGGCGTATATGTTGCTCCCGTGCTACGTCACCGATCAGTCACAGATCTGTCACCGATCAGTCAAATAGTAAAAGCTCTGAGTACAAGTAATGCTTCTTGTACGAGACATTTGATTTAATGAACACATTCTGATCGAAAGTGGTTGCGTATTTGTATATCCCTAACAACCATCCGAACGCCCTTTTCAACAATGGTTTTATCATGTTATCGGATGATTTCGATATCAAGAGAAAGTACTTTTGACTTGCTTTCAGTAACTACAAACTTTCCTAATATACAAAAGTATACTTGGAAACTCAATATATACCCCCACGACACTTACTAAAGAGGAAATCCTGGATAATCATAGGTCTGTTCCATGTTCCTTTAGAATTTCAACCAAAGATGAAGAACTGGATCTTCCATCACTGTACATACAATCTAAGACTCTTTCATCTTGCAATAGTATTAAAACATTTGACTTTTCTATACTTTACACTAGTATTCCCCATTTTAAACTAAAAGACAAATTGAAAGAGTTGGTCCTGCTTTGTTTCATTAAAAAGAATGGACAACGTAGTTGTAAGTATCTGGTCTTAGGGGAGGATAAATCCTACTTTGTAAAAAATCACTCTGATTCTAACAAAAAATTCTCTGAAACTGACATTATCAAGATGCTTGATTTCTTGATTGACAACATATTTGTTACGTTTGGAGGACGTGTTTTTCAACAAACAATCGGCATTCCCATGGGAACCAACTGTGCATCTCTTCTTGCCGACTTGTTCCTTTATTCATATGAGGCTGACTTCATACAGGAACTTCTTAGGAAGAAAGAAAAGAAGTTAGCAGTATCCTTTAACTTTACTTTCCGCTACATAGATGATGTTCTTTCACTACATAATTCAAAATTTGGTGACTATGTTGAACTCATCTATCCCATCGAACTTTAGATAAAGGATACAACAGATACAGTTAAGTCTGCCTCATATCTTGACTTACATCTAGAAATTGACAATAAGGGTCGGTTGAAAACAAAACTTTATGACAAAAGAGATGATTTCAGCTTCCCAATTGTGAACTTTCCATTTCCAGCAGCGCCTGCATACGGAGTATATATCTCCCAGTTGATACTATACTCCCGGGCATGAATTTCCTATCATGATTTCCTTGATAGAGGATTGCTGCTCACAAGAAAGCTATTAAACCAAGAGTTCCAAGTGGTGAAGTTGAAATCATTCCATCGTAAATTTTACGGACGCCATCACGAGTTGGTTGACCGTTACGGAATATCCGTTTCACAGATGATAGCGGATATGTTCCTAATGTCGTAACTACAATCCCGTCCCCTTTTCCCGAATGTGACCTACCGTATTAGACTCATTACCGGGTTTGTATTAACATGAGCAACACGACGGGTGCCACATGTGGATAAGGATCTTCTTACCCTTCCGGAGCACCTGGGATCACCCCTGTTTTTGTTGGGGTTCGTGTTGCTCAGTCTTTAGTTTTCTACGTTGTGTTTTGTGTACTATTGTTTGTCTGTTTGTTTGTTGGTCTTTTTCTTTTTTAGCCATGGCTTATGAGTTTGACTGTCCCTTTGGAATCTTTCGCCCCTCTTTTAAGCATAACGTAACTTTTACATATGTTATTATATCGGTACTACAGGGTAAATTACATGTGTTTATTCCCAGAGTACAATATAAGAGTATTTTTTTCATTCTGTACGGCACTCCACTCGATCTGTATCAGGTTAAAGTTTTAGTTTATAGTAGTTTATGGTTTAAGGTAGTTTTTGGTAATATCAACTTTAAACATGTACATTATGAAGTGAACTGTTTGACATTCATGTACATATTGTACTGTTACACTACTATCCAAGGTTACGGGAGGGTTGGGCGCCCACTAACATGTTAAGGACTTAATATTGGAGAACAGGGCAAAAGATACCAGAGGGACATCCAAACTCATAAATCGAAAAAAAAAAACTGACAACGCCATGGCTAAAAAAGAAAAAGACCAACAAACACACAATAGTACACAAAACACAAGTCGTGATGGCGTCCGTAAAATTTACGAAGGGATGATTTCAACTTCACCATTTGGAACTCTTGGTTTTAAAGATTCCTCGTGAGCAGCAATCCTCTATCAAGGAAATTATGATAGGAAATACAAGCCCGGGAATATCGTATCAATTGGGAGATATATACTCTGTATGCAGGCGCTGCGGGAATGTTGCTACATAGAAATGGAAAGTTTACAATTGGGAAGCTGAAATCATCTCTTTTGTCGTAAAGTTTTGTTTTCAACCGACCCTCATTGTCAATTTATAGATGTAAGTCAAGATATGAGGCAGACTTAATTGTATCCTTTATCTCTAGTTCGATGGGATAGATGCGTTCAACATAGTCACTAAATTTAGAATTATTTAGTGAGAGAACATCATCTATATAGCGGAAAGTAAAGTTAAAGGATACTGCTAACTTCTTTTCTTTTTTCCTCAGAAGTTCCTGTATGAAGTCAGCCTCATAAGAATACAAGAACAAATCGGCAAGAAGAGGGGCACAGTTGGTTTCCATGGGAATGCCGATAGTTTTTGAAAACACGTCCTCCAAGCGGAGTATATACGGTTCACTACTGATCTCCTACCGATCCATAGAGGGTTAGTAAAATCCATAGGGGATTCGGTCTTCTGCCTCACCCCCAATTGATTTTCCTTACCCTCTATGAATCCGTAGGGGGTCAGTAGCATGTAAACCATTTAACTTATATTATACAACTTCGATAATGTGTAAACCATGTATGCTTTAGAAGTCCAATACATGTATAAGTAGTTATATATGATAATTTAATGTTGAATGGCAAATAGCACAATCATATTTAGAGCTTTGGCATACTGCTGACATATGAAAACATGCAGTCACATATGTTGGTCACATGCTAACTTACAAGATTATAATCGATCTTGTTTTCTTAACGTCTAGTATTCTTGTATTCTATAATGGATCGTGTGTATTGCAAAAGCAATGATGCATTATAGAAGTTAGAAAACAACGAACTGAAGGTTTGTGTGTCCAAGTTCGTATATAATGTTGATATGCAAATGATTTCATGCATTTTTTTCTAACAAAATAACCACAATGAATTATTCTGGCATAACTATGCAGTATATATAAAGAAAATTGTAAAATTTTATTGCACAATATCCCTTCTTGTCATTAAGTAAGTCAAAAGTTTTGTATTTCGCGTGATGAAGTCTTTCATAACGATAAAAAAATGTTAAACTAATGCCCCTTTAAATCAATATCACCAGGCATAGTGAGACATATGTTTGTAAAAACTGTGATGTTATAACTGCAAGCTGGTCGGATAATAAATCAAAATGATATACTACAGTTCTCCTTAATCAGATAATATTAAAATGTAGATTATGAAGATTGTAGTACTTTCAGAAGATAATCATTTGTGAACGAATATGTGTGTTTTTATTTTTAACGTTACTATTCAGTTGGAAAGCAGGTCACGGTTTGACCCCAAGTCTATCAGCAACAATGGAGGTCACGTGACCGTGAAAATTCAGTAAAACTACGGATGAAACAAACCTCATTTTACTCACTAAAATACCACTGCCGTGATAAATACTTATAGTTCCAAATAATCTTGAATATACATAGTTTTACTTCGTCAAAACTTACACATCAACTCAAAGTCCTTTATTCTTTATTTTATCTTGAAACTTGAAGTTTGTGTGAAAATTGTCAAGTCTCCTGATCGAAAAATCTAAATATTTTCGAGGAAACTTATAATGATGGGCTGAATTTAAATTTAATGAAGCATCTCATTAAGACAAACACTCGATATGAATATCTAGGCAACAGAGTTTTGGATACGCAAACGTCAAGTTATTTTCGACACGAAGCGGTGGTTTTGACCGTTTTTGCCGATTTGTTCAAGTGGGTATTTCCCTTGATATCACCAGTCAAAATAAAACCCATCAAAATGAATAAAAAGGGTTTACTGTAAAAAATCAGGAAGAAACTGAATAGAATTCGATTTACAACTATGTTATTATAATATTAAGAAGAGATACTTCCTACTTTTCAGAGAAGGATTAGATGTAAAATTAATAGGCAAAATGAGTAAAAATTAGGAAATGTAACCCTTTTTTAACCTATATTGATATAAGTTAGCTCTGGCTGATGAAATTTACTTTGTAATTTTTATAATGGTATATGGGATTACTCCTAGTAGAAAGTTTTGAGACACTTCTAGTAATTAAATGTTGAATGCATTTTCATATTTATACAATTTGAATAATTTTTCTGAAAATGAAAATAATAATTGTACTGATCATTTATATTATTTTTTATATTCAATAATGTGGTACCAAGAGTCACACAATAAGTTTCTTCAAAGTAAAAAAGCCTTTAAACTCAAGCTATGTTTCTTAATTGAACATTACAGTACTGCCTAGAAAATATCCTCCAGAAAAAGGATAAGTTTACCAAAAATATTGACAGAAATTCTGTAAAAAGAATATTTCAAATTATAAGTAAAAGTGACATAATTTTGGATTTTAAAATCATTATTATTGTAAAATTCAATTATTTGATTAGCTAGCACAGCTAGTAGCCATTGCCTAATATCTCAGGGTATTTTATAAATTATAGATTATGAAAGTAAACTTTTTGAAATAGAATGGGGCTTCTACTCTTCAGGTTGCTGTATCAGCTGGTATACATATTTATCAACAAAGTATTCTTTATTTTATCTTAATAATTTGATATTTATATCACATATGAAAGTTGTCTGTACAAATCTTGTGCATTTTACTTAATCATCAATGGATTATTAAATTTGACAAGAATTTGCAATTTGAATAAATTCCATTTTGTAAGAAAATATCACTACATGTATGAATTAACTTCTTGTTTGACTTGATAATCTAGTTTTTGCTCTTATTAATGTAGTTAGCGATAATTAAATAAGCAAGGTTTTTAACTTATAAATTTAATTAACTGATCTTCATTTCCTTTTTCAATGATCTTCATATGTTTTCTCCTCCAGAAATTTTCCTATACAAGGCATATTCTTTTGTTATTTTTGTGCTTTTGTCCATCCATATGCTATCATTAATTTGTCAGATTTGTTTCCAGTATGAATAATATTTTCTAATACTTATAGTTTCAAACGCAATATTTAAAGATGTCTTCGTTTCACATTTCCAATGTGTAATTTTTTATTATACACATGACCCTGACACATATTCTGTTAACGTTACATGACGTATGTTGAAAGAAGAAAACAATGTTACCGTCAATTTGTGTAGGGATCAAGAAGGGTTTTAATTACTTTGAAATGGAGGTATCGTAATATGGAAGTGTGAAAACAACAATTTTCAATCACATTTTCATCCATATCTTTAATAAAATCAGTGTTTTAGAGTACTTTGGAAACAGGTACAACAAAAGAAGTTGAACTTCAGTTTTCAATCTGTTTTGAACTAGAAACGCAGTCAAAACAAGGTACAAATTGACATGACTGGTGGTCACTAAAATTGATGTATTACAGTAAAAATGATGGCTTCAAAATTGTGTAGAAATTTGAAATAGGTTACTCGGTTTCATTTACGATTATTATCGTTCTTTTCCGTATTTGGATACGCAAACGTCAAGTTATCAAAATTCGATTTTTGGCGAACAAAAAGATGGCTGATAATTTTAGAATGGACAGGACAAAGAAACAGAAAATTTTTAAAAGCTATTTTGGATAATGTTTGTATGTCGTATTGAAACTATATTGGTCGCAAAACCTATAAATTTTAAAAATCAATTATAATAAAAGCATGACAAGTTGAAAAAAGTAGTTTTAACATAATTTATTTAGCCCATTGATTTGGCGGACGTTTTGACGTCACGGACGACTGTAGCGCCACCTAATTAATTCCCCCTGCTATTGTTGCTGATAGAGCTTGACGACAACGGACGTTTCCAAGGACTTGCTTTCCAACTGTATTGAAGAATATTTTTTCACGTTAAATGGTCGTTCCCTTAATAAATTATCGTACATCCAGTATATTTCATTCAAATGCGTGTCATCTATTGTTTTTCTTTCTACCAGTTTCCATTCGAAAGAAATAGAAATAAACTGAAAGGTAAACAATGTTTATATATATCTTGCGGCGTATGGTACGTTTCCCACAGACGCATCACTAAGTAATTATAATAAAACCTATATTCGGCACAGTATGTAAGAAACCCCTTGATTCAAAACAAAATACAGATATTTAATAGAAAAATGACATATTAGAAAAAGATATGACACGGACAACAATTATCATCCCTTACTTTATATAAAAAGAAAATCTGGAACCAGTATAATATAATGGGTAGACATTTTTAATATGTTGGTACGGTTTTGTTGTGAAATATTCATAGAAAAAGCAAATATAAGGAGACAACAATCTACCATAGACCAAATGACTTGAGTTAGCAACTATAGGTTGCATTTCTGTAAATATTGACAATGCAATTTCCCATAGGAACTCCTTTTACGGCTAAAACTGTACCACTTTTACTATGAAGTTTTGAAAAAAATCATATCCTAGAATGGAAAGTTCATATGCACTACAATTTTTTTCAAAGGTTAAAATATAGGGCTATGCGGCATATTTTCAACGTTTATATACCCCGAACTTCTAAGAGTTTAAACTAACACTAAATTTCTTAACTATCCCTTGACTGTAGGATTACCACATATTTCTATATAGACAATATGCATATGTATATTTACTGGTAACATTCCCAAGTTATGTCTGTATGAGATGAAACCTAGAGATCATAACTGGGAACCAGTATGTAAACAAAATTAATTATCTATGAATATTCTATATCTCCCCAAAAGAGGCGTGGTTTGAGAAACAGCTGTATTTACAAAGTGCAACCTATACAAACATTTATTCCAATAGAAAACTCTCTAAAAACACTATTTCTCACATTAATACTTATTTATCAGAATTATAGCCTTAAAGAAATCACTGCATAAACTCTAAGTTTTCTTTAACTGTTCATTTGATACCCCTCCCTGTTTCAATTTTTAAAGAATTTGAAAACAAGACTTTAATTATTGCCAGCCTACCCTATTTGCATGTTTTCTGACATGAAATGCCTAGAACCTGTTTAAAACTGTTCTGATAACATATTGAAAGCATTTCAGAATACTGTAAATGTTATGTTTAGCAGTCAATCATTCCAACATTCAAGATTATATAAAGTATCAAATCCTGCCTGTGACTCCAGTCCACATTTTACTGTATGCCTTTTGTCAATGAAAGTTCACAATTTGTGCCTCAAATGGTCAGTTTAGAATTCTTGTCACAACAGTATCATCTCTAACCATATATCTAACATAATTCAGCTAATATATGAGCTAGAAGTGTTAAAACAAAGCCATATTTGCAATAGTTGTATGTATGCAGATACCAGTCTGATGTATAAATTCACTTAAAATTTTATAGAAATGACTGATTACATCTAAATTTTGCATAACTTCCAAGCACAGTTATTGTTTTCTATATAAAGACCTTTAAAATCATAAAATCATAGCATTTACAAGTTAAATTATTTGTTTTATGACCCAGGGGTAGGTAATTTTCTCTGTTTTTGCCCTGGGGCCTCAAATTTCCTAAAGTATTCTGCTGTTTCTAGCAATGTGGGATATTTAGTACATATTCAGGAAAGAACACACTATTGTAAGTTTTGTTGAGATATTTTTGTATTTCTAGCTTGTATTTTTATGCCGCAGTGACAAAAAGCAGATTTAGGCGTTACGGCTTACTTTTGGGTTATCGACAGGACAAAACACCCCACCAATAATATTCAGGAAGGATCTATGAGTTTCAATGACTGCAAAGAGTAAATATAAGCACTTCTAAATAATTTAACTTACAAATATGCATATATTATGAATTTATTTTGCATTCAGGGCTTTACGTAAACTGTGCATACTGTAAACTGTGAATTTATGCTGAGTCATCATAGTTAAAGCCCAGGATTTTCTCAATCTTCATGAAATATTTATAAAACTTCATATTTGAGTTAATTGTTTTAAAATCTGTGAGATAAACCAAATTTCGTTAATTTCTGTATGTTCTCTTTTTTCACCCAATATAGGTTGCATTTCTGTAAATATTGACAATGCAATTTCCCATAGGAACTCCTTTTACGGCTAAAAATGTACCACTTTTACTATGAAGTTTTGAAAGAAATCATATCCTAGAATGGAAAGTTCATATGCACTACAATTTTTTTCAAAGGTTAAAATATAGGGCTATGCGGCATATTTTCAACGTTTATATGCCCCGAACTTCTAAGAGTTTAAACTAACACTAAATTTCTTAACTATCCCTACCTTGACTGTAGGATTACCACAGATTTCTATATAGACAATATGCATATGTATATTTACTGGTAACATTCCCAAGTTATGTCTGTATGAGATGAAACCTAGAGATCATAACTGGGAACCAGTATGTAAACAAAATTAATTATCTATGAATATTCTATATCTCCCCAAAAGAGGCGTGGTTTGAGAAACAGCCGTATTTACAAAGTGCAACCTATAGGTTTCAGTACTACCTTTAACGATGAATCTGTTTTAACAAATGTTTTGTTTTACCCTAAAAATTAGAGAAAAGGCAATGCCATTTACGATTGAATTTTTTGTGGATATCAGTGTTGTTTTTAATCTTATCTACTGTATGTAATTAAAACAAAGATTCTTCTTTAAAACATCAATTTCTTACAATATCTTCTTTGTCATTGTTTAAATTGTGAAAGTTGACTTTTGTTCTTTAATCACATCAAAAGGAGTTTTGCTTTTACGCTGCATATCTTGATAGCGGTAAACCGTGTACCAATTTAATGAGTTGTTGAATCTTATCATGATCTGATTCATGGAAGTATAATAGTAACTAAATAAACAAATTAAACCATACTGTGAAGAATATAAACAAATAACAGATTTAAAAGTAAAAATAAGATATATTAAAGGTTATACACTCGGCAAATAAAGAAAATACCTGTATTTACAAAACTGATAACATAAATATGATTTTAGCTGTGAAAATAATTTGCTTTTTGTCATCATTTTAGTGAAAAGTTACATCGTTATCTGTTATATAGACATTGCCAGATGATATTTTATTTGTTATTTAATCAACATCAGGTTCTAACTTTATTAAAAGGATATTCATTTCAAACGGCTTAAACTAGATAATTCAAGATTAAATTATGCAGCTGTAAATCACATGCAAAGCAATATAGACATATAAAAATTCACATCTTCAACCATATAAGATTAGAATTCAAATAATCGAATTATCAAAGAACTATAACCACAAGTTGCACTTTATAATTGTTTACTGTTTACACATTGTGACTTGGATGGAAAGTTGTCTCATTGGCACTCATACCACATCTTCTTATTTTTAAGAATTGTCTCCCATTGTCAAATCATCAACAAAAATCATAAATCGTCGTGTCGTAGAAAATCGGACAGTTGTTCCTTATGCCCTTATATAAACGCCTCTCAGAAATAACTTTTTGTTCTAAGAAATTTCCCAAAATTAGTCACGGGGCCCAAAAAAACGAACGTAAAATTAATTGAAATTACAGAATTCTTCTGATCTTATGCATGACCATAAGTTTATGAATTACGAAATCCCATAACATAGCAAGGAAATTATTCGATTAACTAATATTATTAAATTTCATAATTATGTGTTAAATTAGGATATTTCATGATATTATGCAATTTCCTATTAGCCTCGACTGTCTAACATCCGTAATCAATCAGATACAATAGATACCAACGTGTTGCATTCAGTGTGAATTCAAATTAATTAAAGTTTATTTAATTTCTTTACAATTACAAAGGAATAAAAAATAAGATAATTGCACATGTTGCATTAGAAATTAAGTATAAAAGCTAAACAATCCGCCGTTAAAAATTAACTACACATTTGACTTTGAATTTATTTCAAAGAATTCGTTTTCGATATCCAGCTAACATCATGAAAGTATTTGCGACCTTGTCGATTTTAGTCGTATTGCTTTATACTTGTAAAGCTCTAGGACATCCTGTTCGTGATTACAGTTCTCATGCAGATCCTGATCATAATTCTCATGATGGTCCTCACGTAGATCCTTTTGATGCTGATAGTTATTATCCAGAAAATGATCCTGGTCACGTAGCTTATCTTAAAGCTATACAAGCTGAACAAGGTAAGTAACAGCATCATAATTTTACTACAATTTTAATCACTTACACTTTTACCCGGAAGATTCAAGATCTTGTTATTGATTTGGCCTTTCATAAGGTGTTAATTTTGATTTGAATTGAGAGTCACTGATTAATATTACATAGGTAAAACGCAAGTCTAAATCATATGACTGGTTTCTTTCTCGAGATTGTTGTATTCTGTATAGCTTCGTAGACATCATGTAAATGGTGTAAGCAATATTTATTTACTTTATATGTAAAGATGAATAATTTGAGTTGAAGTTTACTAGCTATTTACATATCTAAAAGGACGTTTTCTTAGGCTAAGATTTGCACTACACATTCGTGATAATATGACATATGTTGAAGGAGAAATATCTGGTTAATTGTGCGTCTGCTGTTAGTTTGATCTAAGTAGCAAATACTTTTATTATACTAACGCACAGATGCCTACTGTAATTGTTCTTTGTTAATATTACTTTTGATTTCAATTTTCAAATTTTTAAAACCATTTCTTGAAATTTATCCTATTTAATTCCCAATTCACTTTAGCTTATTTAAGGTTGTACAGAACACCCAAAGGAAACAAAGCTTTAAAAATCAACTGAACGTTTTAATCATACTATTAGTAAAGAGAAATCAAGCTTCTCAATGATCAAAATTTGTATTTGTCAGACTGCTATATATCCAATGAAATTATTCCTGTAAATTGTGTTGTTCAAGTTTCTATTTTGTCAAAGTGTTGAGTACCCCCTTAATAGAACCAACGTGTTATTGTAATTCAACCTGCGCGGGCAATATTGTGAAGCGATCAATATCAGCCAAAGGATATTACTTGGTCGTTCAATACAAGGCTTAAGGAAAATTATCTCGAAAACTATTATCATATATCACAATTGATTCAATTATTGTGTCAAGTCATTTATTTTATATAAACAATAAGAAATATGGGATATACGTCTCTAACAGCAACGCAACGACGCAAAATACCCAAGACATCTAAAGGGCAACATACCATTTTCAACAATAAACAGGCTTTTATATCTGTTTTTTTTTTTTTTTTTTTTTTTAAAGACACGTTTTAAATCGCACAAATTAACAAGCCAAAGGAAATATTTTAATTAATGAAATTTCTATTTCAGAGTGTCAATTTAAATGCAAGGAACTTTCTGCGCAAGCAGGTAAATGGCATTTGTTATTTCGTTAATCCTGTTTCGCTTTCAAAAAACTCATTTCTAAAATTACATCTTAACACCGTCAATCAAATGAATCTTATATTTTATTTAATCTACGACGACATTCCAAAAAGAATATGTAATGTTATAACTGTAATTAAAAACAACTTTTTGGCACTTGTACAACATATAGAATAACTGTCTTTTCATATTTAAAAAAAAAAAACCCTAACGATGAATGCAATGCAATAAAGACACTTATTACTGTCATTAGTACTTTTGTTATAAACAAAACAATGAATACATTTAATGTCGCATGTTTTAAATTTCGATTTATCATTCTTGATTAGAAAACAAAAAGTTAACAGGTGTTACTGATCCATTTCTTGACGTGGAAGGATGCATGCAGCATTGTGCTTGTAAGTGAATTATCTATTAGGGTTAATTATATATTTTGTAAAATTCGTTATAATAATCTATAAACATTTTCAGCAAAGATATGTCATCATTATATATTTATAAAATAAAATCATACAAGAATAGACGATACGACGAGTTCCTATAACAAAAGTTTATTGATAGATTGACATTTTGTTGTTATTTAAATTTAACGTTTTAGAATTCGCAGCAAACAAGCTTGTCTGAGGCTATATCTCGTATTGTGATTTAACAAACGAAAACGATTGTTCATATTTCTCGTACTAAACATAATAACGGAATCTTAAATAAAGATGTACTGTGAACACATGTGTGTTCAAGAAATGTTCGAATTGTTTAATCTTGTTGCGACGAAGCCAAATGATATATATTACCACAACTTAAAGTTAACCATACGCAATTTCTTTTAATTTCAGCACTCAATCCATACGGATGAAATCGGGAACCAGCAGTAGCGTATGAAATGAAATAAAATAATCTTAACTGTTTCATACCTTTTATTGACAGATAAAACTTAACTGTTGTATTGCACCTGATTGTTAATACTACTGAACGGTACTTTTATTGTGCTTCTGTATAGATATAATTATGAAATCACGGAACTGTATAAATACAAAAGTTTAATACTCCTAAACTGAATTGAATTTTCGTGTACGTCTCTTGAAAGTTTGACTTTAAAATGACTTGCCAATTCTTTTGTCTTTTCTGAATGTGTGTTTTGCAGTTCCTTTTTGAAGTTGACCTGAACAATAAACAGTTATATACATACAATATTGCATGGGGGACATTATTTCATGCTACATATTCAAACCCATACGTTGATGACAAACTGACAACGTAATGATAAAAACGAAAACGACAAAAAAGCTAACAACAGTTTACAAAACACGACATACAAAGGCAAAGAGTGAGCAACACGAACCCCATAAAAACACTGTGGGGGGGGGTGTTTTTAGGGGGAGGTGATGTCAGGTCTCCAGCAGAGTTAGTAATTTCTGTTCCCATATGACACCCGGATAACCTCTGCTGTGGAACTTTAATTTTGAGTCTGTGTTAAATATTTTCTTTGCACATGTCAAATCCGATTTTTTTTTGGTGGACTATTAGAAGTCTTTGTTTTTGAACGAAAGATCTCCAATTTAAACAACTAGTTGATGGATTATATATCACCTGGTTGAAACTATACCCAAGAGCCACAATCCTGTTCACTTTTCCTCGCTCAAATAATACATGTACATAAAATTGACAACATGAATTACTGTGAACATTTTGACAAAGGTCATTACAAAAGGTGACAACCGACTCATCGTATAAATTAACGTAGAAACAATGACAAATCACAAACATTGATTTCACACATTGACAACTTAGTACAGACACAAAATTTGGAGGAGTTGAATAAGTGTTGTGTATTGAAAAACCATCCAACCCTTGCCTTTCTATGTTGTTAACTGAAATGCATAATAATCATGTTGATGTGACACTCAAGTGCTTTCATTCTCTGATTCTGAGTTTCTTTGTCGAGGGTTGCTGCTAACATGCAAGCTATAGTTCCAAGTGGTGAAGTTGAAGTCATTTCTTCGAATATTTTACGAACGCCATAAGGAGTTGGTTGACCGTTATGACGACGGATATGTTCCAATTGTCATAACCATAATCCCGCTCTCTCTTTTCCTAAAAAATTGCATCACCGAATTATACTAGTTTGTACTAATATGAGATGAGCAACACAACGAGTGCCATATGTGGAGCAGGATCTTCTTACCCTTTGGGAGCGGATAAGACCCCCACCCCCTGGATTTTAGTGGGGTTCGTGTTCCTCAGTTAAAATCTTAAGATTTCTGTGTTTTGTATACTGTTGTCTGTCTTTTGGTCGTTTTTTTTCCATAGCTTTGTCAGTTTGTATCGACTTACGAATATAAAAATGGGTTAATCTAGTGTTACAGCCAGCTAAGTTTCCAACTTGTACGACAAATGACAAAGTTTCGTTATTTAGTATACGAAAGTGCGAAGACTGTGTGTTGACTTTTTGTAGTCTTTGCTTATTTGTGTCGTTGGGTCGATGTTACAGTTATTTGTACTCTATATATTCTTTTATTCGCTTTCAGTGGAGTCGATTCAAACTCAGAAGAGATCACTGATAACGTGGATACAGTTGTTGTCTATAATAACGTCGTTTTAACGGAATCTATTTTGATCACAAATTGAAAAAGAAAAGTTTATAAAGCAAATTTACACATCGAAATAATTACCATAACAAGGTTTTCTCGTTTCAAAATGAAAGAGAAAATATATATTTATTTTGTGATACAAGTGTTGCTTATTTCAAAAACTATGAAAACAACGATTTAATGTGAAACTGTAACGATTCCTCTTTGGAAATACCGGTTCGGAATTTGTGCGGTCAATATGAAAAAAGAAGATGTCGTTTGCTTGCCAATGATACAACGCTCTACCAGAGACCAAATGACGTAAACGTTAACAATTATATGTCACCGTAAGGCCGTCAGCCAAACCAATAAGCTATTAAAGGCCCCGAAATGACAAATGTAAAACAATTCAGAAGAGAAAACTAACGGCCTAATTTATGTACAATACAACAAACAGAATGTGGCGGGGATAAACATGTTTGCTGGCGCCATTCTCTCCCAATAACATTGGACAATGGTATAACAGTGCAACATAAGAACAACTTTTAAAATCAGGTGAAAAGGTCTGATCGATGCAAAGCACAAACACACACACAAACACACACAAACACACACACACAAGCACACACACGCACACACACAAACACACACACACGCAAAATCAACAGTTATACCAAAAGAAAAAGTATTCAAAGATATAGTTACAGTGTCGAATTAGTAACCATTTATAGAATCAGTTTGTTTAAAGGATCGATAAGTTTACCAGGATCGTATTTAAAGTAACGGATCGGTAAAAACATTACCGTAAAAATTAGGATATGCTATCCCGTTTGAAACAAGTTTTCTACAGGTACAGCCAAACTTCAAAAACAAATCTTTGTATCTATTAAAGAATGTAGTAAAGGTTTAAAATTATTTGTGGTAACGAAATCCTTAACTTTATAATTTATCAGTAGTGCTTAGATTACGTTCATTGTAATCCATAACGTCACTTCAGATGCACGGGCAAAGCGAACGAGTTTGGATATATAAACACCGTAAGATAATGCCAAAAGGAACATCATCGTCCAAAAAAGAGAAAAAGAAGCAATAGGGAACGAAAAATTGTCCCTTTTGCGGTAAGGTTTTGTGTAGAGTTTTTCGTGTAAAACTGAAATATCTAAATCTAGGAAAAGACAGTTATCGATGTTTATATTTAATATATTCAAAGTTCCTTTGGGTAAATTCAAAGGATTCCATATGAAGATTTGCCATGATGAAATTTGGAATTTGACGGACCAAGTTTAAAAGTGACAACTCTATACAAATCATTTGCTTTCCTAATGCGTTACTAAGGAAACAATGCCAAAGAGTTATGGAAAAGGTAACAAAAATCCGCGAAACAGTGTAAAAAAAATAAATAAGGACATTAATTAACGTCATGGTAAAACATAATATACAAATACACACTTTTACCGTGAACCTTACAGTCAATCAAAGAAATTGAAGTATACAAATTAGAATTCATCTTATTCATGATGAGTCTGATTTACATCATCATAGAGATTAAAAATCACTAACTGTGGTTTATTACATTTAGCATGATATGAAGTTTTCATTTTGAAGATAAAGAAAAAAGAACTATTATAAGAATTATCATTAGTCAAAAAGTTTGGTTTTGATTGTTGGTTTCTTTCTTTTGTATTCTTCTTTGCTTAGAGTGAACACATGGTTGTGTATTGCAAGTAATCTCCCAATAAGATTGAGTTTTTCAATCCACATAAAAAAAAGAACAATATACATCCAACTAACGTCCATTGGAACTACTTTTGTTAAAAAAACAATTGTGTGTTTCCTTCTAGTCTGCATGGTCTCGAGACGTTTACTGTGGATTCATTATTGACCGTTGGGTACCAATTTTCATGGTTTTAGTGGGTAGAGACAAACCACGAATTTAAATGTTCAACGAAGAATACATTTCCAAAACTTTTGCAAAACTCGAAATCTAGTATCCACGGTAAAAACAGTGTATTTTCTATCCGAAAAAAACTCTTACCCATGAAAATAAATGAATCCACTGTATTGTGTCGTTGGTGACTGCTCTGCATGCCATTTCAATGAAATAAGAAATAAGAAAATATACTAAATTACCAATATATATATTTTGTTTTTTTTTTCTTCAGATCTTGCTTTTTTCCCTTTCGTACTTAAACCGTTGACGCAGAGATATTATATACCATCTTGTATTTAATTTGTATAATGCAAATGTTGAAATTTACATGGCAACATATATGTTAATGATACTCAAAGAATGTTCTTAAGCTTTTACAGCTGCATATTTAATATCACTGCTGTATACATACGCCTGCAAAATAACTTGTCCTTTAAATATAAACTGTGCAAAATGTATAGTTAATGGACCATGACTAAGAGGGCAGTGCAAACTATTGTCCGTAGAATTGAAATGTGTCAATGCGAGTACAACTACATGCGATAACGGTACCAATTCTACTTCACCATTTGCGCATTTCAAAGTTAATATCTCTTCAGTGGTGCTCCAGCCCACAAAGTTTGGACATCGAAAACTCAAAACAAAATATAATATGTTTCCGCTTTTACTGGCCTAATCGGAGCCAACATGTTTTATCAAAATAATAAGAGGTGGTTTATTGCAAATGAGACTACTTTTTATTAGATACCAATTGACATTAGACATTGTAATCGAATACAAAATCACTTACATCTATATTGACTTATCATAAATGGATATGATTTACTGAGCTCATTACAAAATTTAAGGTGATGACAAAACACGAATATGAAAGTTTTTAAGGTAATCGCAATCACCGAGACGGCATGATCAAAATTTATAACCTGGATCGAGATGAGATATGCCAATTTCAATACAACTGATTACCAAATATCATTGACGTGAAATTTAGGACAAAAAAAAGTCTTCCAATAAACAATTGTTATTTGAAATTTAAACAATGCAAAGTTGAGTGGAAAAAGAGAGTCGAAAGATCAAACTTATAAGTCGATAATAAACTGACAACGTCATGTAAAAAAAACCATAAAGCAACATAGAAAACTAAAGACTGAGCAACACGAATCCCACCGAAACCGGGATCATCTCATTCATCATCATTATCTCAGATCCTGCCCCACTTGTAGCACCCGTCATGTTGCTCATGTATGTACAAAACTGGTTAAAAGTCTAATTCAGTAGGTCATATTCGCGGAAAAGAGGACGGGATAGTGGTTACGACAATTGAAAACTTCCGTCGTCATCTGTGAAACAGATATTCCATAACGGTCAACCAACTTGTGATGGCGTCCGTAACTTTTTGGAAGGGATGTTTTCATTTTCACAACTTGTTACTCTAGGTCTTATAGCTTTCGCGTGAGCTGCAACCCTCTATCAGGGAAATCATGATAGGAAATACAAGCCCTTGAATATCGTATGAACTTGGAGATATATATTCTGTATGAAGGCTCTTTTGACGTAATGTTTGTTCTCAACCGACACTCATTGTTAATTTCTAGATGTAAATCAACATAATTGACGTTAGTAGTCTACATTATAAATAATGAATGGATTAAGATAAAACGTATAGTAAATAACATTTAATTCTCTTTTAAAAAAAATGATAATCACTTCAAAAATTAAACATCATATGTATACATTACGTACATGTATTAAGTAAGTCTTCATGCCCCAGGTAGAAAATAAGAGGGATTATTTAATGTACTTTGCATCGAAAATAAACACATCTATTCTAAAACCAGTTGTTGGCATGATACGGGTTATGTTCTTCTCATATATTTTATGATGGTATGATACTAAACCCTAACGGAAGGGATTGTGCTTGGTTTTCATATGATGAAGACATAATCATTCAATCAGTTTAATTGAGGTCTGGAGCTGGCATGTCAGTAACTGCTAGTAGTCCTTTGTTAATTTATAGTCATTTTACATAGTTTTTATTTTGTTACTTATTCTGAAATCGGACTCGGACTTCTTTTAAACTGATTTTTACTGTGCGTATTGATGTTTGTTTGTTTATTCTACATTGGCTAGAGGTATAGGGGGAGGGTTGAGATCTCAAAAAACATTTTTGCGCCTGTCCCAAGTCAGGGGTCTGTGGCCTTTGTTAGTCTTGTATGTTTTTTAATTTTAGTTCACTTATATGTCTTGGGGTTTAGTATGACGTCCATTATCAATGAACTAGTACACATTTTTGTTTAGGGGCCAGCTGAAGCCCGCCTCCGGGTGTGAGATTGTCTCGCTGTGTTGAAGATACATTGGTGGCCTTCGACTGTTTTCTGCTCTTTGGTCGGATTGTTGTCTCTTTGACACATTCCCCATTTCCATTCTCATGGTAACATCATAGCAATTTAAAGGACGGGATATCAATTGGTTGCAAGTACATAACAAACTCCAAGGATAAAACACCGATCGATGGCAGACAAGTACATGACAACTCCTAAGAGAAATCAATAATCTGTTGGAAGAATATATTATAAATAGTAGGACAAAACACCGATATTTGGCAACTACATGATAAATCATAGTATGAAATACTTATATTGGCAATTACATGACAAATCATTGAATAAACACCAATATTAAGCATTCACATTGAGAAAAACTAGCTGGATAAAACATAGATCTCAGAAAGGAACAAGACAAACCCTCGGATAAAGCTTTATTTATGATATGTGAAAATGTCTTCTCGGTAATTGATCTTAAAAAAAATTATTAATATATTTTATAAATTAATGTAAGTCAATGAGTGCCAACTTCCTCAGGCAAAGTGGATTTGTTTATTATCTTTATTTCCATTGTCATATAAAGCGTCATGTCTTTTATTATTTTAACATACTTGGCATCATATGTTTCGTTAGATGTTCATGATAAGGGCAAGTCCAGGAAAGCGCTTAGGCTGCACGAAATTTTAAAAAAGGTGTAATTTTCTTCATCCTTACAAAATATTTTTTAATTGTATTCCCTTTTCCCTGTGCGAAAGGTTACATTTAGAACAAAAGTACAGGATTATGTTGTACTAGAGACTTTTATTTACTTCTGAGTAACGCTATGGCCAGTTACGTTAATGTACTAAGATAACAAATCTAAATTATTTTAAAACTTTCAATTGGTTGATAGCGTTTGATTGCGTTTCATAAATGAAAATTTACAGGGGAGAATTTTACACAGCTATTCTAGATGGTAATTATCGTTAGTTGTCTTATTTATGTACAATGCATTATACAAGTTGAATTTTTTTTTTTATTTTTTATGTTTTTCACTGCAATTATTTCTACACATCCAATGTATATGTATAGCTTAGAATTCACAAATGTTCATCCTTTAAATGCATGACCAATGTTGTCTTTTCACACCGAACAGTTTCTTAGTGAGAAACTAAAACGAGAAAAGACGAATCAGTCAAATGATTCATCTAACATTGTTTCGTTTTAATGGTACCAAACCTTCATGAAACAATAGTGTAACATCACAACATTTCTCTAATTATCAGAAATATATGAGTTATCATAAATAGCAAAATGTGGCATTTTTAATATTTACAGTAAATATGATATTAATTTGTTTTTGTAAAAAACGAAAAGGAATAAGTTTAGATCTACATGGTGAATCATAATCAAAGTGTAAAAGCAACGCATCTCGCCGTTGAAATCTAGCTACACAGTTGCTTCTGATCTTCTTTTTAATTATTCGTTTTTGTTATCCAGCGAATATCATGAAAATATATACAACCTTGTCGATATTGTTGGTATGGTAATATACTAGGTAAGCTCTAAGACATCATGTTCATGATTGTCATGTTCATGAAGTTCATCTTGGTAAGTTATAACCTCATATTTTTTTGATATTTAAGATAATACTTGATTGGAAAAGAATAATAGTTTTCAGATTTCCTTCAATATTTTTTTTTTTTTTTATCTTGCATGGATATATTTTGAATCCTTATTTCGCAAGATATCATTTTCCATGAACTAAAAGTCTGCTTAACTAAAAACATTGGTAAAACAAATATTATGCCTGCATTGATCGAGATTGGTGAAGTTCTTTTGATTTTGCAGGATATGGTATGGAAGCATGCGTGCATGCTGGAATGAGAAGGTAAATGGATTATCCCTATATCTTTATAATATTTAAACAATAGTTTATTAATTCATAGATATTTTCTAGTTGGGAACTGTCGTAAAAAAGATTTAAAACAAGGAAAAAATTAAAATTCGACGAAATCTTAATATCAAATAGTTTATTAATTGGTATTCTGTTGGTATTTGAAAATTCTTTTCGAAAACGGTCGTGTCTTATGCTCAATGACTGGTATTGTGATTTAACAAAAAGTAAAATCACAAAAATACTGAACTCTGAGGAAAATTCAAAAAGGAAAGTCCCCAATCAAATGGCAAAATAAAAAAAAAAAAAAAAATAACAAAACACATCAAACGAATGGATAACAACTGTCATATTCCTGATCTGGTACAGGCATTTTCTTATGTAGAAAATGGTGGATTGAACCTGGTTTTATAGCTAGCTAAACCTTTCACTTGTATGACAGTCGCATCAAATTCCATTATATTGACAACGATGCGTGAACAAAACAAACAGACACAATAGGTAAAAATGACAAACAAACGAATGCAATTGCTTTTATCTTTCTCCAAGACATAAAATTTGAATCTAATATTAAGATGTACTGTAATTGTATCGGTTTGTGTTCAAGAAATGTTCAAATTGCTTGATCTTGTTTAGATAAAACCGAGTGATATATATGATAACAAGTTGTAATTAACCAGATAAAAATATTTCTAATTTAAGAATTCCATGAACACATGACATGAGGAACAAGGACCACGTAAAACAAAATAATATAGTATATAGTTTCATATAGTTTTCAAACGTATTGGACTAGCATAACCCTTATGGAATTGCTTATTATTTCTACCTAGTGTTGACAAAGACTTTGCCGTTGGGAATTTTTTATGAAGTATGGAGGGGTATGCATGGTCAACATAACCCAAATTTGGACCTCAGTTGCAGATGTTCCGTAAATTTACCCACCTGGGTCTTTGGGTCGAGGCAACCTCATACAATTGGCTATCATTTGTACTTCAAGTGGACCAAAGATTTGTCGTAGGGACTTTTTTCATGAATTAAAGCAGGGAAGGGATAGGGTCACCATATACCCCAACTTTGAGCTTCAGTTGCAGAAGATCCGTAATTTTACCCGCCTGGACCGTCTGTTCCGGGCAACTTTAGGGCATTACCTGTCATTTGCACCTAGTGTGGACAAAAGTTTTGTCGTAGGGAATGTTTTATGAAATAAAGTATGAAGAGGGTAGAGTTACCATACCCCAATTTTGGACCTCAATAGTAAACGTTTAGTAAATTTACCCACCTGAGTCTTTGGGTCAAGGCAACCTTTAACAATTGCCTATCATTTGAACCAAGTGTGGACAAAAGCTTTGCCGTAGGGAATTTTTATGAATAAACGTCGGGAGGGGTAGAGTCAACATACCCCAAATTTAGACCTCAGGTATAGATGTTCCGTAAATTCACCCACCTGTGTTTTTGGGTCCACGCAACCGTATGCAATTGTCTAACATTTGTACCAAGTGTGGAAAAAAAATACCGTAGGAACTCTTTTATGAATTAAAGTAGGGAGGGGATAGGGTCACCTCACCCCAACTGTGGAACTCAGTTGCAGAAGTTCGATACATTTTAGAAAACCTTAGGCAATTGGCTGTTATCTGTACCTAATTTGGACAAATGCTTTGCTGTGTGTAGAGAGTAGGGTCACCATACCCTAATTTTGGACCTCTGTTGTAGACGTTCCATAAATTTACCAACCTGGGTCTTTAGTTTAAGGTAATCTTAGGCAATTGCCTATTATTTGTACCTAGTGTGGACAAAAGCTTTGCTGTAGGGGCCTTTTTTATGAATTAAAGCAGGGATTGGGTTTGGTCATTATACCCCAACTTTGAACCTCAGTTGAAGACGTTCCGTAAATTTACCAATCTGTATATAAATCCACGAAACCTTTGACAATTGGCTATCATTTCTACCTAAAATCGACACAAGCTCTAGCTAAGGGAATTTTTTTATGAAATAAAGTAGGGAGGGGGTAGAGTCATTATACCCCAACACTTCAGTTGCAGAAGTTCTGTGAATCTACCAAACAGGGCCATCTGGTTTGGGCAACTTTAGTGCATTGTCTGTCAATTGTACCTTTCTAATGTGGACAAAAAAATTGCCGTAGGATATGTTTTACGACTTAAAGGGGGAGGGTTTCTATACTCCAACTTTGGACCGTTTCCGATTATTGTTCCAATGTTAAAATGAAATAGTTCGTTTTGTTGTCATTCCACCCTTTTCTTGTTAAATTAAATCAGTGTAAAGTAGTTGTTCTTGTGATTTCGGTTTTTAGTCAATCCCCGAGTATTTTTGAATATGCCTCCTTGAAAAGGTTGGATTTGAAAATGTTGTCTGTTAAATTAACTAAAATCGTTATATCATTTCATATATCGTGTCACTTGAGTGTCATTGTCACATAAAACACATTTCCTATTGAAATGCAAAAAAATAAATGGCCAGTTTTCAATCATTCCGAAACGAAAACTGTGGATATTGATTAGCTTTTACTTCAACGTATAATTCTGACTGCAAAATGCTTTACTTGATGTTCCAAAATCGGTATGTTTTTTTTTTCTTTTCAAAGGCATATAAGCATGTGGATTTAATTTTATCTTTACACCAGTTAAGTATGGTTTATCTTTATATTTGATTTCATTATTGTAAAGACAAACCGTTTCTAATCAAAGGTAATCAAAAAGAGAGAGGAGAAGCTAAAAGGAATTTTGAAAATCCTATCAGTGATGTCCTGTGGTCAAGAAAAAATATGCTGGCTTGAATAAATAAATTATATATAAATATACTAGATACATAAATGATTTGGAAAGTACGTTGAAGATATAAAAAGTCATGAGATTTTCGAATGCAATTAGGTTATATCTGGGCACTCTGGTTCAAAACCTTGGTTCAATCCGGGTCTTTTGGTTCTGAACCTTGGTTCTATGTCGGTTATTTGGTTCGAATCCATGGTAACTGGTTCAACATCCGGGTTGTTTGATTACAGGAACCCAACTCCTTGGTTCTATCCAGGTTCTTTTCTAATATTCCCGTTGAACTTTGAGAAGATATCCGTAAGTATCCGAATAAAGAGATAAAGTAGGTAAAAGACGATTATCTAGTTTTATATCATTTATACATTTCAACATCGCCGGAAAATGAATCTGAAAGGTATACCTTCTCATTTTGAATATTTAACATGGGAAACTGGACAAAAATATAACATCGTATATATTTATATCAACCCAAATATACGGTATATCTAACATCCGTTTTTAGAATCAGATTCGTTCCGTTTTCAATTCTTTTTAACCATGTTAACTACTCATCATTCATTTCCGTTAATATTTTCCAGAAGTTTTAAAAACACTAATTAGGACATGTCGTTAATTTGGTCAACGATATGTGCATATAACCACTTGCCGACTTGCATATATATTTGATTAAACATTTATTTTCAACTTCAACTGAATTTTACTTTAATGGCTTTGTAATAATGTGTTAAATAGTGGAAACAATGTCAGAAAAATAAGCTCGAAACACATGTGCAGTATATGTAGCAAATCGTTTTGTTCAAAACAGAGTCTTACAAGACATTTAAAAGAGCAGCACAACAATTGCTTAGTAGAATGTTATGCCTGTAAAACTTATTTTAAGCGCAGAAGCATGTATGCAGCACATCTCTTAAAATGTTCTACAAAGGCGAAGAGAAGTGAATGTGATGCAAATAACAATAATCCATGTGGTACTAGTACATCCAACGAATCTACTTCGAAACCAGTGAACAAGATTTCATGTACAGCAATTAATCCATTTTCTTCAAAACTTGTGAAAAATAGTTCATGTACTTCGAAACCAGTGAACAATATTTCAACTACAGCAAATCCATCTTCTTCAATAGCAGAAACCTCCAACCAAATTCAATTATCCCCCATCTTTGCTTTGCTATTGGGTGATATAGATAGTACAGAAGCATTTGATAATGATTTTCCCACATGTATGAATCCTGCTAATAGTACCATGAATCAAAAAGTAGAAACAGTCATACTTACTATGAAAAAAATCTGAAACTATTTTTGCTGATAGATCAAGCTTTACAGAACGATCTGCATATGTTAAACATTCGTCAAATATAGATGCAGAGAAGATTGACATTTCCAAATGTTGACAGAGGTTCAACATCAATATGATGACACAATTGAAAAATGTGATAATACCATTCAACACAATTAAATGGTTAGGATACAAATAATTATTTATTCGAAGGGTTAAGTGAGCTTTTCTCGTGACTTGGCGTCTGGCGTCGTTAATTTTTAAAAAACTTTGTTTTCTGAAACTACTGGACAAGACTAAACCAAACTTGTCTTAATCATCCTTAGGATGTATATTTAAAAAATTGTCCAATGACCCCACCCACAAACCAGGATGGACGCCATGGCTAAAAATAGAACATAGGGGTTAAGAGCAAATCTGACATAGGTAAAAATGGTTACCATGGCTGAAATTAGAACATAGGGGTTTACTATACATAGAAGTCCACCTGAAGAAATAAACAAACAATTTCAAATGGTAACATCTTTAAAACTGATGTAAATAATGATATCGTAAAGGGGGTTTTCAGTTACTATACAACTTTTCGCTATTTAGTACATTCCTGAAGAAAAAACAATAACTCACACAACTTCCTGTACGGGTCAAGTGTTGTCAAAACTAAGGTCATCAGGGGTGCCACAACATTTTTGTCTTCTAGAAAAAGGGGGTGGGGCATGACCAAATTTGCCCCGAAGTTCCAGTAAATTTACTAAGATTAACAAAATTTCCAGATATTGGGAACCTCTGTGAATATATTTATTCCTGGTATACATGTACATGTACATGATGTTGATTTTTTGTCTGTTCATTTGAAGCTGACATTTTTCTTGCGGATGTTTATTTATGAATAGAATAAATAATCAATTTTGTTTTTGTGAAAATGTATTGCATTTTGTCTTCCTACTGAAATTGGTTGTCATCAGCTTTAAAAGGACGTTTCATGTTAATACATGTCTTCGGTTTTTAGGCATGATCAGTATTGAGCGTATTTCTTATTGTTCGCTGGCTGCTTGAGTCTGGTAAAACAATAACAGTTGAAGAGCTATATGAACAGGTTTGGTACCATTAAAACGTTTAAACCCGCTGCATTTGTTTGCACCTGTCTTAAGTCAGGAATCTGATGTTCAGTAGTTGTCGTTTGTTGATGTGGTTCATAAGTGTTTCTCGTTTCTTGTTTTTTATATAGATGAGACCGTTGGTTTTCCCGTTTGAATGGTTTTACACTAGTAATTTTTGGGGCCCTTTATACTTACTGTTCGGTGTGAGCCAAGGCTCCGTGTTGAAGACCGTACTTTGACCTATAATGGTTTACTTTTATAAATTTTGACTTGGATGGAAAGTTGTCTCATTGGCACTCATACCACATCTTCTTATATCTATAAAAAGAACCTAAACATTTTAGTCAATCTTATATAAGGTCAACTTTGACTGAGGGAGATGAAACCTTAGTTTGTACCTAATTTTAATATTTACAAACGGACAATTTTAGAAAGGTTTGTTATAAATCATGTCATTACCGAAGTATCGACTTCTGAGCTGATACCTTCGGGGATTAATAGTCCATCAGCAGTAGTATCCACCCATTGCTGAAAAAATGAAAACAACACTTTAATTTAAAGTCTTTACAAAATGTATTTATTGCATGCGTCCGAAACACTTTTCTTGTTCTACCTTTATCAGGAAAATCCAAAACCGAATATTTGAAATCCAAGTATGTATAAGAACTGAAAAAGGTGAAGAGATATATGTCCAAAAACGAAAATAAATATAGTCTAATCCCTCTAAAATCAAATTTGCCTGAGGGAGTTGAAACCTACCTTGCAAAATACCTTTTTAAATTTAGAAATGGACAATTTTAGAAATGTTTGTTATCAATCTGACCAGGAACGCCCTGAGCCAAATATGTGAAAGCAAAGAACCGAAACAGTCGATAATTTGATAAAAATATAGCGATGCAGAAGGGCGATTTGTTCTTCTTAATGTAAAAATTGATGATATTGTGTTTACACTGATGTTTATGTATACACCCAATTGTAAGACTAATATATTTTTATAGGAGTAAATAGTATATTAAAACATCGGACAGAAATTAAAATATTAGGGGAAAATTTCAATAATACATAAGAGAAAATAGATAGAAAGAATACGTAGAAACATTCGAAAAATAACAAACCAGTGAATGGTTGAAAATCTTTGATGAAAATCTATAATTTAACTGACATTTGGAGATTTTTTAAATAAAGGTAAACACCAATATACTAAGCGAAGGAAAGATAAAACACAGGCCTGTCGGATACATATGATTTTAATTGGCACTGAAATCACACCACAAGCAGAATGTTGCAAAAATAAAAACTTGCAGCTCAACTCAGATTACGTGGGAAATGGGAAAAATTTTGAAGGAAAAATAACTCATATTTTCTTGGGTTAGAACAACAAAGACAATTTAAAAAATCAAAATGATGAAATTATAAAATGCAGAATAGAGTTATATTTTGTTACTTTTTAAAAGAGTATAATGACGATATATACTCGACACAAATCCCAAATAAAACATCAAGTGATAAATATATGTTTAAGACAAAACTAGACAAATAATTGGATGAAAATGATAAATCTGTCTACGATGGGGATTACAATAGACGAATGTTAAGATGCTATTTTCAAGATGACAATTAATAAAACTTTTCGATTAGACATATAAACACTGTAAGGTGAAATCCAAGTAAAATCGCCGTCCAAAAAAGAAAAAGAAAAGTAAGAATAAGGAACGCGTTTGTCTTAAATTTTAGTAAAGAGTTCTTTATGTGAAATCGATATATCACAATCTAGCAAAAGGTGGTTAAGATTGTCTACATTATATTTATTCAAAGTATGTTCCCGAAGGAAACTTCAATTTCGGCAGTATTTTTAAGAATGCTTGATCATTTTTCAAGAAAAAACAATCAAGGTACCGTAAGCCGTTATTTTATTGATCAATTAAATGCAATTTAGACAAATCTTTACTTAGTCTAAAGATAAACTAATTGATTATTGGTTGCTTGGCGGTCCAGTGACAAATTATATTTCATGCATGTTCAGGACGAGAACAAATTAATAATAAATGAAATAGTTAAGTCTTGTAATAGAGGCCGTCCGAGATGAAGGTCGGGGAAATTTAGACTGTCGCTGCAAAATGAGGGTAAATTGGATAAGAACAGACATTTTTGCATTGTTTCAAGTTTTGTTATGTCGGGAACTTATATTGTTAACTATTCGGTATGGATTATGTATCATTGTTGTAGGCCGGTCGATTAACCATAGTTGTTTTGTTCACGTCGTTTAGTCTCTGGTATATAATTGTCTCATTGTAAATGAAAAAAAATATTGATATCATTTGTTCAATTATTTGGGAATACATCGCTTCAAAATTACCTTCCGATAGGCGTATTCTTGAAAAGCATATAATCTAAACCCAATAACTGTTAACGCTATATTTTGTCACGAATCGATTTGGGAAAAAAATCAAACGGAACTATCATTTTATGAATATAAGGGGAAGTTGTGTGCTCGTCATTGAGACAGCAATCGCACGATAACAATTACTCAAGGACATCTAGAAGGGAACATACAGTGTTCAGCAATTGACTCGTTCCAAATCTATATAAAGATTGTGAACGCATTTAACAGAAACAATCAAAGATCTGCCTTTAAAACTCCAATTCACCATTAAACGTGAAAATTCAAGCTGAAAGCCTGGAAATTAAAAAAAAAAAGATAATAATTTAAACGTAACCAACCTCTTACTACATGTACTTTAAGGCTTATTTGACGTTCTAATATTCAAGTGAACTAATGACTTTTATCGCGAGACTGGGATGTTGGTATCTTGTACTCTCCAATATTGTTTGTAGAATACTGTTTTGTGTATTATAAGCTTATGTTGTATATCAATTTTCCTTTCTGGTAAAAATAATTTTTCTGACATCGATTGAATTCTTGGTCCTGTACACCTTCTACAAAATTGGTAAAGTTGACTGCATTCAGTAATATATTGTACGAGGCGAGTAAAAGAGAATATACCACTTTGCTTCCTGTCAACCTAGCCTCTTAAATCATCAGAACTTAAAAGATCAGAATATTAAGTGAAGACGGCAGAGCGAACTCGTATATTATATACAAAGTTTGGAGGTAACATACTATGAAGTATAAAAACTGCAATACTTGATTATTTCAACCCTTTTTCTTCATTGAAGTTATTTGAAATGGTTGAATATCACATGTTAATAGATTTATCTAGGAACAGGTTCGTTAATAATATTTTGTATGTGGATGCATAAAAAAAATAGCAGTCCGTTGATCTTAACGGTGTGCGATAGCAAAATCTGATCAAAAATAAATTAAAAGGCATGTTTCTTATTATCCGAGTGGATAGGATAAACATTTCAACGGGGTTATTGCATCGAACATTTCTTGGTTCTTTATTTTAATTTTGCATTAGTAATGCGCTCAATTTTTCCTAATAATGAAGAAATCAACTTGGTCAACTTAAAGTTGATCAAGTTGTCTTATAGTTTTTAATTGAAAATCTTTTAATTATAATTATAATTCATAGGTTGTGTTCTCTGACATGATGTGTTTCCAATCGTGACGAAGTCATATGCAGTTTCATTTCTGAATTTTATCAGTTCCGCACTTTCAAAACTTGCCTTTGGTCTGGTGATAGTTTCATTTCAACAGCAAATGAAGGAAAATAACCTTTCTTTTATATTTCAATGAAAAGAAAACTTTTTTGATCACACTGCATAGGCGGGTTTTTATTAAAAGAGAGGCGAAGGATACCAAAGGGACATTCAGACTCACAAGTCGAAAATAAACTGACGACGCCATGGCTAAAAAGAAAAAGACAAACAAACAACACTACACAAAACAAAACATAGCCAATTAAAGACTGAGCTAAACGAACCCCACCAAAACCTGGGGGTGATTTCAGGTGCTCCGGAAAGGTAAGCAGATTCTGCTTCATATGTGGTACCCGTCGTGTTGCTCGTGTTAGTACAAACCTGGTGAGTTTTAACACAGTATTTCTCGAAAAGAGGCAATCTGTTGTTTGTAATGTACTACGTAAATGGTAAAAATAAATAACCTTTTTACATCAATGTCTTTGTCGTCAAATACTTTTATTTGACGAACTTTATAATTCTATATGGTAGTTGGTGTGGTAATTATCACTAAACAGCAAATAAAAAAACTGTGTTTATTGGTTTATTGCAACAAAAAAGTGACAGAAAGTTAAATCTATTTTTTTCCAAAAAAAATGGTAACTATACTTTCTCTGTGTGGTGTGTAATGTACTTGATATTTGTGATGGGTAGCTGTTGTGTGGTCAGTATGAGTTCCTGGAATGTTATAAAATTACTCAGTTGTTCGTTGTTACTTCCAATGTAAAAGTCAATGCAAGGACGGGTATTGAAAAAGCCCGTTTTAAGATTTTAAGTATATGATTTGAATTTTTTTAGTTTTTTGTTTTGATTCTGATCCAATCTTTTCACAATTTTGTATACGATATTAAAAATATAAGAGAGTCGATGAAATAGAAACTAAATTAATTGAAAACAATTAAACTGAAGACTATTACTATATTGCCTGTGCTACTACTAGAGAAAAATCATAATTCTTTTTGCATGTTGGTGTTCAAGTCGATTGCTCACCGCTGTTGTACATTTAGATTGCATAGTTCGCGTCAGAAAACGCAATAAAATCTGCGAAAACGATATATTGGTACTGACAGATTTGTGTTTCTCCAGTTTATAAATATAAAATTCTCCTCGGTCAAATTAACCGTTTTAAAAAAGGACCCCATATATTTTCTTCAAATTTTTTTCACAAACTACTCCCATCTCAGATATCGTCAATGCTACATGTATTAGGTAAACAAGACTAAATTCTAAAAATTAAACATGTTTAACTGAAAACATGGACTTTTGTATAATTATAATAACGAATATGTTTTTATCTTTGCCCTCAAAATATTTGTAATTGCAGCATATATATTCCAGTTTATAACAGGTTATTTTTAAATTACTTAACTTATTGTGAAAAAAGAATGTGTGACTGATGGATCCTATGTCTTTACAAACGGCATTAACACTAAGTCCGTAGTGAAAGAGCAGGCAGAGTTTCGGAAGATGTTTGTTCCTATGAGTTTATCGTTACAAGGGAGATAATCTCACCTCCTTTCTCTAAAAGTTTTTTAAATGTATAGAATCTTTATAAGTTGAGGATCAAAAAAATATTTTTACGTTTTACTGGAATTTGTATAAGGCAGGATGGCAAAGTACATTTTTTTACAGAAATTCTAAATCAGATTTTTGATAACACGTTCACTGTTTTCTATCGAATTTTGTATGTTGAACACTAAATGCCTAAGACTGAACAAAAACCAATTAATTGTATTGTTTTGATTTGATTATGTTATAAATAATGTTTTCAAATCATTCAAGGGAGATAAATCTTTAGCCTAATGACTATTATTTTACTTTTTATCTTGAGTATACAAAGCCAGTCCTCATAATTCTATCTCATCTTGATTTACAAATCCAATAATTCGCCAATCATTTTTATGATATATATACATTCTTATTCATGATGTACCAACAGTATCATTTTGTTACAGAATTCTACCGACGTCTATACAAATTGTAATCAATCTTCTTGTAATGATTACATGCACATGAACAAAGTGGTGATCATCATTTTTGGTTTCAAATCATCAAATCATAACACAAACAAAAGTTTTATTTGAGAATAACTAATGTATTAACAAACGAATACGAAAAGAAAGAAAAACGAATTGACTGCCTATGCAGTACTGGTTTTTCACATTAATGAAAGTCGTACGGTGACCTGAAATAGCTTATATCTGGTGGATAGTCTCATTGGCAATCAGACCACATCCACTTTTTTATACTTGTTATACAACCTTTTCAAGTCCTGAAGAGGTTTCACTTACTGATATATTTCCCATTTTAGCTCGTCCTAGCGCAGATAGAAAAATGTGCGTGTGAGAGAGTATATGGATTCGACACAACTCTTCAGATTGTACGATGTAGGTGTCAGCAATTCAACATCCCTATCTATTCAACCAATTTTTTTTTTTTTTTCAATTTCCACAGCTTTCTAAATACTTTTCCTTAAGTTTAACTTCATAGAAATATAAATGTAGGTAAATCCTGAATTGTACATGTATCGCCTTTCAACATGCCAATTTTCAACCAGTGTTTATAGTCTTGTAGTAAAAAACGACCAAAAGGAAACTACTACTTAAATAACCCCTGGTTTTCTGGAAAATCTTAAATAAGTATACTATGGAGCGCATCTATCCTCATTTTTTAATGCAAACTCATGGGCAAGTAAATTTTAGCTCAAAATGGTCTAAACATATTTCTCTTTCAACAAAAGTTTCTAAATTGGAGTGGGTGAATTGGTGGTCTGACACCTAAAGCAGAGACATATATACACAGAGATTGGCAACTCTGTGAAATCACGTGGATTTTCAAATATTTTGACCTTGAGCATCACTGAAGAGACATTGATTGTGGAAATGCGCATCTGGTGCAGAAAAAATTGGTATTGTTAATGTAATTACTACTACTGGGTCGATGCCTCTGCTGGTGGACTAATAGTCCCTGAGGGTATCACAAGCCCAGTAGCCAGTATTTCGGTACTGGCATGAAAATAAGGATTTTGTGTTATTTAAATTTGCTGTTTCTGTATAAAATTTTGGAAATTATTTTAAATTAAGGAATATATCTCCCTCATGCAAAGCTCTGATTCCTTGCCCGGCTTTGGCTATACCTTTTTTGTCCTTTTGGTTTTCAGCTCTTCATCTTAAAAATAAGCTTTGGATTTTCAAATAGTTTGGCATTGAGCATCACTGAAGAGACATTGATTGTCGAAATGCGCTTCTGGTGCATAAACAATTGGTACTGTTACTAGAAGTACAAATCATGGGCGAAAAACCATCGATAGCTAACCAAAATCGCAAAAAAAAAAAAAATCAATGGGGAAATTTACCTCAGATCAAATTATTTCTTTTCTAATAAGCTACTTGAAATCGTTGTATTTATTATTTTAATGTATTCATTGAGAAAACTATTTTATGCATTCCGGCATTTCTTATTATTTGAAAAATTAAAATCTGGTAATGATTATAATAGTAATGCAAGAGACAATTTCTGTACTTCATTTCTTTGCAAAAATTTGCTCCTTAATTACACATGCCAGTGAAATTATGTCCGATTCTCCGAAAATTAATTCCTTAGAGTTTATGATTGTCGATTCACAGGTGTGCGATTACGTAATTTATTGCCTTGCGATCACCTGGTAGCCCTTTGCTCGGCAATGGACATTTGAGCGATAAAAAGGGACGTTTGAGCACCAAAGTATAGGACATTTGATCGCCGAAATTTTAGGACATTTGAGCGAAACTAAAAATGAAGTATAGGAGATTTGAGCGAAAAAAAAAAATAAGAATGATAAGGAGTACCTCTTCCATTCGCCAAATATAATCTGTTATCACTGCTCACCCCGGGGAGGTGGAAGTAGAATTTGGAGCAGGATATAGTAAATGAGATGTGGAGTTTATAACGCACAAAGTTTAAAACATCTTTTAATTTAAAAAAAAAAACAAAACAAGGCACTGTCATAAAACTTAAACTCGGTAGTGGCATTATTTACATGTCAGTTCGGGCATGAAATTTATATCCTATTATAATTATCCTAAATTTGCATAGACAATGAATTGTAGTAAAATTGATTGGTAAGTAGAGATCAATTCAGGACTACACTACCATTAACTAGCCACAACCGGTCGAATTGCCCGGGTGTAAAATCAAATAAAATATATCTATTTTAAAAGTTACATCTCCTTATGTTTATATCGGACCATTCCATGTTTGTAAATGGTGCCTCATATTTTGTTACATGTAACTACAAATAAAAAGGGTCCAAATGAATGTTGTTGAAATCACTTGTTGCTGTCATTATTTGTTATTTTTCAGCATTGTTTTTTAAGGCTGATGATCACCGACTCTGATTAACAACAATTTGTATCATTAATATAGTAAAATGCTCTGCTGAACTGTGGACTTATATTTTTTTGTTTCATAGACTACCGGAGTACTGCAACATTCTTATGTTTACTCTTTGCAGTCAGGGAGTGATATTAGACAGATTTGTTGATAAGTTCTATCTGATCTTTTGTGGGTACATGTTGCTTAATGTTAACTATGGAAAGCCAACGGGGTCAAAATTCTTACTTTGTAACTTGTCAATTTGTAACTTGTAACTGTGTGATTTGTCAATTTGTATATTGATGTTTTGTAACTTGTCGATTCGTAAACTGTCAATTTGTATATTGATGTTTTGTAACTTGTCGATTCGTAAACTGTCAATTTGTATATTGATGTTTTGTAACTTGTCGATTCGTTAAATGTCGATTTGTAAATTGTCAATTTGTATATTGATGTTTTGTAACTTGCCGATTTGTAAATTGTCAATTTGTATCATTGATGTTTTGTAACTTGTCGATTCATAACTTGTAACTGTGTGATTTGTTAATTTGTATATTGATGTTTTGTAACTTGTCGATTCGTTAAATGTCAATTTGTAAATTGTCAATTTGTATATTGATGTTTTGTAACATGTCGATTCGTAAATTGTCAATTTGTATATTGATGATTTGTAAATTGTCGATTCGTAAATTGTCAATTGTATATTGATGTTTTTGTAACTTGTCGATTCGTTAAATTTCAATGTATGAAATGTCGATGTGTGAAATGTCATCGTTGTATTATGCTAATGATCATTATGACGACAGATGGCGCTCGGTTTCTTCTTCGGTGTATAAGCCTCCTGTAAGTAGGAGCATCTCCATATGGAATATATACCCAAGTAATTTTAATCAATTAATTACAGCAAATGCGTCTAAAAGAAGCAAAACAAAAATTGCATTTTTACAGGATCCCAGTTTTATTTTGTTTACTGACGTGGAATTTCGTTCGAGAACGGAAACTATATAAAAATACATCCCGACTAGTTCAGTCCCTCGACGTTATCGATCTCTCCGAGGTGAATGAAATAGCCGTTGGTCAGTGGAATATTACGACTGGATTATTCAGGTAAATACAATAAGGAGATGTGGTAATAAACCGTATGATTGCCAATGAGACAACCATCCACCAAAGCGAAGTTCAAATAAAGTCGGTAAGCACGTATAGGCAACCTACGGCCGTCAACAATGAGAAAACCTAATACCATATAGTCGGCTATAAAAGGCTACATCATTACTGGAAAACCCAGGTACTAGTTATAAACGATTTGTATTAATCCTGAAATGCTATTTTCGGACCATTTTATTCTGACAGGAGGGGAAGGGCTGACATATATATATATTAATATGCATGCTTACTGAATTTTTTTCTGGTCAAGAAGCTTAAAAATTGCCGCTTCCAGATTTCCGTTCTATAAAAATTTACAACCAAAAAGACCAAAATATTCACTAGTCCTTCGATCTCAACAGCTGCTTAACGCTCATTACTCCCGATATGAACCCCACCCGGTGCCACACCTCCTTATAGCCCGGCAACCTTACCAAATCTAATATTTTGTCAATCGGATCGTTAATTAACCGAACTGATTCACGACGTTAATCAATATCTATTTTTTTTTTTTGATAATATCCGTTGAGGAGGTGTTCCATAATTGGAAGGATATACATATAGAAGAAGAAGATTTGCATGTCATATAAAATAAAAAATCATTTGCAATGAATTCGTAACAATATAATCCTAATATCCAATTAACAAACCAGGTTGTATTCCGCCTGGCTCTTCTGTCGAGCAGTCAGCCAGGATCCCAGGCTACCATTTTACTCTAAAAATGACCCAATGCATACCCATGGGCCAAACCCCAAATCATGCATGTGCAAATATTTTCATAGAGAAATAAAATAAGTGTAAGCATATTGGAGATAATTGCCTCTGTCATGCAAATGGCGAGATGGCAAGAAATTTCCCTGAAAAGTAAAAGAGATAGGGCGTCACTTTGGTTAAAAATGGGAGTATAGAGGAGAGGGGGAGGGGGTTGAGATCTAAAAAAAAATTGTTTGACCCCGCCGCATTTTTGCGCCTGTCTCAAGTCAGGAGCCACTGGCCTTTGTTAGTCTTGTATGATTTTTAATTTGAGTTTCTTGTGTATAATTCGGAGTTTAGTATGACGTCCATTATCACTGAACTTGTATACATATTTGTTTAGGGGCCAACTGAAGGACTCCTCCGGGTGCGGGAGTTTCTCACTGCATTGAAGACCAATTGGTGGCCAATGGCTGTTGTCTGCTCTATGGTTGGGTTGTTGTCTGACACATTCCCCATTTCCATTCTCAATTTTATGTAGGTGACGCGTGTAATAAAAAATAAACAGTTTAATTCATAGTTTTACGATCATGGTCATTAACAAAATATCCAGAGGGGACACCTCCTAGTATCTTTCGATTTAGTACCATGATCATTCTAGATCTGTATCTGTATCAATAGGAAAACGTTGTGGATACAAATACCGGCTTGAATACAACGGTAGAGAGAGCGCCGTCGATGTATTGACGATATACGCCCTGAGAGCAGTTTCTGAACGGCTGTCAACGCTCGGTGTGCGCACTACAGTTTCTTCAAGGTGGTTCCATTCGAATACTGTTTTTACGAAAAATGAGTTAGAATATTGTGGTATTTTGCTCGTTGAGATCTCAAAACACTTTGTGTAGTTTTTGATCTGCATGTTTTTTTAACAACATTTCTTGACTGATAATTGTTAAATCGGGCCTTTGGCAGCAATTCAGTGTTCTTTTTGGACGAGCTTTTTTTTTAAATTGTCTGGTTCGATAGCACTGAGAAACCAGCCCCTCGACGCAACCAACTTCTCTGGATTTGTAGTCTCCGGTTATAAATCGCGCAGGTTGTCGCTGTATTCTTTCAAGCTTATTGATGTTTGTAGATGTGTACTGGTCCCATACTATTGACCATATGATATCCCATTATTGACCTGACCATTGAAATATTTGCGGTTTTCTTGCATTCCGATGGACAATATCTCAAATTTCTTATCAGGAATCCTAGTGTTAATTTTGCCTTCTTGGCTACGTTGCAAATATTGGTAGTCCAATTTAGGTCCTCGTTTAGTTTTCTGGTTCCTTTAGATTTTATTACAAAATAGTGCATATTCAATACAGTTTTAATATATAGTATACATTAACTAAGTGACTCATTTAAAATAATTTTTCATTCAGTTTGTTTTGCAAAGTACAAATATTATATAATAAAACATTTTTTTATCTTCATAACTCAGGAGCCAAATAAATAAAGATCGTTCGTCCATTTGCTTCTTGTATTAAAACATATCATTAGATAATTACATTATTTTCTGAAATTTTCATATTGAGATTATAATATTAAGGAATAATGGGTGTCAAACCATTTCTCCCATTATACATTTAATCCAAAATTTACGGCCAAGGACAATATTGGTATAAATTTTCCAGCATCGTCTTATATTTCATGTATTTAGTCTTATTTTGACCCGGTTAAATATTAAGTAGAAATTTCCTGCCAAGTGACAGTAATATATTTGCGAAGTTGATAAGGAAGCCTGTTCGAGCGACACATCTATATACCTTAATACAGGAAGTGACACACCCCATCCCAGGTTTGGTGACCACAGTACAGTAAACAAACATATTTATTCGAGGTCACCTCTATATAAAACCGAGTCCCTGTTATACATGCCATATAAAACAAACAATGTATTTATCTATTTATTTTCTTTTATATGTATGTAATGTTCATAATTGTTTAAAATTACTTTGGTATATATTCCATATGGCGGTGTTCCTACTTACAGGAGGCTTATACACCGAAGAAGAAAACGAGCGCCATCTGTCGTCATAATGATCGTTAGCATAATACAACGATAACATTTCACACATTGACATTTCACACATTGTCATTTAACGAATCGACAAGTTACAAAACATCAATATACAATTGACAATTTACGAATCGACAATTTACAAAACATCAATTATATACAAATTGGCAATTTACGAAGCGACATGTTACAAAACATAAATTTACAAATCGACATTTAACGAATCGACAAGTTACAAAACATCAATATACAAATTAACAAATCACACAGTTACAAGTTAAGAATTGACAAGTTACGAAGTAAGAATTTTGACCCCGTTGGCTTTCCATAGTTTACAAGATAATTTTCGGTGTAGTGCTATGTGGACTGTTATTTGTCTTCTGTTTTGTTGTTTTTTTCCCACTGTGTCACAGAACCTTGTCATTTTTGTATTGCCCATTGACATCTTCTGCCTTTGTTTGCTTAATCTACTTTGGTCATTCGTAAGATATTAAAAAAAGTAAACACCACTAATATTTCTTATCGTTTGTTTTGATAGGATAGTGTCTCATTCCTGAATTAGTAATGCAGGAATTCTTTTAATATCACTGCTTGGGCTCTTCACACGACTAATTTTTAGGACGGAATGCATCAATATGTACATACATGTATCAACTGATATATAAATATATTATGTGCTATTGTATTACACAAAAACTATTAAACATACACAGTCGTGTTAAGAATACTTTTGTTGTTAGGTTGTTGTCTCATTGACATATACACCACATCTCCTTTTACTTGTAGCATCTGTACCTTTTCAATGTATTGCAGAAAATATTTGAGATATTTTGCTTTTTAGTACTGTCAAGTTTAATATTCATAGGGGTGTTGTGTCATGAATTATTAAACTTTTTCTTTTTTTCACATTATGCTACAACGGTAGCATTATCAGTTTTCATCTTGTACAAAGATATTATAGAGTGGCGTTCCAATGATAGTCATACATGTACATCATTGTTTCATTGGCAATCATACTACCTCACCATATTGTTATACATGTATGCATACTTTGGAAACTTTTTGTAAACAAGACAAATGAAGTTGAACACATGATATTTATTTGCATTTCTTTCCATATGGTCTCTGCACAACTGCCACTGTACCACTTCTGCTTCAAATACAATAGAGTCTTGTATTTGGTTTTAGTTGAATGATGCCACCATAACTTGCACAAAACACGCATATATCAAGTTTGGCATATGAATAATATGGTGTTTTCACAGGATAAGCACATGTTAGTTTTTCTTTCACAAAAACATGTTTTAGTATCATACTGATAGGAGTAGCAATCAGTCCACTACATGACTGTGTAGTCATATTCTGAAAAACAGTAATCACTAATAGTTGTTCCTGTCTACCAGGGAGTCTTATTTTCAAACAGGAAAGAATTGGAGTCCTGCATTCAGCACATGTTATTACATTTCTTGTATGCTGCACTGTTAGGGAGATTGGATCAATACATTTTTTTTCTTATAACATGATCCTGTTCAAATAGAAAAAAAAATGCTGTCAGATACTGAATGTAAATATATTATATATAAACTACAAGTAACCTACATGTATCCTATTTTTTCCTGCCAGGGCACAGGATACAATTATACATTTTTATTTGGCCTAAAATGGTGACATTTTGATATAAGGGAACAACTATTTAACTCTGAGAGAGGGCTATGGTTTTAACTTTATAATATTTCGATTTGCAACTTTGGCAAAAGAAAATTCTAATTGAGAGTTTTTCCTATTAAATATTGTGACAATATATCAATATTAAATATTGTATGCGAACAATATTTCATGGGGAACATAATTTTCTGTTGTTTCAATAGATGTAAGTAGAATAAATCTATGAAACTAAATAAATTTTAAGCAGAAACATTAGAACAGATTTGTATTACCAAAATAACATGGCTGCCAGCTATAATTCTGACGTTTCTTTTTAATTACAAAATGTACATCAAAGTGTGTGAAATATTTAAAAATACATCCTATATAGACAGAGCCTGTATGTCTAAGGAAAGTTATTCATGTAATAAGTACAATCATTCTCTGAAGATTAACAAGTTTTAAAACCAGAGACTAGTACAGGGGTCTGTCTCTATAAATAACCAAATCAACATGGCCGACAACTATAATACTGATTTTTTTATTGTAAAATTGAATCAAAGTTAGTGAATTTTTTTTTAATTCAACCTATATTTACAGAGCCTGTATGTTTTAGGAAAGTAATTCATGTGATAAGTACAATCATTCTCTGAAGATTTACCAGTTTTAAAACCAGGGACAAATACAGGGGTCTTTTGTTTAGCTTTAATCTTAATCCTTGGTCAATGTGTAGTAAATAAAATCATATTTTATCAAAATGCGACGTATATATTGCAAACTTCACAGCTCAATTTAACTTGACTGACTGTTTTGAATGACTTTAATTAAAAATACTTGAAATTCAATTTCTGACCACAGGAACATAAACTTTCAATATCAAGATCCATTTTGGTTGATTTTTTTCTTGTTTGCCCTACTGCTTTAAAGATTCTTTACAACTTTTAACATGAGTTTAGTGAAAAATCAAAGGTAATGAAGGGTTAAGGAATATTCCCCCTATTTTTCATCAGTTATCAGTAATAGGTCATTAATTGATCAATAATACAGTTATAGTCATGTACTATTTTTCATTTACTATACGTCAATAATATTTAAGGTAGGAAACTTTTATTTGAAACAATTTATGGGATTGGAATGAATTTATGCAGTTTTTACATACGGCTATGCTATTTGCCAAATACACGACCTACACGGAATGACGCAATAATGTAACCGGTAAAAATCGAATAATTTCATCAAACCTTCATAAAGACAATGTTTTTTTGGCAATGCACAACCTATGTTAAACACTTTAATATCATAGAAACAACTAACTGTGAATTGATACCAATTTCAGACATTGTTTTATATGCATGCATATTGTAAGGGTGGAAAAAGCTAAAAATAGCACAAGTTCAGATTTTAGACTCTAATCTAACAAAATGTGACTTTTTTGCACAAAAATGTTGAAAAGTGGCTACCTGCATTTCAAATGATCAGTTAAGAAAAAAAAAATCATTTGTTTTTCTGATTTTTCTGTTCCACCGCTTTTCGCTTTAAAGGTGTAAGATCGCCAATTCAAAATCCCTATCTGTTTAACCAATTTTTTTCAATTTCACAGCTTTCTTAATATTTTACCTTAAGTTTAACTTCATAGAAACCAGGTATGTTCTGAATTGTACATGTATCATGTTTCTACATGCTAATTTTCAACCAATGTTCAAAGTCTTGTCCAAAGCGCAACATGAACGAGGGTGTGGATCGGGGTATTTCATTTCTGTTTGCTTTAATTTTTTTTTTTTGCTGATTGTTCTCTATTCCTAATTTTTTGCCCTTAGTTTTTTCAGGACTTTTTGCCCATTGTTCTCTATTCTGTAAACCCTATCTAGACCCTCATGGACAATTTCAGTCCACAGTTTTTAAGGCAATTAAAACACTTTAAACCTGTTATTTTCCTTGATTCTATAGTTAAGAAGAAAATCAACATTTTTTTTTTGTAAATTATGTCGTTTAAAAACTCTTCTGGTTAATTAAAAGTCCTTATGGTGGATATATATAACTGGACAAGGTGGTCATTATTAACACCGAGGAACGAGCGACATTGATTTGTGTCAAGTACTATCCCTTAGAGATCTAACTGGACAAGGATGTGGTTCATAAGTGTTTCTCGTTTCTCGTTTTTTATATAGATTAGACCGTTGGTTTTTCCGTTTGAATGGGTTTTACACTAGTCATTATTTTTGGGGCCCTTTATAGCTTGCTGTTCGGTGTGAGCCAAGGCTCCGTATTGAAGACCGTACTTTGACCTATAATGGTTTACTTTTACAAATTATGACTTGGATGGAAAGTTGTCTCATTGGCACTCATACCACATCTTCTTATATCTATAAGGTGGTCATTATCAACACCGAGAAACGAGCGACATTGATGTAAATGACTGTGTCAAGTACCATCCCTGAGAGATATAACTGAATAAGGTGGTCATTATCAACACAGAGGAACGAACAGCATTGGTGTAAATCATTGTGTCAAGTACTATCCCTGAGAGATATAACTGGACAGGGCGGTCATTATAAACACTGAGGAACGAGCAGCATTGGTGTAAATCATTGTGTCAAGTACTATCCCTTAGAGATATTACTGGACAAGGCGGTCATTATAATGACAGAGGAACGAGCGACATTGATGTAAATGTTTGTGTCAAGTACCATCCCTTACAGATATAACTGGATAAGGTGGTCATAATAGACACCGAGGAACGAGAGGCATTGGTGTAAATCATTGTGTCAAGTACAATCCCTTAGAGATGTTACTGGACAAGGTGGTCATTATAAATACAGAGGAACGAGCGACATTGATGTAAATGTTTGTGTCAAGTACCATCCCTGAGAGATATAACTGGATAAGGTGTAAATCATTGTGTCAAATATTACCCCTTAGAGATATAGCTGGACAAGGTGGTCATTTTAAACACAGAGCAACGACCGACATTGATGTTAATGATTGTGTCAAGTACTATCCCTTAGAGATATAACTGGACAAGGTGGTCATTATAAACACCGAGGAACGAGCGACATTGATGCAAATGATTGTGTCAAGTACTATCCCTTAGAGATATAACTGGACAAGGCGGTCATTATAAACACCGAGGAACGAGCGACATTGATGCAAATGATTGTGTCAAGTACTATCCCTTAGAGATATAACTGGACAAGGCAGTCATTACAAATACAGCGGAACGAGAGACATTGATGGAAATGATTGTGTCAAATACTATCCCTTAGAGATATAACTGGACAAGGCGGTCATTACAAACACAGTGGAACGAGAGACATTGATGTAAATGCGTGTGTGAAGAACTATCCCTTAGAGATATAACTGGACAAGGAGGTCACTATAAACACAGGCAGTCCTGTGTTAATTTCATTATGTTATCGGGAGTAAGTCTACTCCCCTCAGACCTAAAAGTTCTTTCTTTTTTGGTATGGGTTTTGCTCTCTAGCGGATTGAAATGCCAAATGTACACTATAGAGATTCGATATAGAGTGAAGAATTACGACTATTTCAAATGAAAAATCAAATAATGTAATTTCTCTTCCATTCTGCAGCTTAATCAATGCTCTATTTGCTTTTCTATTATGAATAAATAAATCCAAAGTGGTCTTTCTTTTAGAATTGTAAAACAATCATTTTAAAATATTTTTCAAGGGAGATAACTCTTTTATCATAAGCATATTAATTTCATTTTCATTTAGGACGTTCAGTCTATAAAACGTCTTTTCTAAAACAATATACATGTAACAAGTGTATTCACAAACATTGCATTAAACCTCTTGTCAACTTTTAAATACCAAATTTCATGCCAGTTTCAAATCTTGGATTTTTTTTTCCGTTTTCTGTTGTTTTCTTCAAATCATTCTCTGCAATAAAAAGTTGATGCCACCAAAGCCAGATTCTATAAATGTTACTTAAATAAAATCATATTATTATAAAATTATGAATTATTCAACCTAACATTAAACGTAGGAAGTGCATGCAATGATCTTTGATGATACTTACGTCCCTGTTTTAAACATCCCCGGTATTCCCAACCGATTTAAGTACATTTTATTACAAACTTGAAACATGCTTTGTTATTTTTCCCGTGTAGAAAAAATTCAATAGCAACATCCTGACGTTATTGAATGAAACATTGAAATCAGTTACTGACATCATCGTGATCAAAATTCATTTTGTGTCATAATGAGTAAAATTGTTCTGGTTAAGTAAAACACATTTCAAAATATATAGCATTATCTCGGAACCATTTTGGTTTCATTTTATTGGCATTGTTAAGCTGTTGGAATCTGCAGTTTGTTGTCATTTTTGCATCTGTTTTAGGAGTATTGTATTATTTGGGAGACATCTTGTCTCTCTTGGGTTAAATGATTACTCAATCTGCACGTCGGCTCTCTTTCTCTCGTTCGTCAACCTTGACCAGAAACGAGATATCAAATATTTCAGTTGACAGTTTAATCGAGAGTGACACAAAAACCATATCTGACATCAATTTAAATGATGTTAAGTTATTAATAACAAGTTTTTTCTCAGTTTAGATTATTTGATATTTTTATGTAACGTACTGGTGTTATCTAAGCTGTAATATGTTGATATCCCAGACTTTACTTCTTTACACAATTTTATCTTTGATGTTGTGTAAGAGGAGATAAATCGTATATGGTCAATGGACTTTACATTGTATCAGGTGCATATTACATGTATTGTTCATCCCTGAAATAGTTATAATGAATCAGTGTAATCGCCTGGATATGTATGAAGTAGGGAGTACACATTTAATCACGTGATATTAATGGAATCGCTTGGATATGTATAAGGTAGGGAGTACACATTTAATCACGTGATATCAATGTACGCGCCTGGATATGTATGAAGGTAGGGAGTACACATTTAATCACGTGATATTAATGCAATCGCCTCGATATGTATGAAGGTAGGAGTATACATTTAATCAATGTACGCGCCTGGATATGTATGAAGGTAGGGAGTACACATTTAGGGACGACATCAAAAGTTCAATGTAGGATAAAAAACTTAATTCACATAGTTTTTCACTGACCCCCACCCCACCCCCACCCCTCTCTTAACTTAATTTGGGAAAAATTAACCAATAAGGGCATTTGTTATCAGAGTATACTTTATGTATCATGGGTCCTCTTTTCCTCAACAATGTATGTTTGTTCTGTATATTGACTTCGACATCACTTTTAAAAAATATTGGAAAAAAGTGATGTGTATTTTTAGTATGCATCACAAAAGGCACTGTTAAATTATAATTTTATAACCACTACATTCAGCATGGATTCTGCATATTTTTATCCGCCCACTATTGGCATGGATAAATAGTGGGTTTATGTTTTGATTGTTTTTGTTTCTTTTCTCAAATGAATATATATTGTTTCATATAAAAATAGCTTTAAACTAAATAGTGGTCCATTAAAATGAATGGTGATGACAGGGCAGTGCATTTGTGCCAACTGTGGAGAGAGAGAAAACCACAATCCCAAATGAATGTAGTGAATGTGATAGGATCTATGTAATTTCTATCCAATGTCTGTTGTCTAGTGTCATATTTTTCTACTATCTCAAAAAATTCTATATAACTTTCAAATTTTTATTTTAATTTATATTTCAGTTTGCATTTCAATAATTAAATAATTAACACAATTCAAAGAAAGTTTAATAGTTTGTTTTTTAGAATGCCACCATGCCGTGTGGACCAAAACAATCTCTGTTGATCTGTATATGGGTTTCATATCATTTAAAATTCATGATCGATAAAGCGTTAGAACGACGTAGATACTATGATTAATTTCGACCAATTACTTTCGGCCAAAATCTGCTTTCCAGTATGATTTGATGGCTTTCATTTGGTTTAAAAGCCCAACATATGTTAGGGCCGAACTTAAATCCATATTTTTCAATCTGAAAATCGATGTCGGATAAACAAAACTTGCAGCGATTTTTACCATGATATCAGTGTAATCGCCTGGATATGTATGAAGGTAGGAAGTACACATTTAATCACGTGATATCAATGTAATCACCTGGATATGTATGAAGGTAGGGTGTACACATTTAATCACGTGATATCAATGTAATCGCCTAGATATGTATGAAGGTAGGGAGTACACATTTTAATCACGTGATATCAATGTAATCACCTGGATATGTATGAAGGTAGGGTGTACACATTTAATCGCGTGATATCAATGTAATCGCCTAGATATGTATGAAGGTAGGGAGTACACATTTAATCACGTGATATCAATGGAATCGCTTGGATATGTATAAGGTAGGGAGTACACATTTAATCACGTGATATCAATGTACGCGCCTGGGTATGTATGAAGGTAGGGAGTACACATTTAATCATTTGATATCAATGTAATCGCCTCGGTATGTATGAAGGTAGGGAGTACACATTTAATCACGTGATATCAATGTACTCGCCTGGATATGTATGAAGGTAGGGAGTACACATTTAATCACGTGATATTAATGTAATCGCCTGGATATGTATGAAGGTAGGGAGTATACATTTAATCACATGATATCACTGTAATCGCCTAGATATGTATGAGGTAGGACGTACATATTTAATCACGTGATATCAATGTAATCACCTGGATATGTATGAAGGTAGGGTGTACACATTTAATTGCGTGATATCAATGTTATCGCCTGGATATGTATGAAGGTAGGGAGTACACATTTAATCACTTGATCGCCTGGGTATGTATGAAGGTAGGGAGTACACATTTAATCATTTGATATCAATGTAATCGCCTCGGTATGTATGAAGGTAGGGAGTACACATTTAATCACGTGATATCAATGTACTCGCCTGGATATGTATGAAGGTAGGGAGTACACATTTAATCACGTGATATTAATTTAATCGCCTGGATATGTATGAAGGTAGGGAGTATACATTTAATCACATGATATCACTGTAATCGCCTGGATATGTATGAGGTAGGACGTACATATTTAATCACGTGATATCAATGTAATCACCTGGATATGTATGAAGGTAGGGTGTACACATTTAATTGCGTGATATCAATGTTATCGCCTGGATATGTATGAAGGTAGGGAGTACACATTTAATCACTTGATCGCCTTGATATGTATAAAGATAGGGTGTACACATTTAATCACGTGATTCCTTTCTTGTTACTTGTTCCCTTGGAAAGTTAAAGTTCAGTCTATAAAAGGGTCTAGATGGATGGTCCTTGATTTCTGTATTCTTTTAAGTATTAGGGCATTTTCTTTACCTTTAGAAATATCGTGTATTCTGTAAAATTTTCATGAAAATGGTTTTACTATTAATCTGTTCTATCATTATATTATTTCTTTATTCTGTACATTGGTCATTTCTGTAATCAGAATTGTATTACATGTACCTAATTCTTTTTTTTTCAACAACTATTCTTCATACTTTTGCTTCTCATTATTCTTTATTTCTTTAATTTGTTTAATCATTTTCTGTATTCATTATCTTTTTTTAGCCATTATGTTCTATTCTGTAAATACAATACAGACCCTCATGTATGAAGATGAAGAGTCTGTCATTTTACCCTTACTGGACTAAACTGGGACGAAGAGGAAGAGTCTGTCATTTTACCCTTACAAGATTAAACTGGGACTAAGATTCTGTCATTTTACCCTTACTGATTTAAACTGGGACGAAGAGTTTGTCATTTTACCCTTACTGGATTAAAATGGGAAAAAGAGGAAGAGTCTGTCATTTTACCCTTACTGGATTAAATTGGGACGAAGAGTCTGTCATTTTACTCTTACTGGATTAAAATGGGACGAAGAGGAAGAGTCTGTCATTTTACCCTTACTGGATTAAACCTGGACGAAGAGTCTGTCATTTTACCCTTACTGGATTAAACTGGGACAAAGAGTCTGTCATTTTACTCTTACTGGATTAAAATGGGACGAAGAGGAAGAGTCTGTCATTTTACCCTTACTGGATTAAACTGGGACGAAGAGTCTGTCATTTTACCCTTACTGGATTAAACTGGAACGAAGAGGAAGAGTCTGTCATTTTACCCTTACTGGATTAAATTGGGACGAAGAGGAAAAGTCTGTCATTTTACCCGTATTGGATTAAACTGGGACGAAGAGTCTGTCATTTTACCTTTACTGGATTAAAATGGGACGAAGAGTCTGTCATTTTTTCCCTTACTGGATTAATCTGGGACGAAGAGTCTGTCATTTAACCCTTACTGGATTAAATTGGGACGAAGAGGAAGAGTCTGTCATTTTACCCTTACTGGATTAAACTGGGACGAAGAGTCTGTCATTTTACCTTTACTGGATTAAACTGGGACGAAGAGTCTGTCATTTTACCCTTACTGGATTAAACTGGAACGAAGAGGAAGAGTCTGTCATTTTACCCTTACTGGATTAAATTGGGACGAAGAGGAAAAGTCTGTCATTTTACCCGTATTGGATTAAACTGGGACGAAGAGTCTGTCATTTTACCTTTACTGGATTAAAATGGGACGAAGAGTCTGTCTTTTTTTCCCTTACTGGATTAATCTGGGACTAAGGGTCTGTCATTTAACCCTTACTGGATTAAATTGGGACGAAGAGGAAGAGTCTGTCATTTTACCCTTACTGGATTAAACTGGGACGAAGAGTCTGTCATTTTACCTTTACTGGATTAAAATGGGACGAAGAGTCTGTCATTTTTTCCCTTACTGGATTAATCTGGGACGAAGAGTCTGTCATTTTACCCTTCCTGGATTAAATTGGCACGAAGAGAAAGAGTCTGTCATTTTACCCTTACTGGATTAAAATGGGACGAAGAGTTTGTCATTTTTTCCCTTACTGGATTAATCTGGGACGAAGATTCTGTCATTTTACCTTTCCTGGATTAAACTGGAACGAAGAGAAAGAGTCTGTCATTTTAACCTTACTGGATTAAACATGGATGATGAGTCTGTCATTTTACCCTTACTTGATTAAAATGACAGGTGTTTCATGCGAAGAATAATATTGTTTCCCTTCTGTAACACTTAATAACTCTTACCTTTTTTTTTTTTTTTACATCTGCCAAAGATATACAAAAGGCTTCCTCTGATGAGAGCCCATACATTTTAAATACTTTTAAGTATAAAATGTTCGTATAGAGAAAATATTACAATACTGTGGAAAGTCAGGAAAGAACAAGTATGACAAGTATTTGTAATTCTATGCAGTCAGATAACATTTCAAAAGATAATACCTATTTTGTTATTGTATGTAATCTTCAACTCGACATTCACATTTTGCTACTCAATTCTAACTTTTCTTTACTCGATCATCTCGTTTTGTAACTCGATATTAACTTTCCATAACTCATAGTCATTTTCAAGATTCGATATAAAGATAAGAAGATAATGAATGATTGCCAATGAAACAACTTTGCACCAAAGACCAAATGATGAAGAATGTGAGCAACTATAGGTCACTTAACTTAACGGCCTTCAACAATGAACAAAACCCATAACGCAAAGCAAACAATACAAATCCCCAAAACTCAGTTTGCAAAAGTTTAGGCTATTCTTACTTTTTACAGCTTGATAATTAATCGTTTTGTAAACTCGAAAGTCACTTGTCCTCAATCGATACTTCTGATACTCGACAAAACAGAAATCCTCCCGACAAAAAGAGGCGGAAGTTACCAAAGGTATACTCAGACTCATAAGTCGATAACAAACTGACAACGCCATGTCATAAAACTAATAACGATGAAAAGGCAAACACGACAGAGAAAAAACTAGACTGGGCAACATGAACTCAACCAAAAACCGGGGTTTATTGCAGGTGCGACGAAAGGGTAAGCAGATTCTGCTCCACATGTGGCACCCGTCGTGTTGCTCATTTAAGTACATATCCAGTGATAAGTCTTCTTTAGTGATGTCACATAGACAAAAAAGAGTACAGGGAGCCTGGTTACGTAAATTGAAGCATATCCATGGATATCTGAGACTCAGATTAATCATAACGGTCAACCAACGCTTGATGGCGTTCGTAACATTTTTGAAGGGATGACTTCAACTTTACTACATAAAACCCTTGGTTTAATAGCTTCATTTTAAGCAGCAACTCTCTATCACGAAAAACATGATAGGAAACGTAAGCTCTGGAATATCGTATCAACAAAATTATAGTCCGACAATTCTCATGTATACCAAGATAGACCTTCGATCGATAGCTGTTCCCTATTCTAAAATGCATCAATCAAAAACCTGATAAAAAAAAAAACTGATACGTCACAGTAACTTTATTCTCACGGGACTTGAGTCTTAGCTTATGTTATATGGGACGGTTGAATATCTCTGGCCGTTATATGGTACGTTTGAATCTCTCTGACCGTTATATGTGACTGTTGATACTCTCTGGGCCGTTATATGGGACGGTTGAATCTCCCCAGCCGTTTTAAAATATGGGAAGGTTGAATCTCCCCAGCCGTTTCAAAAAATGGGACGGTTGAATCTCCCCGGCCGTTATAAAATATGGACGGTTAAATCTCCCCAACCGTTATAAAATATGGGACGGTTGAATCTCCCTGGCCGTTATAAAATATGGGACGGTTGAATCTCCCCGGCCCTTAAAAATATGGGACGGTTAAATCTCCCAGGCCGTTATAAAATATGGGACGGTTGAATCTCCCCAGCGGTTATAAAATATGAGACGGTTGAATCTCTCCGGCCGTTATAAAATATGGGACGGTTGAATCTCCCGGCCGTTATAAAATATGGGATGGTTGAATCTTCCCGGTCGTTATAAAATATGGGACGTTTGAATCTCCCGGCTGTTATAAAATATGGGACGGTTGAATCTCCCGGCCGTTATAAAATATGGGACGGTTGAATCTCCCGGCCGTTAAAAATATGGGACGGTTAAATCTCCCAGGCCGTTATAAAATATGGGACGGTTGAATCTCCCCAGCGGTTATAAAATATGAGACGGTTGAATCTCTCCGGCCGTTATAAAATATGGGACGGTTGAATCTCCCCGGCCGTTATAAAATATGGGATGGTTGAATCTTCCCGGTCGTTATAAAATATGGGACGTTTGAATCTCCCCGGCTGTTATAAAATATGGGACGGTTGAATCTCCCCGGCCGTTATAAAATATGGGACGGTCGAATCTCTTTTTTGACGATTTAGAATATAAGTCATCCCGTAATTTATTATTAATTTTGGCAACTGTGAGATACAGGTACACGGTGCGAAATGTACCATATGAAACCTCCGGGAACACTTCAACATTTTTATGGTAGGGGTGTGCAGCTGAGACTTGCAGTAGCCCACCCTTTTCATACAAAAATACACTATCATAAAGAATTTTTACAATGAATATATACCGTTAGCTATCATAGTTACGCTATGTTATGGAGACATCAATCGTTTTGACAAATATCAAACATTTACGACTGTTACAGTGGTTTTAATGAAATATATTCAATATGAATTAAATCTATTTATTGAACACGTATAGCATTTATATTTTTTTTGTTTATTGATTGTTGCAAGCGACATATTAAACCGGTTGTATTTCATTTTGATAAAAAATTGTTGTCACAATATTTGTTTTCTGGTCTTAAAATTGAAAAATAGGTCAAACAAATAAAGACTGGAGAGAAATGTGCGAAAGAAAACGAAAGAAAAAAACAAAACAAAGGAATGCTTGATTTTACAGAAGAGAGAATATTGAGCCCAAAAAAAACAATGATTACAGATAAACGAAGATTGATTTCATAAAAACTGACTATGATATTATGGAATAAAGATCTAAATCTCCTCCTTTCTTCCCTTTCAAATATTTCCACTAACTCTCTAAACTGAACTGAATGACACTCCATTATATTGTAATATATAATATATTGTAAGTTTTTTTCTTTTTTTTTTTTTCTATATATATTGGAAGTTGGTTTAAAAGAAGATATTCCCATCTCTTGAGTCTAAAAGTTCATTTGTAAAATACAAATGTAAAATGTTTTTCTTGGTAAGTCAAACACATGCTACAGCTTTTACAGAAATTCTTGGTAAGTCAAACACATGCTACAGCTTTTACAGAAATTCTTATCTTAAATGTCCATAATTTTCTCCATGATATTGAATATTTAAGTATAATTCTGGCTATATTGAAATTGAACGATTTTGAAATATATGTTTGTTTTGTTTTGTTAGTCTTTGAATTAAATACAGTATCGATGCTTCAGAAGGGAGACTACTTTTCTTATGAACTTTGAAATTGTGTGGCGGTATTAACCTTTCCTTTTATGTTTTATTGTGTTCCTTTCATTAACTTTTATATTTACTAGTGTTCTTTCCATTTGCCGACGCCTGAATATCTATGAATTAAGAACATGAAATTATCAGTACAAAAAGATTAAATTTTGAATGATTAGGACAAGGGGAACTAAGTTACTGTGAATATATAAAATCTGTTTTAAATACAGATCCTGTTTTCATGCTCTTTTGACAAGGATCTGACAAGAGAGGCGAAGGATACCAAAGGAACATTCAAACTCACAAGTCGAAAATAAACTGACAGCACCATGGCTAAAAAGAAAAAGACAAACAAACAACAGTACACAAAACACAACATAGAAAACAAAAGACTGAGCAACACGAACTCCACTAAAAACTGGGGGTGATCTCAGGTGCTCCGGACGGGTAAGCAGATCCTGCTCCACATGTGGCACTCGTCGTGTTGCTCAAATCTACCTTCTTTTTCTAATGATCATTGTGTCCATCAATGAAAATTCCGCCTTTAATTTTTTTGAAAGGATGTATAATTGTGACAATTCCCGAGGATTCTTTTCCGTTATCATGGTAAATGTCATTTTCACTATTTCACACGGAAAACCACAATGTACCAATTGCAATACTAAGATATTTATCTAATTGCAGGTATTAATATAACTGACAACGTGTATGAAGTAATACAGAATATCAACCAATATAATCCCTCGAGCAGAGCTCTTGGGATTATATTGGTGTCTCGCGTTAATACGGATGTGATATTGAATTGAATAAGCCGTATCATATACACTTTATTTTATACATTTGTACCTCAAGTAGATGTTTTTCACCTGACATGACGTACTACAAATTAGGTGTTTGATTAACCTTTGCAACCGTGACTGATATTGATGACGTGACGTCATACAGATTAGGATGTGATAAAGCCTTTGAAAACGTGACTGACATCGATATCATCACGGATGGCTGATACAGCACGATTGTCATTGATCATATTACACATAAAATGTATCTGTATTTACTACTAAGAATATGATAAAGATTGATAATTCACATTTCACACAGGTTATTACGGCAATAAATACTTTTAGATTGGAATTTCCCCTGTTATTGTTTCACTAACATTGTAAAAATCAGAAACTTGTTAAAATGGTCTGTAGTTTGAATACTTAAGAGTGTGGTATGGTGTTCTTTAACCATCTGTCATCAATTCAAATATTTGGATAAAATCAAAAATTCTCTTCAATACTTTATATTACTGGTGAGAACAAATTTGCCAATTTTACATATTAAGGTAAAATTTTCCATCGCAGGAAATATCTAACCAAAAAAAAAAATTGAATGTATACCAGAAAGGCAAATGAATACAAAGCTTTTAATACTACCGATAGAATTTCGGTTTCGTTTGAATGTCTATCTCATACATTTTTGGATTTTCCTAAAAGCTATCAAAAATGCAGGTTTTTGCTGTCTCTATATTACAATTTGATTATATTATATTTAACAACAAAAATGTTGAAAGAACTCAAAGTATAAGCATGAATGTATATAACTGTGAATAAAAGAAGAAGTCAAAGCCTTTTTTTAAAATGGCCTTTAAGTGAAATAATTTCCGGGATAATTTGCCCTACCTCTTTTTTATGTTTAAATAATTATTTTTATCTACCAACGAACATGAGGCTAAACATTGAATAAATATACGAGACATAACGTTATCATTTTCTTCGAATTAAAATAAACCGCCTCGATGGTCCCGTGGAAGCGTGTTCCACTCTAGTGCGGGCGGTCATGGGTTCGACCCCAGCCCGAGTCAAACTAAAGGCTTGTAAATTGGTATGATAAGCACACGGCATTGAGAATTAAGGGCAAAGGCTTGTCGGATGGGAGTTAGAATAATTTGTCCGGTTAGGGGGACATGTCTTCCTGCGGACTGTTGCTTTTGAACTATAAAGTTAAAAACCCATCTCAGCGTGTCCGTATAGCACAACGCATAGTTCAGATTGATATCACATGTTTTCGTCCATTATCTTCATCATCTATAAACATTGAATCAAAAGGTTATAATGGTTTTGTGTAAAATTAATTTAGAATATTGCTATGCGAACAAATTCCTCCAAAACCGAAAGTTAACTAACTACGACCTTAAAGATCTTCCAAAGTTAACTAACTACGACCTTAAAGACCTACCAAAGTTAAATAACTACGACCTTAAAGACCTACCAAAGTTAACTAACTACGACCTTAAAGATCTACCTAAGTTAACTAACTACGACCTTAAAGACCTACTACGACCTTAAAGACCTACCAAAGTTAACTAACTTCGACCTTAAAGACCTACCAATTTAACTAACTACGACCTTAGCGACCTACCAAAGTTAACTAACTACGAACTTAACGACCTACCTAAGTTAACTAACTACGACCTTAAAGACCTACTACGACCTTAAAGACCTACCAAAGTTAACTAACTACGACCTTAAAGATATACCAAAGTTAACTAACTACGACCTGAAAGACCTACGAAAGTTAACTAACTTCGACCTTAAAGACCTACCAATTTAACTAACTACGACCTTAACGACCTACCAAAGTTAACTAACTACGAACTTAACGACCTACCTAAGTTAACTAACTACGACCTTAAAGACCTACCAAAGTTAAATAACTACGACCTTAAAGACCTACCAAAGTTAAATAGCTACGACCTTAACGGCCTACCAAAGTTAACTAACTACGACCTTAAAGACCTACCAAAGTTAATTAACTGCGACCGTAAAGATCGTTCAAAGTTAAATAAGTACAAAGTTAACAAACTACAAACTTAAGGACCTTCCAAACTAAATAGTGTTTACTGTGATTGTATAGTTAGCAGTTGATTACCTCGTAGACTATGTTTTATCTTTGATCGTTACCATGGTTATTGTCGTTCTTCGACTTATGATTTTGATTGCGTACTTGGTGTCTTTTCTTTAGGAAAATATTTCCATTCGAGTAGCCGTCTGTATGTATACACGTTTGAAAGTGCCCACTCTCATGTTGGACCGTAATGAATTCCTAATAGCGACACACTTCCGAACATATATCAGGGGAACTTTCACACAATACATTTAATATGTGTGACAAATGAATTTCTTCTATACAATCACGGATAGTCTCCCTTATGAAATAATGACTGTATAATTTATCAAACAGTTGAATACCAATTTAACACTAGCCTTAATAAGGCTTGTATCTATTTTGTATCAAAAAAATAATATTTGTACAAAATGAAACAGAATAACATATAAAAGGACTAAACTTTGAAATGTTAACTTTTTCCCCTTTTCAACAGATTCTAAAAAGTAGTTTTATTTTCTTTCAACTGCATTTAACAAATCGTAATAACGAATAAATCAGAGACTATTATACTTTTAAAACAGGAGACCAGAAATTCTCCATTTCAAACATGATATTTGGAATAAAAGCCTACCCTCTCATGACCAATTCAAAATTATATAAGAGTTCGTCATGACGGTAGATGTATACAGAGACATGGATGTGAATGTACACAATTAGTAGTTGGTAACTGCAACCTTTAACAATTAGCTAAACATATACTTCATAGTAACGTATAAGAGGCACAGTCATGGATAGATGTGAAACAACGCAAACAGAAAAATGAATGGTCTTATTCTATATTATTTAATAAAAAAAATCAAATATGGCAGATACCAACCAACGGCAACCACTGAATTACAGGTCTGTGACTTGTTAAACCTGTAAGTGTCAATGGTTGCTGTATGTCAAATTGTACTGTTAATATTATTTGAAAGTAATTAATTTGCACTGAAAACATAATTTTGAAATGATCAAATAATGCGGTTTTCATTTTGAAATTTAGGCCACGCCAATTTAATTCCTTGTTCGACGGACCCGCTCGCACATATTTTTTTCTTAACCGAAAACGGAAAAGTAATCGTATCTATTTCCCGCGCCGTTTTTTTTTTTGTAACCATAAAAAATTTAAAAAAATTTAAAAAAAAGCGATCGCCAGAGCGTTTTAGTCAACGTCAAATCGCGACCCTTTAAACTGTTTCGAACATTAACACAGATTTCTTATCAAAGTCAAGAACGATCTTTCACAAAATCATGTCGATTTTCGTTGTTAGAATAAAGGTCGCTGAAGGTGGAGAAATGCCTCCAACTGCAATATCGTTTGGCGGCGGAAGTTTTATGCACCTGTCCTAAGTCTTGGGCCTGTTGTTCAGTAGTTGTCGTTTGTTAGCTAGTGTGGTTCATAGGTGTTTCTCGTTTTGTGTATGAATAAGACCGTTGGTGTTCCTGTTTGAAATGTTTTACACTAGTCATTTTGGGGCCCTTTATTAGATGCTGTTTAGTGTGAGACAAGGCTCCGTGTTGAAGGCCGTACTTTAACCTTTAATTGTTAGCTTTATATCATTGTGACTTGGATGGAGAGTTGTCTCATTGGCACTCATACCACATCTTATTATGTACAAAGTGACAAAAAGACAAAGAACAACAATGAGAACACCAAAACGACGGAGACACAGACAACCAACATGTAACACAAAAAACTAAAAAGTGCACTCATCAACGAATAGCACGAACCCAAAAACTTGGGGTGAACTCAGGTGTTCCAAAGGATGGACAGTTCCTGCTTCTTGCAAGACACCCGTCGTGTTGCTAGTTATAAGTCATGTCCGGTGAAGGAGGAAAGCCATCTATGACAATTCATTGGAGATCATTTAAGGCAGTTGAAATTATCATTCAATTATTCAGTTCAAGATCTGATGTCCTCAGAAAGTAACAGTAATGCAAGAAGTCATATAAAATATGCTGCAATTAAAAGTGGACATTACATGTCTTGGTGAACAGAAAAAAACCCACTTCAACAGTTGATAAATTAAAGAATGTCAAAATACAGATGGTAAATCAAGTTTCATACCATCTTGTTTTGATCAATATTGTCAGAACCTATGATTTTATGTTTACAAAAAAAAATATAATCGCTCGCCTTTACTTTTCTAGCTTCGCCTCAAAAATTTGCAAAATACATTTTTTTTATTGAAATTTTCAAATCGCTCGCTCGCCCCAATTTCTGGAAAGAAAAAATCCGTAGAACATGAAATTAAATTGGTGTGGCCTTATGTAAACTTCACACATAGTTTTATCATATATACTCGTTCTTCCGTTATCACTTTCAATAAGCAACTATTAGTTTTTCCATTGATTTTTAAATATCCTGCTAATAAAATCTTTGGATTCAAAAAAGTATTTTTGACAATTGCAAGTTTCTTTCATTGAAATAAAGAAAAAACAAATATGGTTCGCTTAAAACCTTTATAAGGGCACAACGCTATCTGCTATCTTATAATTGTTGTAGTTTAGCATCCATGCAATTACTGTGTACATAAAAAAGTGAGTACTATGAAACCTTGTGAAGTGAAATTAAAGCAACTTGATGATTTTTTTTTTTAACTCTCTTAAGGAAATGTGTAATTTCAATAGGCCATTGACTCCAGATTGAAAAGATAGTAGCTGCTGGTTTAAGTATGTATATTGATATAAAGCGGTGGTTTACTACACGTACTTCTTTACATGGTAAGATTACAAAATAAATTCACCAAAAGCAGGCAATAATTTAATTTCAGTGAAAGCTTTACATGTTTTGAAAACATTTTTCAATTTCACAGTAAAACTAAAGCATTGATAAATTTGAAAAATATAGATAGTATGTTTCCACATATAGGTAGGGGCATAGATAGTCTAGCGGATAGTCGTTAAAAAGCAACTACCAATAGATCAAAGATTATTGGTTTTGTGTTTTTTTCATTTCAAAGTAAAAGATTTATCAGAATATATATATTTATATATATCCAAAATTTGACAACTTATCTCACCTTATCCGCGAAAATTGGAAAGAAATCGAAAAACATCCTAAACTATCCAAGATCTTTCCCGAGCCACCTGTACTGGCTTTCCGTAGGCCCAAAAGCCTTAAAGACCTGCTGGTGAGAGCTGATTTATCCTCTCAAGCAGGCTCTTCGTCTGTGGGCTCTTGCAAGGGTTGCGGAAACAAACGATGTCTGACTTGCAAACAAATACTGGTTACCCAGACTTTTAACAGTCACTCCACTGGTACAGAATACACCATATTTTGCAATGTTAATTGCAAGACTACAAATGTTGTGTATCTCCTACAGTGTAAATGTGGTAAACAGTATGTTGGCGAGTCAGAACAGCCATTCACAAACGAATGAACGGTCATCGTAGCGACTACCAATGTAAGCCAGACCTCCTCTCAGTCGACATTTGAGATCCCCTGGCCACACTAAGGCAGATCTCAATCGACTGACCATTACAATCATTGACCACAACTCTGCTTGGTCTAGGGAGGATAGACTCACTCGGGAAAGATTTTGGATAAGAAAATTAACAACTTTGGCACCAAATGGGATAAATGAAAAGATGTAGTTCGACTCCATGCAGTGCTTCACATTTGGGTTATATTACTTATTATTACAGTCTCTGTTTCTATTTCTTTACCTTACTCATCTCTAAAATAATTCTGTTGAATATACCAATTTAAACTGCTTAATTTTTGAGGGATGTTTAAAGTACCAAGCCACGTTCAACTAGTTAATCTTAGTCAAAATTTATTATTATATTTTAACGGCCGTTTGTTTGCGATGTTTAAATACGCAGACTCTGTTGTAACTACTCTACCGTTATCAAATTTGAAATATTTACAAATTTAGATCGTTCAGTGCTGTTTATTTGGAATTCTTATTGACGCAATCGTTCTTGTAACATCATAACTGTCGTCACCGTTAAAGCTTTAGAATTGTGCTAGTTCATATCGCACATTATTATTTTTATTTAAAGCATATATTTGAACTCTCTGTTGTAATTAGTCTTATAACCTATGTCGTGTTTAACACATATTTAGAATTGTGCAAGCGTCTTACCTGATGTTCGGTTTGACTTTTTTATTGTATAAATTTCAAGATTGTTATAGTTTAATCTAAGTAGACTGATATATGATTCATTCAACATCACAATCATATTTACCGATGAAGGATATCTGTTATCCGAAATAGTTATAAATAATTACATTTATAGTTCCTTTTTTTGTTATTGGTGTTGTTGTGTACACTTTTTAGGCGTTTATATATATATATATATATATATACAAGTCTAAATTGAAAACAACGTTCAAACCTATGATTGCGTTGGATAAAAACCGCAATTTTTATACGTGTGCATGCAAAACAAATTTCTTGGTAGAGTGGTCTAAATACAGCACAAACAACATTTTCCAAAAGACCAAAAAAGTGAAAAAGTATATTTTAACAAAACGCATTTGACTAGCAGGTCGAACAACGGATGTTCTTAAACCCTGCTGACTGTCATGGCGATTGCCAAATAAACGGATCACCAGATGTAAAAATGGATCTTAATATATATATATATATAATGTTGTTTGTGCTGTATTTAGACCCCTCTAACAAGAATTTTGTTTTGCATGCACACGTATAAAAATTGCGGTTTTTATCCAACGCAATCATAGGTTTGAACGTTGTTTTCAATTTAGACTTGTTTATATTTTTTCGTTTGGGCTTGTATTAAATTTGCCTTCGGGTTTATATGATCCGTTCATCCTATTTTGACTCCTCAAAATTCTAGAGTCTATCCTAAATTGGGGTAAATTGTATGGCTTTCCAAATACCGTTTCGATTCCTAACATCACTGAAGAGACATTAATTGTCGAAATCCGGATATGGTGTACAAAAACCTTTGCACCTTTTGTTTGCGGTATACCATCTTTTCCGCAAGTTTATTGTTTTCTGTTTAGTATTAAATTTATAATTAAGATCCATTTATACATCGGTGATCCGTTTATTTGGCAATCGCCAATGGCAGTCAGCAGGGTTTAAGAACATTTGTTGTTCGACCTGTTAGTCAAATGCGTTTTGTTAAAATATACTTTTCACTTTTTGGTCTTTTGGAAAATGTTGTTTGTGCTGTATTTAGACCCTCTAACAAGAAATTTGTTTTGTATGCACACGTATAAAATTGCGGTTTTATCCAACGCAATCATAGGTTTGAACTTTGTTTTCAATTTAGACTTGTTTATATATATACATTCCCCTTCAGACATTATCATGGTTTTCAATTCATGACATCGTCCTGAACATGCATGTAATATTTGCCACTGAACATTAAGCAACCAATCATCAATCAATCAATCATTTCATGACGAAATAGATCAATTCTCTTAAGAAAGTTAAAAGTTAAAAAAAAAATCATCAACTAGTTCCCTTAATTTCCCTTCACAAGGTGTCATACAAATGTAGTACGCACTTGTGTACAAAGTAATTGCATGGATGATAAATTACCACAATTTTAAGACAGCGCTGTACTCTAGTCAAGGTATTAAGTACCATATTTGTTACTCTTTATTTAAATGAAAGAAACTTGCAATTGTCAAAAATTTTTTTTAGATCCAAATATTTTAATAGCAGGATATTTAAAAATCAATGTGAAAACTAACTACAAACTATTTGATTTAATTTGAGACACAGCATTTCATTTCAAAATAGCCAGTGGCAATTTTTGTTTTAATGTCTTGATTACGATACAATAAAATCTTTATAATCATTCATGCGTAGTTACTTAGTACACGGAAAAAGTATGTACTATGAAAATTAGAAGGCAAATTCAAGCAATTTGATTGGACGAGAAGTTGTAAGTATGTGCTAAGTATTTGTAAGTCTATAAAAAGGTGTGTACTATGAAATTTAGAGTGAGGGGCTTGCCCCTAGCACTTAAGTTCATAGTATATACCTTTTCATAGACTATCCAATTTAGACTATGGTAAAGTGCTCTCGACCAATGAAATTTTGGAATTTGGTGTTTCTTAATCGTAAAGAATGAATGTAAATCGTGTTCATAATATGATTTGTATCAAGGGGTTAAAAGTACTTTCGGTGAAAACATCCCAAAATTGATAGTTGTTCACATATCGTTGACCACACAATAAAGCCAACTCAGAAATTTGGGGAACTTGTACTTTTAATTTAAACAGCCCTTTGAAATTGAGAAAAAATTTAATAAGTTTGATTGCGAGAACTTAAGTTTAAAGTTCTACAAATACATTATCGGGGTAAAACAAAGTCATGTAATTTAGCTGTTATAGGAGAGTTAGGTCGTACTCCATTGCATATTGACATTATTTGTTCTATTCTTAAATTATTTACAAAGAATTAATTGTTTAGAAAAGGATCATTTGTTGAAACAAGCCCTACTAATGGTTTACTTTTATAAATTGTTATTTGGATGGAGGTTTTCAATTCATGACATCGTCCTGAACATGCATGTAATATTTGCCACTGAACATTAAGCAACCAATCATCAATCAATCAATCAATTCATGACGAAATAGATCAATTCTCGTAAGAAAGTTAAAAGTTAAAAAAATCATCAACTAGTTCCTTAATTTCCCTTCACAAGGTGTCATACAAATGTAGTACGCACTTGTGTACAAAGTAATTGCATGGATGATAAATTACCACAATTTTAAGACAGCGCTGTACTCTAGTCAAGGTATTAAGTACCATATTTGTTACTCTTTATTTAAATGAAAGAAACTTGCAATTGTCAAAAATTTTTTAGATCCAAATATTTTAATAGCAGGATATTTAAAATCAATGTGAAAACTAACTACAAACTATTTGATTTAATTTGAGACACAGCATTTCATTTCAAAATAGCCAGTGGCAATTTTTGTTTTAATGTCTTGATTACGATACAATAAAATCTTTATAATCATTCATGCGTAGTTACTTAGTACACGGAAAAAGTATGTACTATGAAATTAGAAGGCAAATTCAAGCAATTTGATTGGACGAGAAGTTGTAAGTATGTGCTAAGTATTTGTAAGTCTATAAAAGGTGTGTACTATGAAATTTAGAGTGAGGGCTTGCCCTAGCACTTAAGTTCATAGTATATACCTTTTCATAGACTATCCAATTTAGACTATGGTAAAGTGCTCTCGACCAATGAAATTTTGGAATTTGGTGTTTCTTAATCGTAAAGAATGAATGTAAATCGTGTTCATAATATGATTTGTATCAAAGGGGGTTAAAAAGTACTTTCGGTGAAAACATCCCAAAAATTGATAGTTGTTCACATATCGTTGACCACACAATAAAGCCAACTCAGAAATTTGGGGAACTTGTACTTTTAATTTAAACAGCCCCTTTGAAATTGAGAAAAAATTTAATAAGTTTGATTGCGAGAACTTAAGTTTAAAGTTCTACAAATACATTATCGGGGTAAAACAAAGTCATGTAATTTAGCTGTTATAGGAGAGTTAGGTCGTACTCCATTGCATATTGACATTATTTGTTCTATTCTTAAATTATTTACAAAGAATTAATTGTTTAGAAAAGGATCATTTGTTGAAACAAGCCCTACTAATGGTTTACTTTTATAAATTGTTATTTGGATGGAGAGTTGTCTCATTGGCACTCACACCACATCTTCCTATATCTACCTACTAACAAGTATTGACACTCACAAATGTAATAAGTCATCTTGGTATTCTAATATTGTATATATTTTAAGATGTATTGATGTTGATCTGAAAAGTTTTGACATTGAAAAGGTTAAAATTATTTTGATTAGTAGATATAGGATTTACTGGAAAATACTATAGACGATAATGCAAATGTTAAAAAGGAAAATTGCGTACTTATTTTAAATTTAAAAACATCTTCAAAAGGGAAGCATATTTATGTCGAGTTAATACATTTCAGTATCGAAAAAGATTAACTCAATTTAGAATCAGTGCTCATCAGTTAGCTATTGAGAAAGGTAGATATAAAAAAATCGATAAAGATAAAAGATTTTGTGGGCAGTGTAAAAATATACAGGTTGAAGACGAGTTTCATTTTTTAATGGGATGCACTGCATATGAAAAGGAACGGAATTTTATTCTTAATGAAGCATGCATTCGATGTAAAAACTTCCCTTATATTTAAAAGTATGAACAATTTATCAGTGTCAAGATTTATAAGTACTTGTTTTGAAATAAGAGAAAATTTGCATTCCAGAAACTAAATATACGTGTAGTAGTGATGTAGTTTATTTTTCATGTATTAGAGAGGGTTAATATTCTATTTTATTTATTTTCAAACACCATCTGGTATGGACTAAAGTTATTTAATCATTTATTTTTAATGTAATATATCTTAAAAATAATGTATAATTAATACTACATAGATATGTATATGCTCGGAAACGGGCCTTTAATTGGATTCAATAAATATTCTTATTCTTATGTTCATAGACACAATGCAAAAGAATGGTTAGTTGTATCTTTTAACGAACCGACGCTTATCCATTATATCTACATTAACTACATCTCCCCCAAAAAAGGTTTTACTAGACACGCATCTTATAATCCAAATAGACATAGTAAACATTCCAATAGTATTAATGCTAAGAAAAAGTTCTTCGTGGTCTGATTTTAAGTTTGCATTAGTAAGTCGCTGCACGTTTTCTTATTCTTGATCAACTTGGTAACTCTCTCAATTGTAAAATACATAGATAGTTCATGTGTTTTGCAGTATATAGTGACGACCATGATGAAAAACTCATTTGTAGTTTAGAATGTCAGAGATGTTAATTCATTTTTTAAGAGGAGATAATCTGTTCTCCTGTTTCTAAAAGTTGCCTTTAGTCTCTGGTGGATTCTATTGAAAGTTAAATTAAAGAGTAATAATTTTCTTTTTAGATTTCAATGACGAGGTTAAAGAGAGTGTACTCTTACAATTAGAAGTTTGTTATTCCATATAAATTCCGTATATAATTTTGTACAAATATTGTTTCTTTGATTAAACATAGATATCACCCATTACCATTGTTAATGTTAAATTTGTATATAATTGTTTGATAAATCATGAAACTCATTATTTCAAAAGGGAGGCTACTCATTGTGCAAGAAAAAGTCATTTTCCGAGAATAATGTTTGTCAAATAAAAAGAATGGGACAATCCAAATCAAACCTTGAAAAGAAAAAAATACAAACATCATTAAACAACACAACCCGTTGTAATTTCACTCATGATAAGGTGCAAATATGCAGCTATGATACTGTGAATTTTAGTACGGATTGAAAATAACTTTTTGAAAAGCCACAATTCCGAAATAAACCCAGATTAGTTTACCCACCCTCTTTATTTTTTTCGGTTTTTAAAATAAGGGAAAAAAGTTGCTGCATGTTTGCACCACGAGGTACTGCTAAGCCCTGTATATTACACCTGAGCACTGACACTTTTATTCAATGTAACAAGAGGACAATAAAGAACTCAATTTCGTACAGGAGATACATGTAGTCTCATCTCCACATGGTAATACTTTATTTTTCTGTTTGGTAGTTGAAGTGGTCTGTTTCGCTCAACAGCAAATGAAAACGATTAACACATTTGCATATATTTAAACGAAAAAGTTACAGAAAGTTCATTATTTCAGAATTTCAAATATTCTCATCATATAACATTATAACAAAATTTCACTCTAATTTTGAAAAAAGCAAAATTTTTTGGTTACTGAATATGTCTGAAATATTATTCAATATATTTTGTAAGAATAATATTCAATTGTCTGATTAATGTTTTCTTTATTTCACAAGGGCCACTACTCGTTGCGTGCAATAGAGCAAGAGGTATGATATAGCACTTGAAATGGAAAAATGGTTAAAGTGCCTATCCATTCAAACTAGTGTTAGTTTGGATAATTATTAATGAATAAGGAGTTATAATGTTTGTCACATCAGATCAGACATTAATATGTCAGACTTGACATATTTGATTGAAAATGGTAATTTAACATATAAAGCGTCTTGCAGCACAGCATAATGTATTATTTGTGTAAAGTCTTGAATGTTTTTTTTTTTTTTTTGGCAGAATTAGCAACTTTGCATAACATGCAAGAAATTTGAAACCTTAAAGCAATTGTGTACGACCCGATGAAGGTAGGTTAACTGTATACCGCCATCTTGGATTGTACAAAAGCAGTTCACAATCGGTCTAGTTCTTTGCTTTAATCTTCAAATAATGAGACAGATTGGCTATTATGTGTAAAACTGTTTAATGGAATAAAGAAAAATAAGTTATTTATTGCATTATTCATACTGATTTAACAAATACCAAATATTTTTAATAATATTGTCAACTTGGCCATTTAAAGGGAGATAACTCAAATAGTAAATTTTTTTTATACAGGAATAATACAGAACTTTTCATTTTTTACTTGTAGCAAGAAAACAAGGTCGGTGACACCATTTATTCTTTTTATTTTATTGAATCTATTTCAAAACCTATCTCCGCATATATTTTTTTCAAAATTCTATCTCATAGATTTCTTTTTATTCACAAAAAAGTGTTTTTTCATGAACAATCTATGGAAATTTTGGCAATTTTGTACGACTTGTAGCTTGAAAAATAGCACGGTGACCCATACTTCTTATGTTTTCGAAAAAAAAAGCATGGAAAAATCTACATTTTGGCAAAGTATAAGAAAATCCTATCTCATGAAATAAATACCAATGATATAGTGTGTCTTGTGTAAATGCACTTGATATGTTTGAAGATTAGCGGTTTTGTGGTCCCATCAATATGAGTTCCTTAAATGTTATATAATAGTCAGTTGTTAATTCAAACGTAAAGGTCAATGCAACTACGTAAAGGTCAATGCAACTGTATCGAAAAGGCCCGTTTTACGATGTGAATTGTATGATTGAATTTTCTTGCTGTGCCAATTTGTTTTTGGGGGTGAAAGGAAGATCTAAGCGGCACACCCTCAGACAACCTTAATATGTCAAGTTATCCCATACCTCCGTCCCAAACCTTAAAATCGAGTGATTTCATTACAAAATGACAGATACAAAACATTTCCCAGAAGTTTTGTTTTTTTATTTGTTTCTAATCAGAACTATTTAAAATTCTATATAAAATATTTTAAAAAGTCTATTTAAATAGAAACTTTGTTGATTAGAAAGCAATTAAACATATGACTAAATGTGTATGTGCTATTACGTGCATGTTCTTAATGTAGGAACTCACGAGAGCATATTTTTTGTTTTTTTATTTCTAGTCGATTTGGGATTGATTCGCGCTGTACATTGATCTATTATTTCGTGTCATAAATTAAACGATATGAGAGTGGTGACAGAAAAACAGCTGTTTTTTTCAGTTTATAAGGGATACAATTTTCCAAGGCAGAAATAACCGTTTCGACAATTTTGGAAGACTAGGTCGTTTTCGGTTTTAGGCTCATAAGTGTTTTATTACTCAAGCGTACCTGATGAAGTTACACATGTAAGCATGTATTTTAGAAAACTTACTGAAAGTATCATTACACGTTTGTATTACATATCACGTATACATATGTACATATTATGAAACAGATTTTAGATAAACTATATATATTTTGATATTCACAATTTCCACCTCAGTGTTGACAGGCTAATGATACAGTAGTTCGATTACTTAGACCACTCGGCCACCGAGACCCTTTCTTTGATTCCGGATTCTTTTTACAGAGGGGCATAATTTTAAACTAAATAAATCCCATGTAATTTGGACGTTTTATGCAAAAAAAAAAAAAAAAAAAAAAAAAAATTCGATCAAAGGGCAGGGACTTTCGCCACTAAATCATTTTTATGATATATTTTGTTATTTTTGAAGTTATAACATCATTATTTTGATACAGATTTTACCGACATCGATACAAATTATAATCAATTTAATACTTTTGCAACGATTGTGTGAACGAATGGTGAACAATCAAATAAAATGTTTTGTGCTTATCATAATTTTTGGTTTTAAATCATTACATAAACAGACTTTTATCTGAGAATAACTACTGTATTAAAACATGAAAAAGAAAAGAAAGAGAAACGAATCGACTGACTATGCAGTATTGGGTTTTTTACTGTTGAAGGCCGTACGGTGACGTGAAATTGCTATTATCTTCCGCATTTGAACTCAAATGGATAGTTGTCTTATTGGCAATGATACCATATCCACTTATTTTTATTCTTATTAAACATTGTTTTCATGTCTGACGAGGTTTCATTTACTTCTTTCTTTCCCATTTTAGCTCGTCTTAGCGCAAAAAGAATAATGTTCTTGTGTGAGAGAGTACATAAGGGTTCTTCATTTATGTTTTCTTTTCAATTTTTTAGCTGATTTTTCTCTATTTGTTATTTTTGGGTTCTTTATTCTGGACTTTTTGCCCATTATTCTCTATTCTGTAAACCCCACCCAGACCCTCATGAACCTTTTCAGTACAAATATCAGCGCACTGTCTGATTTTTAAGGCAATTAAATCACTAACATAAAAAAACTTATAACATTATTTATCTTAGTTAATTATTAATTTAAAAACTCTTCTTGTTAAAGTCCTTATTAATATAATGATCATTATAAACACCTAGGAACGAGCGGCATTGATGTAAATATTGTGCCAAGTACTATCCCTTGCAGATATAACTCGACAAAGCAGTCCTGTGTTCTTTTCAAAATGTTATCGACAGTAAGTTTACTCCTCTCTAACCTAAAAGTTTTTAATTTCTTTGTATAGGTTTTGCTCGCTGGCCTGCTCAAATACCAAATGACATAAATCTATTTCAAAAGTACACTTAAAAGATTCGATGTAGAGTGCAGAATTACTACTATTTCAAATGAAAGACCAAATAATGTAATTTCGCTTCCATTCTGCAACTTAATCATTGCTCTATATGCTTTTCTGTTATAAGTAACTAAAATCCAATGTGGTCTTTCTCTTAGAATTGTAAAGAACACAATTCAAAATATTTTTTGAGAGAGATTACTCATTACTGACTTTATTATATGTATAATTATTTCTGCTCTTTTTCATGTAGCACGTCTAGTCTGTAAAACGTCTTTCCTAAAATGATATTTCAAAAGTGTATACACAGTTCTGAACAGATTCAAAAATTACTGGAGTCGATTTTATGTAAGATGACGTCCATATTTATGCCATGATTTCAATGCTATTAAGGAGCTTGTGTGTTCAAATTAATGTGTAATAAATGTAATAGTTGTAGGAACATCACTAATGGACCCTTCTAAAGCACCTGTGTTTTGTAGGAGTTTATGTTGCTCAATCTTTTGTTTTTTATGTATTGTTTTGTGGACTGTTGTCTTTTTATCGTTTTTATTTTTGCCACAAACGGAAATATATGAAAATAAGGAGATGTGGTATGATTGCCAATGAGACAATTTAAAATATCCACCAAAGTTCAAATAGAGTGGATGTAAGCAATTATAGGCAACTGTACGGCCTTCAACAATGAGAAAAACCCATACCGTATAGTCGGCTATAAAAGGCCCCGACATGAAAAATATGAAACAATTCAATTGAGAAAACTAACGGCCTAATTTATAACAAAACTATTAATGAAACACAAATATAACAGACAGGAACAAACGATAACTACTGAACTACAGGCTCCTGACATGGGACAGGCACATAAAGAATGTGGCGGGGTTAAACATGTTTGTGAGCGCTCAACCCTCCCCTAACCTTGGACAGTGGTGCAACAGCACATTCAACATAAGAACAAAATATAAAAATCAGTTGAAAAAGGCTTAACTTATCAGATCGATACAATGAAATACATCAAACAAAAACTCAGACAGGACGTGGCAGGGTATATATCCATCCCTCATTCCTAACAACAAAAAATACGTTAAGTACAGATCTGAGAGTTCTCGCAGTTACTGATAGCTAGTTCAAAGCCAATAACAACTAATAAAAAAATCATGTATCTAAGACTAAAGTTTGTTTTATATAATGACTAAAAATGTAACTTTAACACGCACATGAGTGTTACAAAAGAGTTGTTATATTTTATAAATTAACGCAATATTTTGCTAGACAAACTAGTTTTATCCGGCGCGTACAGCCATCCAGGTAAATTCGGATGCTGATAAGAAATTATTGCAGCTTATCATACATTTCGATTAAACGTATTTTTTGAGCTTTTTTTTTAATTTGCACATTTCGTTTAAAAGATCAAAAACAGACTAATTGTGTTATTTAAATTGTATGAAGTTTAAGTATCATTACTTTGATTTATGATAAAATTATTTGTTATCTCTCTCATTCAGTCCATCAGATTTAAGAGTACGTAGTAGCTGGTGCACCCAACAAATCTCTCTCTCTCTCTCTCTCTCTCTCTCTCTCTCTCTCTCTCTCTCTCTCTCTCTCGTGTGTGTCCCAATTATGGTTCACCTCTATTGTTATTTGAAAGATATGTTTACAAAAGAATGTTACGTTCCTAAGAAGAAGTGTTTCGTAATTAGGCAGTTTTTTCCTTTTGTATACAAAAGTAAGAATATAAAACTTTAATTATGCATTCATTCTTTTAAAAGTGAATGACCTGTAGGAGATTTAAAATAGCGTATATCCTATTGGTTATAATATCCGGTTAGACTATGACAAAGACCTAAAAATAAACACTGTTTTCAACTGTTTACAACAGAAAGAGCGTTGTGCGCATATTGATCGCCTTCACATTATAAACAATATGAATAACAATAATATTCCATTAAATACACATACATATATTTCAAGAACGTAATAGTTTATTGATAACTTTAAAGTTATGAGCAACTTAAACCGGTTCGCCATTCCATCTAAAGCTCCGCACGTTAGTGTAGCGATAAGTGAACACAACAGGTGTCCTGTTTATGAGCAACTTTACCTTTTGCCAATTCATTGTTTTTGTTTACTTATTTCATGTAATAAGATAGCATCTTAATTTGTAGTTTAGACATATATATTACAGTAAAATGAAACAGAATCCTTATTAATATGTCTTGTATATATGAATTAAAGGAGATGTAGGTTATATGTGAATGAGACACCTACTCAATAACAAAGATAACCGAAAGACATTTAGAGGGCAACACACAGATTTTAACGGTAGCCATGTGTCCACACAATATATCTAGCACAACATATTTCCGAGTCTTTAAAAGATGTGAATAAATTTTAAAAACCAATCACATACCTGCCTTCAATATGTCATTTCGATATTGCTATACTTGTGTATTATAATTACATTAAAACGGTCAACTTTATAAATACCAAACGTTTATGCCAGCTTTAAATCTTGTTTTGTTTTATGTTCCGTATTCTGTTGCTTTCTTCAAATCCTTTTCTTTTATTAAAAGTTGACACCATAAATAATTTCATAAAAATTTGATAAATTATTCAACCCAAAATTAAACTTAAAACGATCTACCAGACTTTAGGAAGTGCTTGCAATGATCTGTGATAATGCTTTCGTTCCTGTTTAAATTATTATTAGCACCAATTATCCACTTTTCTATATACATGTAGTTACTTTCTATGTTTACAAGTTATTCTGAGCTTATGTCGTTTGCAGTGACCCTCAGATTTAATACAACTGTATATATTGAACCATAAATGGGATTGAAAAGCAGACAGATGGCACCAATTTTAAAATGACATTTTGTGTAACCTCTATACAATCGAGTGGGTATCTAAAAACACACACAATCTGCTTAAACGAAACACATTTGTTCAGGCTGATAAAAGAGAACAACACAACTTTCTCTACCTTTGCTGGTGCTATTTTCAAGGTTTGGTCAGCTTCTAGTATTTTGTTACTTATAGTATAACATATATAAGGGTATGAGATAAGAAAGTTGTGTTCAAAAATGGTTGAAACAATTTGCCAAATTACCAGTCTGATAGTATGACTTAGCCTGTAAATCTAATTTGTTTTTCATTTACTTTATTATAATTACATAAAATGTATGTTTCATTAGAATTCGTAATTTTGATTGGCTGACAACAATCGCGAGGCACTCCAATATCATATTTCATGTAAAAGATATAAGCCGATAACAGTCCAATCTGTAAATTATTGAACAGGTCTGAGGCCGCAGGGCGAAGACCTGTTCAATATTTTACAGAATGAACTGTTAGAGGCTTAAATCTTACTTTAAACTTTGGTAAACTTGTCAAAGAAGCTGGAAAATTTAGTTGAAAATCATAAAAAAATTAGATACTTGATAACATTAAAAGCATGATTTTCATAGTTAAGATGACTGATAAGATACGTAGGAAATCGTTTAATGACATCTTCAAGCTGTCGTAAATTCGAATATAAACCCTTTTCTAAGTTGCATATTTGTCTTTATGTAATATAGATTTTTATCAATAAAACAACTTCAAATATGTACTTTTTTATACGATATTTCTTAAAACAAAAAGAAAAACCTATAACTGTAGAAACATTTAGAAATATAAATAGAAATATTTATGGAAAGCCCAAAAAAGAAATATATACGGAGCGCCCAAATTGCCAGTTGGATATTCAAAATATATAGTGAAAACCTACCTGGGACCGCTTAAATGAGGGTGAGACCCCCCTGGTCTTTCAATGTCCATAAAATTCAACTAAATCATAGACTGTGTATATATATAAAGGTTGTATTAGAAGCATTTCCCATAATAATGTCATCTTTGATATCTACGGAGGGCTTAGATTGTCACTTTTCAGCTAAAAATTGTCAAAATTTTAGGACAAAGGGCACAGGGCAATGGTGAGAGCCCCCTGATCTCTCAATCTTTCTAATATTATGTAGACATTTAGTTAATAGGTAGATACAAACGTGACTAAAAGGAATACAATCTTTATTCATACAGAGTCTGTGAATTCGTCGAATTTTATGGACATTGAAAAAACAGGGGGTCTCACCGTCATTTAAGCGGTCTCAGGTAGGATTTCGCTATATATTTTGAATATCCAACTGGCACTTTGGGCCCTTCTCAAACATAGAAGACAAGAAATGTACCCAAATTCCTTTTAGTCACGTTTGTATCTACCTATTAACTAACTGTCTGTTTAATATTAGGCAGATTGAGAGATCAGATGACATTATTCTGGGAAATCCTTTTGATACAATCTTTATTTATACATGTAATATATGTATATAATGTCTATGAATTTTATGGACATTGAAAGACCAGGGGGGTCTCACCGTCAATTAAGCGGTCTCAGGTAGGTTTTCACTATGTGTTTCTTTTTGGGGGCTTTCCATATATTTCTATTTATATTTCTAAATTTTCTAGAGTGATCGGTTTTGTTTTGTTTAAAGAAATATTAGATATAAAATTACAGTTTTGATGTCATTTTATTGATAAAATCTATATTACATAAAGACAAATATACAAATTACATAAGCATTGATAAGGGTTTAACGAGAGTGTAAGACAACTTGAAGGGGTCATAAAACGATTTCCTACGTATCTGTATCTTTTCACTCCTTTCAACTATAAAAATCATGCTTTTAATGTTATCAAATATTATATTTTTTATGATTTTCAACTAAATTTTGAATATCCAACCGACTGCTAGCAGCTGGTTGGATATTGAATATCGAATATCGAATAACGAACCGGCTGCTAACTTCACATCCATAGATAACAAGCGTGTAAGCAATTTAAATTCTTTTGTTGTTCATCGGAATTTTCCACTGTAATATTATTTCCATGATTTTCAAGAGAATTATGATCCAAATATTATATCTTTTATTTGTAAAAATGAATTTATATCTTTTATTTGTAAAAACGAATTTATATAGTTATAATATCAAAATTCATCGCTATGAAATGTCCGGAGTACAAAAAATCGATCAGACGAATTCACCTACTATACATAAAAGAAAATGTATTCATAATTTCCCCGTATGACGATGGTCCCCTCTTTCCTTCCTTGATCACCGAAATTGACCTTGAGTCGGCGGTTGTCTTGTAAGTGACAGTTATTGTTTACCCAAACCGGACCCCTTTCCCCCCTCCCCTTTCCGGTTTTTCTGAAAGGTTTATGTTGGTCTTCTTTTAAGTTTATTTGCGAATTGCTGTCCTTTGTGGTTTTTCATGTTGTACCTAAATATATTTTTGTCATTCGATTTCCCTTTGCAAATAATGCTTTCTTTTTTTCTTTCAAAACAAAGCATTGTAAGTGCACATCCTTATTTCTGTGCTTAATGTATAATTATTGTATTCAATCAATTTTAATTTTGAGATATAAACTAAAGTGAAGTGTTTGAAACTGTTCATAAATACATTGGAAAGAAACAAATTTAATTTGTATTTTGACGTTATATATACATGTAGTAAAAATACCTTTAATAATAGCTCCCCCCTTTTCAATCAATGCAATGCAGGAAAGGGTTTTATGTTCAAATTTATATAACACAATAACAAACTATCTAAAAACTTATTTAACAAAATATGATTAAATCTAGCACCTCATGTATCTACTTTCAAGAGACTAGATCGGTTTCAGTATGAAAAAAAAAGATCACTAGAAAATGAAAGGATATGGAGTAAATGTACATGGGACAAAATTACTACCTATATAGTGCGAATCGGACACACGATTGATTTCTTTAACCTGCGGTAACGTGTTCTTTTTTTCTGTTTCTTATATTCATCGTCGTTGATAAGCAAATTTTTGCATTATATTCCTTTACAGGCAATACTATCAGATTTTTTAAAGCAAGAAACTTGCAAATCAACGCCGACACCTGAAAATTATAAAAACTGTTGTAGCCCCCTAGTTCATGAAGCAAGTTCTCGATTTTTCACTTTATACACAGAGTGAGGTTTCAAGGTTGTTAATCAAATTCTTTTAATTATTAGCTATTTTGTTCAAGGAACATTCAATGGCTTGCACATAAACACTTAGTAAAACATCTACTTCAGATAAATGGTTTTCTCTTTATAATGATAATAAAATTATTTCACTTGTGGTTCTCGTATTGTTGCATGATCTATCAAGCGTTACAAGCATTATTTTATCGTTTCATTTTCACTATTGTAGCTGAAAATGAGAGCATCACAGAGGTCAATTTTTATATCCAAAGACGGACGAGAATGTAAAATATCTTATGCAAAAAGAAATACCTTAAACACCAAAAACAAAACTTACAACGTACATTGTCAACTAAACTGGTGCTAAAGGAGACAACCCAAAACATGAGAAAAATGGCCTTAAAATATGTATTGACGCTGTCAGTGTATAAATCAATTTGAAAGTTTTTTTTTTAAGAAAGTGTCTTGATGAGTCACGAAATTATTGTATTGGAAGTTGACCTTAATAAAAAATGTTTTGTGTAATTGTCATTTGTTCTTTCGTTGTAAATTGTTTTCAAAATGAAGAAACAAATTGTGTGAATTGATGGATTTTTCAGTCCTTTTTGATTTATCATTTACTTGTAAGAATCAATTATGTTACCTTCAGCTGTCCAATATTTTTAAGAAGAAGTTATTCTTTAAAAATATTGGACAGTTAAAGGTAACATAATGGTTTCATACAGGTAAATGATAGTCCAATCACTGAAATAAAGAACGGGTGCAACAATAGAATGACGTCACAACAATGTTTTAATTCAGTATAAAATACAGCAGTTATGACTGCACGAGCTATCCGTGAGACTGTTAAAATAATACATTGAAAACAAACGAAAATCTTGATATAACTCTTTATTTCATGGTTGTAGCATAAAACTGAAATAACAAGAATGGAATGCTTCTTTTTATAATTTTATAGGGGTGCAAAAGCGTTAATCGTGCGCACCTTTTAAATATGAGGCGATTTCGTGCTTCATACAAAATGTGCTTAGATCAACACTTTTACACCCAAATAAAATTATAAAAAGAAGCATTCAATTCTTAAATAAACATAATTACTGTTAAACAAACAAGCAAACAAACACACAAATTGTCCAGGATCTAAAGTTTTGCACACATAAAGTCATAATCGAATAGTAGACGTGCATTTAGATTTGACAACCACCAAACGACACAAAACCCAAAAGACGTCTAGTTAGGGGGTCGATACACGGTCTTTAAAAAAGATAATGTCTAAACAGTGTATCACGCTCTAAATCGACCAGAAAGGTTATTTTTACACACACACATATGTTTTTACAAGTCATGCATACAACATCAGACATTTTATAAACATGCATACAACTTCAGACATTTTATACATTAAAAACGTACATCTTACAATAGTTTACATATTTAAGACATGTATTCAACGCACATTTTAGTGGGTCTATAGCGAATGAAAAAATCGATGATAAACAGGAGCAACATTATATAGAAATAGGCATCTTCGAAGAGGTAACATTATATATGATCTAGTGTGTCTTTTCTGTTTTATGGACACATATGTAAAACCTCCGCCTTGTAAGTTCGTGTATTTTATTATGTTTCATCCGTGGTAGGATATATTACGTAAGATTTACATACATGAACAGCCGTTGCTAATTTCCTGTGTTTGAAAAATGTAATAGCAATATCCAGATGTTATTGAATAAATCATTACAACCATTTACTACCATCATCGAAGGTCTTTAAAAGTTTTTTGTTGATTTTAAATACAAATTTCAAAATTGAATTTTGTTGAAAACATCTTTGGTTTCATACAATGCCTGATTTTTGACATTGTTTAGCTGGTGAAATTAGTTTTAATTGGATTTACTATATCTGGAAGACTACTTGTCTCCTAAGGGTCTAAAGTTTTTCTCTGCATTTCAGACTGTGCTCTCCTACTCTCTCTACGAATTTAACCAGAAACGAGAAATTAAACATTTAAATTGAAAGGATGGTTGAGGTGACACAAAAATCATATCTTTCATCGATTAAGAATGTAACAGGTCGATTTTTATGTTTAATTCATCTTATTTTGTATCGTATGAACTAAAAATTAAAGTAAACGTAGCTGCAGTTTGCTGATATCTGGGACTCTACTTTTTTCACACTTTCAGATGGATTTTATATTCTAAAAGATGCTGATTACTGCTCATCATGACTGTGTCCGTTTACTAGTGGAATAGTTTTAGAAAATAAATCACTCGATACCCACATTACATAACTCAAAGTCACTTTCACAATTCTATACTCGTTTTCAGTAACTTTATTCTCACTTTTTACAACTCGATACCCATTCGTTTACTCGAAACTCACTTGTTCTCAATCGATACTTCTGATACTCGACAAAACAGAAATCCTCCCGACAAAGAGAGTCGGAAGATACCAATGGGATATTCAATATCATGAGCCGATAACAAACTGACAACGCCATGTCAAAAAACGAACAACGATGAAAAGACAAACAGTCTACAAAACACAACAGCGAAAAAAACAAAAGACTGAGTTTCATAAACTAAACCAAAAACAGGGGATGATTTTAGGTAATTCGAAAGGGTAAGCAGATTGTGCTCCTCAAGTAGGCACCCGTAGTGTTGCTCATGCAAGTACATATTGAGAGAACAACCTTCTTCGGTGATTTCAAATTCGAGGAAAAGAGGAAAGGGTTTGTGTTTACAATAATTAGAGCATATCCGTTGTCATCCGTTACTCAGATGTTCAATAACAGTCAACTAACTCGTGATGGCGTCCGTAACATTTTAAAATGAATGACTTCAACTTTAAAACCCTCAATTTAATAGCTGGCGTGTAAACTAGCAATCCTCTATAACGTTAATCATGATAGGAACATAAGCTCTTGAATATCGTATTAACAAAGTTAGTCCAACAACTCTTAGTTATACGAAGAGAGTTGTTCTTTCGTACTTGTTCCTTGTTCTAAAACCCATCGATCCAAAACCATATGTGTCACAGTAACTTCATTCTCACGGGCCTTGAGTCTTGACGAGTATATTGTGTGGCTTCAGAACTTGTGATAGACCCATATGATAAGAAGCTTTACTCTGGCTGCTAAATCGGACGGTTGGATCTCTCTGAGTCGTTATATGGGTAGTTGAATTTCTCTGTCCGTTATATGGGACAACTGATTCCCTATGGGCTGTTAAATTGGACAGTTGAATATTTCCGGCCGTTATATGGGACGATTGAATATCTCTGGCCGTTATTTTAGACAAGTGATCTCTCTGAGCCGTTATATGGGACACTTGAATCACTCTGACCGTTATATGGAATTGCTGAATCTCTTTGGGCCGTTATATGGGACGGTTGAATCTCTCCGGTCGTTATATGGGACGGTTGAATCTCTCCGGTCGTTAAATGAGACGGTTGAATCTCTATGGACGTTACATTGGACAACTGAATCCCTATGGGCCGTTAAATTGGACGGTTGAATATCTCCGGCTGTTATATAGGACGGTTGAATCTCTCCGGTGGTTATATGGGACGGTTGAATCTCTCAAGTCATTATATGGGACGGTTGCATCTTTCCGGCCGTTATATCGGACGGCTGAATCTCTATGGACGTTATATTGGATGATTGCATCTTTCTGAGCCGTTTTATGGACGATGGATCTCTCTCGATCGTTATATGGACCGGTTGAATCTCTTTGGACTGTTATATGGGACGGTTGCATCTCTCCGGCCGTTATATCAGACGGCTGAATCTCTATGGGCGTTATATTTGATGATTGAATCTTTCTGAGCCGTTTTAAGGGACGGCTGAATCTCTCTCGACCGTTATATGGACCGGTTGAGTCTCTCTGAACCGTTTTATGGTACGATTTAATCTCTCTGGGCCGTTATATGGGACGGTTAAATCTGTTTTTACGATTTTGAATATAATTCATCCCGTAGTTTATTGGCAACTGTGGGAAACTAGTTACACAGTGTGCTATGTACCATATGAAACCTCTTCGACCATTTTTATGGTAGGGGTGAGCAACTGGAACTTTCAGTAGCCCACCCTTTTCGTATATTTTGAACAATAAAAAGACATACAGTATCATATATGATTTTTACAAAGAACATACCTATTATATTATGATTCAATCATCAATCTTGTCATATATTTCACCTTAATTTCTCGTCCTTATCATATATCATAAAGCTTGAAATGTTGCCCCGCCTCCTCCTCCCCGCAGTATGAAACTGATGAAAGGAAGGACAATTAAACATATTAAAGATAATAGTAAAAAGTTGCTTTAAAAGAACCAGCCAAAACTTGAAAAAAAACTTCTCTCTGTGACTATGGGCACCGCATATATATGTATTGTAGATGCAATAGATAAGCGTTTGTTTTTCATGAATCAACGCTTATCCATTGTGTCTCTAAATTAAACTATTGCACTGATGTCTTTTCACAATTAAAGCAGGATCATGAAATGTATTATACAAAAGCTCGAAATATCGTGAGCCTAAATCTATCAATTGGAAACCCAACTTCAAATTACTAATATATTCAGTCGAGGATGTAATGTGATAAACACGTGAAATAAGACATAGATACTCTTTTCGAATATATTAAGGCTGTGAGGTCGTTGGTACAAATCAGAATTAAAAAAACTGAATGGGTCTATGAATACACATGGTACATCAATCTTTAAATGGAGTTGTCCCCGCAGATAAAATCCCATACGACATTGTTTTTGTTTGTTAACCACATTATATAAACTGCTTAGTAAATGTATTAGGTATTGACAATTCACTTGGAAACTCAACATATACCCACACGACACTAACCAAGGAGAAAATCTTGGATAATCATAGGTCGGTTCTATGTTCCTTTGGAATTTCAAACAAAGATTAAGAAGAGTATCTTCTTTCACTGTATTGGATACCTAAATTAAAAAAGAGTCCTTACAAACAACGTTATATTGCTGGGTTTTCCAAATGATCCACGAAACCTCGTTCTTTCTAAGTTATTAACATTAATTTAATAAGCAATCAATAGCCGGGCTTCAAAGTTATTGTATAACTACGTATTCTAGAGGGGGCGCGAATCGGATGTTGATACTAAAAATTCCAAAGATCTGTTAGAATACATACAATCTAAGACTCTTTCATCTTGCAATAGTATGAAATCATTTGACTTTTCTTTACTTTACACAAGTATTCCCTAATTCCAAACTAAAAGACAAATTGAAAGAGTTGGTCCTGCTTTGTTTCAAAATAAAGAATGACCAACGTAAATACACATCTATTTTGTTTTAGGGAGGGACAAATCGTACATTGTAACAAATCATTCTGATTTAAGCAAAACATTCTCTGAAACTGACTTTATCAAGATGCTTGTGACTTCTTGGTTTACAACATGTTTGTTACGTTTGGAGGACGTGTTTTTCAACAGACAATCGGAATTTCTATGGGAACCAACAGTGCTCCTCTTCTTGACGACTTGTTCCTTTGTTCACATGAGGCTGACTTCATACAGAAGCTTCTTAGGAAGAATGAAAAGAAGCTAGCTTTATCCCTTAACTTCACTTTCCGCTATAAAGATGGCGTCTTCTCACAAAATATTTCAACGTATTCTGACTATCGAACGGGAAAATAAAGGATACCAAAGATACAGTTAAGTCTGCCTCATATCTTGACTTCAATCTAAAAATTGACAATGAGGATCGGTTGAGAACAAATTTATACGACAAATGAGATGATTGCAGCTTCACGATTGTGAACTGATTGTGTAGCAACATTCCAGCAAGGCCTGCATATTGAGTATATATCTCCCGGTTGAAACGATATTCTAGAGCTTGCGTATCCTATCATGATTTCTTTGATAGAGGGTTGCTACTCACAAGGAAGCTACTAAACCAAAAGTTTCAAGTGATGAAGTTGAAATCATTCCTTTAAAAATATTAAGGACACCAGCACGAGTTGGTTGACCGTTCTGGATATCTGTTACACAGATGACGACGGATATGTTCCAACCGCGTCCTCCTATTCGCCATATGTGACCTACCGAATTACACTTATCACTGGGTATGTACGTATATGAGCAATACGACGAGTGCCACATGAGGAGCAGGATCGACTTACCATTCCAGAGCACCTGAGATCTCCCGGCTTTTGGTATGGTTCGTGTTGCTCAGTTTTTAGTTTTTGATGTTGTGTTTTGTACACTGTTGTGTGTCTTTTAGTCTTTTTCGTTTTTTTTTTACCATGCCATTGTCAGTTTATTTTTGACTTGTGAGTTTCAATGTCCCTTTGATATCTATCGTCTCTATTATGCAGTTGTGTGTATGGAGCATTAACTACTGTTCCTTTTGCATCTGTTCCTCTTTCTTACTATCGTTCAAAAATTGTTTATACTTTTATTGATTGTGTCCTATTTCCGATTATAGCATTTTGAACGAGTGTGTATTTGAGTGACGTGTAATTCATTTATAGCATGAGACTCTTTCCTGTGTGACGCACGTAACGACGCTTATTTTGGAGTTCAAACGATTATTTAAGTTGTGTTTTCAACCTTCATTTGTCGTCTTGATTGATTTCATTAGCTCTGAAATTCGGTAAACTGCTGTTTCACCAATTTAAACCTTGTAATGTATAATATGTACAATCCCGTTTTTGTAATGCCTGTAACCTTTAAAAAAAATAGCAACACTTAGTGATTTGTTCACAATTCAAGAAAATATAGATCATCCTTCGTCGTTATTAGAAAACCTCCATTATTTAAAGGTATGACGGGGTTTGATAGTGCATATTTGTTTATGTAGAACGCCTAGTGTGCCTTTTGTCCAGTTTTACGATGAAAACAAAAAATGAAAACAAAAAAGACATAGATACAAACTGGATAAACAACAATTTATTCATGAAATGTATATCATAATTTTTTAAGCACTTGTTTGTTTAGAGTAATTTCAAAAGCTATATTCATAATTCAAATGCTACACATCTGCACAATACAACGTGTGTCTCAACATTGCAGTAAACATTAGAAAAACTATATGTTTCAAAGAAAATAAGAAAAATATGAAGTATTCTGAAAAATTCAATGATTGATGGTACATTCATACAAATATATATAAGATTACTTAACATGTTAAATAATGTTTCATAGAAATATGATACAAAATGTCCTTGTTGGAAACACCATTGTTTTAAATAACTAACATCAAATTCTAGATTACAAATTCATATATCCTCCTTCTTTTTAGAAGACCTATTCAAACAAAAAAGAAGAAGAAAAAAAAAAAACGATAAGGAAGGTTAGCGCTAAATTCGTTGGTAGAAATCTAAAATTAATAAGTCAATGATTTAGTTCGTCTTATTATTTGGTTATTTGGTGTTCTGAGTAAAATTACACGTATTCCAAATGTATCGTTTACCTATCTCTTCATATGGTATTGATACTTTTAACGTCATATTACTATACTAGTTCCTCTCTTCGTAACCGTAATCGCGCCAATTTGTTCTTAATGCAACTGTTCTACAGATTTATTATATACTTTGCACGAGCAACATATAACTTTTTGTGGATAAGGAAACGCTGAACTATCTGAGGCACTAGAATAAACCCCTTGTTTGGGTTGGATCCTTGTAGCAAAATCCTTCGTTTTCTGTCTATTGTTTTGTTTTGTTTTTTTGTTTTTTTGTTTTTGTTTTGTTCTTTTTTGATCATAGTGATGTCTATCTTATTGCAGTTCGGACTTTATTTGGCCTTTGAACTTTTCTCACAGATGAGTGTTTTGTAGAAGAAACGCGCTCCTTACGTACAAAGTTTTACTCCTTGTATATATGATGAGTTTATTTGGAGGCACGAAATTTATAAATTGTTAATATTCTTTACTATCGCTTGGTCATACTGCTACTGGTGCACTGTTTATTCCCGAGAGTATCATCAGTTCAATGCATTACCTCGGCATGATTTAGACCATACTTATTGCAAATGCACTGTAAATAAATGAGTAAATTATTAAGACTTATTTAGGTTCAAACTCCTTTCAGGCAAAATTGACCTTTAACCAGTTAAGCTATTCTTTATATGTCCCTTTCGTTCATAAAGCTAGTAATATTTCTACGTATGAACACATCCTTGACTGTCATATGTTTCTGGTTTGAACATTTCAGATGAATGTCAATTCAGAAAAGTGCTTTCGACGCATACAATTCGTAAAGTGAGATTTTCATTAATTTGACTTTGATTGCCACCTTGGTTTTTTTTTTTTCATATCTTAAGCTAATTCAATACATGGATTTTATTTTTTGTCGCCATTTACGAAAATTAAACCTCCGGTAAAAGTGATCAATAGTAAACATAAATACATCATTAATTAGACGTGAACCATTTGTGGACTAATTCAAAACTTCCCATTATCAACAAACTTAATAATAGTAATGTAATGATAATAATAATAAAAAAAAAAGATTATGTGAAAAAATAATTCTATAATAACAATAATATGAAAAGAAAAAAATATTTACAGAAAACAAATATAATTGAATTAGCAAGAAAGTACTTTAGACATTCTCATGTTCCAGAAGATAAGACGAACTGTTTTCTGAAAGAGGTGTTAAACAAAAAATGTCTGTCATCATGACCATTAAATATATCCTGATGTAAAATCAAGCAGAACAAAGTAATTCATGTCAAAACAATTACTTTCGGTAATCAAAATGACAAAGAAGTCTGTATTGCTCACATTTCATGTTCCCTATAAGATTGATATAAAGCAATAAGATTATATCTGATATGTTGAGGCAAACACATAAAATGGGTAGATAGTGTCACTCAAGGGCAATACTATTATTCAGAGTTTACTGACGGTTTCGGGTGTGTTTAAATGCTACTAGAACTTGTCTTACTAATCGTTTCTTCTGTTCACAGTTTTTTTCTCTACAAAAATATTTATTTTTCTTTCAAGGGCAATAACTCCTATAAGGGGTCAACTGATGATTTCACCAATGTTTTATTATTTAAAAGTTCTTATCCTGATGAAAAATTTTGTTGTAAACAGTTGTTATCTGTCCACTTTAATTTCCGCAAAAAATACCAAAAGGGTTATCAATCGTCTTGTTTCGAAAGACTATCTATGTTAGTTAGAGTGGCACAGTTTTAGTTGTAAAAGAAGTTCCTGTGAGAAATTGCATTATCTGTATTTACAGAAGTGCAACCTATATTGGGTGAAAAAGGAGAAAATGTAGAAATTCATCAAATCTTGTTCATCTTCAGAGATTATAATGAAATAAACTCAAATATAAAGTTTTATAGATATTTCATAAAGATTGAGAAAGTTCTGGGCCTTAAATATAATGACGCAGCATAAATTCACAGTTTACAGTATGCATAGTTTACCAAAAGCCCTACATTGAAAGTAAATGCATAATGTATGCATATACATATATTAACCCCGACATGCACATTCTTTATGTGCATGTCCCAAGTCAGGAGCCTGTAGTTCAGTGGTTGTCGTTGGTTCATGTCTGTCATATTTGTTTTCGTAAACTGTTTTGTTATAAATTAGGCCGTTAGTTTTCTCAATTGAATTGTTTTATATTTTTCATGACGGGGTCTTTTATAGCCGACTATATGGTACGGGTTTTTCTCATTGTTGAAGGCCGTATGGTTGCCTATAATTGCTTACATCCACTTCATTTGAACTTTGGTGGATAGTTGTCTCATTGGCAATCATACCGCATCTCCTTATTGTTATATATATGTAATTTAAATTGTTAAGAAGTGCTTATATTTACTCATCGCAGTCATTAAAACTCTTAGATTCTTGATGAGCATTGGTGTTGGTTTTTTTTTGTCCTGTCGAAAACCAAGATGTAAGCCGTAGTACCTGAATGCGCTTTTTTACGACCACGGCATCAAAAATACAAGCTTGAGATACAAAAATACCTCTATTAAACCAACAATAGTTTGTTATATCCTAAAAATATACTAAATATTCTATATTCACAAAAACAGCACATTATTTAGCAAATTTGAAGCCCCAGTTGCAAAACACAGAAAAATTCCGAACCCTGTGTTATAAAACAGATAATTTAACCTGTAAAGGCTATGATTTTATTATTGTAAAGCTCTTCTGTATAGAAAACCATAACCTTTCTTTGAAGTTATGCCAAAAAACCCAGATTTTAACAATCAGTTCTATAAAACTTTTAATGAATTTATATATTAATCTGGTAACTTCATACACACAACTTTTGCAACTATGGCTTTGTTTAAACACTTCTAGCTCATATATTAGTCAAATTATGTTAGATATGTGGTTAGAGATGATATTAGTGTGACAAGATTTATAAACTGATCATTTGAGGAAGAAATTGTGAACTTTTATAGATACATAGGTATACAGCAAGATGTGGAATGGAGACAGAGGCAGAATTTAATACTTTATATAATCTTGAATGATGGAATGATTATCTATCAAACTTTACATGTATCATGTTTACAGTATTCTGAAATGCTTTCAATTTGTTATCAGAATAGTTTCATACAGGTTCTAGGCATTTCATCATGTTCATGTCAGAAAACTTGCACCTAGGGAAACCTGACAATTATTAAAGTCTTATTTTCAAAATCTTCAAAAATAGAACAGGGGTGAGTGTAATAAATGTACTGTAAAAGAAAAATTACTGTATATACAGTGATTTATTTTAGGCTATGATTCTGATAAATGAGCATTGTTGTGAGAAAAGGTGTTTACAAGATTTTTCTATTTAAATAAATGTTAGTATATGTCGCACTTTGTAAATACAGCTGTTTCACAAACCACGCCTCTTTTTGGGGAGATATATACTATTAAATATTTTGTTGTGTTTACCAACTGATTCCCATATATGATCTCTATGTTTCATCCCATAGACACAAATGTCACCAGTATAAATACACAAGGATAGCGGCCAAATTGAATTCTGAGGAAGACCCAAAGTGGAGCTAGGGGTAGTACAGAATTTAAGTATAAATTTAAACTCTCAAAAGTTCGAGCATTATAAATGTTGAAAATATGCCTCACAGCCCGATGAAAAAAAGGTAGTGCATATGAGCTGTCCATTCCATTCTATTCATAGTGAACATGGTGAAAGTGGCAGTCTTAGCTGTAAAAGGAGTTCCTATGGAAATCGCATTGTCTCTATTTACAGAAGTGCAACTTATAACGTTTGTAACTTCATATTCAAAATCATCAAACGTGGAGATTCTGTTTTTCTTCTAATGCCTCCGTGCATTCATGTGTATTAATACCACTAGACAAATACATATATAACAGTGGTTTTTCTAAAGAAGGTTTTCACTTATAGTTAGAAATTAATGATTCTCACTTTAATGTATTTTGTTTCAATAATATATTTCAAAACTGTAACGATATACAGTCTTCTGGGAACTACCTCTTCGATGAAGATTTAAAATTGAATATATAATTTGTACGGCCAAAAACGATTATATATATATACAGAAAAGCGCGTCGGACGCATACAATTTATACAGTGTTATTTTCATTTTTCTGGGTTTTTTATTGACAGAAACGCAACGTTATAAATTCAAAAGTACCAATTGACGGCGCCAGTAAATAGTATATGCATTCCGATAATTACAGTTTCTTCTGTGATGATCTAGGCTAAAATATTCGGAAAATGCTAAGCCTATAACAAACTATGACGAGCAAATATAACCTACAAGGACAAAACCAAGCCCATATTTATAGGTGATGAATATACAACAGCTGTTACATTAACAACTATAATATAATATTCATCATCTACTATACTGTGTGGATTGATAAGTTCTATAGCTGATACCAAGTTAAACTTTACATATTCTAAAAAATTTAGAATATGATTCTGAAATGAGAAAAAGTTAAAACATATCTGATAATGAATGCTCAACAATTTGTATATGCTTGCCAATGTTCCTAAATGCCTGTGCGATTTTTCTCAAAGTTGGTTTCAGACTACGTATCGTACAAAAATTGGTTCTCCATTCTTCTAAAATATCTTTGTTAAGTTTTACCAAATCTCTTTCGGTTGTGTGCTTATAGCTTAACTGTTCCCACGTCTTGAACTCCATTTCAAGTTCAATCAGAAATTGTAGGGAATTATTTCCAATTAATGGTGCTAATCTGTCAATGTGTTTCTCTGTAGGTACAACGTCCCACTTCTCAGGTTCCATATCTACATTTTGAAATAATAAGGAAGTATTATTTTTCATTCGAGATTGGAATCATCAGTTCTATTAAAATAATATAATATATGCAATTATATGAAACAAAAACTAATCAATGTAGAAAAATGAACACACCCTCAACAAATGTCGACAATAAACTTTGAATATGTCGACATTAGAGGTCAATAAACAAACAGTTTTCATCTTAAGCCTGGTATCGTTGATAATTTTTAACCGAAATCACTTTAATTGGTTATCAAAGGATTAGGCTTATAATTTAATACGCCAGACGCGCGTTTCGCTTACATAAGACTCATCAGTGACGCTTAGATGAAAATAGTTATTAAGCCAAACAAGCACAAAGTTAGGGAGCATATCAAAAAGTTTTGCTACATTGTATGTATGGCTAAGGTAATCTATGCCTGGGATAAGAAAACCCTTAGTAATACTGTATTCATCATAACGCTATTATCGTTGCTCATGTATATTGTTATGATATTGTAACTATTATATTTATTTAGTTGGCCTCATTTGTTTTGTGTGGCCTATTATATGTTTTTTACATTGTGTACAAAATTATACACATTGTGTTACAACTATGCAGTTTAGAAATAACTGGAACAATCATTGATACTCATGGAATGATTAGAACTTTCTATATCACTTACATAACGTTTCCAGAATGATAATAACAAAAGATGCGTAATTTAAACATCTACCGTTATCTATAAATTTCCTTTTGAGTATATATAGAAGTAAGCAGACCTTAAAGACATAGATAGACTTAGACATCGATAGACATCAACATTCTCAGCAGTTGGATTGACACTTTCATTTACAAACTAAAACATACTAGATTGTGACCTATTGGACGTAATATTCTGCGTGGATTCCCTAGAAGATTTCCGGATAAAGAAAAGACAAAAGATCAGACATGCATTTTGACATTTAAGTTGACATTTCTTTTTGTGTAATACTTCTTGTAAACTAGTGTATAATAAATCTTGTTAAATTTTATTATTGATTTGTGTCTTTTGTAGGCTACAATTAAAAGGCGATTGTCTGGTGTAACAAAATCATATCTCATGAATTAATTTCACCGTTACTTACTACATCGTTCGTTATTCTGTCGTTTTTCTTAAAATTGACGTCTCAATAACTTTCTGATATAGTGTTGTTAAAAGTTAGACATATAAGAAAGGTTAAGCAATGGAACTTGTACGTGTACGTCTACTTATAGCAGGGGAAAACCCCTGAATATCTCCGTATTACGCCATCGGTTTTGTTTGGCTCTGAGAAGTACACGTATAGGACAACGTGTGAGGCGGCGGCTACAAGAAGGTAAGAACATGTGGCTTCTATTTCTTTCAAACGAAATATTTGTGAATGAAGTTATATATGTACAGAAACTAGAGAATGTGCCAGAATTAAAAATCATATTTAAAGCTTTTATAACTATAGTGTGAAAGCACAATGGAACGATAAATGTGCAAAGCATGCAATGTAAAATGACGGCATATTGAAGTTTGTCCAATTTAAATCAAATAAGACATAACAACTTCTATAAGATCACTAGTAGTAATCATATTTTCGCCAAACAATCAAGTGTCAGCGTTTTTGTCGTTTTTTAAGAAGTTTGATACATGATTTCGGTGACGTTAAAAAAAGGGGGGTTGGTGGGCAGGTGCACGGTAATTTATGTTGTCAAATTTGTTCAAACTCGGTATTCTTTCCGAGTTCAAAAGAAGTTAATCATATACTTTTGTTTCTTTTTTTTTTAGAATGAATAGTGGAAACAGACAGAGCAGGTCAGGTTTCAGTCAAAAGATGACCTTGACCTCCCCCGAGAGGTTTTGGCAAACAACCCATTTAAGAACAGATCAGCATGGACCGACATATCTTCTACATTATCTAGATCAGATTTCCAACTGGATGCAAGACGGGTTAGGGAAAGAGCAGGCTTGCTAACAGACCATTACAAGAAACAAAATGCTGAGTCTTTAAAGAGGAACTTTTAAGATATCATGATTACTTCTAGTTTACTGAAAATAAAATCAAATTACAAAAGTAAATATACATAATAAACATCTGATAAAAAATCTCATATGCCTCATTGAATGCAAACCCATAAAATTTTAGGTTGAAACCAATGAAATTGTTACTAGTTAACATATATCATATGTGTAGTTAAATATAAAATTATATGGTTGCAGCTTGAAATTTGTATCTTATTTCTTGTACCTAAATTGCATGTAAAATTTAGAACTTGGTATATTTTACCGTATGGTCTATGAATGTATTCTGTATTTCTATTGAATAAAATAATGAAATGAGTTTTATTTATAGGAATATTTATGATTATTTATTTGTTTAAGGTGGAATCATATAAAAAATGAAGGAACAAAACGTTATTTTAAAACAATTTTGTCCGGAGACTGTATTCTGTGTATTTAACTAATTTGATAATTCTTGCATGTCAATTGCATTCTCGTAATAAGAATTTTTCAAATTGTTATATTGCTTGAATATTCCAGATCAGGAATAGATGAGGAGTACGGGGAGAAGGAAACCTTATTGCAAGAAAGCATATCTTTGTTTGGAGATGAAGAGCAGCAGAAAGAAAAAGATAAACAGAAAAGAGAAACGGATGAAAATCGTGACAAAGACATCAGAAAACGAGCAATGGAAAATATAACCCTAAAAAAGTAAATACTTCTTTATTGTGATTAATTTATCATTATATTTTATACTTTTAATATTGAATCAATTATACAAATAGATAAAAATGAGTATTGCTTCAGAATGTACCAAGTACAAAATCAATGCAAAGAATATGGTACATTACTGGAAACAACAGCTAAAATTGGATGAAGGAAAATTTGAATTGGAAAAGCAAGAACGGCTGCAAAAATTAGAAAATGAAAAGCAAGAAAAACAGCTGATGTTTGATTTGTTAAAAAAGTGTTTAAGGTGACAGAATTAAAATTTGAGCTATAACAAAATTTATTTATTTAAATAAGTGTTTGTATATTAAAAGTCAACCCTGGTAATGTTTTGTATATATATATATCATTAATACTGTGAATAGTATGATATGAAGTTAAGTAGGAATAAAACTATCTATTACTATTACAAATTAAATTTATTGAAAACTAGAGTTTTAAGCATTGTTTAAGTTGAAATGTAGTGTAGTTAACTATTTCCTTCCAAGGAGGATTATTTCATTTTTCTCTCAAAAGTTTGTATCTGATTTATATTTTATCATTCGCATACCTAAGGTCTATTGTTTCCTTCACTGATCACACTGACCATGTGAAAGCATATGTTTAAAATAAGGTTATAGCAGAAAACTTCTTCAACGGGATTGTCTAAATGAAAATACGAAAACAGGAGATGTGGGAATATAACAATGAGACAGACAGCAATCCAACAACAAATATTACCAAAAACAATCAAGAGGGCAACAAAGAGTCGTAAACAGAAAATGTCAAGTTCTAAAATGTCTTCAGTCTACAAAAGTTGTGCATAATTTGAACAGAACCAAAAAATAAAAGGTCGCACTACTACCTTGGGCAATTCATCAAATTACGATAAACCTTATGATACATGTATGTCATACCACAACTACTGAAAAAGTTCCTGACTTGGGACAGGCAATTTAAAATGTGGTGGGGTGAAACTACATTCCCCTTTTTAATCTCAATCCATAGAGTAAAAAAGTGCATAAAAGAACTTACTATAGAAATCAATACAGAACAGAAGCAGTATTTAACTCTACTGTACGATATAATAGTTAACAAAACCACCAAAAGAGTAAATTATACCATATCAAAGAATTTCCAATTTCTCAAAGCTAGCTAGTGTATAAAGCCAGCTCCCAAGTACTTAACCCCCTGATATGAATGTCATACTATGAAACTCGGTACAGGAATTTTGAGAGACAATAGACGGTAAAACCTGGTTTGGATTAACCCAACCAAGAAAACAAGATGAGAAGAGTCTCAATGGCTAAGTGGTCTTAGTTGTGTATCACTGGCCTGAAGATGAGATTTTGAGTTCCGCATGTTGCAGGTACGTTCAACTCCAATCTTAATTGACAAGGGATGTCAGTTTTCCTAACGAAGTTCGGTGGTTCTCCCCAGGCTCTCCGGCTTCCTCCACCAATAAAAAACTGACCGTCATCAGTGCTGAAAGTGGTGTTAAACACTAATCAATCAAACGATATGGGAGCTGTACTTATAATCTACTAAGACAACGAAAAAATACATTTCAGAAATAGTATTTTATAACATATTCAAGTCAAACATTGAAAACTTTAAACATTTTGTTCTTCAATGCAAATGTCAGTAGAATAAACCATCTGATATTATTTCACTTGCATTTCAAAATTTGCTGTCCGGACAGTTGTCAACCCGTCAGATATTCCTCTAGACTTGGTGGGTGTACATTGGAAAATGTCCCTGTTTCACTACCATAGAGACAAGTATGATAGTTTGTCAAAAGAACTGCTACCTTGTAATACTTTCCCACAGGCTGAAGGAATATTTTTTGGTTTTTCTTGTAGTCCAAAAATGCAAATAGCGACAACACTTTCCTAAATGCCCACTCCACACAGATGCGTACTGCAGACATTCGTTTGTTAAAAATCATCTGATTCCGGGAGATAACACCTCCACTGAATGGTGCTATTATATAACCATCAGTCACGGGATATGTTGGATAACCATAAATGCCAAATATTCTTCCCTGTGGAGTTGTCAAGTGGACTCGCATTTGTGTTGAAATGTCACTTTCTCGCAACATTCCGGCGTCGTGCCGACGACCTTCGATAGGCCCAAATAAGTTAGAGATTAGCCGATTTGGTGTAACAATACTTTGAAATTTCAAGGCATGGGATCTTTTATGGCCATTAAATACAAGTCTTTAATTTTCCTGTGGTCTGCATATTAGTCTTTCAGTACCATCGATAAAACCCCAACAACTGTCTAAAAGCCCGTTTCGATCAAAAATTGACTCGGCAAAAAGTTCTAAATGTTCTTGCGAGAGCCAGTTCCTGTTTAAGTCGGAGAGCAGATGACAATGGTTGTCATGTATATAATCAAGAACCTCATTGATTATATAAGAGAGTTCTGCCTTCGATCTGCCAAAGATGGGTTCAAGATCGTTAAGTCGGCAAGGGTAAGCAAGTCGCCGAAAAACCATGCATAGAGCGTCAGTCCCCATTGCCGTTGTACGATTACTGCATCTTGAATACGGCGTGCACAACACATAATTTCAATATCATCTCTATCAAAAAGAAACAAAATTCGGCACTGTTCATTTGTAAGATTTTCTATGTTTAAACCAGGGAATGTGCTCTTTTTCTCTTTGCATATCGACAAAAGGAGCAACTGGTCAGAGTTTTCTAAAGCTGCAAGAAGTTGTAAGTTTTCCGCTATAATTGGCAAACATAGAACGAAGACATTTATTGGCAATACTTATTTGCCCTCCTCCAATTGAAATTGACGTTGCAATGTGGCTTTTACACGCATTACATTATAACAATAATTTACGGGTACGTGTACTTCTATTCTACTCGTAAGCGTTAACGTACACGCACTTTTGCTTAACCTCTCTATTGACTCGGTTACTAGAAACCAATGTTGCATAAATGAATACGGTATGGCCTAAACATGATGAAGCATGCATAAAAGGAGACGCTTACTTAGTCGACGTACACGATCTCGCAACTTTTTTGAGTTCACGCTACAAAGTCAGTTATTGTTTGTGACATTGATTCGTATCTTCTTAATCAGTTGATGATGTCTGATACACGTTCGAATATATGAGTATTGCGGATCAATCAAAAAGTTGATACAGTTAAATTATCGAAGAAAATGGACAAAGTTGACAGGAATTCACTTCTTCCTGATAGTAAGGATTTGATGAATTATCTGGAATTTTTCCTAAAACATTAAAAAGAATCGAGAGGGAGTGCATTTTAGCTTAATAAGTTACTAAACGTAATTCTGGTAAACCATGGTTTAATGATGAAATAAAAGATAAATTCGAAAAAGTGACCGTTTTGAAAAATTTTCCTTGAAATATAGAAAGGAATCGTATATATTATGAATTAGAAGAAACATTTAGATAATCATATATTAGGTAATGATGCAAATTAAAAAAAAAACATATTGGACAATCATGAAAATATTAATAAAGTCTAATTAGGGTTCAAATAATACCCTTCCTCTGCAAAATATCATAACCATTGAGCATTTCATTGAAATTTTATATAGAGATAGTAGGAAGTGCAACCTGTTGAACAAATTATTTGGTTCAATATCCAAACTCAAGGAAGAAAGAGTCTGAAATAAAAATTAATATTGATATTCAAAATATAAACATAAATAAAAATGAAATAGTTGATTTCATAAAAACTATTGATCAAAATAAGGCATTGCGACTATACTTAATTAGTCGCAAAATGCTAATGCTAAAAATCTGTATCTAGAAAATAGCGGTCCTTTTACAAATCTCATTAAATTAACCTCTCCAACAATGCCAATATCCATCTAGTTTGAAGATTGCCAATGTCAATGCTATTTTAAAAAAGGCGATTCGTAAATAACATCAAACTTTAGGAAAATCTCTTGAATAAGCCGTGTAGGTAAAATCATGGAACGAATTGCTTTTAAACATGTTTATAATAATTTGTATATGAGTAACATACTTTATGAATATCAGTCTGGTTTTTGTTTTTTTTTTTTTTTCAAATGATGACACACCAGATCTTAAATTTTCCTTAAATGATAAAGAAATCCCTGTCACAAAATGGAAAAAAAAAATATCTTGGGGTTATGTTTTGCTCCGATTTTCGGTGCAATTGCCAAATTGTCAATGTTACAACCAGTGTTACAAACCAATTAAATATAATGAGAAAGTACCGACTCTCTAGGAAAAAGTTAGAACACCTTATTCAGTATTCATTCGACCAATATTTGAATATGCAACTGAGGTTTGAGATAATTGTGTGATAGGATATGTTAATAAACTGGATTGTTTACAGCGAGAAGCTGATAGAATAGTTACTCTATATACAAGAATTAGAAGTCTGTATGAAAAAGTTGTGTAGGAAACTTTAGCTGGCAGGAGAAGACGAAAAATACAAATATCTTATAATATTCAACATAAACAAGCTCCGGAATAACTACATGATCTATGTAATCTTGTTCAACCATGTGTACAGAGCACAACTGTATATCATTTGCGAAATGGCGATAATATTATGGTTCTTTTTTGTAGATGATCCCTTCGTTAGGAATCTTTTATATCATCAACTATGAGACTAAGGAATAATAATGATTAATCCCTTCGAAAACCAAAATCAATTGTAAAATTCAAAATCCAATTGAAAAGGCTACATACTATACATACAGATGTACCTACGCACTACTTATATGAACCGAGAGAACTGAAAATAGATCTTACTCAATTTAGATGTTCCTCATTTTTCCCTGGATTATGACTTGTTTAGAGTCAATACAATTGCTGACTAATCTTTTCGTTGTGTGTGCAACATTGAAACTGTACACAATTTCCTCTTAGACCGCCCTTTATATTCAGATCATGTTGATGACCTTATATGGAATTTTAAGTTACTAACTCATGTTAATCCGAACCTCATGTATGAACAAAACGTCTAGATATTTAAACATGTAATCGAATTTATCAATAGGTCTGATAGATTGCTTGTCATATAATACCGAATACTAGTAGTGTATTCACATCATCATAATAACCAACTTTTCAGTTATCATCATTATCATCTTCAATAACTAGACTCGTAAAGTATTGTATTCTTTAAAATAATGCATACTGATATAAACATTTTATTGTTATATATTGTAGTTCGGAGCGGATTTCATAAGTATTGTATACTTGTGTCCATGCCATTTTACATTGAGTAAATCGAATATGTTTAAACTAAACTACTGTTGCCTGAACTTATCCCTTTTTTCACAACTTTCTGGATTATGTAATATTTTCAATGCTCTTGCACTAATCTCCATGATATTTCTGTTAATGCCCTTCTGTCATTTATACATTTATTGCATGAAGCCTAAGAACTTCATTTTTTAATTTTTAAAATTTTTATTCTCTGTGCAAGTTATGTTTGAAAACTGCTATTACAAACCCGCATTCAAACCGATATAAACTTACAGCTATCATTTCGGATATTGCCATAGACAGACTCATCAAACCAGTTCGCTTTTAGAAAAGTTGAGAACGAGAAAAGATCCTTTCTAAAAATTTCCTTTGATGACCCAAATGTTGCAAAGCACCTGTCCTACTTCCATGAAAAATATGGTGTTATCCCGCAGATAAACCCAAAACAACATCGGATTTGTGTGTAAATCACATCACATAAACTGTTTGAAAAATGAATTAGGTATTACCATCCACTTTTAAACTCAACATATACCCCACGACATTTACCAAAGAGGAAATCCTGAATAATCATAGATCGGTTCTATGTTCCGTTGGAATTTCAGGAAAAGATAAAATACTGGATCTTCCGTCATTGTATTGGATTCTTAAACTACACAAGTGTCCTAACAAACAACGGTATATTGCTGGCTTTTCCTCTTTCTAAATTGTTAACAGCAACTTTATCAGCAATCAAAAGCGCATTCAAAGTTATTGTGAAACTACCTATTCTAGAGTCGGCGTGACTTATTTAATATGTTTTGATTCGAGCGTCACTGATGAATCTTTTGATGACGAAACTCGCGTCTGGCGCAAATATAAAATTCAATCCTGGTATCTATGATGAGTTTATTTAGATATGGATACGAAAAAATCTCAAGATCTGTTAAAGTAGATACAATCTAAAATTCTTTTATCATGCAATAGTATAAAACATTTGACTTTTACCCTTTACACAAGTTTTCGAAACGTAAAGACAAATAGAAAAGAATTGTGTCATAAAAGGAATGGCTAACGTAGATACAAGTAGCTTATCTTAAGCAGGGATAAATTGTACTTTGTAAAAAAAATCTTTGATTCAAACAAAAATTCTCTGAAACTTACATTATCAATATGCTTGATTTCTTGATTGACAACATATTCGTTATTCGAGGATGTGTTTTCAACAAACAATAGGCCCATAGGAACCAACTGTCCTTCTCTTCTTTTAACTTGTTCCTATATTCACATGAGGCTGAATTCACGCAGGAGCTTCATAGAAAGAATGATAAGAGGATTGCAATATCCGTTATCTTCACTTTCCGCTATGTAGATGATGTCATCCCACAAAATAATTTTGGTAACTATGTTACACGCATCTATCCTTCGAAGTTTACATACAGGATACACCAGATACAGTTAAGTCTGCTACATATCTTTACTCACGTCTAGAAATTGACAATACGGTTTAATTGAGAAACAAAACTGTACGACGAAAGAGATGAATTCAGCTTCCACATTGTTAACCTTCCAATTCTATATAGTAACATTCCAGCAGCGCCTGCATTTGGGATATATATCTTCCGGTTGATACGGTATTCAAGGGCTTGCATTTCCGATTACGGTTTACCTGATGGAGGTTGTTGTTCACATGGAAGATATTAAACCAAGAGTTCCATGTGGAATGTTGCAATCATCCCTTCGAAAAATTTTCGAACGCCATTACGAACGAGTCGGTTGACCGTTATGAAATACCCTTTCACAAATAACGACGGGTCTGTTCCAATTGTTGAAACCACTATCCAGTCCCCATACCCCCCCCCACCCCGAATATAACCATACAACCAGATTTTTATAGCCAGGCTTGTACTTACATGATTAACATGACAGGTGTCAGGTGAGATCATCCCCGGTTTGTGGTGGGGTTCGTGTTGCTCAGTCTTTAGTTTTTGTGTTGTGTTTTGTATACTGTTGCTTGTCTTTTGTTCGTTTTAATTTTTTACCATGGCGTTGTCAGTTTTCCATTTATGATTGTGAATGTCCCTTTGGTATCTTTCACCTCAATTTAATCAACTGAGTCTGCAATCAGTTTTTTATTCGAGTTCAACTGAAGAGTGCAGAGGGTCTATATAAATCACAATAACTCTGAATATTTAAATGTTTTAAAATACAGCTCTTCAAATGTACCAGGCATATGACTTTCAATGTTCTGACTTTGAGCGTTCCTGATAAAGGCAAAATCAAATTCACTTCGAATGCATACAATTCTTTTGTTGAGTATTATTTTGTTTTGAGAAAACCAACAAATTGAATACGGTTTTATGCAGTTCTTAAAACTGAAACAAAACTTGACTATTAAATGCCTTCCTACACATTTCATGATCATTTAACAATCAATGTTATAACCCGAATAATTCAGTCCCTCTCCGTAATCTATCGCTCCTACTTGCGATGGCTTGAATTCCTTCCACGCTAACAGCTCTTTACGAATCGTGGATTATGATTGGTTTCCTGTAACACAATCGACCAATCAGCAGTCAGCTCAACTTAATCGAGATAGGTAAATCCGAATGACTTACTACTAAGGGTGTTTAACGACCGTGAGTACCTATGAGGATCTCGCTCGGTCGGTGTGATTTATTGACGCTTTTTCATTGTCAATACATTCATGCGTTAATGTAGTTCTCGCAGTTCAGCGGAATATAACGAGCGAATTATTCGGTTATTGATATTATTGAACACGCCAGATCACTTTACATACAGTATCTTTGTCGCATGAAACTGAAGATGTTCAATATTTATAGGTAATGTAACTCTACACATTTAAAATCGTAGATTTCTACTTAAACAAATAGTAATACATATCATCGATCGATTCCTTACATACCGGTTTTATATTCAAAATACATGACTTACCAAAATCAATAGGACCTCCTTTAACCAGCTGTAAAAGTAGAGCAGACATATTTGAATAATGTCACTTTTCATCATAAATTGAACAGGGTGTCTTGGTGAAACTGTTTTATTTTAAAATATTTTCATAATAGACAGATAATACAAATCACGTATCATTTAAATTTATAACCATTTGATGCATTATGAATAGCATGATAAGTGTAGTATACAGCAACACAACGACAAAAATAAAGTAAAGACATCTAAATGGCATCATACAGTCGTCAATAATAGATTGGAGTCTATTCACTATATCATTTCTGAAATCTTCTATGGTCTGTAAAACTTGCGACAAAATATCAGCATTTATCACTCAGTTCTCCAAATATCGTAATTATGAAATTATAATAAACGACAAGTACAAAATGCACGAGGTTCATGGCTATGAACAGATACATGTACATGGAGATGTGGTTGCATTTAACTGGTGTTTGCACTGGTTCGTTTAGTTTTACCTCTAGTAGGTATTTCTGTTTTATAATTAGTACGTTGGTCTAGAAAAATTATAACATGAACTTGTTGTATTGGCTGTTTTGATATCATTTGTGTATACCATGTACAAATAGATGTAATACGATCAAAATGTTAGGAAACAAATCAAACTGATATCAAACTTTGATTTATCATATATATTTTTTACCTTGCACAGTCTATGTATGTTTTCTATTTTGCCATTTTCGGATGCTTCTCTAATGTCTTTAAATGTCAATGAAAACTGTCTCGACATTTTCGGACGACTTCAAATTTCCATGTCTCTGTATCATAGATGTGTAATAGATTGTCCAAGTCTGCGGAATTCATCCCAAACAGTAGTGCTAGTTCTCTAATCTCATTTGTACTGTACAATAATGATAAGCGTCGTAGGTGGAGGTCTGTTGGTCGTTCTTTTAAAACTCTTCATCTGTAACTTTAATGATAAACTGCATATTATCAAATAGCAGTATTCAACATATACATGTATCAATAAAAATCAAAACTTTATTATCAGATACTCTTAAAGATTTTCATGTATTCTTTCATCAAATCATCTTCACATATAACAGTAATGAGACAGTTCTTATCAGAGATATGGGTATACGTCACCAAACTCGTAGCAGACATCCGCTCATTCTGACATGTGTTTTTTCTAATTGTTTCTCTTTTCTGTCTCTTTGCATTTTACTATAGTGTTCATCTTATAGTTTAAATTGCTCCTTAAATATCTTTCAATTTTAAATTATCTATAATATCAACGTAGATAAAATCTTTGTGCAGGGATCTATATGTGTTTTACAGGCCTTTATTTGCAGGAGCGTTTTCTTTACACAAAACTGCTCAAACAAAGGTCTACGAAAGAACGACTTGGATCGACACTACAATAATGTTACGGCCACCATCACGATTTGGTTGACCGATGTGATATGCCTGTTTCTCAACTCTCTAGCGATATGTTTTGTAGTCGTAGATTTGACATAGCAGAAATGTCGTCTTATCATTAATTTTATTGATTTTGTCCATTTCCGAAAATGACTTTTTATTGGATGTGGGTTCGCATTGCCAATGATATGTATACTGCTCGAAAAGGTTCAAACGAGAAAAGCTGACAAGCCTTAGATTCTTTTTAATTCAATAATGAACATAGTTGATATACGTAAACAACATTTGAAAGAACATTTTACTCCTAACAACAACCATAATAGCCCTATTTCTCGTATCAAACATAAGCTAAAAGAACTCGCCAAGGAATTTGTTTTGTCCCGGCTGATAAGACTGCTAATAATATCATCATTGTTTGATGTAAATTTTACATTGAGGTTCTGCAAAAGTAAATCACCAATTCACCAACATTTCAACTGACTCCATTTTCGGAAAATGACATCTGTAACAAACATAAACTTTTAGCTACCTCTTTACAAGCAGAAACAAATACAATGAAAGATTCAACTATGTACTGGCTTCCAAAGCTTACTTGATAAATTGCATACTTATATTGGTGATTTGGAATCTATTCAAAGTTTTGATTTTCTACCCTATATACTACTTTGTCTCATAATCTTTTAAGAAAAATTCACACACCTAATTAAATGGGCATTTAAAAGTCAGAACGCGAATATATATGTTCAAACTATTTTAGGTCATTTTTAGTAACAACAAACAAAAGAACTATGTCAATTGGACCTGCTTTGATACTATAACTGTCCTTGAATTTTTACTAGATAACATTTTGTTTGCTATAGAGATTCTGTATATCGTCAAGTTATCGGAATTCCAATGGGAACTCCTGTGCGCCACTTATTGCGGACCTGTTTCTGTATTATTATGAGTTACAAATTATGACTAAAATCAGCAAAGACCCATCGAAACAAGATCTGATACAAAAATTTAATAACACTTTTAGATATTTGAATGATATATTTGCTCTCAATAATGACGACTTCAGTATGTGCACTAAAGAGATTTATCCTGCTGAACTGACTTTAAATAAAGCTAATAATAACAATGAACACTGCCTATACCTGGATCGTGATATCTTTATCTTTAAAGGAAGCTTAATACCACAATGTATGATAAAAGAGATGATTTTCATTTCCTATTGTTAATTGTCCATTTTAGATGGTGATGTTGCATTGTCACCATCTTATGGTGTTTATATATCTCAACTTGTTCGATTCGCTCTTGTATGTAACAACGTATTTGATTTAAACGAATGCAATCTATGTATTACTGAAAAATTATTACACTAGGATTTTCGATATCACAAACTAGTCAAAATATTTACTAAATTTTATCATCGGTAAAAGGACATCATTCGTAAATATAAATCAACATGTAGACATCTTATACGTTCAGTTATTTCACATCCAATCTTTTATGGTAATATTCTTAACAAAGCACAAAATGTCGGCATTCACCTCAAAAGCTAACCAAACCTTTAAACAGACTTATTCAGAAGGGATATAGTTACTAGACTGTTGTCTGGTCATTAAAGATGGCATACATTGGTATTAATATTAATTCACTCATAGGGTCTTTGCATCAAAAATAAACACATCTATTCTAAAACCAGTTGTTGGCATGATACGGGTTATATTCCTCTCACATAGTTTATGATGGTATGATATTTAACCCTAACGGGAGGGATTGTGCTTGATTTTCATATGATGAAGAAATAATCATTCAATCAGTTTAATTGAGGTCTGGAGCTGGCATGTAAGTAACTGCTAGCAGTCCTTTGTTAATTTTGTATCATTGTCATTTTGCTTAGTTTCTTTTGTTACTTATTCTGACATCGGACTCGGACTTTTTAAACTGATTTGTTACTGTGCGTAGTTGTGTGTTTGTTTATTCTACATTGGCTAGATGTATAGAGGAGGTTGAAATCTCACAAAATATGTTTAACCCGCCGCATTTTGCGCCTGTCCAAAGTCAGGAGTCTCTGGCCTTTGTTAAATGTAGTCTTGCATGTTTTTTTTTTAATTTTAGTTCATTGATATGTCTTGAGTTTAATATGACGTCCATTTTCACTGAACTATTACACATTTTAATTTAGGGGCCAGCTGAAGTCCGCCTCCGGTTGCGGTATTTTCTCGCTGTGTTGAAGACCCATTGGTGGCCTTCGGCTGTTTTCTGCTCTTTGTTCGGGTTGTTGTCTCTTTGACATATTCCCATTTCCATTCTCAATTTTAAACCAGGATACCAGGTCTCGGACTGTCTGGAGTTCGTGCGATTCTTTTGTAATTGTTTTGTTACATTGATTGGACTTCTTAATCGATCGATGAGATATGGACAGCGGTAAACTATTCATGATTGAGTTAAGATTAGCTTTCTCACCAAGTCAGGAATATGGCCGTTGTTTTTACTTGTTCCGTTGATTGATGGCGTTTGATTTTGTCAGCGTTTTGGACTTCCACCTTTTGAATATGTCTTGAGTTCGGTATTTTGTTATACTTTTTACATTTGTAATTTGGTTAACTGTAATAGATCTACACAGACCAGTCACAAAATATCCCTTTCAATTTCTCTACTTTTGGAATTCATCCTATTCCTCAGAGTTTATTTTACCTTCATTGGTATCTTCGTTATGGATTTACGAGATTTAAACATAGTAAACTACTGGTGCTATGAATTCAATTACTCATTTTCATGCAAAGTTAACCACATCTAATCATGTGTACATATCCAAATTTAGCTTATGAAATAAGTTATCAAATGTATATAGAATCACAAAAATATGGTACAATACCAATCAGACAACTATCAACAAGAGACAAAATGAAACGTTGGTAAGCAATGTTAGGTCTTTATGCGGCCTTCAACAATAAACAAAACTTCTCAGACATAACAAATCAAACAAAAACAAACAAAAATATTTCAAAAGCAACCAATGATTACCACATAATCTTAAGCTAGAAGAAAAGAGGAAGAAACTGAAATAATAATCGTCCCGCATGCTAATTCAGAGTATATTTTTCTGTAACTTATCATTCAACTGAAATTTGCATGGATCATGGAACATAAATTATTTTACATTAATAAAATTGATGACATCACCTCCTTGTCTTCTTATATATATATTCTTTGTATATTTAAATTTATAAAAAACATAAAAACACCAAAAGGTTTTGTCCTCTATTGCTCACTTAAAATAGCATACCTGGGCACTCTGGTTCACATATGTCTTGATCCTGCAAGGAATAAGATTAATGTAAGCGATTCATTCGTCATACACTGGAAATATAAATGAAATAAATACATTGTTGCAACATTCTATCTTTCTCAGGTTGTATTCCAGTGAGATTTGGTATGGGAAATTATTATTTTATTAGCTGCAACTTGCGTTGAACTAGCTTTCAGTAACTGCGAGAACTCGTATATCGGTGCTTTGGGTCTATTGGTTTTTGTTAACGTTAGTTGGTTTATTTTACTTCGTACCTATTTATTGCGTTAATCAATTTGAACCGATTTTTACTATTTGCTCTTAGGTTGTGCTGTAACACCACTGTCCTAGGCTAGAGGAAGGTTGAGCGCTCACAAACATGTGTTACGCCGCCACATTCAGTATGTGCCTGTCCGAAGTTAGGAGCTTGTAATTCAGTGGTTGTGGTTGGTTCGCGTCTGTCATATGTTTTTAACGTAAAGTGTATTGTAAGAATTAGGCTGTAAGTTTTCTTTGAATTATTTCATATTTTTGACAAACAACTCTGTCTAGAAGTTGATTTTCCCTAGCTTGGTCATTTTGGAGTTCATGCAGTTCACTTAGTTTATTTCACTTGATTAAGAATTCAGGAAACCTGACGAAGGTAAATCCCGAAAAGTACTTATGGACGAAATTGATCAAGTGCTATTTTCATTTATTAACAGGGTCGATTCCTTTGCTGGTGGAATGTAAGTCCCTCAAGCATCATTAGCTCAGTAGTCATTGCTTCGGAACTGACATGACATATAACACACATTTCTACCCTCCTCCCCCATATTTCCCCGGTGATAAATTAAGAATTATTTAAAGAATCTAGGGTTCAAATTCTGTCGTGCAAAATTGACTTTAGATGAGTTAATCCGTGGTTTGCTGGTTCCTTTCGGTCGTATATCTCCAAACGTGACTACGCATTTTCATCACTGGCTTTTAAATGTTTAGGTATGAGTTTTCCTAATGAAGGTAAATCCAGATTATACGTTTGGACGACATTTAAAAGCATCATTACCATTTGGAATCGATTTTCAAGAATTGAACAAATGTAAACTTATCTTATAATTGTCTTATATATACCACATGCATGAAAGCTGGGTCTTAATGTTGAAACTGTCTTAAGTAATGTAACAGCTTTAATATGTAATACAAACACAATATATTTAAAGACACTTGCAATGGACTGCATCCTATCCGTATATGTTAATATTGTGTTAAAACTTTTTAATTCGATAAATTCCTTATCGGTTTAATTGGAAAACCGTAATTTTTTTATATTTAATGTTTCAATTAGTTTTGTAATATTCCATCATGTAAGTTGTATAAAATTACATTTGATATGCACAAACTTATTGTATTTATACCTTTCCTGGGAACCACGATGTGATTGTATGGATTTTGTGTCCAATGCCATGAGATGGACATATCCATTGTGTGCCTATGTTTGCTAGTTTGTTGACTTCGAGGATACATGGGTTATCTGGTGAATTACAACATATGTTGGTAATAAAGGATGCATCACTCGTTTGATTCTGGTTACTGCTGATTCTGATATACAACTGACTTATTTTCTCCAAGGCAGATGTTAAACATTCATTGATGCTGGAAGCCATACCCTCATTATAAAGGTGTTTGTTCGAGCATGAACAAGACGGACTATGATCCTCTCATCTTCACAGATAATGTACATATCCAAAGAAGGATCAATAGTGAACACCCTGACCTATGGAACAGCATAGCTTTGTTGGTCTCTCTGTATGTTTTACAGCCCAGACATAAAGACAGTAACTTATAAATCTAAAGGATAATGCAGGAGGTATCATCAAGGAAGACGAATGAAAGGCTATGACAATATTTCTTTGTGTGAAGCCACCTGACTGAAGGTATCCAGAATCATCTTTAGCCTGTACCATACTCGCCACGTAGTAGAAGTCAGCAGGTATACGATTTTGATCCGAGTTGTATCTCTTTGGTTCTACCAATATATCTAGATGAGTCATGACATCAAGTAAATAGTCTTTGTTCTTGTAAAATTCACGATATTGTTTTTTTCCAAATTTGTTTAATTGCCGTTTTGATACCACTCCTTTCTTACCCATTACATCCCACAACTCTTCTCTTTCTGTGTCTCCTTCACAGAATCTTCTATCAGTAACAATAGATTTAAAGGCATCAATGAGAATGGTTGGAGACAAAATAACATGTGTATTCAATTTTTCTTCATCGAAGTACAAAACTTTGCCAATAGAATGCTGAAATTTCAGAAATACCTTTAACTCAGTTTCCGACAGTGGTCTTATAGATTGTAATGAATTAATTGTCTGTAGATGCTCTAGTGTAATCAGAGGAATGCTGCGTTTGATCAGCGATGCAAATTCTAATTCTAGAGTGATAAAACACTTCGGTAGAGGTTCACCCCATGTAGGTTGATTTTCTGATTCGCTCCTGATTACATCCTTAATCTTTGCCATCTCCGAGTCATGCTTATCTTTAGCGTTTACAAATATAATACCATCAATCACCAAATGCTGCTTGAATGGTATGTGTTCAAACATCTGACTGATCTCTTAATAGTTCAAGTCTTCTGTGTTTAACTTCATTCTAAACAAAATATTTGTGTTTACTGTTAAAATTATATTTGACAAAACTTATCTTGAAATAACATTTCATCATCTGATGTGCATGATAAACATTTACTATGAAAAATAAGGAGATGTGAAATGATTGCCAATTAGACAACTATCCACTAGAGTTCAAATAAGCAGATATAGGCAATTATAGACCACCATACTGCCTTCATCAATAATACAAACCCATACCGTATAGTCGGCCATAAACATGATAAAAGGCTCCGGCATAAAAAATATATCAAACGAGAAAACTAACGGCCGAATTTATAACAAAAATTTACAAAAATACAGATATGACAGACATGAACCAACAAAAGCCACTCATAACTAAAGACAAGCAGATGAAGGATGTGACGGGGATAAACTTTTGTGAAAGCACTCAATCACAATCACCTGGGACAGTGGTGTAACAGTACATTATAAGATAAAACTGTAATAATCAGTTTAAACACATCTGTAACTGCACCAATTACATTATTACAATCCCTGAATTGCTCGAAGTTACAAAAATAATATACAAGGACCAGTTGAACAATTTCTAATTGAAAAGACTAATTTAAGGAATAATGACATTAATAGTATTAATTTGAATACACCAGATGCGCATTTCGACAAAGAATGTCTCTTTATTCATGCTCAGGACAAAATATTTGAAATACCAAAATTGAAGAGGTATAAAACAAAATAGAACAAAACGTATTGTCGAAGCCTGGCCAGGAATCAGAGTTTTGTATTACAGAGATATATTCCAAAATGTTTAATAGCAAATTTCAATAACACAATATCCGATTTTATTGTCAGTACCGGAATACTGGCTACTGGGTTGGTGAAAACTCTGGGACTTACAGCCCACCAGTAGATGTATCGACATAGTGGTAATAACTAAATTTACACTGTCCATCTACTGCATCAGATGCGCATTTTGACAATAAATGTCGTTTAAGTGATGAGCAAGCCAAAATATTTGAAAATCCTATATAAATAATGGAGAGCTATGAAATGAAAAGAAAAGTATAGCAAAAGCCGGGTTATGAATCTGAGCTGTGCATGAGGGAAATATATTGCTCAATTTGAAATAATTTCGAAAACACAATGAAAATGATTGATTTACCACAAGATATTCTTATCACACGAAAACACGTGCCTGGTGTAGAAAAACATTTAACCCGGTGAGGGTTTTGTAAAGTTATTTACTAGTACATATCATTATATGTACTAATATAACACTTAGTATTTTCTTCAGAAATCGGAAGTGCTAATTCAATGTTGTTTTAATGTTTGTTTTCTATAAAATATTTAACTGTATTTATACACATGCCATAGTTACTTTTGTGTTGACATGAATTATCATTGATTTGGTCATAATTATAAATCAACTGTTAACAAATATTTTCGAATACTAGGAATTTTCTACCCTAGGAATAGATAGCTTTAGCTATTACCTGTTTTGGTAGACTTTTCAGATTTTAGGCCCTCAATGATCTTCATCTTAATAGTGTATTTGAACTTTTAAATTGATTTCATTCGAGCGTCACTGATGAGTCTTTTGTAGATCAAACGCGCGTCTGATCTATCCTGTTAACTATGATGAGATTATTATTATATTTTTCGAAACAGATTAACATCTGGCCAGATACACAGATTAAAGCGAAACACGGATGTAGACACCAGTCCGGATGAAAGACTGTGGAGTGTTCATCACAGTGTTGGTGCATATAGAAATATAAACAACTTGAGGTGCAAAATCACTGATAAACTCTTACAATTGATTGCTTTAAATATTCACAAAATTTACAGTTTTGTTGAGCAATCTGTGATTTTTACATAGTTAGGACGTACACTACAACTTAATGCATCGATAATAAACAGTAAAATAACGATTATATAAAAACAATATATGTTCTCCTCTTTTTGCAATACACCATTTACTTGTTTACCACTCATTCATTCTGTTCAAAATTAAAACTGAAGTAAATGCTTGTTTAAGTATTGTATACTTACAGGTTGAACCTTGTCTTTATGCGTTAGAACAATCATAATTTTGGAAAACCCTGAATACCTCCTTTACAGTATGTTACGATTGTGTTGATCCAGAATAGCAGATAATCTGTCAGAATAAATAAAATAAAAATCAGAAAAGCCACCTGTTTAAAAATTAAAAGACAAATTCCTAGGAATATCTTTATTTCTATTAAAACATGTTACCGACTCTTGCATTAAAAGGCGCAACTTTGAATTGTCTTTATGATTCAGATTGTATTCATGAAGAATATCTTACAAATTTCGATTGAAAATGAATATATGTTTATTAATACCTCTTGCTGTTTTATGTCCACTTTTTCCTGGGAGATACTGTTCATACGGACAGGTATCATCGAGTTTTCTACTTCCATCCAATACAATCATGTAAAGAGCTCTGTATGTTAAAAACGTTTGATGAGTTGAATAGAAAACATCCTGTCCTCCAAAATCCCAGATAATTACAGGTGCTATCTTTTATTGTGTAACATTTTCTTTCCAACTTTAGAAACCATTTGAAAGAATTTGTCTTTGTGATAGTCACTTTGACTTCTTCTACTTTTTGGTAACACCAAAAAGTGTTTTAGCTTTCTAATAGATCCAGGTTTAGTGACAGTTTGTATTTGCATGTCACCTGGTGAACTTGACTTCGAACAAGCATCATCTGGGTCTTTTGTTGGTTTGTCTGTATCAAACGGAGCTTGATGCTCAGACTTGATTGTACTATTTTCAAATGATGTCATGGAGCTTTTAGTGGATAACAAACCATCTAAGTCTGACCCTTTTGATGTTGCATAAAACGATGCTGATTCATTTGATTCATCTTTCAGATTCCTTCCATGGCCGATAATGACACGTCTTCTCTCGTGTAAAGTACCTCTTGACTGATTGGCGTTGTATTTTGTGGTTTAAAGCTTTTCTTTATTCTGACTTTATGTAAAAGGGATCTACTAGTGGTAATTTCTTCCAGGGAAAAATCTATAATAAGAGAATAGTTCAAATTATTTTCAAAACCTATGAACTCTGATTCAAGTTTAATATGCGAACATTTTACAAAATAATTCAGAAAAGAAGTATTTTTTTTTTTTTTTTGTACTCCAAGACTTAAATGTTACTATGCACATGTCTTACATTTATCATAAATATAGTGTTGTCACTGGTAGACCAAATCCTAAACAATTAGTTTGAGTTTATAATTACATTTAAACTGCTTGATAAAGGACTTACCGACTTAATGAAGACGTGTCCCCCAAATAAAACAAAAACAAAACACAATTGCCGGTTCCTTTGAATTTTCAATCAAAGATGAACACAATTGATTTTCTTAACACTGTACTTTACATTACAGTCCATATAAACAACTTTATATTGATAGGTCTGCCAAATGTTACACACAAACCTCCTTCAAAATTATCAACATGAATTTTATAAGCAATTAGTAAATCAATATTGATAGTCAAACTTCAAAGTGATCTGTAAAATAACTTTTAGACACTTATATCGTATAAAGATATACAACATGTGACCTTTTACTCTTTATACATGCATTTTCCGTTCTGAACTTATACTAAGAATGAACGAATCCAACTTAAATACTAATATGCTGTTTTTGAGGGACCATCTTTGGTGAATTTGTAAGGAATCACTCCGATTGAAAACAAACAATCAAGATGCTTGTTTTTTTTTTTTTTTTTTTTTTTTTTTTTTTTATTGTCATTATAATCATTAAATCTGAAAGAAGTGTTTTCAACAGTCAATCGACACCAGCTGTGTCTTTCTGCGTCCGCACCTTTGTTTTATGCTTATCATGCAGCCATTTAAAATGAACCATTTTCATAACTTCTAGAAATGAGTTTGAATCATAATATTGTCATGTTATCGAAATCAAAGTTTTTGAACAAAGTCAACGGAGTGACGTATAACAAAAAATCATCATAATACGTAATTTTGGTTTCCTTTCCCCAAGACTGTCAAATGCCCCTGTCGGCAGACGCTAAATTCAATATTTTGATAGTCTATCACTATCTATGTTTGCATTAACGTGTACTGGGATGGAGGTTCAGATCTTCGGAATATTGCCATTTGTATTTGAAAACCGAAGACAAAGAGTTAAGGTAGATCGGGTGTCTTCCGCCGTCTTGCAATTGAAAATAGCAGAACTCAATCGGTCTGGATCTTCAAATAATAGTATACATTTTGTGTGAAGAATGATATTTATTTGTTAGGCTGTTCATCTGAATGAAGAAAATTTTATTTTCTTATTTTTTCGACTGTTATTTACAAATACAGAATATTATATGTTTGGTTAAATTTGTTTCAAATTTGTCATATAGATAACTCCGATACTTTAACGTTAATAAAGATATGAGCTATGCATTTACCTATTATTTTTTTTTTGTAGCAAGGAAAACAAGTCACATGACCCTGTTTTTCTTTTCATTTTCTGTAGGAGCAGACTAAGAGCTATTTTCTGATATTTGATCTTAAAATTATCTCTTAAATTTCTTTTAAACCCTAAAAGGGTTTTCATGGAATAATCCATACAAAATCTGACAATTTTGCACAACTTGTAGATTGATGAAAAGTGTAAAAGCATGATATAAATCTATCGATTTGATATACCCCCCCCCACCCCCAACTACTATCGTACCCCAGGTATACAATTTTAACTGTTTGGTAAAGACAAAGCTAGATATGAAGTGATAACCAATCCACTTGCTGGTAAACAGCCAAAACATATAAACTTATGATTAAAATTTACAAGACTATATCCAATACTTTCCCATGCCATGGCATATATTAAACATGAAATTTCTCAAAATGAGATTGATTTACAACCCATTTACTTATTCCGAACGTGATTAAAACAGTGCATGCAATAAAATACTAATAAAATTGAGAATGGAAATAGGAACGTGTCAAAGAGACAACAACCCGACCAAAGAGAAGAAAACAGAAAACAGCCCAAAACAGCCCAAGACCACCAACGGGTCTTCAACACAGCGAGAAAATCCCGCACTTGGAGGCGGTCTTCAGCTGGCCCCTAAACAAAATGTGTACTAGTTCAGTGAAAATGGACGTCACACTAAACTCCGAAACATATAAATGAACTATGTTAAAAAAACATATAAGACTAACAAAGGCCAGAGACTCCTGACTTGGGACAGGCGCAAAAATACGTCAGGTTTAAACATGTTTTGTGAGATCTCAACCTCCCCTATACATCTAGCCAATGATGAATAATCAAACACACAGCAATACGCACAGTAAAACTTAGTTTAAAAGAAGTCCGAGTCAGATGTCAGAATAGGTAACTGAAGAAACTAAGCAAAATTACAATGATACATAACTAAAAATACTACTAGCAGTTACTGACATGCCAGCTCAAGACCTCAATTAAACTAATTGAAAGATTATGTCTTCATCATACGAAAATCAAGCGCAATCCCTCTCGTTAGCGGTTAAGTATCATACCATCATAAAATATATGAGAAGAACATAATCCGTATCGTGCCAACAACTGGTTTTAGAATAAATGTTTTATTTCCGATGCAAAGACCCTATGAGTGAATCACTATTATTTCCAAAATATGCCATCTTTAATGACCTGACAACGGTATCGTAACTATATCCCTTCTGAATAAGTCTTTTAAAGATCTGGTTAGCTTTTGAGGTGAATGACGACATTTTGTGCTTTGTATAGAATATTACCATAAAAGATTGGATATGAAATACCTGAACGTATAAGATGTCTGCATGTTGATTTATATTTACGAATGATGTCCTTGTACCGATGATGAAATTTGGTAAATGTTTTGACTAGTTTGTGATATCGAAAATCCTGGTGTAATAATGTTTCCGTAATACAGAGATTTCTATCGTTAAAATCACATACGTTGTTCCATACACGAGCGAATCGAACAAGTTGAGATATATAAACACCATAAGATGGTGACAATGCAACGTCACCATCTAAAATGGATAATTTACAATAGGAAATGAAAAATCATCTCTTTTATCGTAAATTTTGGTATTAAGCTTCCCGTTAAATATATAAATATCAAGATCCAGGAAATGGCAGTGTTCATTGTTAGTATTAGCTTTATTTAAAGTCAGTTCAGCAGGATAAATGTCTTTAGTGTATATACTGAAGTCGTCATTATTGAGAACCAATATATCATCCAAATATCTAAAAGTGTAATTAACTTTTGTATCTGATGTTATTTCGATGGGTCTTTGCCGATTTTAGTCATAAATTGTGACTCATAACAATACAAAATTAGGTCCGCAATTAGTGGTGCACAGTTAGTCACCATTGGAATCCTGAAAACTTGACGATATATGGAATCTCCATATCGAACAAAGCAGGTCCAATTTACATAGTTCTTTTGTTTGTTGTTACTAAAAATGATATAAAAGAGTTTGAAAAGATTTATTCGCATTCTGAATTTTAAAATGCCCATTTTGTTAAAGAAGAGGAGAAAGATACCAGAGGGACAGTCAAACTCATAGATTGAAAATAAAATGTGTGAATTTTTCTTAATGAGATTATGAGGCAAAGTGGTATATAGGGTAGAAAAATCAAAACTTTGAATAGATTCGAAATCACCAAATTATAAGCATGCAATTTATCAAGTACTTCCAACGAATTTTGACACTCCAAAAGTTATGAATTCCACTATTTTCAAAGGCCTTATTTGAACAATTTATTACCAGGTTTTGATTGAATCAAGTGTACTAGTAAGTAGAAAAGACAGTTTAGTAGTGGAACAATGGCTTGAAGACGAAATTAATCTATATTTGTAAGGTGTTTTGTGCAGCTTCGGAAGCCAGTACATAGTTGGAACTTTCGTTGTATTTGGTTCTGCTTGTAAAGAGCTAGCTAAAAGTTTATTTTGTTTAAGATGTCATTTTCCAAATGGAGTCAGTTTGAATGTTGGTAAACACGTATTCAACGTTGTTTCAGGAACGACTTAAAACAGCACAAGGAGATGATGCTGAACTCTCACAATAAAACACTCTGAGTTTGAGACAGACGTTTATAAATTATGTTTTTGCTTTCATAAGATGTCAAGAATTTCGATGAGACACCGGAAACCCCGAGCGGCCCTTAAGACAAGAAAAGGAACATTATATCATTAAGTCAAACAAGTACAGGAATACTTTTAAAGCATAGGTGATGAAGTATCAATGTCTGGTCATTAAAGAAAAACAGGTAAATTAAACATATCAAACATATGTCAATATTTTATTTCAGCCAAAACTAAAACCTCATAGTGTTGAATACTGTAGATGCTTTCACACATACCAAATGGTACGATAGCCAACCATAAAATTCTTATATCTTGTCTTTATTTACTCCTTTGTTCTAACAGGGTGATCTGAGTCAAATCATCCCTACCAGATCACCCTACCTTGAGTTTCCTTGTTCTGCATGCTTTCTTTTGTTCTGTAACATTTTGGCGGGAAAGTCGAACACACAATAAAACTTAGAAATATTTATGCGAAATAAAGACTAACTTTCAAAATTTATGTAGAAAAAAAGCCGCTAATTTTCCAGTGTCTATACAGGGAATTGAACTCAAGACCTTAAGCATGTGAAGCCACGATTCAAACACCTACACCAGGACGAGCGGATATAAACTCAATGGTAATTTAACATACTTAAACATTGTATCAGGGGCTCATAAAGGGTATATACTATATTGTAATATATAAAGTATATTATAATTATTGTATGGCATTCTAAACTAGATGTTAAGAAGCATAAATGTGTTTTCATCTAGTCTGAAAGAGCTGGGATGTAAAATAGTTATCCCACTGGACTTGGTGTGTCAGTGTAAGATCACCCTCTGGCCTCCGGCCATTGGGGTGATCTTACACTGACACACCACGTCCTCATGGGATAACTATTACTTAATATTCGCCTTTGATTCACTTTTTAACAAATCATTGAAAGATCATGTAGGACAATTTCCAAAGAACAAATTGAAGGAATTGATTGATACTTATTGAAATAATTGCTTTCAACAAATGTCCTGAGAATATACAAAATATAGGAACTACTTGTATGTGAAGCAGTACTCACAATTTGTATCAAGAGGACTCTCTAAGTTTATTTAGTTAATACAGATTCAGATTGTATCTCAGGAACGTTCCAACAAGTTATGATGCAATATGACCTGAACCTCTGGGCGCATTACAAATGGTTTAATCAGACTTTTGATTATATGATAACGACATTTCTATTTTCAGTTCTTTACCGAAATCTTACTGTTTGAGTCCATAAATGATACCTAGAAAATAAAGTTATTAACTTATGTATCCAATAGGTTCTATAACGCCTTAGAAATAGCCACAAAAATTACGTAGAACTCAAATTAAGCAATGAATAGGTGGAACGTGTAAAGGTATAAACGAAAATATATGCAGCTTCATAAAGGGGGAGAGACGGGCGAGGGCCTTGATATTATTATCAATTATTATTTTAAAGACAAGTTGTGTGTTTTGTCAATTTTCTTACGATTTATTATATTTAAACAAACAAATCAAAAGGACGAGTGTGTTTCAATATGTTTATGAGTACAATACGTTGTATATATAATTTGTAATATAAAAAAAATGAATGACAGTTTTAACAAATTGCCAGTTTATAAATTTTGAAATTGTAAAGAAGCTAAGGTTTTAAGTCCCTCAGGCAAATGTGACCTTAGATGGATTTGGCTAATTGTTAGGTCCATTTAGTTATATAGCTTCTTCAACTGTTTCGGTTTTATTACATCCTTGGCTTTCAAATATTCGGCTTTGAGCGTTCCTGATAAAGGTAAATCCAGAAAAGCGTTTCGGACGCATACAATTTATATCGTGTTGTTTTTCAAGATATTGAACAACTGTTTTTATTGTCCAGGTTGTTCATTTCATTTGAAGTGCATAATTTTACCTTTTAGCTTTTTATACAAATGGCTTAGTTATTTGATTTTATCAATTAAACTACGCCCAGCAGGGCTTTAAGTGAGCATAACAAACTTTAGAAAAACGATAATTATAACTACATTGATGTATTATTAAAAGAAATATACACTAAAACAAAAATATTACAAATGGATTTTTTCTCAGTTAATCTTTATTCAGTTTTTAAATAGTTGAGAGGTGTATATAATCAGACAATGGGATGGAGCTTCTGCCAAGTAATAATATCAAGAGAAACATATTCTAGTTGGGTTTTATGTTTAGTTATCAAAGTACGGTACAACATCAAACTGCAAATAATAGACCATGGTTTTCCTCAATACACTTTTAAAGTAAATTGTTTCATTAAAGCTTCAAAAGAAAAAATGAATTTATATTACAAATAAATATAAATACAAGGGTAAACAAAATAGAAACAACACTGTAAAACCCTTGTGCCCGAATCGCACCGCTAGACTCATTTGCACCAGGAATGCCTGAGGTTAAAAAGTAAAACCCGATAGCGGAATTTTACAAATACCGAGTCAAGTCAAATGCCATATATAATAGCACGAAGACAAATAACGGTGAAACTAAAGTCAGATAAAATATACACAACTTAGAAGCTATAACTCAAGACCATCTTGTATTATTTGTGAAGTAGACACTAAAGATTTATCTATTAGGTCTTGGTACTTTCCGATGAACTTATTGAGAAAAAGACGAGACGTTCTTTAACAAAATCCTTGCTAATTAATTTTATTGATTAGACACCGGTGACGTTTTATTAAGTATGAGTAACAGTTGCAAGCTATTGAACATCGTATGAGAAATGTATACTCCATAAACGGGTGAAGTTGGTACATGTATATTGCTGCTTAGATGAGGAAAATGTTTAATTTCAAAATTGAATCGTCTCATTTGTCATAGACTCTGGTACTGATAATACTCAGGACAACGAAAATCACATGAAATTTACAGTGGTCTTGGACTAAATGGTTACTTGTTGCATTCTCATTATATGTGGACAGTCCGCTGGTGTACTATACGAAAACTTGCATTTATCACATTGCGAACTTTTGAATTAACATCATTCATTTGACACACATGGATACTAAGCTTTAAATATCATATTTGAGGGAAGGATGATTGGATAGTGGTTTCGATAATTGACACACAGCAATATAACGATGTCTTTAAGGAACCTTATGCAATTTTGTGTTCTAGGTAAGTAAATGAAAATCCCGTTCGCTGAGCTTCATAGTAAACTGTCAATACCTACTCTTGTATCAAGCAGTCTATGTAACATGATATATCTACAAACAAAACAAAGTAGCAAGATCTTAGTTATGGTGATATAAAAATATGTGTGTATTCAAAAGAGAGGAGAAAGATACCAAAGGGATATTCAAACTCATAAGTCGACATCAAACTGACAATGTCATAGCAAAATATGAAAACGACAAAAGACCAACAGTACACCAAACACAATAAAGAAAACTAAAGACGAAATAACACGAACCCAACCAAAAAAAAATGGGGTGATCTCAGGTGCTCCAGAAGTGTTAGCAGATCCTGCTCCACATGTGGCACCCGTCGTGTTGCACATGTAAGTACAAATCCGGTGATAAGTCTTATTCGGTAGGTCACATTCGAGGAAAATAGGACGGGATTGGGGCTACGACAATTGGAACATAGCCGTCGTCATCTGTTAAACAGATATTCCACAACGGTCAACCAACTCGTGATGACGTCCGTACACTTTGCGAAGGGATGATTTCAACTTAAACCCTTGTAAGTCTTGGTTTAATTGCCTATTTGTAAGCAGCAACCCTCTATCAAGGAAATCACGATAGGAAATGCAAGCTCTGATAAGTATATTTGTAGCATGAAAATTCATTGACCCATTACATTTTATTTGTATTAACGACCTCACATCTTAAACTTATTCACGTGTTTTCAATTGCTTTATAAAGGCTCACGATATTTAAGCCCTTGTTAAACATATTTCGCAGAGAAGTTTACATGGCGGCCATGTTCAGGTAACCATCAATAACTTGGGCAGCCGGTTTCTATATAATAGAGAAATAGAGCAGATGTAATCATGAGGTTCAGACTTTAAGTCGTCAATTTGAATATCCAGCAACACTAATATGTAGTCAAAACTGTAGTCGAAATAGTTGTGGCAAATATATAAGAGATGATAAGAACTAACTGATCCTTAAAGTAGGTAGGTAATTGCGATTGAACTGATGTATGATGAAGGATGTTATTCCATAAATTGACCGCATCGTTACCTTTGTTTGAAAGTTTTAGAATGGATACTTGTAAATGTGATACGCTATTAACATTCTGTGACGGGCAGTATCATATAAGACAGCTGTAACTGTGTACAGGTTTGAAAAAGGATTCATAGCATTTATTTCCGATCATAAGTTGTACAGAGAATACATTTTGAAAGTGATGATAGTTATTACTAGTAGCAAGATTTCAGTCTGGAACGGTCATTTTGGCCCCGACAAGTCTAAATTGACCGAATTTATCGCGATATAAAACATTTTTTCAGACTTTCAGACGCCGTTTCGATTGATAGTGACGACTAGCAGTTCAGTCCGTTCAGTCATGTCAAGATAAACAAGACGTTCTAGCGTTCGTTTCAAAAGGTTTTGGGAGAAATCAGATCAATCAAACATAAATAATAACGTTTAAAGTTGTCAGGTACGACGTGTTCAGATCCGTTCAGTATGCCAGTGATACTATGAGTTATGCCCTTCTGGTTGATAATATATTTTAGATAATGTACATGTTTTGAATAATCACAATAAAATCGTCTGTTGATTTTTTATAGTTTTTTTTTTCTTTTCAAAAGACATTATTAAATTAATCTATCAATAGCTTTTGTTGTTTTTTTGAGGAATTAATAAATTATTCGTCTACAAATGTTTCTATTTTTTTTTTTTTTTTATCTATGTTAATTTTTATTGTATTTACTTAAAGTCTTATGAAAGCTCAAATTTAAAAAAAGTTGAATATGTTTTATATACTTGAATGGCTTAGTTTTACTATAAAACAAGTGTACGTGAACTTTCTTGTAAAAGAAAATCCTCTGTATTATCAAAATCTGCAAAATTAACTGCTATTGAATTATTGTCTTCCTGTACACTAATTGGCCGATATTTTCCCGTATGCAGTGACCTTAATCACGGCCTCTAGTTAGAATTTCGGCCACCGCACAGCGCAAGTGCGAGGGGAAACCGTGATGAAAGAATGTAAACAAACGTGCACTGGAAGGTAAATAGTAATAACTGATTCTTAAAGAACAAATTTAATACACCAAATCATTTAGCAACTGTTGTGGAAAAGATAAATTAACAAATGGGAACGCATCAAAAATATTTAAAAAACAATTATCTTGGCTCTATTAATTCACTTATTTGTCACGTATTCCACTTGCTCTGTGTTAATTGTTTATTAATGTCACGATACGGTAAACATCGGCAACAAACTCGAAAGTTTATTAGCTTGCGATCGACAATCACTGAATGTAATATTATTTGTCAATAATACGTTATAGATTTGTAAATAAATATAAAAAACGTGCATGCAGGACTTAGTTTAGTATATATGCATCCAATGGTTTAATATTTTTTCGTTTTATATGACTTTAATTATATATTGAAGAATTTGTTAATTTTTACAAATATTTTCTGAAACCTGTATTTTATAATAAAGAATTTATACATGTATATTAAATAAGAGTTATAAAAATTATAACAAACGATAATTGCGTGTATTGGAGAAATCAGTTTCCTGTGTAATCGTTACTAAAAAACATGCGTGTTATAAGTATACACTCTGCTTCAAACAGGTGTTAACCCGGCAGGAAAAACACGAAGTCCTTAACCCAAATTAAACATGTAAAATGTGTAAGGTAATGGTTTTCATCTTTGACAAGAAGTAACTGCAAATTTTAAACGTAACAAGTATGTTTCCTGTTAAACTAAATAATTATTTCGAAGCATTTATTGGTTATTGTCGTGAGAGTTGTTTTGTGAAACTTGGACAAGCGAATATATTCTTAGCTTCGAAACATATTTAACAACAAAATTTAAATAAAATAGTGGTGCGTCTCACAAAGGCCGCATTAGTTCACTAAGCTCCTGAAACTTCGTTAAGTCCGTGCCGGCACAGTGTTTAGTATAAAAAAACAGCATAGGATAAAGCTTTTCAGTAGAACCTGAAATTGAAATTCAGTACCCATAGAGATTGGCGTAATTTAACATTTTCTGTTTTTATCGATTATGTTTGGATGCACGTGCCAGTAATCAACAGTTAATTAAAATCAATGATACATAAAGTATAAGAGACATGGCAATTACATGACTTTTCAGAATTGCACATTCCATAGTATCATAGTTCTGTATGTGCAGTTTAAGGTGTTAATAATATTATGATGGCTAATTTTGAACACTGCAGACGACAAAGTTAAAACTATCTGAAGATATCGCAAAACCGCAATTTTGAGTAATTATTAGAAAGAATTTACGAGAATGAAATTGTTAACCAACATTAGGAATTAGTATTTATTGTCTTTCGGATACATCTGTTTTCTTTTGTTTATATGGATATCCTTTGATACCTAATTTGAACAAAAACATGTAAAATTTTGAAATTTGTATAAAAGTATTTCACAAGCAACTTGTTGAAATAAATTTTGATTACCTAAAATTTACCTACGTAAAATTCGATGTTTATATATATGACAAATGTAAAATTGATATTCAAAGTCCAGTATGATTTGGCAATTATAAGATTTTGACTCTGTGAATGAAACAATGACTGTTGAAATTGGCCCTACTATAAGATTTGACTTTTATTTTGCAATTCAAGTAAATGATTTGGAAGGGGAATTGGCCCTACTTTAACTTACCTCCGCCCGTTTCAGGCTTGCAATATAAATGCTTACTAATAAATATCAGATACAATTGAATTTTTAAACTACACATAAGCCGTAAATATTGGACAAATAAATCTTCTTCAGTTGAAATTGAAGGTTTTCGATGTTAACCTATCATATCATCGTATGGTATAATTGAATGTTAACATGACAGGAGCTTGACGCATGACCTATTTGTTCTTTTCTTTTTTGTGTTTGAGATTTTTTATTAATTTTCTTTAATATTTCGAAATAATTTTCCATACAACAATCAATCAAATCATTCCGCCCGTTTGTCAATCTGTCCGTCAGTCTCGTTCTTGTCATCGCAACTCCTCTGAACCACAAATCAGAATTTCTTGAAACTGTGCAGGTAATAAGGACATACCATTTAGATGTGCATATCAAAAGGAAATTATATTTCATTGTTTTTTCTAGGAGTTATGGCCCTATGAACTTAGAATTGTGGTCTAAATATACTATTGTAACAGTTTGTCATCGCAACTCCTCTGAGACCACAATCTAGAATTTCATGAAACTGTGTAGTAAATGCGGATATAATATGTAGATGTGCATATTCTAAATCAGTTGATTTTGTAGGTGTTATGAGTCTTTGAACTTAGGAATCTAGCGATTTTTTTTATCCACTGACAATGTGGGGCGCGGGGTATGTGAGCGTCCTCTCAAAGTTTCTTTAATTTCTTAATTACATGATTAATATCATTAAAATCTTAATGTTACTGCCTGTAATTAACTGGATTAACATGTGAAATATATCAACCAAAATCGGTGTTTAAAGCATAAGGTAAAATAGATGTTTAGTGTCAAGGAACTTGATCCTGATTGATATGTCTAATGCAGTAACATTTAACAAAACACTCACATTTCGGAGAAAAGAGTGTATTCAAACGAATCATGAGACAATGTAAGTAGAAACCAGTATTAGAGAGGGTTGCCGCATTCCTCACCGCTACATTCATTATGTGCCCTTTCCAAGTCAGGAGCCTGTATTTCCGTGATTGTCGTTGGTTCATGTCTGTCATTTTCGTTTTCGAAAATTGTTTTGTTAAGAATTAGGCCGTTAGTTTTCTCAGTTGAATTGTTTTACATTTTCATGTCCGGTCGTTTACAGCCGACTACTCGGTATGAGTTTTCTATTAACTAAAGGTTGCCTATACTCGCCGACAATTTTCAATGGCACCATCCCCACCAAACACACCAAATGAATGGAAATTGACAAAATATTTAACCATTAAAACGAGACCTTCTTCGTTAGTAATATATACATTTGTATGTACATTTTCTAGTTTCAATTACCATATATGAAAGAAATGCTTGGGTTTACAGAAGAGAGGAATGAATCAAATAAGGAAAGATAAGAGATCGATTGATTGTTGGTTTCTTAACGTCCAGTGACAACTAGTTCATGCATGTTCAGGACGGAAGATAAGAGATTAACTGGATAAAACATAAAGAAAACAGAATGAAAAGCTGCTGAAATATCAAGAATAAAAACAAAAATTGAGAGAAAACTATCAATATACATGTATACATATCTGAACAACTAAAAAATCATGGCCCCCTCCCTAATCACAGAGGTTCTGGATCTATCCCTGCCTCTCAGCTACTATTTTCATATACATTGAAAAATAAGATTATGTATTTACAAATCATGCCATCTTGTTGAAAAGAAATAAAAATACATTGTAGTTTGTTTGTTTTTGTTTGCCAATCCAGTTCACACGGAAATCACTGACCTCTGAATCATCACCACATTTAAGACAAATTACATTCAAACAATTTTTATACTATAAGTTTATTCCAACAATATGATGTTTGGCACGCATATGAGAAACCTTTTCATAAGTATAGAGATACACATGTTTGTTCCCATGTTATATTTCATACCGTATTTAATTTGCATAGATACATCTCTCGCATATTCAAGAAACCATTAATACACACTTCAATTTTTGGATTACCCTTCATTGATACGGATGACAACACCAGATAACAGTAAATATCATAATTCAAGTGGATGCCAAGCGGTTTGAATAATATCAGAAAACTTTTCTGTTGACACAAAACTATCTTGATACATTGGTAAAAACTGAACGATTTCCTGAAAAGTTAATTCTAAGTCAATTTTCACAAAGGAATTATATAACAATTTCATGAATTAACATAGAAACAAATCCACGTGACATTAAATTCATGATTCCAAATGGATATTTAGTGAAACAGATTTTTATTAATTATCTTTACTTATTGATTGATTTTGATCGGTGTTAGGCGCAACTCTTTGGAAGTTTTGGTCCTCGGTGCTCTTCAGCTTTGTACTTGTTTTGGCTTTCAAACTTTTTCATCTGAGTGTTACTGGTTAGTCTTGTGTGGACGAGACGCACGTCTGGCGTATTAAATTTTAATCCTAGTACCTTTTGTTAGCTATTATTCGTGTGTTTCCTTGTCCTATATTTTCTCCCATTTATTTGTATTGTAGTCCTGTCATGTAATGTTGTCATTTTGTGTTGTGTTTGACGTTGCCATAAAAGCGGGAGATTTGGCATGCCACAAAACCAGGTTCAACCCACCATTTTTACTTGAAATGTCCTGTACCAAGTCAGGAAAATGGCCACTGTTATATTATAGTTCGTTTCTGTGTGTGTTACATTTTAATGTTTTGTTTTTGTTGTGTCGTTGTTCTCCTCTTATATTTGATGCGTTTCCGCAGTTTTAGTTTGTAACCTGGATTTGTTTTTATCTCTATCGATTTATGAGTTTAGAACAGCGGTATACTACTGTTGCCTTTATTCAGCACTATTATGCTATTTTGTGGCGTTCCGGTTTTATTGGTGTATTTTGACTTCTACATTGCCATCTGAAGTTTACAATATAGTTATTGATACCATGACTTTGCTGTAAGTCTGTGACTGTTTACCGACCAATATTACTTGATATTCGGCTAGTGTGATATACATCAAAATAATAAGTGTATACAATCGTAAAATTAGAGCATTCCTCAAACATGTTGAAATTGAAATAATTTTGTGTAAAGAGCCGTAAACCTAATCTTTTCATAAGTTTTGCCGACGTACGATTGTTTCATTCAGCACTGCTAAGAGATGGAAATTAAGCTTGTTGTAACCATTTTAATATCTATTAGTGTAGACATGCATTAGAGCTGCCGTATAGAAACAATAGTAGATCGATGTAATAAAATATGCACTTGCTTTGAATTCAGCACGAATTTATTGAAGGATCTCGGTATGGGATTGAACATTTTTTTAGGAGGGCCAGTATCATTGTGAATACGAATAACTTGGCATGTAACATAAACAACTTTGCACAAATCAGGATTAAAAAGAATATTCTGCATCATAAAATTCAGGAAACAAATGTAAGCAAAGGGAACAATCATTCTGCTCCCACTCGAATATCAAATGGACGTTCCTCATCCTCGGCCCGACTTAATATTGTATATAATGTATACGTATTTCTCATGAGCATACAGTATTTTTGGAGGAACAGTTCATGTTAAGGTGTCTTGTTCGCAATACATTTAAGCGATGTCGGCATAACTATGCATGATTTTAAGGAAAAAAATCAATAAAAGTGTTAATCCATTAGTGCAATTTTCATGTAAATCCAGCTATTTATTATAGTCTTATGATATCTGTCGGTGAATGAATGTACCAGATGATTTACACAACTATTCAAATAGAAAATATTAAGCAAACAAAACCGAATTATACAAATGTATATACAGCAGGTTTACAGTAAGATATAATAAGTTGTCCCGGTATAGAAAGATAACATCAGTGGCACATTTCAAGTACTATTATCATTGTTAAAGGATCATCCCTAAATGTGTTTATATTTGGTCTTTAATGAAGGAGATTAGGATGCGAGTAAAAGTTTTCCAATGTGTCTCCTGTTACGTAGTACACTGTGCAACATGTTTCTAATCAGCAACACAGATTTCTGTTTAGTGTTTATACATTCGTAAAAATAATAAGAAAAATCAGATTTTGACAGAGTGTTCATAGTATAATTGATCTAAATCTCAAATTATTTCATGTTAAGCTGTGTACTTTCTGTATTTTGTTCTTATGTTCAAATTTTCCCTTTAAGACAATTACGCTATAAATATGAAAACAAAATAAACAAATTTATTGTTATACTTCGCAAACAAATGAACTTTCTAAATGAGAGAAATGAAAACCGTTGTATCAAAAATCAATAAATAAATCTTGAACGTCATACAATTTAACATGGACGGCTAAACGCGCCTGATGAAGGTATTTTGCTTAGCGAAATATTACGTGAATATACAAAATATAACAATTATTTTTATAACACTCATCAGCGAATTAGAGTTCTATTCTTAGGCATTTATACATATTTATATGTTGTCATGTAAATCCATATTGGTATGGTGCTGGACACAGTGCAGGCACGATTTCTCAGATGCAGGGGTTCGAATCCCGCTGAGGGAAGAATAAATATGTGCTAGCGAAGATTTGCAGATCGGAAAATGTTGGGCTAAATTTGAGGAGAAATGAATTTATGTGCGGTATGCGGTATGAATTTGAAAGATTGCGCATTAATCTTATAATGGGATTTTGTATAAGTTGTATAACTATTGCCGTTAACCGGTTTGGCGGTCAGTATATAAGTTAATTGCACGGGTTTTAGTTATCGAGGACAGGGTAGTGACCACACAATCGCACGTAATATATATAGGTAGAATTTATTTTCATCATGTCCGATATTGAGCCAGATAATTTATTGAATGCTATTCAACCTGAAGTTGCTTCACATGCTGGGGTTCCTGACGATTTCAATGCTGATTTGCTTTTTCTGATGAAAACTACTTTGGTAAAAATTGTCGGGGTTTGAAAGAAATTTTGCTGACACTACACAGGATTTAACCCGTAAAGTCAAGAAGACCGAGAATAACTTACGATACAAAGGAAATCGGGTGCAGTTTGATCTTAATTCAGACATTTTAGACAATGTTAGTGGCGCTTTAGACAACTTGCATCATAAGAGATATTCCAAGGCCGTTTCTTTATTGGAGGAGTCGGAAAAGGTGCTTAAGAAGAGAAACAAATTGATTCGTATAGCGGACAAGTCAGAGGCAGGGTGGAAAACCGTTGACGAATATCTTTCTGACGAGGTAGCTAGCAATTCAGAAGACGAGAAGAAGATACGAGCCGCAGAGACCAGAGCCGTGAAAAAGATGAAAGTAACAAAGGGTAGTAACAGGAGTGAAAAGAAAAAACCCGCTGAAGCTGCAGGTTGCCCGTCTTCAGTCGATCGTGGAGCTGGTGGTGTTGCAGTTGTTTCACAGTCGCCCTTTCGTGTTGGCGGGGCATCGAGCACTAATCCAAGATTCGTCAGACCAAAAGCCAGAGACATCTGCTACAAGTGTGGATTGTATGGGCATTGGTGCAAAGAATGCAAGAACGAAGGAACAGTAACTTCACAACTCCAAGAGGATCTTCTGCATAAAAGAAATTCGGACATTTTACAGGTACAAAGCTTAGAAAATTTTCAAACTTATTTTGAATATGAATCCGGTTCACCTTTGATTAATGTATATAATAGAATGAAGCATTCTATTTTTTTTTTTTTTTTGGAAGAGCATCAATACTTCAGATTTAATTCTAGATGTAATTAATTCTGGTTATAAAATTCCTTTTATCAATGAACCTGAAAGTGTATTTTGAAAACAATAAATCTGCATTTGATAATTCAGATTTTGTAGAGCAGGCAATTCAGGATTTGTTAGATGCTAATTTTATCAGAGAGGAGTCGAACGCACCTTTTGTTGTAAATCCTTAAACGGTATCTATAAGTCAATCAGGTAAAGGTCGTTTGATTTTAGATTTACGACATGTAAACAAATAGGTACGTTATTGTAAGGTTAAATTCGAGGACTAGAAAGAGCTAGTCAGTTTTTACTTCAAATTGTTTTGGGTTTGTTTTTATCTTAAATCTGGTTATCATCATATAAATATCTTTCCTAATCATCAAAAATATCTGGGATTTTCCTGGAAGTTTGGAAATTCTGTAAAATTTACGTTTTACTGTTTTGCCATTTAGGCTTTCATCAGAAGGGTATATTTTACAAAGGTAGTTCGTCCACTGGTAAAACATTGGCGTAAGGACGGGATTGAGATAACTGTTTATCTAGATGATGGTTTGGCGTTAGCAGAGGAAGAACAGGTATGTGCCCAACAAGCTATACGGGTGAAAGAGGACTTGATTTTGTCGGGATTTATATTCAATAAAGATAAGTGTATTTGGGGCCTGTACAGAATTTAGTTTGGCTTGGATTTATATGGTATTTGAAGCATTGTCTATTTCAATTGCTTCCAGAGAAAGTGGCAAATTTGGTAGATTTAGCAGGAGTCATTTTAGCCCAGCCTCACAGAGTGAAAATAAGGTGGCTTATGAAATTTTGTGGTAAAATAATTTCTTTTACCCCGGTTATTAGAAATGTCACTCAGATAATGACTAGATGCACTTTTCAGTGATTAACATTAGAGATGAGTGGGATCAATTTGTAGATTTGAATTTTTATTCAGGTTCTTTACGAGAGATTTTATTTTGGAGACAAAATATTGTAAGTTTAAAGCCTGTGGCAATCTTGCGAGAAAACTCAGATTTAAAAGTGTTCACTGACGCCAGTGATGGTGCATCTGCAGGTTTTGTAGCTAATTCTGATTATATCATGCATAAGCAGTGGTTGCAGCATGAAGCTATAAAAGTTCCACTTGAGAGAATTGAAAGCTGTTGAACTGTCTATAGACAACTTTATGCATTTACTATCGAATAGTTTAGTTTCGTTTTCACAGATAACCAAAATGCTGTTGGTATTTTTCAGAAAGGTAGCAAAGTACCAGAATTGCAAACGTTGGCTTTGTCAATATTTAGTATTTGTGTTTCTTTTAATATTTCGTTTATTTCCAATTGATACCGAGAGAAGATAACGAAAAGCAGATGCTTTGAGTAGGATCCTCGATATTGACGATTGGGGTATTTCGTTTGAAGTTGAAAAATTCAAAGATAGATTATGGGGCCTTCATACAGTTGATAGATTTGCAAATATGAACAATGCGAAACTCGGGAGATTTAATTCTTCCTTTTGGAATCCGGGTACGAGTGCAATTGATGCTTTTACTTGTAATAGAAATGGGGATAATAATTGTTTAGTCCTTCCTGTTAATCTTGTTAGCAAATGCATCAATCATTTAGTTACTTGCAAGGCAGTAGGAACATTAGTCGTTCCGAAATGGCCATCGTCTGAATTTAGAATATGTTTTGTTTGTCAGAGATGTTTTAGAATTGCATGAGATTAATAGAATCTTAGTTGCAGGCAATAATAAGAATTTTATGTTCGCTAACGGGACATTTAAAGGACAGTTATTAGCTGTTCGTTTGGATGCTTCATAGATGAATTAATATGCTCTTTATTATTTACAGATTGTGGATAAAGATTTTTCACCACTTGGTGATTTTTATGTACTGAGTACTCTGGACTGCCTTAAAGGTTGCTGGACCGTGAATGTGTTGAGAGGTCACTGGACCATATGTTTTAGTGTCACTGGACGTACATCTTATAAGATGTTTTACGTATTTGCATTGTGTAATGTTGGTCACAGAACCATATAGAAATCAAAACGGTATTTATTGATCATACTATAGGTTTAAGTTGTTTGAAGTATTTATTTAATTACAGAAAATATTTTCTACTGGATTCTGGCCCGGAAACGATCAAGTGGCAAATCCAGAGCACCGCCTACATTTACATAATTTGACAACAACTGTAACCGATGCTAGAGCTAAATCTACAGTAGACAAATATAGTGGTGGTTTTAAAAAATTTACCAAATGGACAGAAAAGTATCGTGAAATAACTTGTATTTTACTTTGCAAAGAAATTTATGTTGGTCTTTATCTTCAACATTTAATGGAATCTGCAAAACATTTTAGCATAATTGAGTCTGCATTTCATAGTATCAGATGGGCACACAATTTAGCTGGTGTAAAAAAAATCCTTGTGATTCAGATTTAATTTCTTCAATAGTTGAGTCGGAAAGGAGAACACTTTCTAGACCTATTAAGAAAAAGGAACCTGTGACACCTGATATTATGATTAAATTGTTTGCTAGATATAATACTTCCAATAGCTCACTCAAAGATTTACGTTTGCTTACTATCTGTTCTTTACCTTATACAGGTTTTTTACGCTATAATGATTGAATTATGTTACATTAAAGCCAAACACATAAGTTTTTGTGATGGTTATATAGATATTTTTGTCGAAAGAAGCAAACCAGATTGCTATAGAAAAGGCAACCATGTCTTCATATCAAAGCTAGATGTCCGCAATGTTCTGTTGCTTTATTTTCAAATTATTTAGATGTAGCCAATATAGATATGAAGTCCGATATGTATATTCTAAGATCGATGTCGTTTTTAAGAGTCGCAATGTATTTTCATTAAGAAAGAAAATGTTTGTTTGTCGTATAGTAGAACAAGAGAAATCGTATCTATGGCATTAGCTGATTTTGGCTGTAGTATAACTGATTTTGGTTTACAAAGATTTAGAGCTGGAGGAGCAACAGCCGCCGCTCAGAATGACATATCTGATAGATTATTTAAAATGCATGGTCGCTGGAAATCAGATAGAGCCAAAGACGGATATGTGATAGAAAATTTACAAAAGCGTTTATCAGTTTCTAAGAACCTTGGAATTCTGTCTGCTTTCTTTGTGCGTCGAGGTGGTCACTGCGCCATTCAGTATCCAAACTTGTGTTTGTTCTATTGTATTTAGAAAGTAAAGGCTAATGTTGTAGTATACATAATTGCACGTGCTCAATTATGTACACATATGTTCAAAATAGATGGAGCTTTTAGCACATAAATACTTTATGTTTGGTTAAACAAAGTGCATTAAAACATAAATGAATTTTTGTGGGGTATGTGGAATGAATTTGAAAGATTGCGCATTAATTTTATAATGGGTATTTTGTATAAGTTGTATAACTATTACCGTTAACCGGTTTGGGGTCAGTATATAAGTTAATTGCACAAGTTTTTAGTTGTCGAGGACTGGTTAGTGACCATAAATCGCATGTAATATATATAGGTAGAAGTTTATATTTTTTTTTTTTTTTTTTTTATACAAAATATTTGTATTCAAGTTTTATATAGTACAGTATTTAAATCTGTTGTATTTATTTTGTAGATTATTTTTTACAGAACGTGATATTGTTAAAGATTGTGCCAGGCAGTGTATTTTGTGTTTTGATGGACTTTATTTTAGTAGTTTGATGGACGTTTAACCAGATCAGATGCATATTGTATTAAGAAAATAAAATTTAAGGTGGTCACTGCGCCATTCAGTATCCAAACTTGTGTTTGTTCTATTGTATTAAAAGTAAAGGCTAATGTTGTAGTATACATAATTGCACGTGCTCAATTATGTACACATATGTTCAAAATAGATGGAGCTTTTAGCACATAAATACTTTATGTTTGGTTAAACAAAGTGCATTAAAACAGAAGTATATATAAATTATGGTGTTAGCTCTGTATAACCACAGGTTATTAGATGGAGAACGTCTGTCGTAAGTTGTAAAATATTTAGACGTATATATATATATATATATATATATATATGACACGGAGGTGCGATTGGGACGTTATAGTGCGATGGTTACGCTGAAGTTCGATTCTCCTCGCTGAAGCACGTTGGTCTCTGCCGCAAGATATGTGCAAAATGATTATTGAATGCGTGATGCATGTCATTAAGGAATCGATAATACAAATGATACTATTTTGTTTTGTAAAATTCAGAACTGCTAAAAATTTAGTTATTTCTATAATTACAAACGTTGGCGTTTACGTTACTTACCTATTGGTGCGTTATTACAGTTTTCCATGATACAATATTGTGACATTTTCAAATGCAACGTTATTTGAAGAAAAAACATGGATTTGCCGGCAGGAGGAAACGATTGAGTAGATGAAGGTTTCATGCTAACAGGTAAAAAAAACGAAAGTAACGAAAATTCAAGTCCGGAACAGTGTTGAGCAGTGCAGATAGAGATTGCAAAAATATGTAAAACAAAGTCAGGCAGCAAATCATTAGGAAAAAGCGGATGAAAGATGAACTTTATCTGCACATTGGCAGAACTAGTATTTGGAAGTTAGCCGCAAACTTTTGTACGACACATACAATGTATTGATCTGATTGATTTTCTTTATATCAAGTCGAGATAAGCTGTTTTATTCTTGAGATTAACCGACACTATAAGCATACTTTTACAGTATAAATCTAAGAAACCCGACTAGTCCCTACGTGTACATTTCAACTTTTCCCAATAAGCGGGAAGCAGCTAATTTTAACACGCAACACGTCTCGCTATAAGTCAAGCATAAGTGTACATGGTGGTATGTATATTTCTTATAACACCGTTCTGACATCAGATAAAGGTATAAATGATTGTTTTGGACAATTTCTAAGCTGTTGAATGACGTGAACTCGTTATATTTGATAAAAGAGATAGACTCTGCTTAGTACCATAGACCTAAACGCAGAACCCTCGTTTTATTGCATATGAACACTCCATAACAACACACCTTCTTCTAGAACCCATTATACTTAATCAGAGCCATTCAATCTATTTGCTGACTCCATACTGCTAGGTGCCACGCGGAGAATAAGCAAATGTGAATTTTAAAGTTTGCCTGAACTGACCATTTAGTTCTGACTTCCGACCAACGCACTTAAGCTAGTATACACCAATCAACGTCAACGTCACAGTAAGACCATCGCCTTTGAAGGTCGTTATCGGCGCGTTAACCAACGCACTTCTGCGCGGACCATGACACTTTAGCGTGACCATCGCGGTTCGGAGTAGCATCGCGTTGCAGCTTCTTACATATATATATTTGTGGAACTTGAAAGCTGCAATATATTGCCGAAATAGAAACTAAGTTCAACATCAGACTTAATAATCACCGATCATTTTATACCAAATGTAGAAACTGCCTAATAACGAGACACCTCTTAAGAACATATTACCTTTCAAATAATAGAAGTAAACCAAAATTGGGACAATCTAACGTAATAATGGACAAGTTGGCAGTTAACTATCTTAAAGATGTATTGTCATTTTGTGAATGATGACTGATGCAATGTATCTTAACGTACATTTCTATGTTTATTGTTTCGTTTATGTTAAAGACGTACCTTGCTCTCCAACTAGCCAGGTCCTAGCTTCACGGTCGATATATGAAAGACCATTGGTTAATTCTATTCCATCGGTTGACATTATCTTGGGTTTCGTGGGACGTTTTCCTACAAGATATCTTGCTATCGTTGTCTTCCTGTACCATGTTCGCCAACTAACATGACTCTTGACTCATAGTGGGATAATTTTCTTGTTCCAATAGACTAGCAAACACTTGCGCTGATTTCTTGTCGAATTTCTTAACTTCAACAGGAAGACCTAAATTCCGAATAATATAACGGTCAGCTTTACATTTGATACAGTTCAAGAATTTTCAGGAGACCTTTTGACTTGATGTGATTTGATGAGGAAAGAATATAAATATGAGAAATAGCAAATAAGACTGGCGAAACATACTATATTATATATCATGACCAGTGATACAATCTTTTTTACCACGCAAAGGACATAACAGTCAAAGGCAAGGCATGTTCTTACCTTCGCTTCTGAGACGTTATATTGTGAAGAGTCCATTTGAAGTTTTGGCTTTTTACTGTCTGTTTATAAAGAAAGAACTTCCGTATGAAAATATTTTGTTTGAAGTGTGTGCATTTGTTACGTGATTTATCAACATCAACAACGAATTCATAATTGGACAGTGATAGTATTTTAATCTGTTTGAAGCAATACTGGCCTTGTTTTCAAGTCCTTGTTAAATTTCAATATACAAAACTTCCATATTTTCAAAGTTACTAGCTACTCTGAGCTGTTTTATCACATTGTTAACGAATTTAGAGCCACACTACATGAATATTATTGCTACATATAGGGATACTATAAAACTATGCAAAAAAAACAAAATAGCATTTGTACTTTAATTTCTGGTAATCCTGAAAATCTTACGAAACACAAGGACTGCTCTAACCCTAAACAATAGACCACTTTCGAGTTATGTCCTTCATTGGAAAAGTTTCGACAATTATGCGCGCCTTTGACGTCATTTACTAGATAGAGGGACCGCCTGTATCCCTGTAATATTAAAGTTCATCAAGCGTCTTCTTGATCGTCATTATGTGGGATAAACAAGAAATAATGTTTGTTCCGTAGTAACTTAATCACAATGCCCTAATGACAGCAGTGCTGATCATCAATTATAACAATTTAATTTGCTGAATAATTTGTGCAATATAGCTTCATATTTTCAATCGCTCGCTCAACATGGGAAGAAAGCGACGAAGCCCCTAAACGCACGAATGATGTTCACGAAAACCAAAGTTTTTGACGGAAATGCAACGAACTCGAAAGTGGCATATTGTTATACACATGATTGTACTTAAAAGGGACAAAATGAGTTAGATTTATTTGAACAATTATCTCTCTCTATAATGCCAAACTTGTTTCATTTGACATTTAGAAAATTGTGATCCGACAAATGTTTTTCGTGTAACGTAAAATGTTACATGGAAGATCTGATATCACACAATGAAATACAGTTTTTATTTGACAGGTTAGCCATGTCGTGGTCGCTAAGGATAAAGGTGGAATATGTGTCATTTCTACCAGACTGCCGAAGATTGATTAAACATGATAATCGAACGCACTGATACGGTTAATCGTTATGTTTAAGCAGTTGTTTGACGTGCATATTGCTATGATTGGTTGAAACTTCATTAACTATTAATCCTAACCATGTTAACCATTAAACCCTCTGAAAATAAATATGTGATTTTGAATTTGTTGCCCTAAGAGAAAAGTTTGATCAATTTACTAAATCTCTCAAATTGAAAAATTGTTTTTAATCATAAGAATGATACTTATTAGTTCGGAATTTCGACATAACTTTGAAATGTTTAACACGTAATCGTTCAGTTGCCATCAGTTTTAGACACAAATGTACAGACGTAAAAGAAATATGTCATTGGCTAAGGAATATGTTTCAAAATACGAAATATCACTACAAAAAATCTACATTGCAAAAGCATATACATATATAAGATAGGTCATATTATTTTGTCGCGGGAGTCTCTTATACGAAGATGTTAGTTTTCTGCTCAGTGTCATTCAACAACTGAGAAGATTTATCGAGCCATTGTTAAAAAAAAAAAAAAAACACTTACCAGGTAAAAGAGTCTTTTCGTAAACCTGAAACCAGAATTAAGATACAAGAGGTATGAATAAATATTAGTTAATCGATAATTGAAAACGGAATTTGCATAATATTGATGATAAGGTCATTGATATATTTTGATTCAGTAACATAATTTCCATAAGTGTTCCATTATATTATTTGTTGAAAACTTTAGAAAGTTTTAGAAAATAAAAATGCATTTTTATTAGTTACTTCTAAAAGAAACAAAACGTTTTGTATTACCTTAAACAACTTTTAATAGGCTCATAACATGCCACTTCTATCGGCTTCTTCTTCTGAATCACAAACATATGTTATGTGTTAAAAGATATAACAATACCTTGATATTTGCTTAAATTTTGTCCTTTACAATAATTCTTTCAATAGCAGGCCGAAAACTATATTGATTGTGATTACACAATTATCCATGAACACAATGTTATCAATACAGTGATGTCCATTATTTATATCCTTCGTAAATTTAACGGACGCCATCACGAGTTGCTTGACTGTATCGAGTATCTGTTTCACAAATGATAGCGGATATGTTCCTAATGTCGTAACTACAATCCCGTCCTGTTTTTTCGAATGTGGCCTACCGAATTAGACTTGGTACCGGGTTTGTACTAACATGAGCAACACGACGGATGCCACATGTGGAGCAGGATCTGCTTACCCTTCCGGAGCACCTGAGATCACTCCCAGTTTTTGTTGGGGTTCGTGTTGCTCAGTCTTTAGTTTTCTATGTTGTGTTTTGTGTACTATTGTTTGTTTGTTGGTCTTTTCTTTTTAGCCATGGCGTTGTCAGTTTATTTTCGACTTATGAGTTTGAATGTCCCTTTGGTATCTTTCGTCACTCTTTTATATTTGATAATGGTGAAATGGAAGAACAAGATTATACATTAACTTTAGGAAATAATTGGTCAGTTTCTTACAAAAGTGTAAGATATAAATGAATCGCTTGAAACAGTTTCAAATGACAGTTTCAAATAAACGAAGAAAATGAGAAACATTGTACGCTGTTATCCAGACTGCTTTTTCACAATTAACAACCAAAACCCAATTTGTCATATGGTTTTTTAAGTGCAAAAATCAGATGCATTGCTGAAATAGTGTCACATTTGTTTTCTGTGTTTTCATTTTACAGTATTAACCCGCTATTGTTGAAGGTTATAACACATTAGATGTACATTTTACCGAAACAACAAGTTGGATAAAAGGTAATTATGTTCACAAGAAAATATGTATTAGCCATTTATTGATGGCAAACGTCCGTTCTTTTTCCTCTGATGTGGCTTTTCCCAGTATGTATACCGACTACTTATTAAATATAACAATTGTGTCCATTCTTTTCCAAACATTTTGCATGTTTAAAACTCAAACGCTATCATTCGAATGTAGTTAGTTAGAAATGTCACATGCCCTAGTTTATTAATATGTGCATGTCATAGGGTTAGAACTTTTCGGCAAGGCGCAAGGGTTCATAACAATTTGAATAAAAGGCGCGAAGGATGATGTAGTACATGTAGATTTACCATATAAAATTCAATATTTAGTAGTATACCATTAATTTATGATTTTTATTGTTTACGATAAAATTTGCCCAAAATGAAAACGTCTTATTGGTTGTCCTGACTTCGCTTTTCGATGGTTCGATTTTTTTTCAAATTTTACAGTGCTAGATTTTAGATTGATATTCCTTTTGTCCACATTTGCATCTTTTGATTAACATTTAATTTGTCAAGTGATTTTTTCATATTTGCATTTGATTTATTTATTGTTTAATTCAATAAGAACAAAGTTTTGAATGTTTTCCACATTCTCCTTTCCATTGCATTTAAGAATTAATGTAGGAACTCCTCATTTTTTGCCTTAATAATTTAAAATCTGATATTCGTTTTGTATTTAGTAAAGATCTTTTCTGTTAAGATTGGCATTTCTACCTTTTATTTCTTCTGACAGTATCTTTGTCTGTTTACCTTTTGTTTGTTTTTTTTTTTTTTTTTCATAAAGAAAGTATATGAAATTGATTTTCTTTAATTTATTTTAATACATTTTTTATTAAGATAAAGAATTGATCATTTATAAGTTAAAGGTGAGGTAAAAATACAGATTTGTAATATCTTAATATTAATAACATCAATTTATTGATTTGTCATAAGGAGGAAAAGATACCTTTTTCTAGTACTTACCTCAAAATTCAATATGTTTGGATCACAGTCTCTGTTTAGCATAAATGAAATAATCTGCTCGCGGTCATATTTTGCAACTATATGTAGCGCAGTATTGCCATACTGAAAATAATGAATGTATGTGCAGTAAAATCTTGTTCATATGTTGTTTTAAATAGCTGTTTTCTATATGTCAGTGTGCCAACTTGTTTCGGATTTTAATGATATTATGATGATAACATGCGTATGAATATTCAATTTTGATTACGAGTAGTATTATTTTAGTTTTTCTAGTAGTTGTGGTAGTGGTATTTTGTTATTATTCAAATAATGATTATAATAATATTGAACAAGAAACATCAAACGCCCAGTAACATTTATAGCATTTTCTTAAGCTGTTATATCAAACATGATATTATCATTTCCTTTCCGTTTGATATATAAGTTTTAAGAATTCCTGAATCAATATCTTTCAAATCTTTGTCACATAAACTGAGGTTGTTCAACATGTACTGTGTCTGGAAAAAGGGAATGCAGGGTCCGAAATCCATCTGACTAATACATAATATAGGAGACAGAATTGTAGTACTCCAAAAACATTGTTTAACTTCATTGCTTCATTTTTCCATCATTGTATCGACATTTGCATTCCAATTCCATGGTTTTCAAGATTAATATTATTTCACAATGTAAACCAAAAGTAGTGGGTCCAAATCTTCAGAGATATATTTTATTTAACGGGTTTTGTTATATTAACGTTCGTTGAATTTGCTTGGATAACTTGTGTCTAACAACATTATTTGTTTAATAAACCTGTTTGAATCTTTCTTGTTTCTGTTGTGCCCTGACGACGACTTCATATTTGAAGACAACTACTTTGAAATAGCAATGATAAAGGATTATGGCCAAACAGCATAAAATTGGCACTTAAAATCGAACATTGTACATGCATTACCAAATGTAAAACCTATATCTATGATCTTAAATATGCAAATTAGGATAATCTAGACTGGTTTGTTTTCTGCTGTTTGTTTTGTCAATGTTGACAGCTGCCAAAGAATGACATTTTACAAGTTTACAGATAAATTGTCTATTATTATGCATTTGTAATTTGAAACTGTTATAAAAGATGTATACGGGTCAGATACACATCTTAACAAAGATGTATTGCTCCGTATTCTTAGTGTTTAGTATTTGGTTTTATGTTGTGTTTTGTGAACTGTTGTTTGTCGTTTGGTCGTTTTTCGTTAGCCATGTCTTTGTTAGTTTGTTTTGACTGATGAGTTTGAATATCCCTTTGGTTTTTGCCTCTCTTTAAAACTAACATTCCCATGTTAAAAGGTTCTGAATTGAGTTCTTTGTTTTGCTCGTTTTCGCATTTCATTATTTCACTTTGATCTTCAATACGATAATCTTGCTATTGCAATTGTGAAAACATGTTAACATAACACTGAAATCTCCGGTTGTAATGAAAATGAACATAACTACAATAGTGTTTCATCGTAGTGAAACCAATTCTAAATATCATTTAGTAAAGCATATAAACACGAAAAAGAAGAAAGAAAGAAAGAAAGAAGTTAAATCAGACTCATTATTTGGCTTTTAAATTTGCTATAAAATATTCTTCAATTCGTTCTAATTGAGTTAGTTACATTGATAAATGAATAGGATATATAGAATTTACACCTCAATCCATAACTGTCAAATGAGATTTCACTCAAGTTGAAATGAATACAGGATTATCAGTGAGTCATTTTTTTCAACATTAAAATTTATAATATGGACACATGCAAACGATGTAGCAGAGTATTTTTGGGGCAGCCATTATTGAGGTTTTTGCCTATTTTACAAAAACGTCAATAAGCTTCGAGTCCGATACAAATACGTTAGACAAACATTGACAATATCATATATGTTTGCTGAATAATCATTATAAATGTTAAAGAGAGCAACAAGTGCCTTGTTCCATTTAACTAACAATAGTTAAAGATATTGATCACTCGTTCAAAGCTCTGATTCCTTTCCAGGCTTTTGCTATACTGTTTGTCTTTATTAAATGTTTTAATTGTTACCATATATTACTGTATAAGCAACGATTTTTATCGGGGATATTATAAAAGACTGTAGAATAGTTTGATAATGATAGTTTCTGATTTAAGCTGAAGGACTGGTGATCGATGTATAATTTTTGGGCGGATTAATTTGAATTTTTACAAAATGTATGAAATAGAAATAGAAGGGCATGTGTTGTCTGTTTCTCAGTTCGGAAATACCTGTGATGGTACTTCCGAATTTTAGTGAACCAACACGCCCTCTTAATGCCAAGAAAGGTTTGATGATTTTATTCTCAGAATAAGACAATTTATGACATTGCTTTGTCATTAAACAACGAATTTTTCCATTTGCCATTAGGACAAACTACCTTTGTGTTTGATATTGAGGAATTTAACATAATAAGCTAGGAGGCCATAAATTAGTGGTGTTTTTCCTAAAAAACCCAAAATAATTCATTAGTGAATACTTACAATGTCTTGCATATTCTTTTCACACCCATTGTCAATTAAAATCTGTACTAATTCTATTAGATTTTTATGAGCAGCATAATGTAATGCAGTCTTTCCCATCTTGACCAAAAACAAAACAATCATTTTAAGGTAGACAGTTTTAGATAGAACAAATATGCATTAAAAGACAAATAAATTATGATACATACGTGTGCCGTCGAACAAGTATAGTCATTATACACATTAAAAGAGAATCGGAAGATATCAAAGGGACCAATAGTCGAAAACAAACTAACAAAGCGGGTTATTAAATACATTTTGCTTTAATACGCACACTTCATATTACTTCTGATCTATAATTAAGCTCTAACGTAAACATACATCAATCACACACTCACCACCAAATTTCACCATCAATTACCTCAGTATTTATTACATGTTTTGTCTTGATCACAGTCTATGTGGCAAACTGCTCGCTGTTTTTTTTTGACAGCTATATGTAGCACAGCATTTCCATTTTAGAACAACTGTATTAATTGAAAGATCAAATGCACCTATCAGCATATTAGTGGGTAGAGAAAATTAGACGACAACGTAGTTTTATTTGAACACTTAATAAAAGATGTTCATGTTCGTGATTTGTTGTTGCTATATTCGATTTTTGCGTTAACAATTGTTTCTGTCAAAATCACACGTCTGATAACCCAATAGGATCATTCTGGACAAAATGTTGTTTGGATTACGTCCCGTTTATCACGGCTTCATAAATGAAAACCAATCATGTGTCTTGGTATATACTTAAAATTTCCGTTGTCAAGTCTTTTCGACGAAAACAGTTTCCACTAGCACTACCCCAAACTAGGAAGAGGCTGCAAGTTTAGATAAAAGCACTACATGTTTTATTATAGCATTCTCTATATTTTTATATTCCATTTAATTGTTTCCTTTTCAGAATTGTATATGGACCGTAAAATTGTTCTAGTGTAAGAAGAAGTAATCTTTAACTGGCATGGGTTTTGATTTTTTCTGTTCCTGTACAGCACTGCATTTTCAAATATAATGGTCGTGTTCAATCTACTTTCAAACAAAAAATCAGTATTTGTTGACTTATAACACAAATTAGTCTTTTACGAAACAAATGTTTATCAACTGATTAAACTGTTTTGCAGTTTTCACATCATAAAACAGTAAAATGACAGCAGTGACGTTGGCTATATCTATTATAAAATAACGATGCTATTAAACAAAAAAAAATGAACTCTAAGGAAACTTCTAAACAGAAAGTCCCTAATCAAATGGCAAAATCAAAAGCTCAAACACATCAAACGAATGGATAACAACTGTCACATTCCTGACTTGGTACAGGCATTTTCTTATGTAGAAAATGGTAGAATAAACCTGGTTTTATAGCTAGCTAAACCTCTCATTTGCATGACAGTCGCATAAAGTTCTATCATATCGGCAACGTTGTGTGAACAAAAACAGACATAATAGGTAAAACTGTCAAAGATAGGGTACAGCAGTCAACATTGTGTTATAGTCGTAATCACTATAAGAATAAACAAATATGTCAACAAAGAAAACAAAAGGCATATAGACACAGCACATTAGCAAAAACGAAAGACATACAAATATTTACCATAACACAATAACACAATGACGGGATGTAAAAGTACCGAGCCACGTCAAATGGATATTTATCAACCTTCAGCGGAATACCATACCACAATTATAACCCGGATTTGTTTTTCTCTCAATCGATTTATGACTTTTGAACAGCGGTATACTACTGTTGCCTTTATTAACCATTAGGAGGGCTCGACATGACAAATGTAACAATATTCAAACGGGAAAATTACGGACCTGATTCATTTACAAACCAACTAACAAAAAAATTGGGACTGTTTTATACATTTGCATGTTGCATACATGTATACACAGTTTATGCATGAATTTTAACAGAAAAAGATATCAAGGAAAAATACGAATGGTTTTGTTTTCTGCAACATAATATATAATCATTGAATTACAGAAACTGGCATAGTGTTGTCGTGTAAACTACAATTTTGCCACTAAAGAACTTGAAATACAACTGATATTTTATTTTCATGCATCTTTTAATCTATTAAATATATTATCCACTACGTACCTCGGTTTGTAAATTTAGATCAATGCCTTTGTTAATAAGCAATTGCATGAGTTCTCCTTTTCGTGCAATGCACAATTGTGAAGAGCAGTGAGTCCATCCTAAAAAAGAATTACGTGTCAATTATAAGGGAATCATGTTAGATAAATACAAAGAAATCATTGGAGCTTTGGGTTACTTATTATCGTATTAGTACAATGATGTATTGATAAGTATAAACGAGACGTTATTATCATATCATATTCGAAACTGAAAGACTTTTATCAATATATCAAATAGCACCCTTCCAATCCTTTCAACACATTACTGTTTCATTTGCTAGATGTCAGTAATTATATCTTCGAATGTTATTGAACATATCTAATTGTATGACATTTGAAGAGTTTTTTTATCAAACCTACCCTTCATTAACTCCTCAAATAGTCACATTATGATGGACAAGTCTGCTTTTGACACTTTGTTGACCATTTGCCATATCAGAACTGACCTTTTAAGTAATCGATAAAAACAAATTCAGTACAGCAAAATGCTATATTTCATATATTCCTAATTTATAGTAAAATCTTAGTTCATTGATGCATAACCATGTTTTAACAATATAATGGCTATGTTTTTGTAAAGTTGATAACTACTAAAGAGATATTAAATGAGTCCAAGGAAAAGTCTTTACAGAACTGAAGTTGTTAAGTGTGAAAAGAGACAAAACAATAAACCTGATTTTATTATCTATTGGTCTTTTAAGAGCTACTCAGATCACAATGGCCTATTCAGTTTAAAATTAGTTTTCTCCGTTTTCCTACGAAAATTTAAGTCTTAGAATACCCCTTTATATATTAATTCCTTTACAAATGAAACCCAGTAAATTGTTTCAGAAAGTGTTAATAGCTTCAAATTGGTCAAAGAAATCCGTTTTTTCTAATCTTACTTTGATGTTAGAATAAAGTTCAATCTTAGACATAAACAATAAATAAAATACACTTCGATTACATAAGGTTAATAACGACAAACTAGGTAATTCATTTATTTTATATTTTAAATTACCTGTGTACGTTATTTTACTTAACGCCGATTTGTCCCAGGTTATGATTGTCTTTTGACATTGTTTTACATATTGTATTTATATTAATTGTGCCATAGATCAAATGTATTCATTCAGTGTATGTTTACTTGTTTTGTTAATATTTCCTTTTGACCGAGTTAAGCCATTTCAATTGATATTTTATAGTGTGCCTTTCTATGTTGTAATGTTATACTACTGTTTCAGGTTTGGGTGAAGGTTGGATTTCAAATGTTTGCATTGAGCGTTCCTGATGAAGGTAAATCCAGAAAAGCGCATGGAATTATTAAACGTGTTGTTTCCAATTTTTACATCACTGGGTCGATACCTCTGCTGGTGGACTATCAGTTCCCGAGGGTATCGTCAGTTCAGTAGTCAGTACTTTGGTACTGACATGATTTATAACAAACTTTTCTAAATTTGTCCGTTTATAAATTTTTAAATTATAAAGAAACTAAGGTTTCAATGCAAAGTTGACCTTAGATGAATTTGGCTATTTGTTTTTTGTCATATAGCTCTTCGACTGTTTCGGTACTTATACATCCCTCTGATTTCAAATGTTTGGCATTGAGCGTACCTGATGAAGGTAAATCCAGAAAAGCGCTTCGGACGAATGGAATTATTAAACGTGTTGTTTCCAATTTTTTGGAGCCTGTTAAAACGTTTAAACCTACTGCATTTGATTGCACCTGTCCCAAGTCAGTGGTTGTCGTTTGTTGATGTGGTTCATAAGTGTTCCTCGTTTCTCGTTTTATATATAGATTAGAACGTTGGTTTTCTGTTTGGATTGTTTTCACTAGTCATTTTATAGCTTGTTATTCGATGTGTTGAAGGCCGTACTTTGACCTATAAAGGTTTACTTTTACACATTGTGACTTGGATGGAGAGTTGTCTCATTGGTACTCGTACCACATCTTCTTATTTCTATGAAATATAATGTGTATATGCAGACGCACTGATCCCACTTGTATGATGCAGTCTGGACCTTAACATTATGTTAGCTATGAAAAGAACAAAATGATATTTTTCTCGCTGCAATCACGTTATGGTCAATGACGCACATTCTACATCATGAATAAGGGTTCAACTTAAAAGGTAAACTGAAACATAAAATGGATACTTAATAAACCAGATACAACTTAGGTATGACTTTAAAATGTGTACATTTGTGTGTATGTATTTTGTCTCAAGGTAGGGGTTACATGTAGTAACGATTCGCATGGTCACTTTTAATTATAGCCGTTGTTTTTTTGTTTTTTTTTTTTTAATTCAACGAACAGTGTAAATTGTCCACATATCGATTCAATAAATATATTTAATCAATGGGTAAAAGAAAAATATCATTATGTGCTCGAAGTAATTATTTTTTAAAATAAATTGTCAAAATATTAATGACTAAAGCCAAAGCAGGGTTTTGTGTGGATTTGTCTTTTTATGTTTGTTTATTCTATTTCTGTTTTCAAATTTAAAAAGTCATTTTTTTTTAGTTTTAGGAAAGTATCAAGGACAACTATGTTACCAGTGCTTGTTAGTTGTATCAGCGCTTTAACTTTGGTATTCTGTTTTTACTTTTCAAATATTTCTATGTCGAACATCACTGAACACATATTTAATTTTTGAAATGTAAATCTTGTGCTATAAAATTGGTTTTAGTCATGTCTGACTGTGACATGTAATGGAAAATGTTCAAATGTAATTTATCATCCGTTTACCTTGTCTTGTAAATTGAGGTTGATACTCTTGTCAAGTAGTATTTGGGCCAATCGTTTTTGCCCGTTCCATGCAGCATGGTGAAGTGCAGATTGATCATCCTGGCGAGAGAAACAAATAACAAGGTTAGCAAAACACTAAACTATAATATAAAGCAAGCATTTTATGAAACCAGATTGCACTTTTTCAAGCAACTTAGGAACACCAAGGAATTGAAGTAACTAAATCTCTTGTCAAGTCACACATCTTAATATTGTTTGTTGTTCCGACGTTAAAAATGAAAACAGTCAGTAAAATGTAAGCGAATATATAAATAAACTTTACTAGCCCCCTATTGATCACCAACTTTGCCTTGTTTTGACATGAGACTGATAATGTACAAAATGGACATCTGGTGCAGTACAAATGCTACCGTCTGTGCTATTTATGTGGCTATATATAAAGTGTTTAGCTGGATTTAAATTCACCAAAATAAAATCTACTTATTTTCAAATTTTGACATGCAATGACACGATTAAAACCATAATAGACGGTATGTCTGCTTTATTAAGTTGTTGTTCGTTCTAGAGGTTAAACAAACAGTCAATTTATAGTTGTTTCTAGTTGGACTTGTTGGTATGTGATTACAGATTATAGGTACAAATGATTAAACATTTATCCAAAAGTTATTTAAATCAAAGTTTAACATAACAGCTTATTGTTTGACTTGGTAGCCAACACATAATTTTAAGAGATGTATGTTTCATCAGCTGTGCACGACGAAACATCAATTACCCAATAACACAGAGAGACGCAATATTATTATAAACGTGATTGTGAAAAGGAATTGTAAAACTACAGAAAGATAATATATTTCTACTAGTATACATTATTGAAAAATGCTTTAAACACCAGTTGTTTAGTTTTTGTCTAATAGTTTTAAAACAATAAGTATTTTGTTTTCTTATTTTATGATTTGTCTATCAATTGGGATTAAATTTGACAATTGTAATATAAATCTATTATTTTGAAGAATCATAGCTGTGTTAAATATTTCATATCAGTATTTGATCATTATACTTATGTTTCTCAATAAAATGTTAATGCGTTTCTCCGTTTTGTCTTAAAATGTCAATGTTTTGATAATTGGTAAGTTATTAAACATGTTAAACTTCACCCTATATCTCTCGGTAATGCTGCGTCATGGCCATTGAATGCACAGTATAAAATTCACACCGTACGAAGCATTGCATAATGTTTGTATGTGTAAATCCTTTGGTATCTTCAGCCTCAGCATGTAAATGAATTTTAATCTTAAACGGTCATTTTGATCTGTAAAATCATTGGAAACAATCCGAAGAATAAATGATTAAGTCATTCAGTCCTTTAGTTAATTTCAGACTTATCAACTGGGGTATTTTGTACTTTTTGAAAGTTTACCAAGGCAGGAATATGACAGTTGCTATCCATTTGTTTGATGTATTTGAGCTTTTGTTTTTCCATTTGATTATGGACTTTCCGTTTTGATTTTCCTCGGAGTTCGGTATTTTGTTATTTTACATTTTGCTTAAAGGACAATAGTGACCTCTACTCTACCTACACTAACGTTTTTGATAGAAAGAATTAAGATAAGCAGACTTGCTGTATACCAGCATATTGAAAATGCGTCATGGTAAATTCATCGTTTCACCTATTTAAATTTTTGGTAATTTTGAAACAAGTGTATACAATTTTGAGTCGCTACACAGAATACAGAGGTCAAGGTGGGGATATCTTTTAATACAATTATACTTTTCTTGAAACGTAATATCAAAACATAAGTGAATTCAGCAGACGCGGTTTTTTGCTATCCTGAAGATTTAAATATTTGCCTCAGAAGAGATTCATATGTGACCAATTATAAACATCAATTCATTTTTTACTTTTGTATATATCATATAAACAACTTACGTTGTCTTGTGAATTGATATCTATATCATGATCAGTTAGCAGAAGTGCTATTTCTGTATTCCCATTATTTGCAGCAAGATGAAGTGCGGACGATCCATCCTTGATACAAAAACACGTTACAGTTATAAATGGTAATATTATATATATAAATATAAAGACATCAACAGAGATAAAGGAACTTAGTGTCGAAGCGGAATTGTGTTCCTCTACTCCTATTACTAAGAGTCAATTTTTAAAAATCATTCTTAAGCAAGGAAACACATTTTGAAAGGTACTCATGTTCAACTCCCTTAATGTGTTTTTCTTTCCTTGATGGTTCTCACGTAAACATCACATATTTCAATATCCATTCTAAAAATCGTTTAAATATAGCAAAACCTCTTTAGCAGATATAATTTACTGGCCAAACTGTAACTATGGTTTAATGATATATATAGAGACTGTTTATGGAAGTTGGGTTTCCTTAAAATTAAATGATGTTTTAGTGATATTTTCATTACAGCAAAGCAGCCACCAATATGCTGAAATGACGTAAATTTGACACAGAAGTTTTTAATGAAACTGTAATCTTTAACATCCAAAGACTTTGCTTCACTGAGAGTCAAACTAGAAACAATCATGTCACTGCCATATCTCCTCTAAGGTCTTCTTCTAAAAATTAGAACATGGTGAAGGTCCGTACTATGTGCTGTCTACATAGTGTACACTAATAAAAACCATCAAATATTGTTTTATTTTAGTTTCAGTGTTTTACAACAAATCTGTCTTATTAGTTATTTGGTTCCCTTACAAAAATTAAAGGCCATGTTATTTACCTATGTAACAACAGGAAAACAGCATAGGAAAAAAACTTTTTGGAGGGATTGTGGAAACATGCGTTGATGTTCTAGATGTATTACAAGCTTTTGCGCTCCTTTTTACTCAATTGATAGTTATGCAATTTATAAAGTGTTGTTTCCATTTTGTTTACAACATACTGGGTCGATGCTGTTTCTGGTGCATTATCCCCGAGTGTATCATTAGGTCAGCAGTCAGTATTTCGGTACTGACATGATTTAAAACAATCTTTTTTTACATTGTCCGTTTATAAATTCATAAACTATTAAGAAACTAAGGTTTGAACTCCCTCATGCAAAGTGGATCGTAGTTGGATTATGCTTTTATTTTAGGTCCTATTTGATCGTATAGCTTTTCAACTGTTTCGGTTCTTATACATCCTGGGCTTAGAAATATTCAGCTTTGAGCGTTCCAGATGAAGGTAAATCAAGAAAAACGCTGCAAACGCATACAATTTATAAAGTGCTTTTTTCCTTTTTACAGCACATTCTCGATACCGCTGCTGATGGACTATCATACCCCGAGGGTATCCTCAGCTCATTAGTTAGTACTTCGTTTCTGACATAATTTCTAACATTTTTTTCTTAAATTTCTTAAATTGTCCGTTTATAGATTTATAAACTATTAAGAAACTAAGGTTTCAATTCCCTAAAGCAAAGCTGGCTTTAGATGGATTTGGCTATTATTTCAGGTCCTTGTTACTCAATTGTGTCGGTTAATATACATTTTCGGATTTTAAATATTCTGCTCATTCTCGTTCCGGATAAAGGTTACTATAGAAAAGATCATTAAACGAATGCAATTAATAATGTGGTATTTTCATTTGTTACCACACTGGGTCGATAACGCTACCGAAAACTGTCAGTTTCGGGGTCTCAGTAGTCAGTCTTTCGGACCTCACATAACTAATAACAAACTGTTCTTAAATTGTCTGTTTATAAATTTATGAATTATTAAGAAACTAAGTTCGGGAATCCCTCTTGCCAAGTTGCCTCTAGATTGATTTAGCTATTAATTCATGTCCTTTTGGTCATATAGGTCTTCAAACGTTTCAGCTCTTACACAACATTAACATCCAACATGTTCAAATATGAGGCTTTGAGCGTTCCTGATGCAGGTTAATCCAGAAAAGCGCTTCGGACACATGTAATTTATTAAGTGTCACTTTTTCATTTTAGGACTTTTCGAACCTCTACACTAAAGTTCCACACCATCTTATACGACAAAAGCTTTCTTTTGTAATTAGATGGTCCTATGGGTAACCTGATTGCAGATATATTAGCTGTAACTCATTAAACGCCTTATGAAAAATGTTTGTATGATAAATATATGTATTCGAACTGTGATTAGATAATTATTGCTGTCCATCTATTTTGATAATTTAGTATGTATGCACGTTTCGCAATACACAGTTTATCGAGATTATAGACTTGTCTATGGGATCCAACATGCACCCCGTTACACCAAACATGTTCCCGTATTGTTTTGAAACATAGTTTATGGCCACATTATTCAAAAATTCGCCTACATTCAATTTAATTGGTACTTTTAATAGTAATAACACATTTATTTGCCTTAATGGCGTGTTTGAATAATCAATAATTCTATTTATATACTGCAAAACGAACATCACATCCTAATTTTTAAGAGAAATTGTGGTCAAGTTCTATTTAGAACAGACACGTCCTACGTTATGGACAGGATAGCCAAATGATGGCTTTAATCTGTACCTATTTCATGCGACAAATGTCTCTTTACACCATATATAATAGAGATGATCCTACAAAAAGACTTATATAGAGCACACGTCAATAGACAAGTCCGTGTTTTAATAATATGAAACCCTGAAGTTAATATGATAACAAAACAAAATATTGTTAGTGTTATCTTAACATGAAACTTGATAATCCGGCTTAGTATCAATAAATTCAAATGGAAACTGCAAAATATTTGTTGTTGACATTTCAAAATAAGGAATTGCTAAACGCCCATGTATTACAATGGAAAACTCCTTAAATCAACAGTCGCATCTATCAATAGAATCCAATTACCCTTCTAAATTTTATTGATTACAAATGAAAACTCGAACAGATATGTAAGTATGAAAATGTTTCATTTTAAAACTGCTTTCTTCTCATTTGTAACGTTTCAGTATCTGTACATAGTGAACAAGTCGTGAAAAGGAGATTAATTCTCTTATTTTGCTGCTTACTCTCAAATTAAATTCCAATTTTACAACAAAAGATATTAAGCTTTCCAGTGTTTAAAAATAAGCAACTTCCGTCATTGTTTGCTGGTGATATAGATATTAAATTTTTTTTCTTTTATTAACCGAAATATTTACGGTCATTTTCAGAAGACAAACACTCTGTTGGTTGATCAGTGACCTCCAAATGTTATTGTATTTTCCTAATACCTATGCAATGACATTTAATTCCACCATGTATGTGTTTTAATGTTTATCTTCAAACATTCGTATAATGTCTTAAGAATAATTTTCATGCACTCACATAAATAGTGTGACCCACGAAAATATTTCTTAAATTCGTAACGAAACAAAGTAAAACGATGAGTTACTTAACAATGATGTTAAGGCGGGATCGAAAAACAAAAGCGAAAAGGTGCCGACTAAGAAAAAAAAAGGATAGCCTTGACATATTGTTAACAGGCCGTTACTATTGAAAACAATTTTGTTTGTTTATATAATGTATTAAGGTAGTTTTTCACTTATACTCCATAAAATAATACAAAAGCAAGCCAGTCACGACTATTTAAGTTTAATTAATGAAGCAATATGATTTGAATTATTCATTCTCTAAACAGTACCAAATTTACGGCAGTGGAACAAAAATGAACATTTACCTAAAGACTAAATATGATTACATTTTATTATAAATAGCTTAATAGATCTAAGTATTGTTTAATTCATTATGTTCGTCACAGACAATTTTCAAGCAAGTCAAAACGAAAATTATCATTGTTTGCCTTTATCATGTTTTTCTAATCTCTTCTTCAAAAAGAACAAAAAAGTAGAATAACGAAAATAACGAACTCCAAGGAAAATTCAAAACGGGAAATTCCTTATCAAATGGCACAATCAACAGCTCAACACATCAATTAAATGGAGAACACTGTCATATTCCTGACTTGGTACAGGCATTTCCTTTGTAGACAATAACGGATTAAACTTGGTTTAATAGCTAGCAAAACCTCTCACTGGTATGCCAGTCGCATAGAATTCCATTATATTGACAACAATGTTTGAGCAAAACAAACAGACACAAAATAAGAACGCAATTGAAAATTGATCGTGTGATATCTATGAAAAGATGTGGATTATATCAAAGGAGCATTCACAATTCATAAGTTAAGCGAAACGGACAACACCAAGTTACAAGCATAAACAATAGTCTACAAAACCTTTACATATAATACAAATAAAACTTCGCAACACGAAACTATCCAAAATATAAAGGATACTTACAAAATCGAACTGACTATACTGTTAAAAATACTCCTCGCTTAAGGACGTGTTTGAATGGGACTATCAAAAAGTATTTGAAAGCAAAGCAAAAATTTAAGATGACAGTAACATTTTACAAACTAGACCCAACTGTTCATCACCGCAAAGATTTAAGAATTAGTGTGTTGTTAATGTTGTGCATGTTGTTGCTGTTCATCTTTGTAAGAGCAAACACAAATGCTGATTGAATGATTTCTTTTCAGTTGATACGACATTCAAAAGCTTGCCTTTCATATTATGAGTTCATTTATAGAGCGCAGTTATCTACAAGGGTACTAGAGACATAAAACAATATTTCAAAAGTCATCTTAGAAGTATGATGCAGAAAAATACCAAGAGGACAATAGAAATCGTAAGTCATCAAATAAACTATATATACCGAGAGTTTTGCGACAGAAGCTTAAAAATTTTCTAAAATATTTACCTAAAAAGTAAAGTTCTTAACCAAGATTGAAATGCAGGCTATTATCGACAACTAAAAGATCCTAGTATGTACTGGTTTTCTAAATACCACATGACCCTTGACTAATTCAGTACGTATTTATATCAAGTTATTGTTGAATTATGATTGTTTTATTCTTGATACCAAACATGCAGAAGCCCGATATTACATACTATGACAAAGCTAGGTATATATATATATGTATTACGCGGGTGCCTTGAATCAGCCACTTCATGTTGATGGTAAGTGCAACTCTGATGATAGTTAGTCTCTACACTATACGCAGCACATACAACATGGTATGTATGTCTACATGGTCTACGTCTGATATCAATCCAATTGCATGTATACAGAAAAATAACAAAAAAACCGAACCCCAAGGAAAATTCAAAACGGAGAGTCCCTTAACAAACAGCAAAATCAAAAGCCCAAACACACAAAACGAATGGAAAAAAACTGTCATATTCCTAACTTGATATTGGGATTTTAGCCTATCAAATACAAAATGTTCATATTTTTGAATATTGGTCACAAATTGATATTAAACTAAATTCATAATTGATATAACAGACCATCCAGATGTAAGCACAGCAGTAACACTAGTCAGCCCGTTATTGCGTGCGAAAATTGTTGACATGAAAAAATACAGATATGTAATATATTCCTTGGGTAGAACATCCTTGTTATTTTGACATGTTTGAAAAGTTAAAACCAAAGGATATCAAGTCGTTGATTAATTGAGCAAACGCCTGAATATTGTCTTGACCTGTAGACTACAATGTTTGACACGTAAGAGATTGCCATCGATGATTTATTTTGATCAAGCTTTCAATTTATCAAATACCATATCTATCACTTACCTTCGCCTTTAAATTGATTTTAATGCCTTTTTCAATGAGCAGATGCACGATTTCTGCTTTCTCGAACCATGCACCACTGTGAAGTGCGGTCCAACCATGCTGATTAAAGAATGACATGACAATTATAAAATGACAGGATTAGATCAAAACTACGAAACTAAAGACTTGACTTGAAGTTAAGTTTCCAAAAATTGGAATAAGCGTATTGTCAAGCCGGTAGCCATATATTGACTCAAAACTGATTATAATTACAATCTACTTAAATATATTTTGACAAACTAAAAACCTAAAGACATCCTTAATGAAATGCAAACATGTATAACAAAAACCAATATACTGTACATGTCCACTGCAATTATGAGTAATTGTTAATCTCGTTCAAATATGTGTTCAACTATACTATCTACCTACAAGGTGACGTAAAGACATGATGTAAACGCCATAAAATGAGAGTTATCCTTTTGTCTATTAAATATTTTTTATACAATATTTCAAAGTTAGAACCTAAAGTATCAAAAGATAGTATAACAAAATATAGAAAAAAACATTGACAAGTATAAACTATCAAACTTTGAAATAACGAATATTTTAAATCTGTTTTGAGTAAAATTATCAAAATCTTGCAAATGATGCAATTATGTTATAGATAATGCATAGTTTAAGGGTTGTCTTGTCGTATACCATACAGAGGGAGTCAGTCAGATGAAAGACCGATCGTAAGGTGGTCTTTTTTTTTTGCATTCCAGAAACCATAATATGTGAGACAAGACAAGAAAAACCTTAACATATTTATTATCTGACTTATATACCGTCATAAAAAAATATTTTAGATTTGCAGAAAATTGTTTCCCCTTTTACCGATCACATACGTATGGGAGATTCTTTTCTAATGCATGTATGTTTGTCCACGCTAAACTGTTCAACTATAAGGAGAAACCAAAATCACTAATCAAGAAAAAATCGTTAGTAATTACTGTCCAGTTAAATTAAGATTCCACTGTAATCGCATGGAGCAAGAAAAAAAACTGAAAGTTTCGGTTGATGAAAATACAATGTACTTTAGTAAGTAATTTTACTATTTTAACTTTATAGGGTTATATGTTTTGTTCCGCCGAAAAACATATTTATTTAAAATAATAGTTTCTATGTTTTGCCTGGTACTACAATTTTTCTTCAAAATAAAAATAAAATTACGGTAGAATATAATAGCCCTTCCATTGATATGTAATTATGTTTCTGTTCCCTATAGATAATGGGGTAATTTGATAGTGCAAAAGCTCTGGTAATCAAGTTAACTTGGTGTTGAGTAAAGGACATCACCCATATGCACATTGATTTTGGATACATTTCTTTATATGTGTGAAGCACATTTGATTAAAAATATTTTCCTGTGAAACTAAAAGATTTCTGGTGCAAAATATCATAAATGATTACGCGTAAAATAAAACCATGATTGTACTTTTTATTTCCTGGGAAACTTTTAATAAATACCAGTTAAATATATATAGTTTCCCAGGAAATGTTTTTGTTTTCTATGGAAATTATGAATTTTCGGAAAACGAATATTTTCTTTTGGCTATTCTTTTCATAAGAAATAATGCTATATGATATATTCCTTTTGTATCACTTCTAAATCAATCTAATTGATTGTTCGTGTAATCCTCTGAAATTATACTTGCAACGTTAAGATGATTTCAATAAGTCATATTACATCATGTTTAGAAATGTATGCATCCTTTTACACTGTATATGGAGAAAAGTCGAATTTCTATTATTTCCAAAGCAAAACACGTTCAACTTGGAAATTACTCATTTTGTTAACAACAACGACGTATATGGAGGATATGTTAAATATTCTTTTTTATGCAACAATTTTAAATTGGAATTACAATTGAAATATTTATAGTACTCAAATCAAATCTGTCTACTAATTTCATATTGACAAGCTCCAATACAGACTCATATACCACCTTAAATCATGTGTAGAAAGAGAGCTTGCCGAGTACGTAGGATACAAAAATGTCAGAGTGATGTCTATTATACCAATATTTTTGTTTCTGTGTTATGTATCTTATGTGACGTAATTGTGGCATCATAAATAAAGACAGCAGTAGTACACCGCTGTTCAGTGGTTTTGATCATCGCAAAAATAAGCAATTTCCAACGTATCTTTAAGTAAAGAAAAGAAAATGCGTATTTAAAAAAGTGAAAACAAAGACTTGGAGTATACATTATATGGCGAATGTCTGTCAGAAAGATAATCGTTCCATCAGGAATTGCTAAAGATATTGGACTTATGGAATTTTATTTCTCAATTGGTTAAAATATTGGACTGAGGGATTTTGTTTCTCAAAAGACAAAATTGTTTGAAATTGCCGTGTGACAGATCACCAATTACAATTTAGTTTTAAGTATATTATATATCAAATTTACAAATTACCATTTCCTGTATGTTCATATCAATGTCCTTTTCGAAAAGCAAATGGACAATTTTTGTATTCCCTTCTATTGTAGCAATATGTAGTGCGGTCAAACCATCCTAGAAAGAGAAACACAGTACAGTTATACAACTAGCATTACCATTTAAAACAATCATTTGCAATTGAAGAGACACGGGACTCATTTTGATTTCGCCTGGTGAATCTTTTTTCTTGAGTATAGTGCTCCTCTGTCATAAGAGCATAACATTTCAATTGTCATATCAATAACTGGTAGAAACTTATTCTTGCTTTTGTATTATACAAATAAATACTTGTTTATAGTAAGTTCAGCTAATTCAACCCGTCATACAAGATATATTTCAATTATGTACGACATCTTGTGATCAATTTATTTGGCAATCGCCAATGGCAGTCAGCAGGGTTTAAGAACAACCGTTGTTCGACCTGATAGTCAAATACGTTTTGTTAAAATATACTTTTCACTGTTTTGGTCTATAGGTTTGAACGTTGTTTTCAATTTAGACTTGTTTATATATAAAAGTCTAAATTGAAAACAACGTTCAAACCTATGATTGCGTTGGATAAAACCGCAATTTTATACGTGTGCATAAAACAAATTTCTTGGTAGAGGGTCTAAATACAGCACAAACAACAATTTCCAAAAGACCAAAAAGTGAAAAGTCTATTTTAACAAAACGCATTTGACTAACAGGTCGAACAACACTGATGTTCTTAAATCCTGCTGACTTCCATTGGCGATTGCAAAATAAATTGATCACCAGATCTAACGAAATGAACCTTAATATTAATTTAATACCAAACAGAAAACAATAAACTTGTGGAAAAGATGGTATACCACAAACATGAGGTGCAAAATTTTTATACCATATGCGGATTTCGACAATTAATGTCTCTTCAGTGATGTTAGGGATCGAAACGGTATTTGGAAGGCCATATAATTTACCTCAATTTAGGATAGACTCTTGAATTTTAAAGAGTTGAAATAGGATGAACGGATCACATAAACCCGAAGGAAAATATAATGCAAGCCCAAACGAAAAAACATATATAACAGTCTAAATTGAAAACAACGTTCAAACCTATCATTGCGTTGGATAAAACCCGCAATTTTATACGTGTGCATGTAAAACAAATTTCTTAGTAGAGGGTCTAAATACAGCACAACAACAATTTCCAAAAGACCAAAAAAGTGAAAAGTCTATTTTAACAAAACGCATTTGACTAACAGGTCGAACAACTGATGTTCTTAAATCCTGCTGACTGCCATTGCGATTGCCAAATAAATTGATCACCAGATCTAACGAAATGGATCTTAATATTAATTTAATACCAAACAGAAAACAATAAACTTGTGGAAAATATGGTATACCACAAACATGAGGTGCAAAAATTTGTACACCATATCCGGATTTCGACAATTAATGTCTCTTCAGTGATGTTAGGGATCGAAACGGTATTTGGAAGGCCATATAATGTACCTCAATTTAGGATAGACTCTTGAATTCTAAAGAGTCGAAATAGGATGAACGGATCATATAAACCCGAAGGAAAATATAATGCAAGCCCAAACGAAAAAATATATAAAAGTCTAAATTGAAAACAACGTTCAAACTTATGATTGCGTAGGATAAAACCGCAATTTTATACGTGTGCATGTAAAACAAATTTCTTGGTAGAGGGTCTAAATACAGCACAAACAACAATTTCCAAAAGACCAAAAAGTGAAAAGTCTATTTTAACAAAACATTTGACTAACAGGTCGAACAACTGATGTTCTTAAACCCTGCTGACTGCCATTGACGATTGCCAAATAAATTGATCACCAGATCTAACGAAATGAATCTTAATATTAATATAATACCAAACACAAAAACAATAAACTTGTGAAAAAGATGGTATACCACAAACATGAGGTGCAAAATTTGTACACCATATCCGGATTTCGACAATTAATGTCTCTTCAGTGATGTTAGGAAACGAAACGGTATTTGGAAGGCCATATAATTTACCTCAATTTAGGATAGACTTTTGAATTTTAAAGAGTCGAAATAGGATGAACGGATCACATAAACCCGAAGGAAAATATAATGCAAGCCCAAACGAAAAAATATATAAAAGTCTAAATTGAAAACAACGTTCAAACCTATGATTGCGTTGGATCTAAACCGCAATTTTATACGTGTGCATGTAAAACAAATTTCTTGGTAGAGGGTCTTAATACAGCACAAACAACAATTTTCAAAAGACCAAAAAAAGTGAAAAGTCTATTTTAACAAATGCATTTGACTAACAGGTCGAACAACTGATGTTCTGAAACCCTGCTGACTGCCATTGGCGATTGCCAAATAAATTGATCACCAGATCTAACGAAATGGATCTTAATATTAATTTAATACCAAACAGAAAACAATAAACTTTTCGAAAAGATGGTATACCACAAACATGAGGTGCAAACATTTGTACACCATATCTGGATTTCGACAATTAATGTCTCTTCAGTGATGTTAGGGATCGAAACGGTATTTGGAAGGACATATAATTTACCTCAATTTAGGATAGACTCTTGAATTTTAAAGAGTCGAAATAGGATGAACGGATCACATAAACCCGAAGGAAAATATAATGCAAGCCCAAACGAAAATATATATATATATAAGTCTAAATTGAAAACAACGTTCAAACCTATGATTGCGTTGGATAGAAACCGCAATTTTATACGTGTGCATAAAACAAATTTCTTGGTAGAGGGTCTATATACAGCATAAACAACAATTTCCAAAAGACTGAAAAAGTGAAAAGTATATTTTAACAAACCGCATTTGACTAACAGGTCGAACAATGGATGTTCTTAAACCCTGCTGCCTGACATTGGCGATTGCCAAATAAACGGATCACAAGATGTAACAAAATGGATCTTTGTTATTAATTTAACACCAAACACAAAACATTAAACTTGCGGAAAAGATGGTATACCGCAAACATGAGGTGCAAAATTTGTACACCATATCTGGATTTCGACAATTAATGTCTCTTCAGTGATGTTAGGAATCGAAACGGTATTTGGAAGGCCATATAATTTACCTCAATTTAGGAAAGACTCTTGAATTTTAAAGAGTCGAAATAGGATGAACGGATCATATAAACCCGAAGGCAAATATAATACAAGCCCAAACGAAAAATATAAATAAGTCTAAATTTAAATATATATATATATATATATATAACAAATGACAACTCTACGACAGATCCATCCATTGGATCACCAGTGAAGGTGCTACATGGCTGAAAACACATATCATATTCATAATTACTCTAAATATCAGCACAACAATGTTAAATCTGCAAATTTGCGGAAGCAAATTATTATTCTTCCTCGCCGGGATTCGAAAACATACGAGGAAGAACAATAATTTGCTCCCGCAAATTTGCAGATTTAACATTGTTGTGCTGATATTTAGAGTAATTATGAATATAATATGTGTTTTCAGCAGTGTATCATCTTCACTGGTGATCCAATGGATGGATCTGTCGTAGAGTTGTCACTTGTTTAGACGTACTTATCAAATAATTATTTCCGTGACTGCATCTAACTATCCTTTAAGACATATAATTTAGCTAATCTGCAATCAATTCCATCTTCATGCCTAATATATCATGTACTGTGTTACAACTCTAGATTCTACTGACGAGGAAAGGTAACGCTAGGCCACTGAAAGCTGGATTTTAGTTCAATCTAGGTGACCGAGTGGTCTAGAGCGCTGGACACAGTGCAGGTGGTGTTGTCAGGATATCCAAAAGCATGAGTTCGAATCCTGCGAGGAAGAACAATAATTTGCTTCCGCAAATTTTGCAGATTGAACATTGTTGTGCTGATATTTAGAGTATATATATATATATATATATATATATATATATATATATATATATAGTGTCTAAAAATAGCAACAATCAACATTCAATCTATCTAGCGTGGATCAGTTTGTAAATAAACTGATGCAGTTACTACATTAAATTATATAAGTGCCTAAGAATGTAACTTTAACACACTAATGAGTGTTATAAAATTAGTTGTTATATTTTATATTATTCACGCAATATTTCGCTAAACAAATTAGCTTCATCGGGCGTGTGCATCTCTCAGGTGAAATCGGATGCATGACAAAAAATATTTTGTAGCTTGAACTACACAAAATTTGAAAAAAATATTTTTTGTCATGCATCCGATTTCACCTTGAGAGATGCACACGCCTGATGAAGCTAATTTGTTTAGCGAAATATTGCGTGAATAATATAAAATATAACAACTAATTTTATAACACTCATTAGTGTGTTAAAGTTACATTCTTAGGCACTATATATATATATATGTGTGTTTATCTTCAACTCCAATTTCAGTTAGTTTACTTAGTAACATCCGCAAGCAGACATCTCACTAAGGATCTTCGTAGTATATGTGTATATGTGTGACGTGTTGGGATAGGCCAGTTACAGCTGGCATGCTAATTTGTTAAACAAGGGTTGTTTTAATATTGCACTTAAAATGTATTTTGTGAACGTTTCGATTCAACTAATATGTTTACGTCAGTTGAAACGAGGATTCTTTAGTATTATGTGATTGGAAGTTATTTTTGTCATACAATGAAATATCATTACATCATTACGTCATTGAAAAAAGCAAAACAAGGAAGTTGTGTCGTTTTGTTTTTTCCTCGTTTTTTTGGGGAGGGGTTAAAATTTCAGACATTAGTTTTCAATTCATGCATAGCTCTGTTTCTTTGTCCGTATCTTGTTAGTTTCTTTTTAACACTTCCATGTTTGTATTCTGCTTTTAATTTTCCAATATTTTGGTGTCGTGTATTACTGAAGAAATATTTATGTTCGAAATGCAAATCTTGTGCAGTAAAACTGATATTTGTCAATATGATAATCATCCATTTACCTTGTTCTGTAAATTGAGATTCATACCAGTGGCGTAAATCAACAAATTTGCAATTTTTGTGTGTCCATATTTTGTAGCAACATGTAGTGCGGTCAAACCATCCTAGATTGAGAAACACAATGCAGTTATACAATTACCAATACTATAACGAAAACGGTCAATAAAAAATTTTTAAAAAAGTAAAATGGGACACACTGCGCTTTATCCTAGTGAATCTTTCCTTTTTGAATGGAATACACTTTTATCATAAAATATATCTATCATCATGTAAATTTTCAAAAAGCAAATTCGATAAATTGGTATTTTTCGTGTCAGACTCATGTGATTGAAGCTTATTTGATGTAATTTATCATCAGTTTACCTTGTCCTTTAGATTGAGATCAATACGACTATCTATTAGTGATTTGACGATTTCTGTTTTCCTGTTTAATGTAGCGTAGTGAAGTGCAGATTTTCCATTCTGAAGAAAAGATGACATAGTAATGTTAGCATGACATTGTATCATAAGAAAGAAAATTACGTCATCAAAGAAGGAAAACAACTCACACAGTGTCGCACTGAGCGAGTATTCAATACAAAACAAAACACATCAAAGATACCGGGCTTATAAATTTGTATGCAAAAAACGCTTTTCGTTTGTAAAAGAATCATGAGTGACGATTGAATCGAAAACAATATAAGGCAAAATAAAAAGCAAGTTAAAGAGCGTTGGTGTAAAATCCCGAAAGTTTTGCCAAATACGATAAAGGTCATTACTAGGACGGAAATTCCTAATTATTTCGAACTATTCAACGTTGTGCAAACAGTTAATTTATTAATACTATTATATTAATGATAAGTGATGTCAACACAGAAGTGCTGATTACTGGGCTGGTTGTAAGGTCTTATTATTTGTACTTACTGCACGTATGTATTTTAATATTATTAACAGAAAGCAATCAGCAATCGATATCATAAAATGTAAACCCTAAAAATATCATCATATCTTTATTCTCTCGGAACTTAGTGTAACATCAAAAAGTCTGTTTTACACAAAAGTAAACGACAACAAAGAGTATAACAATGATAAAAACCACACATATGCAATAATGAATATGTTAAATATTTTCAAAAATATGTAATAGAACATCGATGTTGTTGTATTGTCATTTTTAGACAGTTACGATACTTTCTGTATATATGATTTTGTTTTGCTTCTTCTGTTACATATGTTAACATTGGACTAAAACTTCCTTCCAACTGAGGTTTACTGTGCGAATGTCTGTTTGTTTGTTTATTCCACATTGGCTTAAGGTACAGTTGGATGGTTGAGATATAAAAAAACCCAAGTTTAACCCCGCCGCACGTATGCGCCTCTCCCAAGTCAGGAACTTCTAGCCATTGTTAGTCTGGTCCATTTCTCTGAATGAGTATACATTTTTGTAAAGATGCCAGCAGAAGCCCGCTTCCGATTGCGGGATTTTCCCGTTGCATTGAAGACCTATTGGTGGTCTTGTGCTGTTTTCTGCTCTTTGGTCGAGTTGTTGTCTTTTTGACACATTCCCCGTGTCCATTCTCAGTTCTATTTATCTTTGAAATTAAAAATCAAACGTATAACACTTCGTAAGTTTTACAGACACAGATTGTTGTAGAAACGTTTATTCTTTTTTCCTAGGTTTTGACATTATCAAAGGAGAAAATCAACACAATTGTTTTCAATTTGAGAAAAGCAATGGGCTTACCCTATCAGTCACAACTAAAGAATGGTGAAATGACAAATTTTTGTTTGAATTTGTATGTATTTTGTCTTACCATTCTTAAAGAATGTACAATTTGTTACTTTGTTTCAACATATTCTTAAATTCTTAATTATTCTTTAGAATTATTACCTTTCTTAATTTGTCAAAACAGATTCTTCACATTCTGAATTTGTTCTATCAGATTCGGTTCATTTAAATTTTGTCCCAACATTTTTTCAACATTCTTTACATTTAAAAATGTCTTAACAGTTTCTTAACATTCTGAATGCGTTTAAGTATAGCCCAAACTGTGTAACAAATCTAGTCTCATTCTTTATCAAAAAAAATTTGGTCTCATTTCGCTAAGACCTAATGATTTTGTTTCTTTTCTTGAATACGCTAGACTTTTGTAGTAACGTAAAATCTTTTAATTATCATATCAAATTTTCGAAATGCAAGTCTGGTGTAATTAAATTAGTATTTGTCGGTCAGACTTTGACATATGACTGAGACTGGTTAATGTGGTTTATAATTCGTTTACCTTGTCCTGTAAATTGCGATCAATGCCACCTTCAATTAGTAATTTGATGATTTCTGTTTTTTTGTTCGATGTAGCAGAGTGAAGTGCAGATTCTCCATCCTGAATAGAAGAGCACATAACAATGTTAACATAGCATTGAATGATAAAAAAAATGAAAACAACTTACTTAGTGTGGCAATAAGACATTATTATTCTCTTTTAATTCACGCATGTATTTTGATATACAATATAATAAACAGAAAGCATCAACAATCCATTTTATAAAATGCATCATATATTTAAAATGACGAAACAACTATGTGATTTGCTTTAGAGTGGCATGCGTAAATAACGTATACAGTACTGTTTGACATGACCTTGCATGATCGGTGGCTGATCGGTGATGAAAAATTGACTGGTCCTTGAATGATAGATGATATGTACAATAAAGCTTATTTGACTTATCTGACGGATTATCTTTAACAGTTACCGTGACATCAGCGATCGATCAGTCAATTAATCATATGACTGATATTGTTATCCATTCGTTTGATGTCTTTGAGGTTTTGATTTTGCCATTTGCCATTCCATTTAGAATTTTCCTCGAAGTTCGGTATTTTTGTTATTTTAATTTTTACGTTTACATATATAATGAAATACGTATGTGAAACGAACCCCGCTTTATTAAATAGGATAAACGCGGACCGCGACGAAGACACATTTACCCGATAATTTGAATTCAGCAAATTGCAATGTGATATAAAACAAATTAATTATTTAAAAGCGACAAATTGTTATCATTTGAAATCAGTTTCCTCTTAAGCAAATATGCATTTAAATGCTATCAAATGAATTCTTTTTATGAAATGTAAATAATGTAGGAGTAAAGATAATTAATGCTTTGTTGGTCCGGGAACACAGTTATCGTCCCTTGATTTTCGTTGTCTACAAATATAGTCCCTAGTGTGGACAGTGTGTTACTTGCCATTTTTTTTTATACCCTTTCCAAATTTATTTCTTCATGTTTTATGCCTCAAATAGCAAGTAGGGGATGAAACTACACTGTAAAAAATTTGGGTCATGAATTTTAAAGTAAAGTAGTGATTTGGTCCAGCTAAAAAAGGTTAAAATTAGTATTTCGGAAGCTGTCAAAAGAATTCAAGACCCCCTTAACATAAAATTGTCCATATTTTGAGTTAGAGCTGATGAAGTTTTCTATAATTTTGATATAATTTGTCCCAAAAGTAGTACACCACACTGTAAAAATATTATTGAGAAAACGCAGTTGGGATTTTGTTAATTTCCATGTATTGTCTAAAAAAATGAACTACGAAATAAAATAACTGTGTTCTCGGGCATGTTTGTGTCGAATAGGAGTGGATTTTTTCTTCAGTTTTACGAAAATGATTTACCGTCATCGTTTTCACATTCTTTTAAAATGCCCTTATTTCTTCTTTTTGTTAAATGTAATGCACCTTTACCTGTAATTAGTCATTTGCAATGCCTCTGGATGATTCAGTTGCTTTTCAGATATAAATATTATCAGAAAAAGATACTTTAACTTTTGTTTGTGTTGATGATTTCTTCAAGTATTTCTTAATTTTTAATGAAATTGTGGACCACCATTGTTTTTAAGTACTGTTTGTACATTAACAATGGTTGCTTTTCATTATTCGAAGAATAGCAGAATAACGTTACTATTTTTTAAGTGGCCACATTATATGGTTAAGAATGCCCATATTCCGTCTTTTATTATTATCTTTTCGAATGAAATATGAATTAACAAAATAAATATAACGTTATATGAAAAAAAAACATATCGCACCTGTGTGGTATTGAAAATAAAATGTGTTTGATTGAAACAGAAAGCAAATTGATAGACCTCCGCCCATGAAACACATGTCCACATCCCTCCAAACCCCGAAAATATCTGGTCGCAAATACGAAATACATTTCATTTGTATCAAGCTGGTGGAAGTATTACACACAGATGACAGTTCTAATATTATTCATTTATTATACAAAATAACTTTCAAAGAGGCTTTTATTACTTGAACTATTTGACTGGTCGGGGTTTAACCGGTTCGTTTTATCATAGATCAGTCCATTTATAGACAGGTGTTTTAGGATCAACTCATCAAAGAAGTGTCAAATTATGGTCTTTGATTCCGTTAAAATATGTAAACACTATATTATTATTCGCAAAATAAATAGTAAGATACAGCTGTTGATATTCTTGCAAAAATGGAGTTTATAAACATGAAAAAATGTCAAATTTTGGAAATTTTGGATATGAAAATGTAACTATGACGACCGCAGTTACAAAATATGCATATGTCGTTATTCTATAACTTTTGATATAGTTTTTCTTCCTTTTATTCCAAATGATTTGGGCGGATGGGGCATGGGGATAAGTTGGAAATGGTACTTCGACCTTTTGATTTCCTTTTGTTATCAAATTCTTAACTATTTCATTCGTCCCATATCATACACTCGGTTCTTTTGTATATCCGTCTGGTGATGAGAGATCAGTAATAATAATTATTACGTGAATCATCCTTATCACACACATCTTCAAATAGACTGTCATTATGCAAATTAGATCAGTTGAAAAAACATTGGTAATAGAATAACAAATTGCAAATAATGGTACATAGATTTTGATAAAAGAAGAAGGCATTGTAAAACAATGCAAAACACACTGTAAGTATCTTTTCTCTTAATATTCATCATATTTTATGATAAAAACCTACTGATACAGATGTACAAAATGTGCTATGAACGAATGATGACTTTTTCATCATCACAAACAAAAGTTTAAATGTCTTTACTCTTATACTATTCTTATTTTATAAAATGTTTATTAAAATGTATGATCGCTAAAGAGTGTAGAAAACAAACACTTCCACTAAATTTGATATTCTTGACTTGAGACAGGCACATATAGAATGTGGTGGGGTTCAGTTTGTTTTAAGAGCACTCAACATTCTCACTAATCTGAGAAAGTTGTGTAACTGCACAACATATGTACACATTATATAATTCAGGTGAAAATGACTACTATATTACAAACTAAAGAAGGAAATAGAATAGAAAGCAACCACTTCCACTAAATTGCATATTCCTGCCTCGAGGCTAGCACATACAAATGTGGTGGGGTTCAGCTTGTTTCACGAGCGATTAATATTTCACTAATCTGAGAAAGTGGTGTACATATAAAACATATTTACACCTTATAAAATTCAGATGAAAAGGACTACAACATTACAAACTAAAAAAGGGAAATATAATAGAAAACAACCACTTCCACTAAATTGCAAAATCCTAACTGGCATAGGCACAAAGTAATACAGAATGTGGCGAGACGAGCACTCAACTGTTTCACTAATCTGGGAAAGTGGTGTAAATGCACAACATATAAACACACAATACAATTCAGGTCAAAAGGACTTGACACTGTATATCGATAAAAAGCACAAAAACAGTAAAGATATTTAGAGTTGGTAGCATATTCTTACAATTTAGGGTCGCTGTATAACAGAGGTAAGCATGCAAAAACAGTAACTTATATTACACTGCAGTTTTGTCGCAAATTTTGGACATGATTTTTCCCGAAACTTAGTTAATATATGAGTCGCCGTTCCGACCAAAAGTGCCTGCATGCAGCCAAGACAAAAGGAGACGAATTAAGACTAGATCAGACGCGTGGAAAGCGAATCAAACCAAAGATCAAACATACTGTTAAAATTGTGTAAGATCGTTCTCAGCCGAGTTTATATTTCCAATATACTGACGGACTTTAGAAACGCAACACCTAAATGGATTGGACGTTATTAAATTAAATAAATGATACATTATACAAATGCATGGTACATACGAATATTTAATCAATCTTTCAACGTTACACACTCAATTTACTGTCAATCGAGAGACCAATGACGTAATGTTGCGCGTTTAAGTACTGTGGTACACACTAACAGTCTGGTTTTCAATCTTTAGTATCAAGTATGGCTACCGTTGTCCACTGGACAGCTTCTAATCTTGATTGCATTGATTGACACTGGGTTCTGACTGGTGTTTTCCATTCTTGTTTTAATTCGAGACCAAGTTCATCCGGGGTAGTCGACGCATTCGGACGAAACTCGGACGCGTCTGTCCAACTCATCCCATATGTGTTTCGATGGGATTTAAGTCTAGAAAAAAAGCAGGCATTTCAAGCACATCTACTCCATCAAAATTCATAAAGTTTTGAGTCAATCTAGCTGTGTGGACTCGCGCATTATCATGTAGGAGCATCAATTGCTTGAACTGGTCATGCCGTCATAGCTCTGGCACCACAACTGGCTGCAAAATTTCAATTTAGCGTCTAACTGTTAATGTGCCATTGACAATAACAATAATCGTATCTGAAAACTGGTGTCAATGGCGCCCTATACCATTACACCAAATTTGTCTAGTTCAGATACAAAGTTATCTGCGTAGCATTCATTTCTCTTCTGTATATTCTCATTCTTACCGTCCGCCAATCTGACATTAAACCGTGATTTATCGGAAACAATATGCGATTCCAGTTTTGACGCTGCTGCGGTTGTTGCCTGGCCCATTGTGTCGATTTCGTCCTTGGCACGGAGTCAAAATCAGTCCTTTATAGGGTCTCCTACAGTAAATGTGACAACGTTTCAGTATACGGGACACTGTTTTAGCATTAAGAGCTCTGCCATGGCGTCAAATACTCTGGTTTGCAGTTGACGTCGCTGTCGTGAATCGATTCCGCAAATGGCGTAGTCTGATGTCATTTTGTTGAGCCGGCGTCATTTCTTGCGGTTGGCCGGGTCTAGGACGATATATAACTGTTCCTTTAATCTGTAGCGTTGAAATAAACGACTTATTGTTGAATGGCTAACATTAAATTGTATTGAAACAGCACGTTGATTCATTCCTGTCCGTAGTATTCTAGTGTTTAGATTGCGATTTTCATCACTGAGTCGCGGCATTTCGAAATCCGGCGTCCAAAACTTCAATTGGTTAAAGGAAGGAAATAATTTAAATTTCTTCAGCTACCATATAGAAATATATTTCGAATTCCGGCGTCACAAACCATGTACAGGATAAACACTTAAAAGAAATATCTGTTACTGATCGGAAACAATTTTTCATTTCCGTAGTTTACGACAGAAAACAAATTAAAAAATTATTGCACTTATCTTGCTCTCCCTACATGATAGACCAAGCGTACACACATTTCGCGATGGACCTTTGGAAACAATATAGTTCTTGCATTAATTAATTAATACTAGAGTCTATTTCACTCTCTTATAGTACACCTGGTGTATTTACATATAGTTTGTTTCTCGCTTCAGGTGTATTTTGGCGTAGTTGTGTAAAGTATATTTCACATTCATTATTCGACAGAGATCATTATACATGTCATACACGATTTTACATGGACCATTGGTTACTTTTTTAAACCTTTAAGAAAATGACATCACTTTAACAAGGGCAGACTGCGGAAAAAAATCTCAAAATTAAATGTTCCTCAAAACTGAACTGTACGCTCATATAAAATACATATATACAATATTAAGAAAGAGCTGTTCAAAGTTTAGTGCCAAGCACTAACAAAGTTTATATATATTTATGAAATTGCTCTAATTTTGTTTTCATACTGCGGTCTCTGGCTATATTTATAGCTATTGTAATTGTAAAACATAACATTAGTTTCCCTCCCTACATGAACGTCTAATTGGGAAGACAATGGACGTAATATATGAGTGGAATTGTGAAAAAAAAATCCCTTTGTTTATATTTAAAGGCAATAAAGTCATCAGGAAATGTTAGAGAAAATAGGATAATTTATTCTTAAAGTTCAATTAAACAACTAATGCACAAAATCGAATAGAAATGTAAATGAAAATATTATAACTGAAAGCAGATTCCTTTAGGGGACTACACTGTGCAACAACCAACGTATCAATCGCATGACAGGACAATCATTATTATAAATACGTAGCTTGTTTCTTTATGAATAGGCATACACCAAACATGCACAGAGAAAGGTCTTTGTTTTCTTCGACGTTTTAACCGCCGAAATAAAAAAAACAAAAGTTGTAAAAAGTTTTATGACAGAAAATAGACACTGTTTTATGCGTATTTAGAAAAAAATAACAAGCCCTGCTCTGTGTTTATAGGATAAAAGCTAAACTTTCAAAAACAATTATTGTGATCACACTTATTTTGTTATGGAAAGTGTAAATACGTATCGCATCGCTTACTGGCATCTGAAACAGGACACTGTTTTATGCTCTCTCAACAAGTTCGCGTTTGGATGTTGTCATCGCTTAATAGGCTCTCTCCGTCAACGAGATCGTGATTTTAGACGAAGAACAAACACGCGCTCGTCGTTCGTAAGTCCATCAAAAATGAGTACTGTAAAAGAGACGAGCCACCTGTAGAACCTAACAAAGAAAGAGACTAATGTATAACAAAGTCTTGACCGTAGATTTATGTTATGTACAAACAGGACAATATCGACTCTTCTGCTTGTACTACATTATGATATGTGACGTACATGTTACATTATATTAACGTTTAATTTTGTTACGTTTTATAAACTTCCTTTTCTGTATTTCACTTTTGTATAAATAAGGCGTTAAGTTATAGGCGTACTAAAACGTGGAATGTGTGATTGATAATATTTCAGTGTGATTTATCATCCACTTACCAAGTTCTTCAAATTACAATCGATACCCCGTTCAATAAGCAACTTGACGAATTTTGGTAGCTCGTTCCATGCAGCACGATGAAGGGCAGAACTACCATTCTGGATATATAAAACATGACAATATTTAGATAACCTGATTGATAAAGAGAGTAGCACATGTCATCAAAAGGTTAAACAACGACATATCGAACTCAGCGTATGAAGTCAACACGGAAGCCGATATCAACGTTTAAACGAGGAAATTAGTTTGAGCACATTCTGTTTTGTACGAAATAATAAGAGAATTAATCTGTTATCGATATTATAAAATGAATCCCGTTTTCCTTTAAATTACGGGCAATTGGCTATTCGCAGTTCAGACTATGATTGTGAGATTTTTATTCCGTCTGATTTACTCTCTGACATGTTTATGAATTGATAATTGATTAACATGTATTTTTAACATCATATCCTCCTTCTTAACAGTACAAACCCAAATCGGATGGATTTGTTTTTAAGTGTTCAAGCATATAATCAGTTAATTTACGGGTAATTTAAATGATAACATTTTAGAAAGCATTGAACTAAGATTTCCACTGCTTATTAAATTAGAGCGATAATAATTTCAAAAATCAAGATAATAAACACAATCTGAGGCAAATGAAATTTATGAGTAAAACAACAGTACAAAATATAAGATTGTAAAGGAAAACAAAATATGAGCAAATAACAGAAAAGGCTGGGGTAATACAATAGCACCGACATGGCAAACAATATGTGAATATCAAATCCTCTCAATATGGGGTCAATTTTATCAAGGATTGAATAGAGCATGAAATCGAGATACTTTAGTACAGAACTATCAGTTATGAGGTCTGAATGGCATGATCATTTTGCAAATAGTGTTTAACCAGACTAAATAAGATCAATATATTTTGGCAAATATGTTTTAGGATAATGTTTAGATATGAAATTCAGTTCTCAAAATGAGACTATATTGACAGTTTAAGAAATTTCAAATACAAGTTTAAAGTACTTACTGAATCAATAAGGAAAAAAATCAAACAATTGAAAAGTTTAATTTTTAAATATTCACATTACTCACCCTGCCTTGGTAGTTTATCTTTGCGCCTTTTTCTAAACACAGTTGAAATTTCTCCTTGTCTCCACAAAAAACAGCATTTAGTAGATCCTGTACAACATGATACAAATTATTCATAATTGCTACAACGAAGATACAGATCACATAGTCAGGCGGATATTTAGTTGAAATAAATAAAAGAAATGGAAATCTTTATTAGAGAAGGTAAAATAGGTCAAAAGATGTATTTGAATTGTTGACATAGATCTGTTTCTATGGGCTTTAAAATTTATGAAGATGCATGTTTTAGGATTGTATGCATCTTATATACGTCTTTTACTTACTTTATAGTATTGAGTTTCAAGATATTTGTAAATTATAGACAAATTTTCACAAAACAGTCGATTGTGGTAGGTGTAAATACATGTGGGTCTTTTTGTGCATAAGCAAAATTCCACCAAACAAAATCAATAGAAAAATAATAGATAGATCTTTTTAAATATTAATTTGCATCTCTGCCCCGGCGACATTTTTTGGAATATATCCTAAAAAAGACAACTATTTCATCGAAAAGAGAAATTGGAGTACACAAAGATTAAATACCTTTCTATTGATTCAGAACAAAAGTAGATGTGTTCGAATAAAAATATTTGCTAAAAATACTTGACGACAGAATTTATCAGTGAATCTTAAAATGCATTTTTATTTTACTTCTAAACTGAGTTTGAAAGGAAAATGTAGGTAAAGGTAAACAAGATAAAATTTGTGAGCTAAAATTCAAAGTGACATTATAAATGTGTACATTTTATAAAGACATGTAGATACCAATAATATTATGCGTATTTTAAAACATAAGATTTTTGTTGATTTTATGCCCCAAAAAAAATCTATATAAGGCTTCCTTAAGTTTTCATAATTCTTATTCATTAAAATATTTGATTTCAATATAGATACTAAATAAAAACCAGAATGAGTTGATTTATTATAAACAAATAACATTGACATTAATTTTAGATTTCGCATCATGTTTTTGTTTAATTTTTATTGACATTTTTCTTATAAAAGGTAGTAGATTTTAACTGTGTCAACACTTAAAATGCAATAATGTCAAAACACATGTACATTTGAAAAAAACATATTTAAATATTTTGGCATCATCATGATAATTCAATAAAGAATTTAAAGAAGATAGATCAAGGATGAGAAAGATTATTTTCTGTTATCATCACAACATATTCCCAAATATGCTACCTTTACAGACTACCTTTAGTTTCAGGGCGGATCCTGGATTTTTTTAAGGGGGTGTAATTCTAACCACATTTAAAACATACTGCATGTACAATATTTGTTGATGATGTAATAGCATTTATATTTTATTATTTTGCAGATGGCAGATAGTATCATCAAAACCAGTAGGAATAACCATGATATTGCCCAGTTAGTCATGGATATGGAGAAACCTGTCATATTTTATTATTGGAAGCAATACCTTCGGCAGTATTTAAAACACTGCAGCATATGAGCACATATCACCACTTTATTATTGATTCATCAAAACACAGATCTGTTACATGTAAAAATCATGTGACTCAGAACCTATTATCATCAATATGTTTATATAGAAGAATACTAAAATTTCACCATCTATTATGCCAAACACCTTAACACACAAAGGATTAAATGCAGCATGACCGTGGTATCTCTATCAACAAATCAAGGAATATTGTTATAATGAAACAATGTTGATGTAGTCTGTCCAAACCCAACAATTGCTATAACTGAGGTTGACTTGACCGATGAAGGAGAATCCAATAAACATTAATGTCCATCAAGAACAGAGCTTTTTATGAAATAAAATACCAAAGTTTGTTTTGTCTACTATTCTAATTTGAAAACAAATTAATTTAAAAATATTAAATTCTCAAGGCTATTGTCACCAACAAAGTAAAAATATTTTTAGTTGTTAATAAATTGACCACATGGTAGAGAACTAAACTATCCTGTACTTGGTACAGACATTTTTAATAGCAATACCACTAAGTTCAAGTTTTATTTCTTTAATTTGGGTAAAAATCAGATGGAAGTTTTGATACATTTTTATATCTCATTAAAAAAAACACACACACATTCAAAACATACGATTACGAAAAGCAAATCATTGAAAACCAACCAAAACTTAAAAAGTATAAATGTGAAAAAATACAGATTTAGGGACAATGACATGAAGACAGTACATTACCGCCAGAGACAACACAGAAACTATATGTAAAAATTAAGACATTTGGAGAAGAGAAAAAATGTTCTAGAATATCTTTATTGTTTTGTTTCCATGGAAACCACATATTTAACATATAAATATTCCACAAAAAGGTTTTTGTCATCAATACAGATATTCAAATCTAGAGTTTTTATGTTTTATAGATAATACAATTTTGAGGTGGAACTCATTTACAACATTCCAATTGCCAATGAAAATAATTAGTCAGAATTTTGTTTGAATTTCCATATTTTCTGCTCATATATTATGTACGCAAATGCATGCCGAATAAGAACATGCTGTATTTTCGAAACCAGTTATGATATCATCATAAAATGTTGTTTTCATCGTAAGCACATTAGTAGCATTGAAAAATGCAAAAACTGAAAATATGTATAAAGCTCATCTGGATCCATTTTCTCAGTCACGGTCACATATGTGTTTTCATTGAGTTAAGCCATTTCAATGGATATTTTAAAGTGTGTCTTTCTATATTGTAATGTCGCACCACTGTCTCACGTTAGGGTGAAGGTTGGCGCCTGTTAAAACGTTTAAACCCGCTGCATTTGTTTGCACCTGTCCTAAGTCAGGAACCTGTTGTTCAGTGGTTGTCGTTTGTTGATGTGGTTCATAAGAGTTATGGTTTCGCGTTTTTTTTTTTGTTATTTTTAATATAGATTAGACCGTTGGTTTTCCTGTTTGAATGGTTTTACACGAAGCATTTTGGGGCCCTTTAAATCTTGTTGTTCGGTGTGAGCCAAGGCTCCGTGTTGAAGGCCGTACTTTGACCCATAATGGGGTACTTTTACTAATTGTGACTTGGATGGAGAGTTGTCTCATTGGCACTCATACTACATCTTGTTATGTCTATATGCAACATTTTGCATAATGGTTGCTATATATTAAACGTCTTTAATCTCAATACTGACATATGGATAATTACTAGTTTTCACTGTAATACAACTTTTATGATTCCTTTGTTAATGATTCAATTGCACCTTTACTTCGATATTACATAACGTTAGCAATGTGTTCAATTTTAGAAAATATTTAAAATTCATACAAGTACAATCTGTTCATATCACTATCAGGGGAGACATTAAGATAATAACACACTTGCTACTAACTTTGTTTTAGGCTTATTATGATATTGCATATCGAATGAGGGGGAAAGGCGATCGGACAGGGTTTACACGTTGTTACTGTTCACATACCTCTCAATCATTATAAGTTATTTCAGCATTGAATTTGTGTACACTTAGTTACATTTGCAGTAATTCGTAATAATTTACATTGCTGTATTCGAAATCTAATTGCTTGTACAGTTTTTACACTTCTAAACTTCTCATCAGTAGACTGGATTCAATAGAGAAGATATTGTGTAACAGAACAAAATCAACCAATTCGTTGAACACAAGAGGAGGACTTATTTCATGTAAGTTTTTGTTTTATTTTTATTTGTTTTTTAATTGTTTTTCTGGAAGCATCACTTTTATGGTCAAGCAATAATAGAAAACACAAGTTCCATGAATCAAATCAAAGATATAAGGCTTGAAGATAGTACGCCTGACGAACTTTTGCCTATAAATAGCAACAAATAACACACAAATCTACATGTATGTGGATGTGGATTGATCAGTACCAAGATTGATTCAATTATACATATTGAATTATAAATTGCCCAACAATGTAATTTTAACACATTATTTGGCAAGCAATCACGATGAAGCTAGATTGTCTAGCGAGATATTAAACTTGTTGTTATCGCATTCTAAATATTTTTGATATTCTTATATGTACATACTATATAGTGTTAAAATTACATTTTTAGGCAATTTATAAATATATCTGCGATTGGTTTAAGGTAGAAACAATATTTACAAGTTAAAAAATACGACACAACTATGTCTACATCGATGATTTCGTAAATTTGTCTGTAGTTTATGGGTATGATCATTACTTGCTATGCTGCAATCATTAATAAAAAGCATAACCTTTTACAAACATAGTAGTTTCAATTTCTACCAAAGCACTAAGTATTTGTGTTACCTCGCCAAGCTGTTTCTGTCTTTGTAATGAGTTCATTGTTAAACAATCTGTAAATAAAGATGATATCTAGTGACAAAAAAAACAAACATGATTGACGTATACTGAAAATTGACTTTTTATTTCACTAATACAATAGAAAGGAATACATGGGATCATAGTAAGACTATCAATTATAGAGAATGAGTAATAATCAAGAAATTGAAATTTCTATAATCATAAACTACATAAACAAACTATATCTTAATCAATCAGCAGTGATGAATATGCAACAAACTGCTACTTGTAGATATGTTTCATAAAAGAAGCAGTTATTCTGGCACAGTTTAAGATATTCATACATTACAATGAAGTTAACACACATTACACATTTCTCAACATTTCATTCAAAAGTAAATGATAACTTTGTACATGCTGTACAGATAGATTACATATTAAATAACAACTTATTCATTAAATAAGTTTATTACACTATTTATATGACAACAGTAAATCCTGCCAAATAATTTGAAATACACAAAAATGTAATGTTTTTTTTTTTTTTTTTTTTTGGCACTTACAGTATGTGCAACCTTATGCGTTACTATTTAAACGATCAGTCAGCAGTCAACAATTGTTCAAGTAAAATAACAAAAATACCGATCTCCAAGGAAAATTCAACATGAAAAGTCCCTAATCAAATGGCAAAATCAAAAGATCAAACACATCAAACGAATGGATAACAACTGTCATATTCCTGACTTGGTACAGACATATTCTTATATTAAAAATGTTGGATTGGTGGCAGGTTCGCGTCAGATCATGTCATCAATCAGTCAAACGTAATTTATCACTACACTATACTAAAATACCCAAAATGATCTTGATAAAAAAAAATCAAACAATCAAACATTGCAAATGCTTAATTTTCAATTAGCTATAGAATAATGGACACTAAAAAATGAACAAGACATATAAAGCGTACTTTTTGATACACGTCCCGATGTAAAACATACTTATATCCAATTAAGGTTCATGATTCATGTGATTTCAATTAAATTCTTATACTATAATTATGAAAATTAGTCATTCTGAGGAACAAAAATAATAATATCTAATTACTTTTTATTTTCACTTGAATGAAGAAATTATTGAACCCTTATTCAACAAAAAACAAAGTTTATGTATTTTAATCACTATATTATTTACATTTTATCAACACAAAAAATCCTCATCCAGAGGCATTATGATTACCGGTTGCTGATGACCGTGCTTTAATTTTAATAATTAGAGGAAACATAGGCCTGTGTTCCTTGTACAAATAAAGGCAATAGTAGTATACCGCTGTTCAATAGTCATAAATCTATTTAACTGAAACAAATCCGGGTCACAAACCAAAACTGAGAGAAACACATCAACTATAAGAGGAAAACAACGCAACAACAGAAACACTGAACTGCTACAAAAACAAACGCCAATATACATAGAAACGAACTATTTGATAACAAGTGCCATATTCATGACTTGGTACAGGACATTTTAAGAAAAAATGGTGGGTTGAACCTGGTTTTATGGCTAGCCAAACCTCCCGCTTATATGGCATACTTGTACCTGTAGATAAGTTACTTGTTCATCAAATGTAATTGATATAAGATACATTTTTTGCAATAGCAGATGAATTCTGGAATTGTTAGTGTACTTCTGTCCGTTTCCATTGACAACCGAATCACCGACCTATTTTTCCACTTATATTTATATGTTTTGAAATTTTTCTTCAAATTTACAGCGCCAAAATCCTCCATTTTTGTTTTACTGATGTAAGAACCATAACTCTACCGATTGAAAAAAAACAGTGGAGTAATTTTGGGAAGTATCAAAAGTGGCATGAAGAATTTGGATTGAACTTTTGAATTTTTACAAGGCAGCGAAATTCATGTACAATGAGCTGCAAATGTTTCTTATCTACATCCGATTTCACCTGGATAGATGCACTCTCGATGAAGCTATATTGTCTAGCGAAATATTGCGATTATTTTTATCGCATTGTAAATATTTTAATATTCTAATATTTACATACTTAATAGTGTGTTAAAATTACATTGTTAGGCAATTATATATATATATATATTGTTTTTTTTTTTTACTGTTGAAATTAGTTGTTATGTTATAATACATAATTATTAACTTTGAGCGATGTCATGTCCAATGTCATGTCATGTCCAATGGATGGATCTGTCCTAGAGTTGTCACTTGTTTAGACGTACTTATCAAAATAATTATTTCTGTGACTGCATCATACGGACAGTTCGAAACACTTTTGTCTTAAAGACATATGAAACGAGTTTCTTGAAATTTTGATGTTATCGAAATTATTGAACCAATGCGTCCATATATACTAAACGAAGTCTTGCAGGCACGTTTTGTTATATTTATTTCACATCTATAACCTATTATCGACAAATAATATTTTATTCAGTGGTTGTCAACAATTATTTATAATTTAAGCAATATTTCCTGTATATTATTACCTAAGTTGTCTATGTAGCAGAAGGCTTAGAATCCCTGGTTACGAAAAAAAGCAATCGAACCAAGGAAAATAGAAGCTTTAACATAAAGTCTATTTTTTATCTTGGATATATAATTAAGTTTCATAAATATATCTATAAATAGCTTGTGCTGCTACTGACGTTTTGTTGTATTTTATAGAAATTTTAAATATTGATTGATTGTGTTTTGACAATTGTCATATTTTGATTTTCTTTTGTAAAATCCTAACAGTGTGTCCTTTTCAACAACTGGATCTGCATGATTTGATAAGTATTTCGTATAGCTTCTTTAAAATTAACTTTGATGTACTGCAACTAAAAATAAGTATTGCAGAATGTATGTGTTATTGTCATTTTGACACATATGGCAGTTTCCATTTGGTAGTTTTATAATTTACCTGTAGTATATTATTAAAATTTGTTTACTTTATATTCAATGATCATTTGTTTTATCACGACCACAAATTTGGAGATACAGACAATAACTGTTTAGTGTCTTTAAATATCAGCTGTATGTGTACGAGGTTAAGAAACAGGTGTAATGCGAGCTAATACTAAACAGTTATTGTCTTTATCCTGCTATTGATTTTGTACATTGTTTTGCTGTGAAAGACAGAAAACTCACATGTATTGCATTTATTTTCGATTTAAAATCTTTGAGGCCCGCGTAGTAAAATTTAAAAGAAATCACACAACTAGCTTATGACCAGTACGCCGAAAAATCTCGCATCACATTCCTCAAAGTTAACAATTATATATTATAACATAACAACTAATTTCAACAGTAAAAGAAATAACAAACAATTGTCCGATTTAAAGTCATATGAAACTTCAAATTTAACAAAAATTTAACATGTTTTATATACTTGAAAGGCTAAGTTTTACTCTAAAAGAAGTGAACGTGACCTTTTGTTTTAAAGAAACCTTTATATACTAAATTATTATTGAATTATTGACGACTTCCCAGACACGATATTTTGAAGTGAACTTAACTACGGGACCTCTCGTTATAACTTCGGCTGCCGCATAGCGCAAGTGCAAGCGGTAAACCGTGATGAAATAATGTAAAACACGTCCTCTCGAAGGTTAAAAGAAATAACAGATTCTAAAAGAACAAATTTGATACAACAAATCATTTAACAACTGTCAAGGAATAGTTTAATTAACAAATGGTAACGCATGGAAAATGTACAAACAAATGTCATAGCTCTTTAAAATCACTTATCTGTCATGCTTTCCACGTGCTCTGTATTCATTGTTTATCAATGTCACGATCCAGTGAACTTCGGCAACAAACTCGAAAGCTGATTAGCTTCCGATCAACAACCACTGAATAAAATATTATTTGTCGATAATAGGTTATAGATGTGAAATAAATATAACAAAAACGTGCCTGCAAGACTTAGTTTAGTATATATGCACGCATTGGTTCAATAATTTCGATAACATCAAAATTTCAAGAAACTCGTTTCATATGACTTTAAGACAAAATGTTTCGAACTGTCCGTGCATTCACTGATTATTGACATTGCTGCATGGTTGATTTTTGCGTTACCCATTTACACATTCAAGTTTTGAACTTGACTATTGGCGCCGTAGAAAAAGAGTTAATCCTGCTGTTCATGTTTGTCTGTGAGCAGAAAAAAATTCACTGACGGAGCAATATGTCATTGGGATGCAATTGCAATACACATTCTGAGGTCACGAAAGTTCAAACAACACTCGTCAACAGCAATACACAGAAATAGTCCGGCAGTGAGGGGAGCTTTAAAGTGATATCTGTTTAAGTTTACAAAAACAGTCTAGCGATATCTGTTGGGCTGTTAATGTATGATAAGACATCCAATTGCAGGATAAACATCTTTTTTTAATAAGTTAACGTACGAATATACTGCAGATTGAGCTTTGATGGTGTTGTTATTTGGTTGATCATAAATCATTTGACAGCTTAAGTTTCTTTTCATTGTGTTTTTGTTTCCGTTTGAACGAAATGTTTATGAATTTCCTGTTTAATTTGTTGGAAAGTCAGAAATACAGAATTTCGGATCAATATGCTTTCTAAAAATTTCATAACAGCTTATACAATCAGTAGTTTTTCAATTCGAAATGCCCTTGTTAGTTTTGATTTTGCTTTTTAAAGATACAGTGCATAACAATAGTTCACTAAAATAGAAGAATCATTTGATTGTGGATTTTCTGTTTTGAATTTTCCTCGGAGTTCGGTATTTTTGTTATTTTACTTTTTTCTAAATATATTCGTATCTAAAACATGGTGTATTGATTGTTGATATTTTGTATGAAACATGATTTTGTATTTTTCATTTTATGATGAAATTGTGTTAATTGATTCATGTTTAAACCATTAAAATTTAAATATTTACATAAACAAAAGATATCATTATATTTTTATCAAATTTCTGTAGCCAATACTTTACAATTACATTCCAGCTTTCCAATTGTTCCTGCAGTCAGGATATGCAAGTTTAGTTTGTTTATTTTAGAGAACATATTTATTTTAACCATACTCATCCTTACTTTTATTTAAATGCAAAAGAAGACATTTCTGTCTAACTGGTAACCTTTACGTCAGATAAAAAATCAAAATCATATTATTTGGCTCGTCAGTCCATTAATCCAGAATTCCTCGCATTTCATATTTTTAAGGTGCAACACCACTTATTCAAGCCCTGTCAGAAAGCACATACCAGAAAGTAGTACATATTTAACACAAATTCGTTCATATAATAATAAATGTGGTATTAAATGAAAGTTGAATGACTTGTTAGCACTGTAGAATAAAGGCAACAGTAGTATACCGCTGTTCGAAATTCATAAATCGATTGAGAATAAAACAAATCCGGGTTACAAACTAAAACTGAGGGAAACACATCAAATATAAGAGGAGAACTACGACACAACAGAAACACAACATTAAAATGTTACACACACAGAAACGAACTATAATATAACAATAGCCATTTTCTTGACTTGGTACAGGACATTTTAAGAAAAAAATGGTGGGTTGAACCTGGTTTTGTGGCTAGCCAAACCTCCCGCTTTTATGGCAATGTTAAATATAATATTAAAATGACAACATTACATGACAGGACTACAATACAACTAAATGGGAGAACATATAGCACAGAGAAACATACGAATAATAGCTAACAAAAGGTAACACTTTTTGACTTATAATATTGAATGAAATTTAAAAAAGAAGTGTACATTTTGCCTGTTTGTCAGATCTGAAGTTCCTGTTTTGGTACATCCAAAGTCCCGGGAATCAGTTTTCTTTTAAATGCAATCAAAGGTGTGTGTGTTTTTTTTTTTTTTTTTATCTGAATGCGGTAGTAAAATGTGTTAATATGAAAAATATCTTGGAAGTTATTGTTAATCATTGATATGAGGGCACCTTTCAAGTTTTAGGAATTAAACAGTGAGGAGAAATTATTAGGGGAACGTATGTCTGTTTTGTTTTTTGTTTTGTTAGATAACTATTTAATCGAATTGCTCCCAATTTTTCTTTTCATATTCATCCAGAAATCATGGATATTGCAAGGGAAATTGACAATTATCGCATTAAGATTTTTATTATCAGTTTAGAAATAACAATGTTGTTTTTAAGAATATAATACTTCACACAATTAGTTTCAAAAGAAATAAAAAGAAGCATGTGATGAAATATATTTACATCAAGTACGGGGTTCTGGACCAGAAAAGTATAAGACAAAATACTGATCCCGAACTCAAGTAAAACAATTCCAGCAATAGAGGTTCAGCATTTTCCTCTTGATTGTTTGTTTACCTCTATTTTGTTACAATTTGATAGAAATAATTGTTTCAAGGCATACATCTCCTTAGAAGAATCAAGTATTGTCCATGAATACACATAGATACTTCATAAACATTTTTTTTTCTTTTAAATCTACATGAACAAATATTATATACAGTTTATGGTTATGAAATGTACATATTTGGTATTTTCCATTCTATTCTATTCCGAAGTAATATTTTCATAGACTTTCTGTTAAGAAACATTGTTGGTTATATCTGTGAGCTAACTTTTGTTCAATATAAATATATGCAAAAGTTAAATAAAGATTATGAATTTGATATATAATGATCAATAATTAAATGTAACAACTCCTTGCCAGTGGCATATGATGCCCGTGAAAAGGTTTATTACAAATGAAAATATCAAGGTACTCTACAAAAAGCCTTCCCATCCATCAAAAATGTGATTTCTATGTGTATGTAGGAAGCAATATTACAAGGTAATAAAAAAGTACAAACATTAATAAATAATAAATCAAAAATGTAATCAAGGCTTTATTTAGAGACTTAGTGAAAAAGTAAAATATTTTCCTTATTTTCTATCCTCTCGTATGACTATAAAAAGAAGCTCCATTATTGTGTGTTGTCTCATTTAAGAAAAGGTGGATTTAAAAAAAAAACATTTACAAATGAAGTTTGTTTTCTGTTTTTAATCATGCAGAACTTGCAAGGACTTACGAGAAATAACGATTGACATAAGACATGAATACCCATCCACCATTTACACTTGAGTTGTCGTGTCTGTATTTAATAAGATACATTGAATGTTCAATGTTTCAACATACAATAAAAGCTTCTACTATTATTATTAAATGTTACCACCAGTCCCTCAATTGTTGAAAGCTCAGTAATAGGTTAAACAATGCAGACCCCAACAAAAATGTCTTTTTTTTTTCTTTTTATATATAGAACATGTGTACATATATAAGCAATAAAAGTTATTGTCAATGCCAAGTGTATCAGGATGTACTCTGGGTGCGACAGCTACTAAGTATTTGTCAACTTAAAACCCAATCCCCAATCACGTATATCGAATAACTAAATATTGCAAAACATGCAATAAACATGGTAAAGTAAATTCCCAATATATACTGTAAAATTTCTGAAAATTGCATTTCACTAATAATGTGTAGTTTTGTATCTTTCAGTGGATATAAATGAATAGCTTTCATATTTGATTGTGTTCAAGTTTTGCATCTTAGGGTGACCATCCCAAGCTTGACTGCCGAAGCACTGAAGTGTAGTCGGGTCCTGTCATGCAGTGTTGGATGCGTGGTTGCACTGGTGTTTTATTATAACAAAACGTATTATGAAACACTGGCATTTATTACAGTTTGGCTGGGATTGTGTACAAAAATTCAATACAGCACCAATAGTTGCGTATAGCAAACATAAGAGTGTTGGAGATATGCTTAGTAGATCAAAGTTAAAGACTTTAACATAAAATTGACAGTTGAACCCCTGATGATGGCAGATCTGTCATAATAACTAGATCTATTGAAGAAGAATTAAAATATAAATATATCAATATATACATGAATAACTTACATATTTGATTATATTCAAATAGTGTGTCTTAGAGTGACCATCCCAAGCTTAACTGCCGAAACACTAAAGTAGTGTCGGGTCCTATCATGCAATATGGGGTGCGTGGTTGCATGGGTGTTTTATTATAACAAAATTCACAACATAAAACAAGGCCATGGGTGTGAAAAATAATACACCTTATCGCTATTTGTCCGCCATCACTGGACTTCAAAAAGATTCAAGTAACTTTTGACGTCATAATAGAAAATATCTGACGCCATAATGGAAAAGTGATTGTTGTATGACGTCAATATTTCAAGAGGCGCAGATTCTCGGATCAAGCGGCGTAGATTTCCAAATAGCGATAAGGTCTATTATGTAATGAGTTTAAAAACCTTTTTTTTTTAAATTGTACCATCCGACACATATAAAAATATTTCTGGTAATATGAATGAATATGTGGAAATGTCAGAAGAATTATCAATTTAAAAAAAAATCATCATGTTGACCTAATATATAATTCCTCTGAAAGTTCATGTGCATGCAGCTGAACAATGGTAAACAACAATTTGATTAAGTTATCATAAATTAAATTAGGTAAACTTGGTGTAGATTGAACAACTTAATAAGGATTGCTTGGAGAAAGCGAACAGCGAATTAGCACAAACAATGATGTTATGATGTAATGTACTATTCATTTATGTATTTCTCTGTCCTGAGTGTTCGTGCGTTTATTTGTACTGTATTCCTGTCACGTAATGTTGTCATATTAGCGGTATTTTTAAAATTGCCATATAAACGAGAGGTTTGGCTAGCCATAAAATCAGGTTTAACCCACCATTTTTTTCTTTGAATTTTCTGTAACATGTCAGGAATATAGCAGTTGTTATCAAATAGTTCGCTTCTATGTATGTTGGTGTTTGCTTTTGTTGCAGTTCAGTGTTTCTGTTGTTCCGATGTTTCCCTCGGTTTTAATTTGTAACCTGGATTTTTTTTCGCTTAATCCATTTATGACTATTGAACAGAGGTATACTACTATTTCCTTTATGTAATATCATCTTTATTTTTGTGCAATCTTATCTATACGCTACAAAATGAGGATCTGACCGTTCTAATTGTTTTCCTCTTTCTTTTATTTAAGATATATCAGATCCTTGGATGTTTACACTGGTGTCTTGTCATCCAGAACGAATTCTGACTTCCCAAAAAAAAAAAAATGCACTGATTTAAGGATATGTTTGAGGTATATAAACATATTCTTTTATGGTTAATGTGCTCTATTAAGAATATCTGTGTAACATGTAAAAATTAGACAACTAAATTAAATGTTCATATTTTGTAATTGTGTGTACTGAACAAAATCACTGAGACATGAAAAGGAAAATAAATCACAAAACATTACAGATTTTATTCATTTTATTTGACGACTGGCAAGTTTGTTAAATTCTGAGCTGTTTTGGTCAGGAGCAGAGAAGAAATATAATAGGGAATCATGCGCGGCCTTACCAACTTGTCATGTGTATTGAAATTGTACCTGTATGTACAAAACGAATGGTAACAGCATGTGACTATTCCATTTCTTTTCTTCATATCTAAGCTGATCAAAATAAACCAGTCACATTGATTTTTCCTATGTATACCTAGGTATACTAGGTATAATTGTGAAAATTCGGCCCGAGCTAAAAATTTGTCAATGGTAGTCGAAGTTGAAAATTGGCGGTTCCGAAAACTAAAACTAATGTCTTGAAATTATTTTTGTAACGATATAAAACTTTAACTTTATATGTTTTTCATAATATAAAACTTATGATATCATGTATCGCTCACGTTTGGTTTTTACAATTTTACGATTTCCTACCGGGTCGTCTTTCGTGGGGATTTTTTTCTGCACAACTACATCTATTGAATGTTTTTAAAAGACAAATCAGCAATTTGCTATCCGGCTGTACATTTATCATGTTTAAAGTTTCACCTTTAAAAGAAGAGCAGCTATCAATAACATCCGAGGTTGAATTCAACCCCGATCTTTGTAGAGATGAATAGAAAGAGGAGTTTACTGGTGTGTAAATCTCGTTAAAACATGTTTACAATACACTCAGAGTGAGAAAAATTGAGGAAAAGGTATTTCCAAAAAAAATAATAAAACCAACCGATATCGGTTGAATCGCCCGGACAAGTCTATTCTATTATTAGTGACATGCGATTCCAGACGTTACTAAAATGTCAAGAGAGAGACTATTACATAGTTTTAAAGATCAGACGACAATCATGGTATCTTATTGGTGTATTCCTGTGTTGTGTAAATTATAGTCCTTATTAGACAATTATATACAGAGCGCGAGGATTTCCTTATTTTCTTTTCATAATAATTATATATGCCTTGATCACGGTTGATTTGAACATCCAATTGTTTTTATTCGTTTCCAAATCGTTTCTGGCGACCAAAGTATTAACCCTTCTCATATTGAAGGAAAGAAAAGAAATGCTTACCTCAGACGCAAATCATACTTAGCGTAAAGAAATGTCCGGCATGTGCCTTTCTTTTATCAGTTATGACAATAGTTCATAGCAATCCCTTGATTTACACCTAATGTCATTCTTATTGTACCAATGTACCTTCATATTGATATAACTAGTTTTAAATGCACTGTTAACATTACTATTTAAATGCAATATATAATTGTGTTGCATGCAGACAAAAAGAAAGGGAATGTTTTATCCTTTGTGTGACGGTAAAATTACCAGCTATTCAATGTATACAATTTAATCCGTCCTTGTTACACAAGGTATAACATATTCAGATATGTATTACTTAAGAATCCATCTAAATAAAGACAATAGTAGTATACCGCTGTTAAGAATGACATCAGCCTGCATTAAGTAAAACGTCCAATTAACGCTTTTGTTGCAAAAAATTACAATTAAAAACAATGATTTGTCTTGTTTACGCGAAAACCTCTTTCAAGTTTTATCCACCAAAGAACACTTACATGATGAGTTTCCCTTGTTTATTGCTTGATTGACTTGCGTTGTTTAACGCCACTTTCAGCACTATTTGTTATCTTATGGGGTCAGTTTTTGATGGTGGAGGAAGCTGTAGCGCCCGTAGAAACCAACGACTTTCGGCAACAAAACTGCAAATCTCAGTCAATTAAGATTAAAGTCAAACTCACCTGGCAAGTGCAATCCTCGAACAAGTCGATCAAACTACCTCAGTGTTGTAATGCTAGTTATATAGTAGTTGAACTACTCAGACCACTCGACCATTGAAGCCCTTCCACCATACGTAGGTCTCCAACTTGTTAATACAGACTTTTTTTTCTATTTTTCTCTGCTTTTCACTAAATGGTTAAGCTCCTTGTACATTCACTTTTAACCGGACATAATGTTGATATCTCTTAATAAAGAACTGCTAGAGTAAAAAACAATTTAAAATCTATTTAATAGAATAACAAGTATAAACACATTTCTTTTCTCCAGTAATTCTCATTTGGAACTTAAAAGTGGAGCATTTGTAGACTGAACGAATAAGTCTAACTGGTGGACATAAGAAGAAGTGCCAACTTTGATACAAACGTCATAGTTTGTTTGGAAAGGAAATCTCACTTTTAAATAACTTCTTTAACAAGAACAAATCGTCTGAACAAACTGACTGTATGAACATTGTTTTTATATAGGACATTCAAACTCAAAAGTCGAAAACAAACTGACAACGCCATGGCTAAAAAAGAAAAAGACAAACAGTCAAACAATAGTACACAAAACACAACATAGAAAAACTAAAGACTGAGCAACACGAACCCCACCTAAAACTGGGGGTGATCTCAGGTGCTACAGAAGGATAAGCAGATCCTGCTCCACATGTGGCACCCGTTGTGTTCATGATCTTTAACTTGTTATGGCAGTTTTGTGTAAACACTATTTCCCTGGGAATAAGGTCCTTGTAATGTGAATATGAATTCGCCGTAAATTTTAATTGATACATAAGATGCCTACAATGGAGCAGGGTACAAAACTTCACTTGGAAAATGGAAATCGAAATATTGAAACTGAAACATATGACTAATGAACAAACTATTTGTAGAGACCAACTCACATGAATATATACAAGGTCAACGCATGTTGCTGACTTTAGACAGGCAACAAAATTTAATGTGTGTGGCGGGTGCCTCGTCAATTCCTAATTTAAATTCATTTACAATAAAATTACCTCCTCATTACAAACGAATTCAATATTTGTGCAACATTCCTTTGAGGTTTCATGTACTAGGGTTTAAACTAGGACATTCAATATGTTATGATGTATGTGATAATAAATTAGATCAAGCCTAGCATCGTTCGATAACCTTTCTGCTTGATTTGTTCAAGTATTTTGTCTGTTCGTCATTAAACAATAGTTTCTTAGAGTAGTATTACTAGTAACAATAATGTTTTTGTTTAAATACAAAATGAAAAGAGACATATATAGAAATATTGGCTCTCAATAATGACGGACTTCAGTATGTACATTAAAGAGATGTCTCCTGCTGAACTGACTCTAATGAAGCTAATACTAACAATGAACACTGCCCTTTCCTGGATCTTGATCTTTATATCTTTAACGGGAAGCTTAATACCAAAATTTATAATAAAAAAGATGATTTTTCATTTCCAATTGTTAATTATCAATGTTTAGATGGTGACGTTCCCTTGTCACCAACTTATTGTGTTTATATATTTCAACTTGTTCGATTCGCTCGTATATGTAACAACGTATTTGATTTTAATGAAAGAAATCTCTGTAATACTGAAAAATTATTATACCAGGGTTTTCGATATCACAAACTAGTCAAAACATATACTAATTTTTATCATCGGTACAAAAACATCACTCATAAATATAAATCAACATGCAGACATCTTATACGTTCAGGTATTTCACATCCGATCTTTCATGGTAATATTCTATATAAAGCACAAAAATGTCGGCACTCATCTCAAAAGCTAACCAAACCTTTAAACAGGGATATAGTTACGATACTGTTGCCAGGTCATTAAAGATGGCATATTTTGGTATTAATATTGATTCACTCATAGGGTCTTTGCATCGTAAATAAACACATATATTCTAAAACCAGTTGTTGGCATGATACGGGTTATGTTCTTCTCATATATTTTATGATGATATGATACTAAAACCCTATCGGGAGGGATTGTGTTTGATTTTCATATGATGAAAACATAATCTTTAGTCAGTTTAATTTATGTATCATTGTCATTTTGCTTTGTTTCTTTTGTTATCTTTTCTGACATCGGACTTGGGATTTCTTTTGAGCTGAGTTTTACTGTCCGTATTGCTGTGTGTTTGATTATTCTACATTGGCTAGAGGTATAGGGGAGGGTTGAAATCTCACAAAACATGTTTAACCCCGACGCTTTTTGCGCCTGTCCCAAGTCGGGAGCTTCTGGCCTTTGTTAGTCTTGTATGTATTTTTAAATTTTAGTTCATTTATATGTTTCGGAGTTTAGTGTGACGTCCATTTTCACTGAACTAGTACACATTTTTGTTTAGGGGCCAGCTGAAGCCCGCCTCCGGGTGCGGGGTTTTCTCGCAGTGTTGAAGACCCATTGGTGGTCTTGGGCTGTTTTCTGCTCTTTGGTCGGGTTGTTGTCACATTCCCCATTTCCATTCTCAATTTTATTTGGCAATTATAAACAGATCGCGATGATTTCCTTATTTCTTGTCAATAATATACATGCCTTAATTACGCTTGATTTGAACTTCCAATTGTTTTTATTTGTGGCCGAATCGTGCGTACTAAGTATTAACCCTTCTCATATTGAAGGACATAAACCAATAAAATTAAGGAACACATTGTAAAGAAAAGAAATGCTTACCTCAGATGGAAATCATACTTAGAGTAAAGAAATATCTGGCATGTGCCCTCTTTCCTCAGTTATGACAGAAGTGCATAGCAATCCATTGACTAACACCTGAAGTTATTCCTATAAAGTACCTTCATATTGATATAACTAGTTTAAATGCGATGATTGCTTTGTAGACGCGAAAACCTCTTTCTAGTTTTATCCACGAAAGACCACTTCCAAGATAAGTTTCCCTTGCGTATTGCTTGATTGGTTTGGTATTTAACGCCACTCTCAGCACTATTGGCTTTTTTAAAGGTCAGTTTTCGATGATGGAGGAAACTGTAGCGCCCAGAGAAACCACCGACTTTCGGCAGGAGAACTGCCAATCCTAATCAATCAAGATTAAAATAAAACGCACCTGGCACGTGCAATCCTCGAACAGGTCGAACGCACAACCTCGGTGTTGATAAGCTAGTTATATAGTAGTTGAACTACTTAGACCACTCGGCTAATGATGCCCACTTTCCATACGTAGGTCTCCTACTTGTTTACAAAAATGTGTTTGGACCCAATCTATTATAACAGACAAAACAAGGATTGAAATTAATGCAAACTTTAAAACAATGTTCGTCTTATTTTCACCAAACAAAAACAATACTAGAGAGTATGTTCCATTCTTTATAAGTTCCCTTTTCAGCTCTCCCAATTCTGACAAAAATGATGTTTTCCAATTTGACTTCGACTATATAATTCGTGATACATACCAGTATTAAAATTTTGTATGCCAGACGCGTGTTTTGTCTAGAAAAGACTCATCAGTAACGCACAAATAAAAAAAGTTAAAAAGGCCAAAGAAGTATGAAATTGAAGAGCATTCAGAACCCAAAAATTCCGGAAAGTTTTGTCAAATACAGCTTAGGTAATCTATAGGATTCTGATATTGCAGTGATTGACTGTGTGCTAGGCTAAACTTGCTTTAAAATAGTAAGTAGAAAATAAATCTTTTTCCGAAAAGGACAAAGAGAAGTGTTTGAAATTTTGCAGTGTTTGGGCTGACATACTGCAATCTACTTTGCAGCACTGTAGCAAATTTGGATAAGATCAAATCTTTTCTCATTCAAAATAGTATGCAATTGAGATCATTATGATGGCGTTATTGATATTTAAAAGGGTTACAACAATACTAACAATTGTTTTAAAGGTTTATCACGTATGAATTGTAAAGAGTACAATAAACTTTAAAATCGAAGCTTAAATATTCATATTTAGTTTTATTAAGTACAAATACCTTTAAAAGAAAACGTCTATTGTACCAATTGTGAAGTCAAAAGCTTTATAATATAAGATGTGTAAAACAAGCAATTTTTGCTCACGTTAATTGCACAAGGAACTCGGGTTTATACGTGAAACTCAAGTGAAAATATTCACGTTTATTTCAAGTAAATTATTTTAAAAAATGCATTTTTCATAATTTTAATTAAATGTAACAATTTAGATGTTATCTAAATAATTGTATTCTGAAAACTTACGCAAATTTCATGCATAAGCGCGTTTGTGGTGAATGTCATGTGCATTTCACGTGAGTGATTTTTTTCTGTGTACACATATACTTTATTTACTTAAACTGAAAGACAAATGAACTATATTGGACATATTGATTGATTTCTCAATGTATTGTGAATGATTTAAACAATGCGAAGCATCAACAGTAAATTTCTATAGAGCAATATTATTATATACACAACTCCCAAACGTATGTAAATACATCAAATGGAAGTTATCATAAAACCAGCTGATGTTTTATATAAGAAAAGGAATACTTTAAAATAATTGTAAGTTATGTATACCGGTTTGAGATTTGGAGTTTAGTGTGACGTCCATTTTCACTGAACTAGTACACAATTTTATTTAGGGGCCAGCTGAGGACCACCTCCGGGTGCGGGATTTTCTCGCTGCGTTGGAGACCCATCGGTGGCCTTCTGCTGTTGTCTGCTTTTGGTCGGGTTGTTGTCTCCTTGACATATTCCCCATTTCCTTTCTCAATTCTATTATAAGTCTCCTTTTCCTTTATCAGGCAGTCAGTCACCTATAGCTTTCGGAATACAGGGATTAAAATCCCTGCGTCTTCCATACTTCCTGTCAATTAACTTCAAATCTATTTATTATATAGTTACCAAATGGTTTTTATTATCTGTTTAATGTGTTAATTCGCAAACAATCATAAGAGTAGATTTACATATAGATATATATATATATTATAAAAACATTCTTATTGTTAATCTATCCATACAATCACTATAAATTGTATGGGTATTTAAACGGATAACCTACTAAGGAATATAGTACGGGTGCCAAGTAAGGTTAATTTCAAAATTTAATGGACCGAGATACATCACGGCTAATTGTTGTCTTATATTTAAGATACAAATAATTCTCTTTGATTAAGACCTGTCGTAGGGTGACAAAGTGGTGCAGATTTTTTAAATCTGTAGTCAGAGGTCAGAAGTGGGATTTTCAAAAATCGCAATTTCTTGACATTTTGGAAAATTTCTGGGTGTACCTTTATGATAGCTGAGAAAACATTCAACGGAATCATTCTCTGGAAATGTTGCATAAATTCAGCTTGGCATATTCATGCATGATTGCCAGATGTTTGTGACGTATACCCCTGCTTCAAACATGTAAGAAAATGAAAAATTTATCTTTCTCTACGGAAATTTTCGAAAAAAAAATATTCATATTTAATATTTAGCTATGCAATAATATATGACAATATATAAAGACATTATTGGGAACGTTTGGTTAACATGCAATTAATAACATACTAGGAGAAACGAGCACAGGTCTATGATTCAATGAAAAAAATGATGAAATTCGTTATTGGTTAGTTAAACTCAAAAGAATGTTGGATCTATAAAAAATAAATAGTCCTAAATTTTATATTGAGGTTCTGCAAAAAGAAATCACGAATTCACCAACATTCCAATTGATTCAATTTTCGGAAAATGATATCTGTAACAATTAAACATAAACGTTTAGTTACCTATTTACAAGCAGAACCGAATATCATGAAAGTTCCAACTATGTACTGGCTTCCGAAACTGCACAAAACACCTTACAAATATAGATTTATTTCGTCTTCAAGCCATTGTTCCACTACTAAACTGTTTGTTCTACTTACAAGTACACTTGGTACAATCAAAAACCTGATAATAAATTGTTCAAATTAGGCCTTTGAAAACAGTGGAATAAATTACTTTTTGAATGTAAAAAATTCCATGAAAGTACTTGATAAATTGCATGCTCATATTGGTGTTTTTTTAATCTGTTCAAAGTTTTGACTCTATATACCACTTTGCCTCATTATCTCGTAAATGTTATTCAACGTGCAGACATCTCATATGATCAGGAATTTAACATCCCATCTTTTATGGTAATATTCTATACAAAGCACAAAACGTCGTTATTCGCCTCAAAAGCTAACCAAACCTTTAAACAGGTCTCCTACTTGTTTACAAAAGTGTGTTTGAACCCAATCTCTTATAACAGACAAAACAAGGATTGAAATTAATGCAAACTTTAAAACACTGTTCGTCTTATTTTCACCAAACAAAAACAATACTAGAGAGTATGTTCCATTCTTTATAAGTTCCCTTTTCAGCTCTCCCAATTCTGACAAAAATGATGTTTTCCAATTTGACTTCGACTATATAAATTCGTGATATATACCAGTATTAAAATTTTGTATGCCAGACGCGTGTTTAGTCTAGAAAAGACTCATCAGTAACGCACAAATAAAAAAAGTTAAAAAGGCCAATGAAGTATGAAAATGAAGAGCATTCAGAACCCAAAAATTCCGGAATCTTTTGTCAAATACAGCTAAGGTAATCTATAGGATTCTGATATTGCAGTGATTGACTGTGTGCTATGCTAAACTTGCTTGAAAATAGTAAGTAGAAAACAAATCTTTTTCCGAAAAGGACAAAGAGAAGTGTTTGAAATTTTGCAGTGTTTGGGCTGACATACTACAATCTACTTTGCAGCACTGTAGCAAATTGAGATAAGATCAAACCATTTCTCATTCAAAATAGTATGCAATTGAGATCATTATGATGACGTTATTGATATTTAAAAGGTTACAACAATACTAACAATTGTTTTAAAGGTTTATCACGTGTGAATTGTAAAGAGTACAATACACTTTAAAATCAATGCTTATTTATTCATACTTAGTTTTATTTAGTACAAATACTTTAAAAAGAAAAAGTGTATTGTACCAATTGTGAATTCAAAAGCTTTGTTAAGGCATCTATTGTAATTTAAGATGTGCATTACACAAGCAATTTTTGCTCACGTAAATTTCATAAGGAAGGAACTTCATATCAAACGAGCTTATACGTGAAACTCAAGTGAAAATATTCACGTTTATTTCAAGTAAATTGTTTTAAAAATGCATTTACAGATCGAATTTATTCGTTCATAGTGTGTTAATTTACGTTTTGATTGAGTTAAGCCTTCCAATTGATGTTTTATCGTGTGTTTGTCTATGTTGTGATGTTATACTATTGTTTCAGAAAAAGGGAGAAGGTTTGGTACCATTAAAACGTTTAATCCCGCTGCAAATGTTTGCACCTGTCCTAAGTCAGGAATCTGATGTACAGTAGTTGTCGTTTGTTTATGTAATTTATACGTGTTTCTCGTTTCTCGTTTTTATATATACTAGACCGTTGGTTTTACCGTTTGAATGGTTTTACACTAGTACTTTTGGGGCCCTTTATAGCTTGTTGTTCGGTGTGAGCCAAGGCTCCGTGTTGAAGGCCGTACATTGACCTATAATGGTTTACTTTTATAAATTGTTATTTGGATGGAGAGTTGTCTCATTGGCACTCACACCACATCTTCCTATATCTATTTTTCATAATTTTAATTAAATGTAACAATTTAGATGTTATCTAAATAATTGTATTCTGAAAACTTACGCAAATTTCATGCGTTAGCTCGTTTGTGGTGAATGTCATGTGCATTTCACGTGAGTGAATTTTTTCTGTGTACACATATACTTTATTTACTTAAACTGAAAGACAAATGAACTATATTGGACATATTGATTGATTTCTGAATGTATTGTGAATGATTTAAACAATGCGAAGCATCAACAGTAAATTTCTATAGTGCAATATTATTATATACACAACTCTCAAACTTATGTAAATACATCAAATGGAAGTTATCATAAAACCAGCTGATGTTTTGTATAAGAAACGGAATACTATAAAATAAATGTAAGTTAAGTATACCGGTTTGAGTTATAAGTCTCCTTTTCCTTTATCAGGCAGTCAGTCACCTATAGCTTTCGGAATACAGGGAGTAAAATCCCTGCGTCTTCCATACTTCCTGTCAATTAACTTCAAATCTATTTATTATATAGTTACCAAATGGTTTTTATTATCTGTTTAATAGGTTAATTCGCAAACAGTCATAAGAGTAGATTTACATATAGCTATATATATATTATACAAACATTCTTATTGTTAATCTATCCATAAAATAACTATGAATTGTATGGGTATTTAAACGGATAACCTACTAAGGAATATAGTACGGGTGCCAAGTAAGGTTAATTTCAAAATGTAATGGACCGAGATACATCACGGCTAATTTTTGTCTTATATTTAAGATAAAAATATTTCTCTTTGATTAAGGCCTGCCGTAGGGTGACAAAGTGGTGCAGTTTTTTGAAAACTGTTGTCAGAGGTCAGAAGGGGGGATTTTCAAAAATCACACTTTCTTGACATTTCGGACAATTTCTGGGTGTACCCTTATGATAACTGAGAAAAAATTCTACGGAATCATTCTCTGGAAATGTTGCATAAATTCAGCTTGGCATATTCATGCATGATTGCCAGATGTTAGTGACGTATAAACCTGCTTCCAACATGTCAGAAAATGAAAAATTTATCTTTCCCTACGGAAATTATCAAAAAAAAATATTAATATTTAATATTTAGCTATGCAATAATATATGACAATATATAAAGACATTTTTGGGAACGTTTGGTTAACATGCAATTAATAACATACTAGGAGAAACGAGCACAGGTCTATGATTCAATGAAAAAAAAATGATGAAATTCGTTATTGGTTAGTTAAACTCAAAAGAATGTTGGATCTATAAAAAATAAATAGTCCTAAATTTTATATTGAGGTTCTGCAAAAAGAAATCACGAATTCACCAACATTCCAATTGATTCAATTTTCGGAAAATAATATCTGTAACAATTAAACATAAACGTTTAGTTACCTATTTACAAGCAGAACCGAATATCATGAAAGTTCCAACTATGTACTGGCTTCCGAAGCTGCACAAAACACCTTACAAATATAGATTTATTTCGTCTCCAAGCCATTGTTCCACTACTAAACTGTCTGTTCTACTTACAAGTACACTTGGTACAATCAAAAACCTGGTAACAAATTGTTCAAATAAGGCCTTTGAAAACAGTGGAATTATTAATTTTGGAGTGTAAAAAATTCCATGAAAGTACTTGATAAATTGCATGCTCATATTGGTGTTTTTGAATCTGTTCAAAGTTTTAACTCTATATACCACTTTGCCTCATAATCTCGTAAATATAAATCAACGTGCAGACATCTCATACGATCAGGTATTTAACATCCCATCTTTTATGGTAATATTCTATGCAAAGCACAAAACGTCGTTATTCGCCTCAAAGGCTAACCAAACATTTAAATAGATTTATTCAGAAGGGATATAGTTATGATACTATTGTCAAGCCATTGAAAGTGGCATTTTTTAAAATTAATTTTGATTCACTCATAGGGTCTTTGCGTTGAAATAAACACATTTATTCTAAAACCAGTTATTGACATGACACGGGTTATGTTCATCTCGTATATTTAATGGTGGTATGATACTAAACATATTACAGGAGGGATTGTGCTTGATTTTCATTTGATAAAGACATAACCATTTAATCAGTTTAATTGAGGTCTGGAGCTGGCATGTCAGTAACTGCTAGTAGTCCTTTGTTAATTTGGGTTCATCATTGTCATTTTGCTAAGTTTCGTCTATGTCCTTATCTAACATCAAACTCAGATTTCTTTTCAACTGAGTTTTACTGAGCGTATTGCTGTGTGTTCTGGTATTCCACATTGAAGATACCAAGACCTTGTTGATAAATATTCCGTATCAACTTCACTAATAATACACGATGGTCTTGGGGTATAGATTCTAGGTACTGACGTTTTCTATCATCTTAATAATGTGTTATAGTATTCTTTTATTTGTCTTTGTAAATTATTACTTCTATTGTTTAGTCTATTTTTGGCAATATCTATTTGACGTGGTTCGGTACTTATACATCCCGTCATTGTGATATTGTGCTATGGTAAATATTTGTATTCTTGTCTTTCGGTTTTGCTAATGTGCTTTGTCTATATGCCTTTTTGTTTATCTTTGTTGACATATTTGCTTGTTTTTATAGTGATTACGATTATAACACAATGGTGACTGCTGTACCCCTATTTTTGACATTTTTGCCTATTATGTCTGTTTGTTTTGTTCACACATCGTTGTCAATATAAAGGAATTTTATTATAAAACAACACAATCAGTATAAAGCCGACTTGATTCAAACCGATTTTAAAGTCCCATATATATGTGAATTATAAACTAGGTATATATTACACAAGAGAGAGAGATAGAAAGATGCAGTAAATCATAAGTCAGGGAAAAATAGAAACAGGGGAGCGCAACTTGACTTTTTATTGAATAGTAAAACTGCTACTTGATGGGTATTATAAAAAAAACTTGTAAGAGTTGATTTGTATGTACGGTCAAACTTTGATATATCAAAACTTCTTAGGTAAAGGTTGTTCCACTATTTTTTGTTACAACCGACTACGGATGATGTATGGAAGAAATTAAATATACTTTGACAGACGGTAAGACTTAAACATGTAAAATGTCACCTGGAATTGAAAATCTTCCAATTAACTCAATATGTAGTTTCATATTTTATTAAAATTGATATTAAATGAAAGCTGATACATTACTCTTTCGTTGTATAACAAATATTTGCTGATGACTTTAATCGGGAATTAATTATAAGCGTTCCCGTGTTTGATAATGAAAATAAAAAAAATCGTCAAGCCCCGCTTTATTGATATTTTACACACACAAAAAAACTGCATCGGGGGAAAACTCTATGACAGGGCTAAAATGATAGTATAATGTTTACTCTATCATCATGTGGATTTTTAGCCGTGAGGTGTGTCAGTCTATTACAGATAACATGTAATTATGATGAAACTAATACTGCTCCCCAGCAGGCACTCAACGTTGAATAAACGTTGAAATGAGGTTGAAATGGTGATCAACGTGTATTCAACGTTGAAACAACGTTACATTTTCAACGTTGGATAATAAACAAATATTCAACGTTGAATTAATGTTGATCATTTCAACGTTGAAATTGGAACGTTGATTCAACATTGAATAAACGTTATCTTTTAATAAGTATTTACTTACGGTAGTCCTATCATGAGGCCTATATGAGATTTTTTTTTTAATTAACTGATGTTTTATACCTTTTGTCAACAGCTGATTACATTAAACACAGTGACTGCATTTCATTTTTACATTGAAAAAGTCCTATCGTACCAACTATTAATCTCAAGTTGTGTGTATGGAAAAGGGGGGGGGGTTAAATCGTTTGATACTGAATTTCTAGGGAAAAGAAATAGAATGCGTTTATTTAACATAATATTATTGAAATGTTGAACATTAAGATAACATGTAAAGAAATTTGAAATAATTGATTATTAACAAAACTCGCGATTTTTTTTAATTCATATTTTCGCGGGATTTGAACAGGAAGTTAGATTGCCCATTATTTAAACCGGCACCTTTCCTGTTTTTAAAACGATAAAACAACAAAGAACGAAGTCGAGGAGAAACTTTCCGTTGATCAAGTATCATTATGGTATGTAGATGTTTCTATGTGGCTATCACGGTATTTCATATGTATGAATTGTATTTAGAAACTCTGAATTGTGCAATAGAGAAAAGTACAACGTCAACATTGTATCCCAGAGAACAGATCAGAACACACTGGGAATGGTCATAGACATAGTAAACAATATATCATCACATATTCCTCCAATTATACTTTTTTTTGAGAGCACTTAATGTGGAAAGAAGATTTATTTTCATATTAAAGTTGAGATAAAAATTGAGACATTAATATTCTAAACTAAAGTTTCAAATAAGAAAAAAAAGGGGGGGTCGTAAGCATTTACATTTATTACTGTGATCGGGTAACTTTCCCGAAATGTATAATACATATATATGTATCTTCGTTTATTTAAACTTTAAGGCTTGGTAAACTACATTATTTTTGACGATTACAAACAATTAATTTTGACTGGACAACAATGTATTGAACAATCATGTGATGACTGATGGGAAAATAATACTGTTTTTACAATAACATTATATAATTCAACAAAATATTAATATTTCACCTATCAGAGGATAACTATAGAATGTTCATTGATAACTGTTTACTTAATTAACCTTTCAACAAAAGTCATTCTATTTTTAAAACAAGTCAGTCTGACCCTTATCTGATCTTCATGTGAGTGATCTCTGACTCTGTGTACTACGAGAAATGAAGTGGGCATTGCATCTCCATGTGCGCACATTCAATTATGACTACTTTAAAATCAACATGACCATACAACTTATTAGAAATATTAAAAACAAAAATATGACACAACTTAAGGCAAATAATAGCATTATCACATGCTGGGTAAACACAAATTAAACAATAATTGAATATGTGTTTATTCGACAAAGACAATTATTTATGTGAAGGGTATACTAATGCACATACATGTATAACACAATAAAAAGAATAAGCTATATTTAGTATTAACAAAATAGCCTAGATAGCACTTAGTCTGATTGAGAACATACATGTACAAAATGTACACAGTAAATACTATCATTCAAAATTCATATACTTCCTTTTCATAAAACATTATCATGTACTGGTCCTTCATGTGTATTTAACAATGCGCTGAATGTTAGGTGTCCATTATCGTGAACATGTATTTTTTTTATTTTACAGAAGCTTGTCAAACAAATCAATGGCTGAAATGTATCATGAATCAGACATGTGGAGCAAAATAAAAATTCAGTTTTGGAAATTCCAGTCTATAAATCATCAAAGGTAGTTTTTTTGTCTGTATATATCGTTTGTGTTTAAGTTTAATCTGTTGTTTATTTTATTTTTGTTATTTTACATACCATATTATGTTTGTCTTACCTAAAGTATTCTGGTAAAGAAAGCAATTTATTTAATGTTAATGGGCTTGTGCAGTCATCAATAACAAAACTGTCATAGGTAAAATGTTTTCATGGTTATCAATTACATCGTCAAACCTGCAATCTTGCAAACTCTCGGGTAGAAGCTTCTTCATTACCAAAAACTACTAATAGTACACATTAATGTATATAATTTTTTTTATTAATCAATGATTACACTGGTACCTTATTATATATGTGCTTTGTCGTTATGGTTTTATTTTTAGGATATCTTTTCAGGACATATATAATTTATATTTATTATAATCTTATCTTTTCCAGAGTTTAAATATACTGCAAAAGTATAAAGATGTCACTGAGAAACACATATCTGATAAAGACCCCTCCTGCTTGAAATTGAGGTCAGCTGCAGAAATATCGCGAAGTGGTGGAAGAAAGTTGACATGCAAAAAGGACAAGAAGAGACAAAGATAACAAAATGAATTTATAAAATAAATCTTCTATCAAAAGAAATATCATTGTATTATTAAATTTGATATTGTTCGTCAATAAATTTGTATATCTTTTAATGGTTTATACCAATAATAGGTGTGAGGGTAATCCAGGACATTTGTTTTTTTTTTTTTTTTGTGGAGAGTTGTCTGGTTAACAGTCATGCAGCATCTTCTTATTTTCATAAGTATTGTGATCATCCTGATAATATCTTCACTCTGCGTGGGATATACTACTTTTAAGAAGGGCTTAACATTTGTCAGTCGTTTCATTAGGACTACTTTGAACTTGTGAGAATTGTTGAGAAGTATTCAACATCTTCTTTCTGTTTGGTGATGCTTTCTGTGGTGGGAATAAAGTGTATGTCATAATTTTTATGCAAACTATGTAATCAAATTCATTCAATGATTTTTTTTTTTTTTTGTATTTTTATAGCTATTCACAACAAGAAAAACTACAAGTAAGAATATATCAAAAGTGGTAGGAGTCCACTTGTATATCAATATACATTTAGATAATTATGTATTATAGTTAACTTTAAATACAAGTGGACACACACAATCATTTCAGCTATTCCTTCTTGTAGTTTTTCTTGTTCTTAATAGCTAAATACACGTTTTAATAAATTTAACATTTGAGTATTAGAGACACAGAAGCCAACGGGATCTTAAGATATGACATTTATGGTCTAGATTATTGACTTTGTACACATACGGAATGTTGTATCAGTAGCAGTTGATGTATTTATTTAGATGTCTCCCATTTAGGTTATCTAATTGGTTCATATGTGTCTTTGGGGAGAAAAAAACATTAAAAAAATCCTGTACAATCTCCTGTCTACTATGTACATGGAACAACAGCACAAATTTGGAAAGCAGGTAACAATGTATGTAGCTTTATAATAAATCTTATTAATATACTTTCAACTACTATTCAACCTTGAATCAACGTTGTATGGATGTTGAAACTTCAACGTTGAAATTTCAACGTTGATTCCAATTTTCAAAATCAAACATAAATTTGACATTGTTTCAACGTTGAGAAACAACCTTGTTTCAACGTTGAATAAACGTTGAGTGCCTGCTGGGTCAGTACCGTTGATATTCTATCGATAAGGCATGTCTCATTTAAAAAGATAAAATAAATAACTATATAAATATCTTAAGGTATCAACATCGCGTTGTTGTTCGGTTTGTTGAGATTTTTTTACTAGGCAAATTTTATTCTGTATTAGTAGATGACGTCATGTAATATTAAAAAGAATGAAAGCTTTCCAATATAAATAGAATCGAAGGATACCAAAGGGTCATTCAAACTCATAAGTCAAAAGCAAACTGACAGTGCAATGGCAAAAAGTCGAAAAAAACGACGACACGACAAACAACAGTACAGATAACAATTTATAAAGAAACGAAACATTTGCAACTCAGAAAAGTAGAACAATAAATGACGTGTTGTTAAAATATGTATTATTTATAATAAGTATTTGCACGAGAATCACGATCCTACCCTCGGAATACCTACATCGCGACATACAATAACCAATCAAATCATACAATAACAAATTAGGTATGCAACCATATGCTTACCATGATAAACAAACACATACATGTGCTTCCTGTACTATTGATAACTACATTTAAATTAACGATTTATATTTAGGCAATATGCGTACTGACACAAACTAAAATCATCAAGATCACAATGTGCAAGAATTCGATCCGAATAAGATATTTTATACATTTTCTTTTAGAAATGTAAAAACAAGTCGTTGTAGACGGCAGTTAAAGAAGAGGAAAATAAACCTTAAAAGGACGTGCAGGACAATGTCGAAAGGCTTAATTGAAATTGTTCTCCCCACTTCGAACAAATTGTTCTTTTGTCGACACGCCATTTCAGTCACGTTTCATAATGTATAATACACAAAACACCATTCATTATTAGCATAATAGTTGAAAAAAGGGTTTTTTTTTATCTCTTTAATACGTTATCTTATGCATGTTTGCACACTAAGAGGTATGCTCCCCACCTACTCCAACAAAGTTCTGGTCTGTGATTTAACCGATTGTGTTTTATTCCAAAAGGTGACATTTGACTCAGCGTAAAATCACATGAATGATACATGCTTAGCATGAGACGCTTAACCGGTTCCCGCATCCATTTTAACTCCTTTTTGAGTTCATGCGATTCCCTACTTTTTTGTTTCTTGTTACCTTGATTTCTTTATTTTTTATCAACTTACGAGATTTGAATCACGGTAAACTACTGTTGCATTAATATGCACGGGTAAGAGTAATACTGATATTTAAAATCAACTTTACGATTTTACTTGTGCTATGACGACTTAAAGCGCCTTTTTAGTGTTTTATCACTTCATAGACTTATTAGGTCTTTCAATTTTTCCGTAGAAAGACCTATTGATTTGTTCTGATCATGAGGTCTTTCCACTTTTCCGTGTTCTGATTATGTTTTTCTCCTCTGTCAAATGTGTTTCTTGCGTGTTATTATTGTTTCGCAACATGTCGCTTATCTATTTGGTATATCATGTATATGTTATCGCATAGTTATTGCGCTTTTGCAACTCATCATGTTTAGCTAAACACTATACATTGTGAGAGTTATCTTCTCAAACACTGTTTTACTTATTCTTACATCTCCTCCGTAATCAAAAACGATATCGGCAAAATTCTTGTTCTTAATTGCTCGTTACATCCTTAGAAAGTTTCATCTGATTTGGACCAAAGCGATCCACTAACATCTGATAGGAGTTATCTACCCTTCACTGTTAAATTTGTCGGTGTGTTTATGTAATTCATTAACCGTAAGCCGTATAAACCTAGGGTCTTTATATTTGCGGTCGATGGGTCCTAAATTATACAATGAGGGAAGAGGTATAGATCATGATCATGTTCTAAATTTTGACTTTGATTGCTCCTGCATCTCCTCGGAAACTTTTAAAGATAAATATAAAATATATAGTCCCAAATGTATGTTTTATTGTGATGAAGATATGATACATTTGGTCTGAAACAATCCAATGACATCTTATAGGAGTCATTGCCCCTGAAATATTTTTATTGAAGGTTAATAATTCAAGATGGTTAATAATGAAGCCATAGTGTATTTTGCAAAATGTTAGTTGAAATATGACCTTGAATAAGGTCAATCGACAGCGACAAATCAGTGTAAATACAGGTATCATATTAAACAGGAAGTGACATTTTCTTAACCTGATGTGGACATTATCTGTTTATTTCAGGCCAAAGTATATAGAAACCACATATTTTTGGAATCAGTGTAAATAAAAATATCCTTTGAGACCAGAAATTGACATTTTCTTAACCCGCGGAAGAAGCAAATTATCTCCTTTATTTCAGATAAAAGTATGAAGAAACCATATATTTTTTAATCAATGTTAAGAAACCCATGATTGAACGCCAATAGGAACTTTGAATAAACCGGAAGTAGCTTCTTATCAATTATTTAGAAATTTAATGTGGACAGATCTTCTTTAACAATTAGTTTTTAATTATCTTTTTTCTTCTTCCGCCACTTTTATTTATTGCGTATCATTATTTTGTTCGCAAGATGACCCGTAGATGTTTAGTATATGATATCGTAAATTTAATGCGCCTTATAAATCCCTCCTGTTAGCCGAACACTTTTCATTGTAAGAGTTATCTCCCCAAATACTGCTTTACTTGTTCTTACATCTTCTCCATAACCCAAACAGATATTGACAAAATCCTTTTTCTTAATTGTTCGTTACATCCTCGGGAAGTTTCGAATGGTTTGGACCGAAACAATCACATACATCTGATAGGAGTTATCTATCCTTCACAAATATGTTTGTCGGTATCTTTTTGTTATTAATAAAGCGTAAGCCGTATAGACTTAAGAATCTATACTTGAGGTCTATTGGTCCTAATTTGCAACATGAGGTAAAGGATAAGGTCAAGGTCAAGGTCATGTTCTAAATTTTGACTTATGCTTGAACCCAGAAACCTTATATATTTTAAATCGGCATTCATAAACCTCATTTGAGACTGGAAGTGACCTTTTAAAAACCGAAAGAAGCTAATTATCTCCCTTATTATAGGCAATAGTTTATATGTACCATATATTTTTGGAATCAATGTAAAGAAAGCTATCCAATGAGACCAGAAGTGACATTTTAAAAGTTGAAAGAAGGAAACTATCTCAGTTAATTCAGGCAAAAGTATATGAAACCAGTTTTGTTTTAATCAGTGTAGCTGACATATGAAGCCGGAGATGACATTTTCTAAACAAAAGTAGCAAATTATCTCCCTTATTTCATGCAAAAGTATAGCGAAACCATATATTTTTGGAATCAATAGGAATAAAGCTGTCATTCGATACCTAAAGTGACATTTTCTAAACTGAACCTTATCTTCCTAATTTCAGATAGACAAATAAATAAACAATATATTTTGTTGATCAGTTTGAAGAAACTTATGATTAACCATCAATAGTAACTTTCAGTAGACCAGAAGTAGCTTCTTAGAAATTTAATGTGGAAAGACCCCTGACAATTGGCCTAGACTATAATTAGGTATTTCCATTCTTCCGAGGAAAGACCTTTTGATTGTGTTGTGATTATTATTATTAAGTTTTTCTACTTTCCTAGGAAAGCCATATTGTATTTGTTCTGAATATGATTTGTTTCTACTTCTGCCAAATTTGTTTCTTGCTTGTAATTATAACCACATTACTTGGCTACTCGCATTTAATGTTGTCTTTCATGATGATCTCCAAATTAAACTATACAAAAGACAAGTCCGACCACTTTTAAAGACAACTCGTATCAGTTTGGAAGAGAATGCAGCCCTCTTATATTACAACTATTTTATATTTTTGGTTCATGGACTCGTATATTCATTTTATGGAAGGCATATCTGTTCATGCTACTGTTCTCTAAAATATAAATGGAAAAAGGTATAATTTATCTGATTGAAAACCAACAGCCTAATTTATGAGAAAATAATAAATGAATTAAAACAAATGTGACAGACAACACAAAAAAAAACTAACAACCATTGAATTACGACGCCATACCCTAGTGTTGAACCAGTGGACCCTTAAACCGGGACGCGTACGTCATACCCTAGTGTTGGACCAGTCGACCCCCAAAAACCTGGACGCGGACGCCATACCCTAGTGTTGGACCAGTCGACCCCCAAAAAAAACCTGGGCGCGGACACCCCACCCTAGTGTTGGACAAGTCTACCCTTAAACCGGGACGCGGACGCCATACCTTAGTGTTGGACAAGGGTACCCTCCAAGGTGGATGGATACCCTTGAAAGTGGACGGCACACCCTCGAAAACGGACGCGAACCCTTGAAAGTGGACGGTACACCCTCGAAAACGGACGCGAATTCTTCTAAGCTAAAAACTAACCCTTTAAACTCAATCCCTGAACCATAGGTCTGTGGTAATTCTGAAAAGGAATAATGTGTACATCAACCTGGCGAGTTTCCATACACCTTCGCCCTCTTAAATTACACAGTGTCTTCGTCCCAGAACAAGCCTTGTATGGAAACAGTTCAGAGTGGACTTCAATGAAAGTTCTACCACTTAAGTAAGTAACTACTAAGACATGCTTATAAAAACTGTAAGCATTCTCCAAGATACAATATTTATATTTAATCAGATAATCAGATAATCTGTCACTCAATCCAGTAGGCGGTACTATAAGTAGATGCACGTGTAAAGATCATTGGATTAAAATGTTTAATATCATTACACAAAATATGTTAAAAAGCATTACGAATACTACCTCAAAGAACTTAAGTAAACAAACACATAGAAATCAGGTTTATGAAATAAATTTATTTATTATATAAATGTATTAATAATTGTGCTGATAAATAATCACCGGTTAACTTAAATAAGCAATGAGAAGAGACTGATTGTTTATCTCTTTAATAATTCATGTACATATTGTTGCTTTCCGACTTCTTTGAACCGCTTAATTACTTTTATGAGTTTTACTGTGCGTATTGCTATGTGTTTCTTTATTCTACATTGGCTAGAGGTATAGGGAGAGGGTTGAGATCTCACAAAACATGTTTAACCCCGTCGCATGTTTGCGCCTGTCCCAAGTCAGAAGCCTCTGGCCTTTGTTAGTCTTGTATGTTTTTTTAATTTAAGTTCATTTATATGTTTTTGAGATTAGTATGACGTCCATTTTCACTGAACTAGTACACATTTTATTTAGGGGCCAGCTGAGGCCCGACTCCGGGTGCGGGATTTTCTCGCTGCGTTGAAGACCCATTGGTTGCCTTCGGCTTTTTTCTGCTCTTTTGATCGGGTTGTTGTCTCTTTGACATATTCCCCATTCCATTCTCAATTTTATTTCATCTTAGTCATAATTAACGGACATAAGCAACAGTTTTTAGATTTCTTATCTTATAAACATGACAACCGTAAACATTCAGCATTATTGCATTCCGACTTCTTTGAACCACTTGATTAATAGCATATTCAGAATTAAAATTTCACCCCAAATAATTAACTAAAAGGATGAAGCACATCTGGTAATTAAAGATAAGATGTCATTATAAACTCTTTTTCAATCACATATTTCATCTGTTTATAATTTTACCATAATATTATAAGAATTTTTAAACAATTAACGCGAATAACTAATAGGGATTGGGAAAATTTGATAAACAATTAAAGAAACCTATCATTCTTGGAAAAGTTAGCGCGCGACTAAAATAAAATGAATATATTAAATACGTGAATGAATGAATACATTAATACATGAATCAAAACAAAAGAAAATATTGAAAACGAAATTAAATGAATTAAAATAGAATAAAAATAAATATAGATATACCCATTCCTCCTATTTTCATCCATTAAAAAACAAAAACAAACTGAAGAAAACAATAGTAAAATGATAAGACAACTGAATAAGTCTACCCGAACGATTGAACTGTTGACACTCATAGCACGCTACTACTATTTGAAATAAAGATACCTTTTCTCATTTAACATATATATATTTGACAAGTGCGCATGTTATATAGGAGGGTGTGGATGGGGTTAACAGAATAGAGAAATATGGTCAAAAAAAACAAAGAATAGAGAAATGTGGGCGAAAAAAATTAAGAATCGAGAAATAAAGACGAAAAAAATAAAGAATAGAGAAATATGGGCGAAAAAAATAAAGAATAGAGAAATATGGGGTGCTAAAATATAAAGAATAGAGAACATATTGGGGGCTAAAATATAAAGAATAGAGAAATATTCGGTGCTAAAATATAAAGAATAGAGAAATATGGGCAAAACAAATAAAGAATACAGAAACGATAAAAGTTTTATTGACGTCTACCATAAATTGAGTTATAATAATTATTTCAACCGAGCCGTACAGAAGATGAATTCGTCTACTGGAACATGTACTGATATGTTTATGCACAACACTATTTACGTTTATTTCTTAAATACGGTTTTGAGGTGAACTATATGTATAATAAAGCTATAAGAGAGAACAAAAGGTTAAAATGGAATGGACACTATGGACGAGTTTTACTTATTTATTAATAGCTCGCTTTCAGCGTTTGAAAATAACGTAGGTGGCAATTTCAAAGTGAGCCTTCCAAAACGGTATATTTTGGATGGATCGTGGGAATGTGCATTATTGGAGCTGTCGTTCATACCAGAATTAGAAGCCTCAACGAGACGCATTTACCTCTGTTCCAATTTCGTGCAGCGGTCGTACGTCAGGGAAACGTCTCTCCCTATTCTCCAGTCGATAGATTTATTGAATGAAGATATCACGGACGTTACATTTGATAAACCAATCTATTTCACAGTAAACAGGAACGAATTGTATCACGATTCACGTCGAATTTGTTTTGAGAGACGATAATCTGCAAATATGTCGTCTAAAAGATGACCAAGTATTTCTCTTGCTACACTTTCGAAGGAAGTGAAGTAAAAAATCTATCAGAGAAAACTACAGACTCTCATTAGTGAAAATATGAATATGTCTAATTACAATCTTCGTCGTAACGTGAATGTGTAGCCGCAGGATTTTCGAAGACATATGAGAAGTAAGCATTCTTCCAATGAGCAAATATACCACCAAGATCTAGACCAGCAGCAGCAGCATCAACAGCAGCAACAGCAGCAGCAGCAGGAAGCTTTCGTGTTTAGACACGCTTAAACCATGATTGTGTCCGGTCCAACATCCTGCGAAAAAAACTCAATTCATGAAAAATATGCTTCAACAAAAAAAAGGCTGTGTAGTCCTAGTCCAGAAAGGATCGTTTGGTTGTATAAAAGGTGGCAACCTCTTTACGAGGAAAAACAACGAACAGTGCTTACAAGCGTTGAATTCATTCGTGGAATTCCTTTCGATCTAGAAAGTGACGACTTTTTCGATCCCAACATTCGAAACATGATCATATTAGATGACCTCATGTCGACATCGGACAAAGACTCAAGAATAAATTATTTGTTTACGGAAGGGAGTCACCATAGAAATTTATCGGTAGGCGTTTTAAATCAGAATTTATACTTTGACAAAGACCTAACTCAGAGACGAAACTGTCATTATCTCGTTCTCTTTAATAACCCAATTGATCGACAGCCAATCATGACTCTTGGCCGACAGATGTATCCTTCTCGAGCGGACTTCTTTATTCGGAAATTCGAAGAGGCAACGAGGAAACCTTTCGGGTACCTTCTTGTTGACCTTAAAGCTAGAACCCCGGAATCATCCAGATTGCGCACAGAGGTCTTGCATATCGGTAAAGGAGATTCCGCGACACAAGACGGAAAGATGGAGGACGACCATCTCCGATACATTGAAGACGATATATCGGTCTCATAAATAATCAACGCGAGTAGCCATGTAGTGCTATGTAGAGCTCACCATGACGGACAAACATCAACGCGAGTAGGCATGTAGTTTTATGTAGAGCTCACCATGACGATCAAACATCAACGCGAGAACCCATGTAATGATATGTAGATCTCACCATGACGGACAAACAACGACGCTAGTAGCCATGTAGTGACATGTAGACCTCACCACGACGAACATACATCAACACGAGTTGCAATGTAGTGACATGTATAGCCATTCATGACGAAAAAAATCAAGGCAAGTAGCCATGTAGAGATATTTAGACTCCACCATGACGGACAAACATCAACGATATAGCCATTTAGTGACATGTAGACCTCACCATGACGAACATGCATCAACACGAGTTGCAATGTAGTGACATGTATAGCCATTCATGACGAAACAAATCAAGGCAAGTAGCCATGTAGAGATATTTAGACTCCACCATGACGGACAAACATCAACGATAGTAGCCATTTAGTGATACAGTGGAGATCACTTCTAACCTCTCATTAAATCTGTCAGAATCTGTCAGGAGAACTGTTCTAGGACAGTTCGTAGAACTGTCAGCCTGACACCTTTTAGTCAGTTCTAGCTAGAACAGTTCTCACCTAGAACTGATTTGGTCAGTTCTACCTAGAACTGATTTGGACAGTTCTACATAGAACTGATCCTGACAGTTCTACCCTAGAACAGTTTTAGACAGTTCTACCTAAAACTGACCACATTTTTGGTCAGTTCTACTTCTAGAACAGTTCTACGGTTAGAATTGATTACAAATTGAAATTCTACGGCTAGAATTGATTTATAAATTCTACGGCTAGAATTGATTTATAAGTTTTAAGAACTCTTTGTCTAAATATAAAGGCTTCGGCAAAATAGCGATTAATATTATATAGAGTTTTGCTATTTTGACGGTTTTATTTCAGATTTTTAATCAAGAGAACATGTTTAACCCCACCATATTCTGCATGTATGTGCCTGTTCCAAGTCAGGAGCCTGTAATTCAGTGATTTTCTTTTGTTGATGTGTTACATAAATTATTTGTTTTTCGTTCATTTTTTGTACATAAATAAGGCCGTTAGTATTAGGGGGGGGGGGCATTATTATTTGAATTGTTTTACATTTGTCATTCCGGGAGTCAGGATGGCTCGTTTCACATAACAAAATTATCTGACCTCATTAACCAAATGTAATAACTTGTTTCCCAATCCACTATTACATGTATTATAAATAAATATGTTTTTAAATTAAACTTAAACTGACCATATTTGCTCTTCATCATGTAAATCTATATACATTTAGCCGCACACTGCAGTAATCCAGTTATATTTTTAGGCAAGGATGTATTGTACAAATGACAGCAATTATATTGGAAAACAATGACTTCAAAATTTTGTTTGCACTCAATTTATAGTACTAGCAGGTCCTCTTTTACTCAAAATATTGAATCGTAAACAAATGCGATATCTGTTTACGAGTAGTTTTCATACCTCGGAGGGCCTGTTTAACACAAATCTTTGACCGCATCAATCTAAACTGACATTATTTGCTCTTTTTTCTGCAAACCTATATAGCTGCACAGTAATTTAGTTATAATTTTAGGTCAAGAGGGACTGTAATATACTACAAGTTACAGCAATATTGGAAAACGATGACCACAAAATTTTGTTCCCATCAATCTATAGCATGTATAGTGCCAGCATATCCTCTTTTATTCAAAATATTGAATCATAAACAAATATCAGTAGTTTTCATACTTCAGACTGAGTCGTGTAATAAAATCTTTGACCGCATCAACCAAAACTGACCACATTTGCTTTTTTTATGTAAATCTATATAGCTGCACAGTAATTCAGTTATAATTTTAGGTCAAGAGGGACTGTAGCATACAAATAACTGCAATATTGGAAATCAATGACCACAAATTTTTTTCTCATCAATTGAGAGTGCCAGCATTTCCTATTTTTATTCAAAATATCGCATCAGAAACAAATATCAGTAATTTTCATATCTCAGACTGACTCATGTAACAAAATTATTTGTCTGCATCAATCAAAACTGACCATATTTGACAGCATCAACCAAAACTGACCATATTTGACCGCATCAACCAAAACTGACCATATTTGCTCTTTTATGTAACTCTTACAGTCGCATAGTAAATCTGTAATATTTTATGCAAGGATGGATTGTATAATACAAATGATAGAAATATTGGAACACAATGCTACCTAATTTCGTTTGCATCAATTTAGAGTGCCAGCATGTCCTCTTTTTATTCAAAATATTGCATCATAAACAAATATCATTAGTTTTCATACCTCAGACTGACTGGTATAACAAAATTATTTGTCCGCATCAACCAAAACTGACCATATTTGCACTTTATTATGTACATGATGTAAATCTTAATAGCCGCAAAGTAAATCACTTATATTTTTATATCAGGATGGATTGTTTAATATAAATGAAAGCAATATTGAAATCAATGACTACAAAATTATGCTCGCATCAGTTTATAGTGCCAGCATGTCCTCTTTTATTCAAAATTTTGAATCGTAAACTAATTTCAGTAGTTTTGATATCTCAGACTGACTGATATAACAAAATTATTTGTCTGCATCAACCAAAACTGACCATATTTGACAGCATCAACCAAAACTGACCATATGTGACAGCATCAACCAAAACTGACCATATTTACACTTTATTATGTAAATCTTAATATATACAATGTATATATAGCCGCATAGTAAATCACTTATAGTTACATATCACGATGGATTGTATAATTCAAATGACAGCAATATTGGAAAAATTTCCACATCAATTTAGAGTACCAGCATGTCCTCTTTTATTCAAAATATTGAATCGTAAACAAATTTCAGTAGTTTCAATATATATCAGACTGATTCGTTTTAACAAAATTATTTGACCGCATCAACCAAAACTGAACATATTTACACTTTCTCAAATAAATATATATGGCCTCATTGTAAACCAATAATATTTCTATGTCAGGACAGATCGTATGATAAAGATGACACCAACTTTGGAACACAATGTATACCATATCTAAAAATTTTGTCCACATCGATTTAGCGTACCATTATTTCCTCTCTGTATCCATAATAATGAACCGTCACTAAAGTGACTTTTTAAGTCAGTAGTTCGTGATGGTTTCTTTTTAAACAAAACTATTTAACGGCATCATCCAACACTCACATGACTGATTCATTTTTACTTTATTTTAAAATGAAAAGTACATGTATGAGAAGTTCTCTTCTTGGAATAGTATACTGTTAATATAATTTGAAGCACGCAAAGAAAAATGATTGATTTTGTTTGTAGCCTAACGTCCAGGGCAAATGTTTCATTCATGTTCAGATCGAGTATATTTTTCTGACGTTCCAGACTCCCAGATATCATTTATAATCGTTATGGATAAGTCTGGCTAAATTGACGAGATGGTGCAAATGTACATAGTTTTTACGTTATACAGTGGGAATGCCGGAAACACTGAAGAGTTACTTGTATCGGTCACGCGGGAAAAGGGAGATAATCGTAATTTTTAAAAGATGGCGCCACCATCGTATTAACGCAGTATTTACCTTACCTGGGAAATTGGCTTAAAAATTGGTTTCTAGATACTTTAATTGCAGTTTAAGAACTTATTAATTTAATATATTGATTTGATTACATGTTTGATGAATAACGACTTTGCCAATCGCTTATAACTATGCAAATCGAGACGATATAGAAAAAGGGGGCGTGTTGATTTTTTTCTTCATAAAGGGAACCCTTGGTCTAAAAATAAGTGACACAAATGCATCCTAAGCCTTCCCATTGGTCAAAACCGGTATGAATCTCGAGGAAACACATGAGGTGATCCATACGTCACCAAATTTACCCATCATTCGTTGCGATGTGAGTGTATTACACATCGGAATGTGTGGAAGGTAAAATCGGTATTTTCCATGATTACACAATTGAATACACAACAGGACGTAGAATTTAACACCCATACGTAGCAAAACAGTGCTGATTTTTCAATTATTAGTTCTTTGTTATCAGAATAGACAGAATATGGTTGCGACAATGACTTTTAAAGCCAATAAAGGTCGAAAGGTATGTATATTAGAGGTAAATAAACATCAGCTCAATATTTGAACATCCATGTCAATAAAAAATAATGCACACCTGTGTAATTACCACAATGCTACAAACAAATAGAATACCTCATTTGACAACAAATTTTGTGTTTAATCGATTTGTCAGCATGCATAAAGACCATGACTTTGACTATAGTATTTTACTGATAAACAATGTTTGTGTCTCTGGTGGATAGTTGTCTCATTTGCAATCATAAACCAGATTTATATGCATGTATACATTTTGTTTGTTATGATAAGAGATTGTCACCTTCATTTAATATTACATGTTATTGTACATTGTAAGCTATTTGTACTGTATATGGTACTCTGACACTTCTGTAAACAAGGGTATTACCCCAAAAATATTTCAGGGAGATACAAAAGTGTAAGTTGTTAATTTTTACCATTGAGTGTGTATGCAGCAAGATTTATATGAATAGTTCAAGAAGTATTCTGTCTCAACATTCCCTTTAGATGTTGATATTCTATTTGTTGTAAGATTGCTTTAACTGTTCTTGACTTTAGTGTTAAAACATTTATTTACAACTAATATAAGTGTAGCTAGCAGAAATTGCTATGCTGTTGCAAATAACAAAATTATATGCACTCTTACAGGCTAGGCATGCCATAAAATTCATAACATATGAATAAAAGGAGATGTTCATGTTTACATAGCATGTTTACCCCTGCCATATTCTTTGTGCCTGTCCCAAGTCGAGTTCAGTGGTTATAGTTGGTTCACGTCACAGCCGTTTATAGCCAACCATATGGAATGGGGTTTTCTTATTAATAGAGCCTTACGGTTGCCTATAATTTCTTATATTCACTTGATTTGAACTTTGGTGGATAGTTTTTTCATTGGCAATCATACCACATCTCCTTATTTTTATTTGTATTCTAATTCAGGGTAATGGTGGATAGTTTTTTCATTGGCAATCATACCACATCTCCTTATTTTTATTTGTATTCTAATTCAGGGTAAGTGTTTCACTCTGCACAATGACAACATAGCAAACATGATACATAGAAATACAAAGAATAACAAAAGTCTGTGACACATAATTTACCTTCCACATTTTCTTATCCTGGAAGCTAATAATTCTGTAGAAATTTGATATAGGATTTGCTTATTGTTGAAGGCTGTAGCCACCTGTTGCTGTTCACAGCAATGTTCTCATGTCTACAAAATGAATAGTTATCTCATTTGCAGTCATACCACTTCTCCTTAAATACATGTATCTTACATTATATATTGTTGAATTTGGATTTTGTCTGACAGTTAGAAATTAAGACACAATGTGACATTCACAAGTATTACTCCAGTGTTCATGTGTTACTTAGTATACATGAAGGTCTTTAATCCTTGATATTCAATACTACTTGTTCTGTTGTCATAATAAGATAATAATTCTGAAAGTTTAACATTTAATTCAAATACATCAGGCATATATAGATATATATATATAATCAATTCATTGTCAGATAACTTAGGAAGGCAAAGAAAGAGAAAACTAAGGTAAAATAAATTCAAATAACTTGGCAAATTATGAAAGCAAAAACTAAATCAACAAAGAGTAATGATGGCGTCATTTATGCCCCACATATGATATGTTCTAAGGATGTGAACTTTGTTAGATACATTTGTAAATGCCAAATTAGGATTTTGACCCCAATTAAAGGTTCAATCTGTGATTATCTCCAGCAATGCTGTGTCTTCTCCATATATTCTCTTAGTACATGTAATTACTTATACATATTAAAATATAATTAGAATTTTCAAAATTAATATCTTTTAAAAAATTTCATGAAAAAGACATTCAATCAAATAAACTGAGTACTTAGGGTGCAATACCGTCTTTCCCCAGACAACACAGAATGACTAGCATTCACATAAATGAGTACTTAGGGTGCAATACCGTCTTTCCCCAGACAACACAGAATGACTAGCATTCACAATTATAGGTACTTAGGGTGCAATACCGTCTTTCCTCAGACAACACAGAATGACGAGCATTCACATAAACATTTGTATACTTGATTGAATGTCTCCACTTCCCCCAACAAAATTTTTTCAGTGCTTCAAAATATGTGCTTTGTTTTCAGTAACAGATCCTGCCTGATCTTATAGGCTGATTAATGTATATATGTACATGCCATGGCCATATCAAGTTAAAAATTCTTGAAAAAATTCATGATTTTATAGTTTAAAGTAATCTTGATTTAATGGTAGTTACGCCTTCCAAAATGAAATCAAAGTATAAACTAAGCAGAATTTGAGATTGAAAAAACTAAGATGAATAATTTAATAAAGAATAGAAATAAAGAAACCAAGGTCAAAACTGTAAACTGAAGAGTAAATTAAAATAGTCTGAGAGTCTAACAAATACATGAAACTCACAAGAAATAAATAAATATTAAATATAAGTGCTGTTTAGTATACATGAATTTAGTAGTACATGTTCATATTATTGGGTTCAAACATCTCATAAAATCATCTCTAGGTCCATGCATCTACAAGTGAACTTCTCTAAGTGGAGTTGCTCTGCTTCTTAGATATTCTGAAATAACATGAATATTATAATGTGTATCAACATGATGAATATGAATCTTTATTTCAAATTTTACAACTTAGGTTGTCAGTCTCTGCAATATATTAGATTTGGATCTATAAAGCAAATTAACATGCAAGTCAACACTATATACACATATATACAAAAAATTAAATGTACTTATGTACAAATAGTTCCTACAATTGGTTGCAAGATAATATAAACATTGCATTTGACTATATATCTTCAATAATCATGATAATACACATCATTTAATTAGGAATGACCTTAAAAAAAAGCTTCATTGATAAGTCATCTTATTGCTTCATTGATAAGTCATCTTATTGCATGTATTGCTACATGAACAATGTATATCAGATGTGAATTATAATCAATTTTGCAACTGATTTGAAATCTGAAAAGAAGAATAAGTTAATAATGAATCCATCTATACAGATTTAGTATTTACAACATCAAACTGGCCATCCTTTAAAAACACCAATTCTTAACCAACTATGATCTCAAAATTTAATTAAGAAGTGTAAAGTAATATTTGCATTTTAATGCTGACATACATGTATAAGTGAGTGAAAACATACATGTACAATAGAGTCCAAAATATTTTTGACTCCCAAAGGGATGACAAGAATACATAATTCAATCTTCTTTTTTTATCTATTTACAAACTAGGCCATATCTAGTTTAATTGAAAATGAGCAACTCTTCCCCACAATTTTTTCCATTTACTACATATATATACAAAAGAGTCGAGAAGAATTAATATCAACACAAAGGCACACATCACATTAAACTTGGCCATCTTTTGCTTAAAGAATGTTTTAATGTATGAAACATTTTCAAAAGGTATTATTTGGCTGACAATCAAGGACTTAAGACAAGTGTACTCGAATTATTCCAACAAGATGTGAGAAGAGGTGTATTTAACCCAAAAATTATATTTTAACAACTGAATACAATGCAAATTGTTGTAATTGAAGGTTATATGATTATGAGGTGTTTAAAAGAATAATTGTCAGCACTGTCTGATTCATAAATAGATATGTACATTAAACTTCTGTGTCATTTATATCTAAGTAAATCATTTCTAATTTTGTGCAGGATCTTCGTATTCATCTTCATCATCTGATTCCATATCGGATTCATCAGAAGGAACTGGTTCAAGAGCTACATCTGAAAGTGAAAAATCAAGATTAACAGAATTTGGTGCCTCTTGCATATTTTTGCAGTTGATGCATTTGCAACCAGGGCAGCAAAAACCATCATGGGTATCAGACTTCAACTTCCTGCATTTACATCGATTGGTATTACATCCAGTTTTACAAGAGCAGCCCTTCGTATACCAATCTACAGTCTTCTACTTTCAGTAAGTTTACATCACTATCCCATACACACCTAAGAAAGCTGTCAAAGTGTCTGTTATGTCTGTCCATCTGTCCGTCTGTATGTTCATCCTGCAATTTTATAATTTGCCATCCAAAATCTGAAAGAGATGGAAGCTTTAAAAACTGAGTAGACGCTTGTGACCAAAACATAAAACCCAACAGCAACTCTGCCAATGTAATTTTAATGCGTCAGCATTTGGCATAATTTCAACCTCAGTTAAAATTCTCTCCCACATCTTTTCTCTAATATCTGAAATTAACATTACATGTTTTCATTAATAGTATCTGCATTTAGAGTATCAAATAGAGTCTTTGGTGATGAAAAGGGTAGGAAGGCAGAACAATGTCTTGAAAAGTATACAGCTGAGATTAATCTGTAAAAGGAATGAAGCCCTGACTGTGAATTAATATCACATAACAGACCATGCTCCAAACCACCTGAAATAAAACCAGCATACTTTCTAAATGTGTCAAAAAAAGTTTTCTTGCCATACCCTTTAAAAAAGGAAGTATAGTCACATCCACTAAATATATATACAATTTGAATACATTCTTCTATGTTTTCAATTCCCTGAAAGCAAACATCATTTTTTAATGATCGAACTAATGTGTTCATATCAATAAATGATTTTTCATAAGGAGTATCTTTCAATTGGACATAAATTGATCTGTTAATATTTTTCAGTAGTGGTAAACCTATGAAGTAAACATCTGTATCAGGACTGTAAATGATGATGTTTATAGCAGATGATGTTACAGCGTGCAACCAAACTCTGGTGTCTGCCTCTTCGTGATCACCAGCTGCGTCAAAATATTCTGTAATAGAACCATGTTTGGAGCATAGTGCTTTGTCTTTAAATTCATTATCAAAGCCACCTGCTGTAACTAAAAGAAAATCAGAATTTGAAAACTTTTCATTTGCCAGCTGTAAAATTTGTCTGAAAGAAAATTAACAAGTAAACGTTTTGTGTTCTGACACCAATAAAAGATCGCCAGTTCTGAGGCAAGACTGTGTTTGGACATATCTTTTCATAATCCGAGGACTGTATTTCAGTATCACGTCTTGATCGTTCCAGGTCCTTTGGACTGACACCATTTCTGTTCGGGTGGTCAAATATAATATGTACTTCTGAGGCGCTGAGTTGATGATGTCGACGAACTACCCACAATTCAAACAGGAAGGCTGCATATTCTGAAAATGTTTTGTGAATAGAAAGAGGACTTGTATTTATAATGAACATGGCATCAATAATAAAAGCTAGTGACTTAGCTGCTGAAATGAAAACTGGCAGATTAGTTAAAAATGATTCTGGATATAATTTCTTAAAAACTGTGGTTGCCCAACTCTTTTGTCCTTTCTCTGGCACACCCTCAGCATCACAAATAGCACGAGGCAGCTGTATAAACTGTTCCAAATTAGAAACTGGTTTGTTTGTTAATTTAGAAAAAGCAATTTTTTTCCTTAAACATGAAATAACAGTTTTTTGATCTTTTATTTCTTTTTTTTGTCGATGAACTGTAACCTTTGAGATACTAAAAGTTTTTAAATTTCTTTTTTTTCGGGGAGGGGGTTTTGTCTTGCTGTCCGTAGTCTTCAGCAAAAAACAATTTACATAATTAGCTAAATCTTCCTGTCCAAACTGTCTGTATCTCATTAAACTGTCCGTCTGTTCAGCTGTTGCGTCAGTGTCGGTGAAAATGTGATGAAGTATCAGTCTATCTCCTGTACTAAATAAAGAAGACTGCTGTAAATGACAAAAATACTCCTGAATGTTCCTCTCCTCTAATTCAACATAAGGGGTAGTGTGTTGTGTATGATGTGGCATATCATTTTCAAGGAGTAATTTTGTTTTTAAATTGTGAAGAGTTTCAGCCCTGTATGGTAAATAATAGGTTAGTGCTGCTAAAGATGACTGGCTGAAAGAATTTAGAGCATTTTTTGTTTTAAGGTTTATCTCCATTTCGTGTGCTTCATCAAGAGCAACTGAGTAGCCATGCTCACCTGAAATAGAGACAGAAAAACAACCTTGGGCAAAAAACTGAATGACCTCAGGCGGATAAGTTTTTAAATCTGCAATATGATATGGTATCATTCTGAGATAATTATGCTTGTCAAATGCATGGAACAAACAAGCTAACTGTTTAAGGCAAGCATTTCTTAAATCCCAATTTCTTGTCCTAATTGCAAAATAAAGCCCCAAATAATTCATGAAATCTTCATGAACAAAAGAGTCCCAAAATGAAAATGTTTGGCTTTTCAATTTTTCTTGTTCTCTCCATGTATTAAAATCTTCAAGCATTTCATCTGTAAATATAGAAAAAATTGAATCTTTTTTGTTGCAAATCTCATTCCACAGTTCTTTGTTACAAAGGTTCTGATCTAATGGTACATGAACATCTAAAGAGGATAAAATATCTGAAATAATATCATTAAAAGATTCTTGATACTGATTGAAATTCTGAGAACCAGATAAAAATTTACTGATTTGCAACTTCAAAATTGCCTCCCATACTTGAGTTAAAAACCTATGTGTAACTGAAAATTTGGAGCATTCAGTAAGAATTCTAAAAGTGGAGCCATGGTGAAATCTGGACGCAAGCTGTTTGAGACCAGCATCTAGGTATACCTTAATAAAAATGGGTAATACATTTTTTAGGATGTGCCAGTCGCCTGGGTATGGAAGGACCCAGTTTAAACTTGCACCATACTCCTTTTTCAATTTGATGAGGTAATCGTAACTTTTACCATCGCCTACAACAACAGCGTAATCACACTGACTACCAATCTGAAATTTTTCATGTAATATATTCAGTACTTGTAGAACAGTTTCCTTTTTGTCAGCAGTTTCATCCAGGACAGCAATTGATGTGAAAGATGATTTCTCAGTATCCTGTGTAGGAAGTGAAAAGAAAGTCTTAATACCAGGAACTGAAATGTGCTTCTCCTGCAAATAAAATTTAGAGAAACCATAACGATTCATATCTTCTTTAAACTTGACATAAGATTTGGATTCATTGGATGAACAGTCAAAATCTAAAAGTGTAAGATGTGAAAATCTGTTTTCTGCAATAGATGAGGGAAGACCAATGTTGTCATTTGGATTAGTTATTGCAGTGATGATATTAATAGGGATGGATCTGTCTCTGGAAGAATCAACAACCATTTCATCTGAAAAGGAATCAATATTTACAGAAATATCAACAGTAGTTGGTAAACTAGGACAGGGTGTAGCTGTTTGTATGGTTGTACCATGGAACCCACTTTTGTCTTTTCCTGAACCAACTACTGAATAACTTTGATTCTTATCCAAATTATCAAAACTGGCTATAGTAAACCTGTGTGGAGAAATAAATCTGTTTGTTTGCTCCAATTCTTTGCATCGACTTGTTAGAAATCGACGCAAAGAGTCTTTGGAGATGCCAGCACCAATTCTTGCATTAATGGACAAAAGGCTGAAGAAGAATTTGAAAATTTGTCTGCAACGTCCGTCAGTAACAAATGTAATGGTTTAACACACTGTGAATTTTGTGTATTAAAATACAACTAGAAATAAAAGTCTGGGGAATGTTCTACATACATTAAAAGGCTCCTCAATGTAATGTCTGTCCCATGCACCTACATATTGTAACCAGTCTCTGTCTTCCTTGATTGTGGCACTAATTCTGAATAAAAATTCCATAAAACAGGAGGAATGTTAAGTATTTCTGAACCTGGGTCAAATTTTTTGATATCGGGCAATTCTGTTAATAAGGACTTCTCTGATGTGTACTGTTTCACAAATGTCCTTAAAATTTGTACAGCTTTATCTAAAATTTCATGGTTAGTCATCTTTGTGTTTTCTCTGAAATTAATTTTTATTATTGTAAATCAATTTTGTAACTTTTCATTTAATGTACTGTAAAATTAACTGTCATTGTATGCAAAGAACTGAGTAAATCAGCACCATTCCTGTAAATTAAACAACCATCTTTTTCTCTTTGGAACGAAGTGTAGCAGACCTTTCCTAACTTAACCTTCAGCATTCTAAGTAACCATTTAAGGTTATGGTTAAGCAGCTTTAATTGCTCATTGCCAGATATGGTACATTTGAATGTGTTAATATTTGTTTTCAATAAATTCATATATTTTCATAAACAACAGGTAATAATAATGGTTTATCATCAAGAAATGATTTGACAACAAATTCAATAATATGATGTAAGGTGACAGTATCTATGTTGTCAGCACATACATCCACAGGGTCTATACATGTCAATTTATTCAAACATTCAATTAGATATTGAGGAGTCTGATATTTTGCCTCTTCTCCTGCTTCAGATCTACAAAACAGGTTAAAACTGTTATAACAGTAGGAACAGCAATACATTTTTTCTGAAATATTTAATTCTGCTTCAAAATTTAATTCCTGTTTAAGATACTGTAAAAACAGGTCATTTGTACAGTCTGAAATACAGATAAATCTTTTAGTTCTGGAAATCTTTTCACACTATACAGACCTGTTCCTTTTCCAATTACTAAGAGTGTTGTAGTGGATGTGACAAAGTGATACTTGTAAAGTGTCTTGTAAATGTTCAAGATTTATATCAAATACTTTTGAAATATACCTGTGTCAACAGTAGTGGTGTGATCTGCTGTCTTGTCACATTTTGAAAACTGATGTAAAAACAAGAAGCCTTTACATTAGATATATTTTTTCAATTGTACATGTTTTTTTTATAATGACGGACCTTGGATGTCCTCAGATGTTCCAGCTAATATTCGTTTGAACTTCAGTTCACATTTCCTGCAAATGCATGAAAGATCTGAAATTTTATAATTTTCTTTAATAAAATTACAGAAACCAGGATTTTCTGATTTTTTGTGTATAAGGTGGACATAGCGTTTGGAGATATCCTCCTGACCACAATTACAACATGGTCCTGGCTCATGATCAGGATGAACCTTAAAACAATTGGACCTCTGAGACATTCCTGGAAATTTGAAGTTAAAAATATAGGCCTCAGATGTTTGAATGTCACTTAATGAAGTTTGAAGAATGTCACTACATGATGAGAAATGAAACTGTAATAAAAAACACAACAAAGATATGAAAAAAATCATGTAAATATTTGATTTAATATAACAACAAAACAATTTTCTATTCAATGTAATTTATTTACACTTTCAGACCTACAATGATGAAATAAACAAATGCAAAACAAGTTTATTTTCACTAGTACATGGGCTACTCAATGTGCAAATGGTAAAACAATACAGTGCTAATGCATTTTCTAAGTAACAAAATATGCTGTAAATCCACAAAAAAAATGGAATGGCAATTATTAATCAAGAAAAATTGGAGGTCAATAGACCAAGCAAGTGATGCCAATGATGGCTCACATTCTCTAAATCCTACAAAAAAAATTATTATGTTAAGTAAAATATGGTCAAACTATATGAGATATGAGAAATAAATCCTGAGTGGGAAAACTATTAAAATAAAAAAAGTTGTGTTTTTTTTATTTACACTGCTACAATGATATAATAAAATGCAAAAACAAGTTTATTTTCACTAGTACAGAGGATACTCAATGTGCAAATGGGAGAACTATACAGTGCACATGCATTTTCTAGGTATCAAAATATGCTGTTAATTCAAAAACCCTGGAATGGCAATTTAAAAGATAAATTGGAGGTCAATAGATCAAGCATGTGATGCCAATGAGGGCTCACATTCTCTAAATCCTGCTAAATAACTACATAATTATGTGAAGTAAAATCTGGTCAAACTATATGAGATATGAGAAACTAATCTTGATTGGGAAAACTATTAAAATAAAAGAATATTTGTGATTTTTTTAGTGACTTTCGCCGTATTCCTGCAAATGTAATGGCTGAAATTCCAGCTTCCTATAATTGCCTCGTTTGCATCTTTCCAAATCGAATGATGGGTAATTATGGTAATTAGGGGAAAGCTTAACCCTTTTTCTGACCATATTTGGAACTTTTATATTTATAGAGCCTGTAGGATGCATTTGTGTCAGTTATTTTTAGATGCAGGTTTTACCCGCCATATTTTTGGACGGAGTCTATGAAATATGTAGGCCAATCTTTTTGGGGTATTTTAATGTCAATAACGCATGTAAAATGTTACTTAAAAGGAAGAGTTATCTAAATAAATGGTTTACCATCGGGATTCAATTAATATATTACGCAGTTTGACTGTTTTTATTCAGAAAACAAAGAAAATTCACACGTACACGACATAAACAAAACCACGATAGACTGCGATGTGCGCGCCATCTATATTAATTAGGGCATTATCGCCCTTGATATTCTGTCCGTTACGTCATATGAAAGGAGGTACAGAACAAATACGCGGCTTTCGCACTGATACAACACTTTTTCATTAATATCCCATAATTCATCCAGTGTACAATTTTCGTTTGAACATTTGTCAAAACAGAATCTTAAATCATGAATGTAAATCCAAGGCAAACAAGGTAAATTACGATTAAAATTCCATGAATTAATGCAGAGTTATATTTAGGAAGAGACTGTTAAAACGGGGAACGAAGAAACGTAAACAATGATGTTTATATGCAATCTTATAAAAATATTTCTCCGATGAGTTGGATAACCTTTCTATCCACTTCGATATTTGTACATGTAACGTTTGATCAGTAAAAATATAGAAAATCTGCTATTATATAGTAAAGAAATTGGAACTGATTTTTTCTTCTAAATTCTAAAGCGCCCTTACTGCAGTGACGTCATTTAGAACTGTTCTACAGTCCTGACTGATTTAGTCAGTTCTGCTGACAGTTCTACGGTTAGAACTGATTTGGACAGTTCTACCTAGAACAGTTTTAGACAGTTCTACCCTAGAACTGATCCTGACAGTTCTACCTAGAACTGATTTCGTCAGTTCTACCTAGAACTGATTCTGACAGTTCTACTTAGAACAGTTTTAGGGTAGAACTGTTCTAGGTAGAACTGTTCTATGACAGGTTAGAACAGTTCTATGACAGATTATTCTGACAGTTCTAATGAGAGGTTAGAAGTGATCTCCACTGTATGTACAGCCCACCACGACAGACAAACATCAACCCGAGAAGTCATTTAGTGATATGCAGAGCCCACTATGACGAACAATTTGAATGCAACTAGCAATGAAGTGATACATGTATGTAGAGCCCATCATGACGGACAACACCAACGCGAACAATGTATTGATGTTAAAAGCTCAAGATGACAGACAAACATCAACGCAACGCAATGTAGTGACAGGTAGAGCTCACCATGACTCGGCTAGAAACAGGAGTAATAGCTCGCTGAACTCGCATTACACCTGTTTCTTAGCCTCGTACAAATACAGCTGATATTTAAAGATACTAAACAGTTCTTGTCTATATCAACATGATAGACATCCTAATGATGGTATTGCTCCGAAAACTTTATGGTGATTTTATTTTAATTTGCTCGAGCAAGGCATCCAATTTTTCTTAATGCTGGAGAACTGAACTTGGTCATCTTAAATATTTTGAATGTAATTATCGTAATTAAAAATAGATAGATCATTTATTTTTTTCTGATATATGGGTCATTTTCAAAAAATGTCGAATTTTGAAATTGCAAAATTGATTTAAAGTTACTAATTCAAACAACGTAAGCAAATTAAAACAAACAGTACTCGTAGAACAGCATATAAAAAGATGCAATCTTGATAGTGTCATACAAGAATATATTGAAACATTTTTTGATAGGTGGTACAATATTTTGTCTCTCCTGTTACCATGTTCGATAGAAATTTCGGGTTATTTAGAAGAGGTTTCGATAAAATTTTAAGCTTGTTTTTCGTAGCCAATAAGATGGTTTTCAAGAGTAAAAACTTATATATATATATTCATTCTGTGAAATGATAGATTATTTGTCAATTTTCCATGCTGTACTGATAAATGCCTCTAAAAATAAGTTTTCAAAGGTTATAGAAATAACCATCAGTAATGCAAGTCTAAGATAGCAATTCATAATGTTCAGTATTTTTTCTCTCTTTCTAATAAACCCAACATCAAGTAATTCCCTCGCATGTTGGTAACTAGAACGTACGTTAATGATATATACATCACCATATTAAGTTCTATCCTGTTGCACTTTTTGTCTATTCTGTTACCGTATTGCATCTGCGTTTGTTTAATTGCGAAGATTAAGACGTTATAACCTTGAGATGAGTTCAAACAACGAAACATTTCAACTATATGTAATTATAAACTTTTTAAAGACGTTTCTGTCTATTCTATCCTGTTACTGTAACCATAGCAACCATAGTAACAGGATATACATAACAGGATAGACAAATTTCTTCATTTTTGAATGCTGTTGTGAAATAACTGCCCCCTTTGATGAAGTGATAATGTTTTTCTGTTGTAATTTTGGTTTCCAACACGTTATGGCACTTTTTACAAGTATAATATTGGTGTAATTAATAAATATGTTGGTAGCAGCATAGACATGAAAAAAGGTACCCACTTTTTTTTTTTTTTTCACTAAATGTCTTGAATTTGTTTTTCTCTACACTGTACTGCTATACAAGAAACGTGCTGTGTTAAATGTTTAGGCTACTTTGCGCTATTGAAAGCAAAGTTTATAGTTCAATATTCATAGGGAAAATATTTAACGGTTGCTTTAAGTAGCGGTAACAGTATGGACACGAACTTCATGTACGCTGATTAAATTTAGTTTGTAGAAAAAATGCTTCATATAATAACAAAGAAGCTACGTTTTTTCGTTAGCGTTATTACTAACATTCTAAAAAGGTCCCTTTTGCAGATATCCAGGCAATCAGAAAACAAGAAAAAAATAATTTGAAATGTGTTACCCTGACACCGTACGCACATAAATTACGCAACAATCGGACTTAAATAAATTTTAATCTTATCAAAATAGATCTGAATCGTGTTTATTACTAATGTTCTGGCTCATAAATTCTACAAACTTTCATTTAAACACTTACAACTGCTTTTTCCATTAGAAATAAAAAAATTAGTATAGGTGTACTGAAAATTCGACATTTTTTTGAAAATGACCCTAAAAGTATAAAAATAAGGAGATATGATATGATTGCCAATGCGACAACAAAGTTCAGATGAAGTGGGTGTAATTCTACTTATGATGATGAAGAATTATTATGCACAACATCATATCCACAGAGGAGATAGTCTGATCTCCTGTTTATATCTAAATTTTTTTATTTTTTTTTTTTTTTTTTTTTTTTTTTTTTTCTGTTTATATCTAAATATCGTCTTTAGTCTGGTGATAGTTACAATTATCTAGCAAGTTAAAGAAAATAACTTTCTTTTTAGATTTCAAAGAAAAGATGAAAGAACGTGCACTTTTACAAAATTGTAAATTTCGTTTTTCTATATAGATTTCGTCTATAATTTTGTACATATGTTGTTCCTTTGATAGAACATACATGTAGTTATATCCTAATATCAATGCTAGTGTTAAATTGGCATATATTGGTTTAATAAATCATTTTGGTATTATTTCAAAGGAGACTACTCATTGTTTACGAGAATTTCATTTAAGAGACTTATGTTTGTCAAATCAAATGTCATCCTGAAAATGCATGATAATTGTGTCGTGTGTAACTTCTCTTGATATGTTTAAAAGCGAGTCGCTATTGGTCACTTCGATTTTATTATTTTTTAATGTTATGGCAAAAAAATAAGGTTGGTCTCTTCCAATCTACAGTTCATACAGACAGCTGTTACAAAAAAAAAGGAATTGGAGCAATCGATAACAAAAGTCGAAGAAGGGGGCACACAATGTAATGGAGAAAAAAAGGGAGACACAAAGACGAACTCCGTTATACAACACAGCCCATTATAAACTATACAGCCAGTAAAGTAAAAATAAGTATTGGTAATTTCATGTTCGCATGGCAATATCTAAATGATTTAACATAAAAATGTATATTGTCTGATGTTCCCTGTACTCGTTATATTTAGAGGTTAATGATAACATTTTATGAAAACAATTTGGATAAATTTTTAGAATTTGCCAAATTCAATCGCGATTGCAGTATTGCACTATCTTTAGGCATATATTAATTGATGTATGTGTTGAGATATGCCATGATATTGCTAGTATCTCAAGTCCACATATGCAGCTAAGATCATGTGAAGCTTAGTACGGATTGAAAGACTTTTTGAAAAGCCCCTAATTTGAAATAAATCCAGAATGGCGGGCTCCACACCTTTATTTTTTTAGTTTTTAAAATAAGGGACATTATTGCTGTACGTTTGCACTTTGATCTCAACACTAACACTTGCATTCGGCGTGACAAGCCCACAATGAAAGACTTTAGACTAATCTTTATACAGGAGATATTCTGTTCTCCGATTGGTAAACTTTATTGTTCTGTTCGGTAGTTGGTGTGGTCTGAATCAATAACCAACAAATGAAAACGATTAACAAATGTTTCAATATTTAAACCAAAAGGTGATAGAAAGTTCAATATTTCAGAATTTCGAATATCCTCATAATACAACAAAATTTCTCACTAGTTTTGAAAAAAAAAATGTTTGTTTACTGCACATGTCTGACACGTTATTCAATATATAGTGTAAGAATGATATTCAATTGTCTAATTAATATTTCTTTATTTCACAAGGGACACTACTCGTTGCATGCAAGATCGGATGAGGTATGATAAGAGCCATCATTTAGCCCCTGAAATTTAAAAACGATAAAAAGTGTTTATCACTTCAAACTATAATGTGAGTTTTGATAATTAATGAATAAGGGATATAATAATTACACATCAGATATTGAATCTGACATATTTGACCTAGAAAGCCCGGTCATTTAAGCATTATCTTGCATCGTAATGTCATTTTGGGTAAAGTGATAATTTATCTATATATTATATATTATTGACATGACATCGAAATGCTTTTTGGAGTTTTTGCAGTTTAGCATACTATGCAAGAGGTTTGAGGTTTATAATACTTGTCGATTTTGGAATTCAAAAGGCCAAAATAGCAACTATTCTTTCTCTGTGTCGTGTTTAATGTACTTGATATGTGTGATGGTGTAAAAGTCAATGGAAGGCCGTGTATCGAAAATGCCCGTTATAAGATTTGACATGTATGATTTGAATTTTTTGTTTTTGTTTTGTTTCTGATCCAATCTTTTCAAATTTTATATATAATATTAAAATATAAGAGTCAACGAAATAGAAACTTAGTTAAACGTATTTAAAAACAATTAAACAGTAAAGTTAACTATAATTACTATATTGCCTGTGTTATTATGAGAGAAAAATCATCTTATTACAAATATATGTTCAAAAACCTCGCCCGTAATTATAAATTATGTAATTCATTGACCGCTCCCGACATGTGTAACTTCAATGCATATTTTAGCGGCGATCGATGTCTTTCAAAATTACTTTATTTTTATCAATAGTACCGCTTAAGTCGACGCTAGGGGTCGTCTCGACCTTGTAGGGTATGAATGATTTGTTCATTGTTGAAGACCCTAAATCAACTGTCAAGATGAAGAACAGGAATAAAAGCCCTGTTCATTGATAATTTTCTGTTTTCTATGTATTGTATGCGATTTTGTCCCATGTACATTTACTCCATATCCTTTCATTTTCTATTATTTTTTTTTTTTTTTTTTTTTTGCCTGTTTAGTGTTCAAGTCGATTGCTCACCGCTGTTGTACATTGAGATTATTTAGTTCGTGTCAGAAAACGTAATAAAAATCTGCGAAAACGATAAGAAAGTGCTGACAGATTTAAGGTTCAGTTTATAGGAGATATAATTCTCCAAGGCAAAATCGAACGTTTTGACAATGTTAGTTGATTGGGTCGTTTTTGGTTTTAGGCTCTTAAGTGTTTTATGTATTTATCTTCTCATAGCGTACCTGATCTAGTTGAGCGTACCTGATGACGGTATACATGAAAGCATGTATTCCAGAAACCTTATTCCTGCGTACTGAAAGAAGAATCAAATGTTTGTATTACATAGCACCTACATGCATATCATATACATATTAAGAATCAGCAAATGAACTAAATATTTTAGGATTCACAATTTCCATATAACATACGTTAAATGTACAGAATGTAGTTGAAAGCAATATATTTTCAGAGATTACAAAGTCTTATACTGTAGAAGTGTAATTAAAGGGAAAAACTTAAATCATGTATGACAATAATGGACGAATTTCTAAAAATAATCCATCGTTTTCCAACAGAAGGACCCATAGATTTTTAAAAATATTTTACGAATCACTTCCATCCGAGATATCGTCCACACTATTGGGTAAACAAGACTAAATTCTCAAGACTTCTGTATTTGACGAATAATTTTTATCTTTGACGTCAAAATATTTGTAATTGCAGCATATATCCAGTTTGTAACAGGTTATCTTTAATAAACTTATTGCGAAAAAAAAAGAAAGTGTGACTGACGGACCCTATGGCTTAATGTATATATAAATGTGATTGACCACAGGTAGTAACGTCGTCATATCGATGACCGTTTAGTACAGTGATTTTGTCATAGTTTGGTTAAGTTGGACATGATTATGTTAAGTGTTTTTAATGACAAACAATGACAAAATATAAACATTCGAATTTTTTTTGCTAAAGATACGTCTGAACATAAATTCAAGCTGGTATGTATCTTTGTTTATGGCTACTATGTTAGTACATTGAAATTTGTATCATATGACATATAGTTATTAATCTGACACAGAATAATGCTTCCGTATGTCAAAATTTAAAAGTTGTTATTCGTTTCTTATGCATAAAGAAAAGTGATTTGTTTACTGTCTGTTACATCACATATTTCGGTATGATATAAACCTGAGGTCAATTATTCCGAAAAATATCTACATTTGCACACAATTTAGGATTACTGAAAATTCGGTGTCATGGTTTGGCTCAGTAGTGTCATGGTTTAGTTCATGTTCGACAAGGTTCAGTTCTGTGATTCCTGTCCTGTATGATGGAAGAGTAACGATCAAAATAAACAGACATTATACAACTATTGAAATGCTGTTAAAACAATATTTTCGCTGATACTTTTTTTCCGCGTTTAACCCATTCTATCCTATTTTGAGACAATATATTGTCGCCATTTCCTAATGTTGTTGTATTGTTCCCATACGAGTAGATCTGAGTTTCACATATTAACGTTGATCTATATATCGCTCGAGAAAATAGGTCGTTTACAGTCAATTTAAGATATTATCATTATAGTTATTATAGAATACGCATGTAAAACGAAACCACGAGGATAATATATAAATGCATTTCATTAGCAATTTCTTTAAAATTAGTTTTATTTGGAATACAAAAGGCCGTACGAAAGTACATAGTAATATATAATTAGTAGATGCGGTAAGATTTCCAATGAGACAAATAGCTACCCGAGACCAAATGACGTACATGTTAGGTCGCCGTACGGTCTTCAACAATTAACAAAACCCATACATCTTAGCAAACAATAAAAGGCTCCGAAAAAATTAAATGTAAAGCAATTAAAATGAGAAAACCAACGGCCTGATTTATGTTCAAAACAATAAGCGAAAAACAAAAATGATATAGTTACAAACGACCTTCACTGCATTACAGACTCTGGACTTAGGACAGGCACATATAGAATATGGTGGCGTTTAACATGTTTGCAGGCTCCCAACCCTCTCCTTGCCTTAACCTGGGCAGTGGTGTAACAACACAACAAAGCAGAACAAACTACAAAACTCAGTTGAAAAGGACTTGACTCATCAGATCGGTACATGTACAAAGCAAAATAATCAAGTCACATAAACACTAAAGACACAAATAACCGATCTCTTAGTTTTTGCCTTTACTGGAAGTTCCAAGCCAATAACAACTAATAAAAAAATCATGAATCCAAGACAAAACGTTACTTTTTTTATATATCAGAATGGAATTCTGCTGCCAATATTCATCCTCATCCATCTTATTCACTGCTACATGTATTAAGAACGATGATTTCTCGTCTAGTCGGGTCAAAAATAAGGTCGTACACAGTTTAAATGTACTTGTAATTAACAAAATAACACACGTGTATCTTGGAATTTAAATTAATTTTTTTTCAATCACATTTTCTCATATAATGATCAAACGGGTTACGTGATTCTACACAATATACTTATCGTGACAATGACAAAAACATAATCATTGTTATTCTTTTGTAATATAATTGATAAAAATGGACATTATATCGACCAATTTCTAATTCGAAATTGTGATCTTTCATATATTCAAATTCGGAACTTTGAGAGTAATTTTCATAGTAATTTGACTTATTGTTTATAAGAAAAATAAGTTTAAACTGTTGTCCATGTTAACATTTTGTTCCGTGAAGGGTTGAATACTGTATGGTGCCCTAGATATCGTTTGATTAGTTTTGTAGTTGGTTACTGTATCATGGGCGTATGACCCCCATATCTCCTTTTATTCATCATAGACATAATCTGGTTCAAATAAAAACAACAGATGTATAGTTTGCTAGAAAAAATGTAAAACAAACATTATGTTTTACTAGGTGCTATATATATATAGCTACGTTTTGCAACTCTAAGTAGACCTCTTTAATCATTTGACTGGTGACGCCGCTCACGATATCCCCAGCAGAGTCTATCATAGACATATGGAGAAAAGAGTCTAGGTGAAACAGAAACAACGCCTTTCTGTTTTTGTAATTTATTTTATTGAATGCCAGTTAAAAAGAGCAGTTTCTGTATAAATCTTAGGACACACCAAAAGTAGAAATGTATAAATGTACGGTTTGCCGATTACGCCGACCAAATTTGGTTAAAAGGCTTTTTTTCTCTTCTGAGTCAATTGGTAAATGGTGTAACTTCGTTTTTTCACAAGCGCCTCCAATCCAACTATCAATATTAAGGTGAAACAAATATGTATTAATTTGGATCTAAACCATGACAAGTTTAATCAAAACCATGACGAATTTCTAGACACTTAACTGAACCATGTCAATGGCTTAACCAAACCATACCAATTTCGATATTTTGGTTATCCTGCGTTAATTCTTAAAAAAACAACAATTTCAATTTAGATCGTTTGACTAACAATATAGATTCAAACACGTTATTTGCTTTTAATTTGCTCATTGGAAAGAACTGAAGCAATCGTTCTTGGAAGTAACCCGACTAATCCATGACCAACTTATCCAAACTATGACAAAATCACTAAACTAAACGCTCCTCGATATGACGACGTTACTACCCGTGTTGACACCAAGTCCAGTGTTAATGACCATGCGTGCATTTCAAGATACCTTTGTTCTATAGGTTAATCGTTGCATAGGAGATTATCTCACCTCCTTTGTCTGAAAGTTTCGTATATACAGAGAATCGCCGTTAAATGAAGGTCACTTGATTATTTTAACGTTTTACTAGAGTTGTTTAAGGCAGGGTGACACAGTACATTTTTTACAGAAATTTTAATTCAACATTTTGATAACATGCACCATATTTTCTATCGAGTTATGTTGATTAAAGACTAACTTCCTAAGAATGAACAAGAACCAATTAATTGTATTGTTTTGCGGATTTGATTATGTTATAAATTATGTTTTCCAATTACTCAAGGGAGATAAATCTTTAGCCCAATGACTCTTCGGTTACTTTTAGATAAAGTATACAAAACCAGTTCTAATAACTTCATCATGACTAATATTGACTAATTCCAGTAATTCGACAATCACATGGGCGGACCCCGGATTTTTTTAAAGGGGATAATAAAACTTAACAAATAACATGTAAATACGAGGCGGAGCGAGGCAAAAACCATTTTTGACGATTTTATGCAAAAATAATACTTCGATCAAAACGGGGGCGTACTTTAATCATCCACTGAATCATTTTTATGATATAGAGAATAATACATGGTAAAATCCGTATCACATGCTGTATCGACCCAAGTAACCAATATCAGCCAATGGGCCGAAGGCCCGAGGGCTGATACTGGTCGAGGTTGATACAGCATGTGATACAGATTTTATCATGTAATAATCACGTTATCATTTATTTAAACAGAGGAGTTTAGGGAATGGTTATTTGAAACCTGAAGGGGAAGAAAATAAGGGGGGAGGGGGGCTTGCATTTGTTTGGGAATGGAATTAAAAGGGGGGTGTCCAATTTTTAATAGTTTAGAAAGGGGGCATCGAACATATTTTACAACATTTGAGCAATTCTGTTTTTCAAAGGTGCAAAACATATAGTTTATTTCATAAATACACTAAATCAGTTTCAATGTTTGTTTGACATGAAGCAGGACAATATCAGCGAGTGAAGGTGTGATGTCTTAGTTTTCTCGAAGGATTTCAGATTATATCCCTTTCTATATAATGAAAACACTTACGTGATTAATAGTAAAACTCATGATTGAGCATATATATTTCAATGATTTAAGATTATATCTCGGACTCAAGCGTGGCATTTTTACATATCTTTAGGTCAATAATATTCCTTTATGACCCGGAGATGCGAACTCTGGTGACCACACCCACTTCTTCCCCATACAATAAAAAAACTTTATTTTTTGGCACGAAAGACATTATTTTTTTTCCCTCACTCCGCTAGACTCAATTGTTAAGAGTAAACATCTTCTTCCAGGAATGTATTTTTATCTGAAGTTAATTCCCCCACTTCTTTAATAAAGGATATTTATGAACGATGTGCTGAAATTGAATGAAGCTGTGGTAAATGTCAATTAGACCATAACAGGCATATTCCTTTGGCCCCTATTTTTATGGTCTGATAATATATTTCACAACTTGCTCGCTTTGTCCGTGTCTGTAGTTGGTTTTAAATTTCAATGAACATAATTTATGTATATTTGATTAATCATTAGACAGGGATTTCGTTACCACCGATTAATTAAAACCTTTACCAAATTCTTTCATAGATATAAAGATTTGGTTAGAAAGTTTGGCTGTACCTGTTGAATTCTTGTTACAAACGGGATATCACATCCTAATTTTTACGGTGATGTTGTTTATGAAGCCCGTAAACTTAGACAAGATCGATATAAACTAATTGATCCTTTGAATAAACTTATTCTTAAAGGTTATCAATTTAACACAGTTGTAAAGTCTTTAAATATTGTTTTATCGAACTACTAACATTGATTTTTTTAAATTAAAATATAACCAAATATATATTGCTATATATGTACAGTTATGATAACTTATGATTTTACATCCTGTAGATACTGTTTACTTATATTTGTGCATTGCAAACGGTAATGTTTTTTTTCAGACTGTTTGTGACTTTTTACACTAAATCCGTTGGATGTGTACTAGTTGATACTTTAGTCTGGGATAACATGATTTATTTATTAGTTGTATTTGGCTTTGAACTAGCATTCAGTAACTGCGATTACTTTTTTGTTGTGCTTTGTGTTTATTATTTTGGGCCTCTTACCAATCTTTTAGTTAAGCAAACTGCAACAGATTTTTACAGTTTGTTCTTATGTTGTGCTGTAACAACGCTGTCCTCGGTTAGGGGAGGGCTAAGCACTCACAAACATGTTTAACTCTGCCACATGCTTTATGTGACTGTTCCAAGTCAGGAGCCTTTAGTATTGTGGCTGTCGTTTGTTGAGGTCTGTCATATTTAGTTTTCGTAAATGGTTTTGTTTTAAATTATGCCTTTAGTTTTCTCGTTTGAATTGTTTCACATTTTTCATGTCGGGTCCTTTTATAGCCGACTATATAGTATGAGTTTTTCTCATTGTTGAAAGCTGCACGTTGGCCTATAATTGCTAACTACCACTCCATTTTTACTCCGTTGGATAGCTGTCTCGTTGGCAATCGATCATACCACATCTCCTCATTTTTATATATATATATATCCAAATAAACTACCCCGAAGTCATAAACAACTTCCCCAACTTTAAGCTCTTAGACTAGATTCACTGTTGATGCAATATTTTATTGAACAATTATAATATACTAAGTAAATAGAAAGTGTATGCATGTCTTTTTGTTTAAAATAATAAAAGTAAAAGTATTGCGAAATGTTGGGTGTGGAAAGGGGGCGGGGTTGAAATTTTCATGTCATTTGAAGAGGGGGTCTTGAATTTATTTTCCTGCCTGAAGGTGGTGATTTGAAAAAAAATAGAGAAATTTCAATGCTCTTTGGTCGGGTTGTTGTCCCTTTGACATATTCCCCATTTCCATTCTCAATTTTATTAGTTTTAAAATATGCAAACAGTCAGGAAAACAAAGTTCGTGTCAACAAATTTCAGGAATGGTTGAAGTGAATTCTGTTAAATTCTCCCATTTCCACTGTCCGCGGACTGCGGCTTACATTTGTAACCCCTTTTTCTGCTGCTTATTTGACGTGGTTATATTTCGTATCATACCAGGAAATACGGCAACCGGATGTCCAACTTTGACGTCATTTAAAATATGACGTCACGCCCTGATGACGTAACATTGGAGACTGAAACTATATATAATCTTCGGTGTTTTATATGAAAGAGATGCGGTAACGCATAAGTGCTTGCATACATTAAATATACGGACACATGTGTCCCTCCGGCTGCATGAAGAGGGTAAGCATGTCCGACATTGTCGTTTTCTGAAATTCCAAGCAGATAACAACTGGGGAGCTCTGGAAACAATCTCCAAATGTTCCAGAAGAGGTGCGATACAGGGTGTGCGATAAGGGGTGTGTGATACAGGGTATGCGATACAAGTCTAGAGTTTCCATATTTATCAAATATTTAAAATCGCAGTAACAAGTACTACATACAAATATATGATAAATATTGTTATATATGATGTTACAACATAATCATTTGTGACAGAAATTCTACCAACGTCGATACAAATTATAATCTATCTTCTTGCAACGATTATATGAATAAAGTGGTGAAAATAAAATAAAATAGTTTGTGATAATCATCATTTTTGGTTTTAAATAATAACACAAACGAAATTTTTATTTGAGAATAACACCTGTATTAACAAATGAATGAGAAAGAAAACAACCGAATCAGTCGGAAAGCTGACCCCGGTTTGACCCCATTTCTTAAAGCAACAATGGAAGTCATGTGACTACCATATTTGGGCATTTTTTGGGTCCTTCTTTCTTCAACTGTAACCCGTCTGTTTTCTCCAAAAAGTCATACTAAATGAAACCAAAGCATGTTGTAAGTTACAAATGCCGATTGTGTATACTTTTTAGAAGTTCTAACATACAAATTGTTTTGGTTAAGCTTACTGAATTAGGATACGAAGCCTTCAAACCCAATGTCGTCACCCGTCGCGACGACTTTTTTCAACACATCAGTTGAAATTTCTTTCTTAACTTCTTGGGAACCTAGGCTGAATTTAAAATATGTGATGAGGCTTTTTATGAACTAGCCCGTGTAAAATTTGTGCCACTTTATACGCTGTAATACGCAAATGTGCCACTTCGATGTGTCGATATTTCTGACGAAGCGGTTCCAATAGTAATTTACGAGTTACGTCCCTTTGTTGACACTTTTCATGAACAAACTTATTTGTACTAGGTATTATATATATTAAACACCATATGATGTATTTACAAATGAATATTATTAAAATAATCAATTTTCTTTTTACTAATTATATACTGATACTACAGACATATATAAAACAATTAGGTAAACACATTTTATCATTTTTAAAACAGTTTCAGAACTGAAATAGGGCTTTAATATTACAGTAAATGTTACTCTGTGCCATAATATATTAATCCAAGAGTTTCTTTAATATTTTGGTAAATATTTTACTGCTATAACCAAATGATATCAACACAGAAATAAATTTCTACTACATAAAGGCCAGGGCTAGCCAAAATATGCATAAATACTGGATCTAGACAGGGTTAAAATGTTGAATTCCCTTTCAATGCTGATACCTGATCCTACCTTTTTCATATACATTCAAAAGAAATAATAATCAAAGTATTCTCAATGTAAATTCTTCATAATTTGAAATAAAAGGAAATAGGTTTGCAATCGATCTGTGTATAATTAAACTAAATATAACAATAAATTTTGTCTCATGCAGGTTCTTAGTCTGAATGGACTCAAATTATAAAAAAAAATGCCTAAACCAATGGATAATCATTTAAAAGGTTTATAATCATGAACTTTCGAATAAATAACATCGAGAAAGATTCAATCTCATATTTTTCTTCTTCTATTTAAAAAAAGATAATAACTATGCATATTAAAAGTATTTCAGAGCAGTTTCTGAGTGCTATGTTTAAGATCACAAGTAAGTCTCACTTCATGTAATTATGAAAATTCTTTGAATAAGAGTGATTAAAATGCAAGTCTGAAAGAGATTGTTTTAAGTTCAAAGGACAAGACTTTTATGTTTCCATTGTACATGTAATATTTGCATTTACTTGTACAGGATTGGGGTCAGACCTATAATCCGACAGTCCCATAATCCGACAGTCCTGTAGTCCGACAGTCCTATAATCCGACAGCCCGATAGTCCGACAGTCCTATAATCCGACAGCTCGATAGTCCGAAGCGCGGTCACTTGCCTCTGAAATATATGCCTATATAGACATGGAACGTTTGTAAATTGATATATATTTTTTCACACAGAAAATTATCAAATCAGTCAGTATGACGTCTTGTACAGGGCCGCACTGATCCCATACGAACCGGATGAACTTTCACACCCTACACGTTTGCACCAAAAAGTCCGTTCGCACCCTACGCGTTTGGTTTTGTTTCTTTATGAAACAATGAAAAAAATAAATAATTATAGCAATACACTAACCAAAACTCGTTTTTTTCATTGTTTCATAATAAATTGACATTCTGAAAACGTTTTTTGTATTGATTAAATCTTAAGTCATGTTTCGGTTAGAGAATTGCTATTTTGTATATTTTTTCCATTGGAAGTACAGCGGTTTATATTGCCATGCAAAAGCAGTGATAAGATATTATTTTGATGACAGAAAAATTGACGCAATTTATTAAGATTTCATTTCAAATCATGAAATATGAAACATCTTCTGAAAGTGTTATTGCATCTTGAAAATTTGAGATAATGACACTATTCCTATTTTATCAAAACTTATGCTCTTTTAAGAACAAGAGAAAAGATAAAAAAAAATATTTATTGCTTCTATGTAATTCAATCCGATGTAGTCGTTTCATATCTTCGGGGCGAACGCCCCTCAGATATGAGAAGAATACATCTATAATACATGCGACATATCACATTCAACCACATGATACGTTACACATGCACGTGCATGCGCATGTACAACATATATGTAAACAGACATTCTCGTTATCAACATCGACATGATGAATATATTAAGGTACCATTTGATTTTTATGGAGGTTGGGGCTTGGATGAAAAATTTTGTCCTGTATTTTATTTTTTCTAGTTGTAATATCTGTCCTGCCTTTTTATTTTTCACTCTATTCGGTCCTGCCTTTTTTATTAGTTTATCCTGACTTTTTTTACATAAATTGTTTTTAGATAAGTTGTCATTCTGCCTTTTTTTATTGCCAAGTTGCTTATCCTGACTTTTTTTTAAAATCAAAACTCCTTTCCTTTTTTTCAAATTTCATCTTAACCCCCCTAAAAATCAAACGGTAGCTCCCTAACTTATCAAAAAGTATAGGATTTGATTTTTATACCATTTTAACGCATTCCATTTTTTTTAATTTTAAACACTGCTGGCGTTTCGGCAGTGGGCTAATCAGCTTATATGAAGACGAGATCCATACCCTTCGCAGCAACACGGCTTCGTGTCGGACCATCGGACTGTCGGATTAACGGACTGTCGGATTATCGGACTGTCGGACTATCGGTCTGTCGGACTACTGGACTGTCGGAATTTCGGGGTGTCGGATTATTGCTACGCTCCTCCTTTCATCACAAAAAAAAAATAATATTAACCATGAATTATTTTTCTAGTCATCTTAAATTAAAGGTTGTGCACAAACAGTATACAATTTCCTTACCTTATTGTTTTAGTTAACATCAAACATTTTACTTAAAGAGAATAATTAATCAAGTCAAATTCACAGCTGACTTGTGTTAAAGTTACATTCTTATGCATTTATATAAAGCAGCTACACCGTGGCAAAAAAACTATAAAAAGACAACAGTCCACAAAACACAACATAAAAAACAAAAGATTGAGCAACATAAACTCAAACAAAACACAGGTTCTTCGGAAGGGTCCACTAGTGTTGAATCTACATAGATAATATATATTACACACTAGTTTGAACAATTACGCTCCTTTATAGAAGTGAATAAAATGGCATACATATGTCTGCCATCTTTCATTAAATCGCCTCCAGTGACTATTGAATCTGCTCTTGACTTGTTCAGAACTGTGTAAACCAAGGCTCCGTGTTGAAGGCCGTACTTTGACCTATAATTGTTAACTTTTTATACATTGTGACTTGAATGGAGAGTTGTCTCATTGGCACTCATACCACATCTTATTTATATACACTTTTGCAATACCAGCTGACAAAAGATGTTTTACAGACTGAACGAGCTACATGAAAACAAGTAGAAATTATTATTCATATAATACAAGAGTAATCTCCCTTACAAAAAAAAATTAAATGATTGTTTTACAATTCCGAAAGAAAGACAACTTAGGATTAAGTAATTTATAATAGAAAAGTAAGTTTAGCAATGATTAAGTTGCAGTATGGAAGCGAAATTGCATTATTTGGACATTCATTTGAAATAGTTGTAATTCTTCACTCTTAATCGAATCTCTATGGTTTACCTTTGAAGTATTTATATATCATTTAGCATTTAAATCAGCTGGCGAGCAAAACTCATACCGATTAAGTAAGAACTTTTAGGTTTGAGGGGAGTAGACTTACTCCTGATAACATAATGAAATTTAAACAGGACTGCTTTGTACAGATATACCCCTCATGAATAGTCCTTGACACAATGATTTATACCAATGCCCGCTCGTTACTCGGTGTTTATAATGACAACATTAAGGACTTTGACCAGAAGAGTTTTGAAACGAAACAATTTACTAACATAGATAATGTTTTAAGTTCCTTCTAAATTTTAGAATCAATTTAAAGAAAATAACAGGTGTGACGTGTTTTAATTGCTTTAAAAAGCAGAGAGTGCTGCTATGTGTACTTAAAATGTTCATGAGGGTCTGGATAAAATAAAGGAATAAAAAAAAAGAATAGAGAAAAATCAGGTAAAAAATAAAGAATAGAGAACAATGGGGTGCTAAAATATAAATAATAGAGAATAATGAGCAAAATAGATTTAAAAAAAAACAGAATAATGAACAAAATAAATAAAAATAGAGAAAAATGGTCTAAACAATTAAATAATAAAGAAACGAGGGACCCTCCATCCAATTCAGACCCTCTTATGCCCACAAAATATATCTTTCACAAAACCTTCCCAAGTCTTTAAAAGCTGTGAATAGATTTATTTGTTAGCAAAAAAAATCAAATACCTACCATCAATATATCTGATCTCTATTTCTATACTCTTGTATTATGATTACATTAAACCTAACTTTCATGCCAGCTTTAAACTAAAAATTAATCATGTTTTGTTTTGGCTTTCCGTTTTCTGTTGTTTTCTTCAAAACCTTATCTTTAAAACATTGACACCATACATAACGTTATAAACATATGATAATTATTTTTATTATACTTCAAGACAAAATGCTAGATTTTGATTGGTTAATACGAGGGAGACAATTTACTCTATCCCAGGCGAATACTCTATTACCCTTCACGGAGACGCTTGCTCCAGTGTGCGCTTTAATAAGTACGGATGATTGTTATGTACAAGACGACATAGTTTATTATTTTGAATTTGAAATTTAATATACAGTAAAAACAGAACATTCAGTATAATAAATTAATTAACACATGATCTGAGAGGGTGATAGAGCAGATTGTTACCCCTCGAAAAGACATTGTCAACCTTGGCTTTGCCTCAGTTGACAATGTTTTCTCGGGGTAAGAATCTGCTCTATCACCCTCTTAACTATGCGTTATTTATATAAACCCACAATTAAACAAAAAAAAAAAAAAAAATACTAGACTTTAGGAAGTGCATGCAATGATCTTTGATGATACATACTTTACTGTTTTAGTTGTATTTAGCAAACTTTCTTCCCTTTTCTAAATAGTTAGTATATTTGTTTTCAAGTTAATTTGAGCTTATAACCTTTGCAGCCACCCTCAGGTTTAATAAAACTGATTTTTGTATTTGTACATATTGGGACCATAAAGCGGATTGAAAAGCTGTTATGATAACAGATGGCACCAACTTTAAAGGGACATTTTGTGTAATCTCTATACAATCCAAACTCCGAAACAGCGGTGACGTTGCTTTGCCAAAGTCAGCGTAACGTAGCAAGGACAACTTATCACTGTTTTGGAGTTTCTATACAATCGATTGGGTAATATTCTAACTATTAAAAAATACACAAAATTTGCTACAACGAAACACATTTGTCTAGGAAGATAATAGGAAACAACACGTAAAACTTTCTCTACCTTGGCTGGTAATATTTTCAAGGTTAGGTCAACTTTTAGTATTTTGGTATTTATAGTTTATATAAGGCCATTAAGGGTATAAAATATGTATATGATGTGTTCAAAAAATGATTGAAATAACTTGCCGAATAACCAGTCAGATAGTATGACTTACTTGTAAACTTAATTTGTTTTTCATTGACCTTATTATAATCTTTATAACTGTTAAACAAACAGACAATCAACACACAAATTCTTCAGGATCTAAAGGTTTACACATACAAAAAATCATAAATAAATAGTCGATGTGCGGTGAGGGTTCATTAGACAGCAACCCACGACGCAAAACTAAAAAGACGTCTCAATATACGGTCTTTAAAAAAGAAAATGTCTAAACAATGTAAGAAGCTTTAAATCGATCAAATTCAAGAAAAAGTTATTTATATACACACTTATATTACACGTCCTGTAAATTTAAACACATACACAACATCAGACTATATGCATTAAAAACGTACATTTTACAATAGTTTATATATTTGAACCATTTGTTTAACGATTGAAAAATTTGATGATAAACATTAGCACCCTTATAAAGATGTATATAGACGTCTTGGTACAATCTAGTGTGTCTTTTCCTTGTTATGTACGCCTTGCACAAATTTTGCGCATACGTAAAATCTCCGCCTTGTAAATTCATTTGATTTACGTATGTTTTATTACATACATGAAATAGCCGTTACTATTTTCATGTGTTTGAAAAATGTGATAGCAACATTCCGACGTTATTGCATGAAACATTGCAATCATATGATGCCGTCATCTCATCCGAAACTTTTCAAAAAGGTTCCGTTTTGTGCCATTTTGGGTAGTATTTGGCATGGTTAAATAGTACAAGTTCGAAAATTGAAATTTATGAAAACCCTCTGGTTTCATATAATGCCCGATATTTGGCATTGTTGGGCTGGAGAAATCTATTTTTAGCTTGACTTCCAATATTTGGGAGACGACGTGTCTCTGTTGGCATACAAGTTTTTACTTTCTCACTCTCTCTACAAAATGCACCAGACACGATAAATTTAAACATTTAAGTTTACATCAATTAAGAATGTAATAAGTCGATAAGATGTTTAACTTATTTTATATTTTGTATCGTATGAACTGAAGTTAACTTATACCCCGTTCACACTATGCCTTTTAAAACCGGGTTCGACCCGAATTAGTTATTCCGGGTTAAATTTAGGTAGTGTGAACGTCTTAACCCGGGGCGAACCTGGATTAAAATTACCCCTCATTTGAGGTGGAGTTAATGTGGGGCGAACCCGGATTAACTACCTCACTTCTATATGTGAACGCAAAGGGAAGTTAATGTGAAGTTGTTGCTATAGTGACGTTTGCTTAAAAAGGTCTTTAGTGTGACGTAACAATTACGTGACGTCACACATCGAATGACGTCATATTTTGATAGACGTCCAGTTACCGTGTTTACTGGGTCACGAATTATATAACCCATATTAAATTAGCGGCAGCAAGAGGGATATAAGTGTAGATATCTATGTTGAAAAACCTGCATAATGACAAACGATGAAACCTATAAGATTTGCTGATATCTGGGACTCTACTTCTTCACACACTTTTATAGTTGATGTTTTGTTAGGGGAGATAAATGGTGTGTGTGAGATGGATTTTATATTTTAAAAAGAGGCCAATTGCTATCTGCTCATCATGTGTCCGTTTACTAGTGGAATAGTTTTAGAAAATGAATCACTCGATACTCACTTTACATAACTCATAGTCACTTTCACAATTCTATACTCGTTTTCTGTAACGTTATTCTCACTTGTACTCGAAACTCACTTGTCCTCATTCGAAACTTCTGATACTTGTGACAAAAGAGAAATCTGCTCGTCAAAAAAAGTCAGAAGAAAAAACTAAAGACTGAGTTACATGAACTCAACCAAAAACCGGAGATGATTTCATATAATCCGAAGGGGTAAGCAGATTGTGCTCCACATGTGGCATCCGTCGTGTTGCTCATGTAAGTACATATTCAGTGATAAGTCTCCCTCGGTGATGTCAAATTCGATGAAAAGAGACCAGAGATTGTGGTTATGTTCCGGACCATATGAGTATTTGGACCATATGTGTATATATACTCTTATCCCCGGCTTAGTATATTTCTAGGAGTTTGATTGGTTAACGCACGTCGTTACAAAACCCATAGCCCCTGGGTGTTGCTAACCCATATCCCCGAACGTTGCTACCCATTACATCGGGGAATTTCACGCGCGTTTTACTTAGTTCCATGGTTGTTCCTTAAGAAATATCGAATTCTGTAGATTTTCCATGATGTCTGTATAATTAAATATTTAATCCACTAACGATTTTATCTTATTCTATCGATTATTTGCACTCATTTTAGTAAATGCATCACTATGCAGCCTCATTGTCAATGAATGATACTACTGACCTAGCTATGCAAATGACCCACGTTGACGTCACACCGTTTATGATGTAACTCTCACAACATTGCGCGCCAAATTCGACCCATTTCAGTTTCTCTGTCTCTAGTTTAAAAACGTCTTATATTTGTCTACCTGTAGGGTTCTACCAAAGGTAGTACCTACACCCGTTAAAAATATGTCAAATTCCCAAATTTCAATAAAAGATATATAAAAATGAAAAAACGTTGCTTTCACGTTTAACTTTTGGTCGAATTTCTCTAAAATCGCCAGATTTAGACTAAGACCGGGATAATTCGTTATCTACGTACATATCCGTAGATATGGATATTTAACACCCTTCAGTACCTGTACACCCTTCGGCTGCGCCTCAGGGTGTACTTGGATACTCAGGGTGTTAAAATATCCATATCTACGGATATGAACGTAGATAACTTATAATATGGTCCGACCATACGTCTATAACATTATCGATGGGATGACTTCATCTTTACCACTTCGAACCCTTGGTTTGAAAGCTTCCTTGCAATCAGCAACTCTCTATCACGAAAATCATAATAGGAAACGCAAGTGCTGAGATCTCGTATGAACAAAATTAGTCTTACAACTCTCATTTATACCCAGATATTTTTCGAATAATAGCTGTTCCCTATTCTTAAATTTATCGATACAAAACCTGATACGTCACAGTAATTTTATTCTTGCGGATCTTGTGTTTTGGTGTGTATATTTTGTGGCTTCTGTTGCTGTAGGAATAAGTTAACTTAATGCATATATATTGGTTTTCATTTCTTGATGCGTAAAATGATGGGTGTATATTGATATTGGAAAAGAATATAGTTCTAGATAATTTTGTATAAAAGAAAACTCAAACCGAGCCTTTCTAATTGGTAGAAAAACACCAAAAACAACACATAGATATAAGAAGATGTGGTATGAGTGCCAATGAGACAACTCTCCATCCGAGTCAAAATTTATAAAAGTAAACCATTATAGGTCAAAGTACGGTCTTCAACACGGAGCCTAGGCTCACACCGAACAGTAAGCTATAAAGGGCCTCAAAAATTACTAGTGTAAAACCATTCAAACGGGAAAACCAACGGTCTAATCTATATAAAAACGAGAAACGAGAAACACTTATGAACCACATCAACCAAAGACAACTACTGAACATCAGATTCCTGACTTATGACATGTATGGAACTGAAAACGTAAGCTTGGACTGATGATAAAATCCGTGAATGACATCAGGCGGGAAGATTGTTAAATATATATTCTGGCCATCAAAATCATTGATCTGAACAAATAGGAAAAAAAATATTATAAAACTGACATGCAAAAGCAAAATTTATGATTCGTCAGAATTATTTTTCTCCTGTACTTTATTGTTGTATAAAATCTTTCGTTCATATATAAATAGATTGAAATTTAAGATAATGTTATTTGAGAAAGCAAATCTTCATCAGGGTGTCAGAAAAATGTTGATCCAAATGATTTTCAAACATTACAAAGCCTGTTTGATTAACTCAATTTAGTGGGTGTCACCACTGCTGGATTGTTAGTCCCTGAGAGTTCTAAGCGTTCCTGTTGGATTGGCAACGAGTTCCTAGGATGTTAAAAGTTCCTATGACCGTTTTCCAGAAAATCAATCGACTAGTGTTTTGATATCGACACAAATAGAATGAAGAAAAATAAATATTGAATAGCAAAACAAATCCGAGACACAGTGTATACAATCGATATTTGATCGATCCAGATCAGCTTTGAATATGAAACACAGATCATAATATTTTGATATTTCAATTTCATATGCAAAGAATACACAGAACGTAAATTTGCATATTTGCGAAAAAAAAATATACTTTTGCATCAACGGATTTGGTCATGCAAATGTGCAAACAATTCAAACGAGAAAACTAACGGCCAGATTTATGTTCAAAACATCCAACAACAAAAAACAAATATTAGATACAACAAAAACCTAAAACCACTGAATTGCAGACTCCTGACTTGAGACAGGCAAATGCAGAATGTGGCGGGGTTAAACATAATTGCTGGCGCCAAACCCTCCCCTTAATGTTGGACAATGGTGTAACAGTACAACATAATTACAAACTATAAAAATCAGTTCAAAAGGGCTTCACTCATCAGATAAATAAAAAGCAGAAAAACAACTATCAAAAACACATATCGGACGTAGCATGGACGTTATACAGTCCCCACAACAAAAAAAGACACAATTTACAAATCTGAGAGTACTTGCTTATTTAGTATAACATTTTAAATGCAATATGTTTTTTTTTCGCAACGTCACAACATGCAGAGGAGTGACGAATCAGATGATGATATAATAAGAAATTAATCTTCAATAAAACAGTATAGTTTATAGAGCACTGAACTTGAATTTGACCATGGCATTTGTTGCTTTGAAATACTTTTTACGGATGTGCGATTAAGAGAATGTGTTTATTACATGTAATACATTGCTCTCCCAATACGAACAAGAATGTCCTTTATAGAATGACAATTATTACACTTTTTTCAGATAAATGACGAGAAATTTAAAGAAATCAAAACTGTCAGGTTATTCGGAACAACACACAAGTCACCTAGGAAAAAATGTAAACATGTTGCGACAAATCCGTCAAAGTCACTTTTAACAAAAAAAATCGCACAAGTAAAAACGTCTAAAGTAATATTCTAAATCCAAACTTTTTAGTTCACCTGTCCTAAAAGGTCATGTTGGTTTTTGATATCTCTTTTTTTCCATCGTCGTCGCAAAATTTAAGAAAAATCTTTCCATCGGAAACTACTAGACCAACTGTTACAAAATTTTAACGGAATGGTAATTAGGGATTGTAGTATACAATTTATATCCGGGGTATTGATCTATAAACAGATATAATCGACGTTGCTAAAAATAGAGCGTAGGGTAGATTGCAGTTTTTTTTTTTTGGGGGTATATATCGCAAAAATTAAAGCAGTTAGAGAAAAACTGACACGGTAAAAAATGAATAGCAGGTCAATGTATGTCTACCGAACTTTTGAAAAATCAGACAACTCATTTCGGAGTTATTGTCACTGACATTTTAAGCAAATTTCGAAGCTTTTGGTTAGTATATTGAAAATTAAGATATATAGAGAGAAATTAGAAACAGTGAAAATAAGATTTAGAAATACGTGACAGAAATTCTCAATAATCTTTTTATATGAGTTATTGCCCTTGAATGACGATTTTCACCCTTTTTTGTACTTCAGACAAGCGGGTTCGTATATCGGACAAATAAAGTATAAATCTACATTTTCCGATGATCTGTCGACTTCAGATAGTTGAGAATATCTCACGCTTTATAACACTGCCCATTTAAACTCTTAAACTCAAGGCTAAGGACGAATAATAGAAGGGAGTAATTTTACAAACATATGTATTGGATAGCCAAAATCATCGAAGGTCAACTTTGCATGAAGGAGTTGCAACCTTAGTTTAATAATAATTTCTAAAGTTATCAACGGAAGAACTAAGGACAAACGAGTGTGTGTCTTGGTTGTAGTACTTAAACTTAAGGAACAGTACATACACAGTTAGATAATAATTCTTTATTACAACAATTATAAATGTTGAGATACCACCTTTGGTTTCACAAATATGTTGTATCTTAATCCACTGATATCGATTAGTATACTCCAAATAATGTGATGCTTAAAGACTATATAAGATCTAAAAAAGATTTGATTTCCTTTCTTCTGCTGTGCTAGATAAATAACCACTACAATTTAAAGCTTCTTTATAACAATGATAGGCTGAGAACTTATTTCCGGATATTTCATAGCATACTCCAAGTATTGTTAATGGATCAGATCTCATATTCGATGGAACAAAATATCCTTCTTCCACTGTTAAATGTAAATCACGTAATGCCTGTTGTCTGTTGTCAATATCCCTAAGATGATGATAACATAGAAATCTGAGACAGTGACACATTATAACAGGTGGTATAAAAATTATTTTGTCAGCCACCTCCAGCTGTAGTTCTTCCGGTATTAATGATGAATTCCGTAAAAAACAGAGACCTTTTACAGTGGCTATTTTTATCCTGTCGTTCAATGTCATTGCAGAATGCACATTTTGTATGTATTTATTAATATCGTTTTCATCATAGTTATTACCGAAAGGTACCAAATCCGGTGTACATCTTGATCGAACATAATCTGTTAGTCTTAGTGTTTCATTGTACTGTCCTGATGCATAATAAAACGACGCGTAATATAACCAACTCGACATATCACTTGTCTTGATGCCGTCTTGTAGATGTCTATGATAACATTTGCGTATATTGTAAGTCGTTGGCGGTGGTAGTAGTTGTGCTACATATTGACTGATTTTAGCATACAAATATTTACATACGCCAATTATAAATGTAGACGATTGGGACTTGAGTAAAGATTCAGTTAATGCAAGTCCTTTATAACAACCTGAAATGTCTGCTGATTCAGTCATCGTTCCACATAATCTGTAAAATAGGAAGTCTGACATAATGAACGAATATTCACTCGTTGTACTTAATAAACGGCAATTTTCTTTATCGGGCGAAAATAAATTCTGTATCAATCCATCAATCCCTTCACACTTTACACTCTCAAGTACACGAATAAGAACCTTATTGTTACTTTGATTGATCTTTCCTAGGAACATATTATACTCAGGTATAAAATAGTTTGGACAGTAGCTGCTGTGTACCCATGATATCAATTTATCAAGACAGAGAGAAAAACAGTAAAACAATTTAGGTAGTTGAAATGTTTCAATATCCACTTCCTCCGAGACCCAGAATAAAGCCGTTTTCAAAAAATACGAACGCAATAACTCTTTGATATCACTGTCTGTGTTAACAATACGCTTTAATGTTAATTTGAGTACAGCGTAACATAAAAGTTGAGTGAAATTAAATGAGTGTACAAGTTTTTTTTCTGCAAAAGAGAAAGATAAGCTCCATAAAGTGTCACTATCTGATATATTCTTAGGTGGTCCTATAGGTACTAACAAACATCCGTTATTCATGAACCAGTCTATAACAAAATTAGACGGCCATTGCCTTCGATGACGAGATGCCCATGGAATTACGTTGTAAGGTAGATATGCACTATGTAGGCAGGATGCATAACTTACAGTCTGCATTTCGTCTGATAGACATGGACCGTGTTGAAATACCGGCATATTTTGATAAGATTGCATAAAAATATCAAAATAGCCGCTTACTGATAAGTAAAGGTTGTTACCGGTACCTGCAAAACGGACAAATTCTGCCATGAGGGGTTTTCCATCCATTTCTGCTATCAATCTGAGTCTAGCAAATCCAGGATGATCAGTATCTGTCTCCATGACCAATGGAATTTTACATGTTTTATGTACTGGATGTTTGATATTTGATTCATTCTGTATTACATCTACGTGTTTATGTACGTCCATAACATATATGTCACTGCCAGGTAAATAAAGTCCTTCTGCCAAACATCCACTAGATATTTGTATACGACTTGACTGATATGTATTTATGAACATATCTCGTATGATAAATAGTCGTTGTCTATTTCGTATATCGATTTCGGTACCAGTTGTTTTTACTAGGTGTTCGTATAAGTATTTGTTCTTCGGGTTATCCTCCAGCCAAAGCAAGTGATCTACAAAAAAATGCATTTATTAACATATCTATCATAAAACTTTATCATGACGTGCGTACATAGAAGGTTATCTCCTCGATATTTATTCAAAGCCATCGTTCTAAATAAAGCGCCAACGCTGAGTGTTATGTAGACGATAGTGACGTCTTTCGTTATGTTTTAAGCCTGGTATGATATTTCACAACCAACGAAACAATGCTAATCATGTTCGCTAATTTTTCCTCGCTGTATCACCATCAGTAGTACATTTACTGTCTTCAAATTGTTAGATATTTATAAAAAGTATCCTTGATATCTGTTATTTTCTTGTAAAAAAGGAAATTTTATAAACTTCTGAATTATTTAAAACACAAAGTTTTTTTTCCACGTTTGCATATATTAGGCTTAGATATATGTTTTACTTTCAAATCTTTGGTTTAAGCGCTAAAAGTGGTTTAGAAGCGCTAACTTTATAAAGAGTTAATTCATGATTCATATAGAATTAACTGCCACCTTAATGCTTAAGTTATTTTGTATTTTATTTTGTTGCGAATCAGCGCATTGACACCTGATATATCTATCAATATTTTTGTCAACATTAAGTTTTTTTTCTACAATCTAATATCAATATTTTTGTCAACATTAAGTATTTTTTCTACTAACTAATATCGTATCTTTGCAATAGAATATACTTCAATCGTTAATCTTGTTTGTACCGAAATTGACATTAAGTCATTTTAGTTCCAGGAAGACATTTCAACGAGTTATACGGGTGTTAATTTACAAACTTTATTTATATTTCCTATTTAGTTCATTTCGTCCACTGGTCGTTTAATTACTGAATGCGACTTAATACCAATTGTTCTTGTCATGAGTAGCAAGGCCTATAGTAGATTAGGAACGGTTACATTCTGGTACACCTTAGTTTTTGGTTGGGTTTCTGTTCCTCGGTCATTAGTTTCCTGTTTAGTATATTGATATCTTCTTTGTATCTTTGTCGTTTCTCTCATTTGTCATGGCTTTGTCTCTTTGTAATTTTCCTTTTTTATCATGGTGTTTTCTGTTTGTCATTTCCTATATTTGTCATGATTTTGGCTTTTTGTTGTTTCCATATTTTGTCATGGTATTGTATGTTTGTCGTTACCCTTTTTGGTATGGTGTATCTTTTTGTCGCATCCATATTTTGTCATTGTGTTGTATGATTCTCGTTCCCCTTCCTGGTCATGGTGTTGTCTGTTTCAAATTTTGGTCAATGTGTTGTATTTTTGTCGTATTCTATGAAACGCCACAGCTGCCTTATGATAACGATAATAATATCATTTAGGGTTGAGATATAACATGAAGCAAATTTTCTATACTATTACGACATTTGACTACTCTGTCAATTTGTTATATCACTAAGATAAATTTATAAACTATAAAGACGTTTTGATATAACACGGAGTTACCTTTTCATACTATTCTGTCATTTTACCTTGTCATGAAGATTTTTTTTTATTCTATGAATACATATTGATATAACGTTGAGCTACCTTTTCATACTGAATTGTCATTTTACTATACTATTATCATGTCATACCGTTATTGCTATATCTTAAAGATACATTTTATACTCTTAACACATCTGAATATAAAATTGTGCAACTGTTTCATACTATTCGGACATCTCACTATACTATTATGTCATGTTACTATTTTATTACGATCAATTTGTATACTTATAGATTATCGTTGATCATCTCAACGAGATTGATTTTCTCGCTTGAGCCGGGACGGCGAAAGCGAGAAAAGCAATCAGTTGAGATGACCAATGATAATCTGTTTATCGCTATTTTACCCATGACGACGTTGTCAATTTCGTGTCAATTTCATTAGCAACGCCACGTGCCTCATTAGTTTTAGCGATAATTTTCCATCTCAAGCGAGTAGCATGATATGAAAATTATCACAAAAAAGATCAAAGGAAAAATGCACAAAATAACTAATATACAATCATCTCGATATAACATGGAGAAACTTTTCATACTATCCTGTAATATAATTATAGTACAACGATAAAGTCGTATATTACAATGACATCTTGATATAATATGGAGCCACCTTTTCATACTATCTTATTCTTATCACCTCACTATGCTATTCTGACGGATTACTATATCATAATGGTACATCCTTATACTATAAAGACGTATTGATATTAAACTGATGCTGACCAAGAAATTGAGACGCTATCAATTTTATGTGTAATTAATACAAGTCTCCCTATGTGAAAACACAAAATTTGGCCCAAACGGCCAGGACCACAATACAAAACCAGAAGGCTCTTAAGAGCCTGTATCACTCACCTGAATTGCAATGCAGAAATCCACATCTTTTACATAATAAGTTAGGTTAGAATTGGCCTAGTGGTATCAGCCAAGAAGATCTTGAAGTGATTTTCTATAGGGTCCTAAGTTAAACTAGGTTTGGCTTTGGCAGTTATCTTGTTTGATTGATTGGGTCATCAGATACAATTCTGAAAAAAATACCACCTATAAGGACCACCAAAGTTTTGTCCCAAACGCCCAATGTCATGTGAGCGTTAGCCATTACTTGGCGTCCGTCGTCCGTCCGTCTGTCAACAATTTACTTAAAGATCCTCTGAAACCACTGAACCAATTTTAACCAAACTTTGCAGCAATGGTCCTTATTTGCTCTTCTTTCAGAATCTTATATCATGACATGATCCGTCATCCAAGATGGCCGCCATAGCCGAACATAGTCTAAAATAGGTTTCTTTAGGAAAATCACTTAAAATTTTCTTATCTGAAACCACTTAACCAATTGGAACATAATCTGGCAGTAATAGTCCGTATGTGGTCGTCTTACATAATATTATCCAATTACCCAATTTGTAAACCAAGATGGCTGTCATAGTTAAACATAGCTCACTGGAATACAGATGAACGATGCAGACCCATGGGAGTTGATGCTTTTTTCCTTCAAATTTTCATAATGGCATTAATGGCCTCTTGAATTCTTTTTAGGTTCTTTAGGTATTAAACATTTGTATTCATTAGTAGTCATTAATAGTTTTCATTCACTATCTATCTCATTCATTGACTCACCTGGTGATCTATTGTTATCACATGGACTCCAATTGTCTTTTCATGTGATAACGTTTCACATTTTGATCAACTGTATGAAACCACTGAAGAAAATTGAACGAATCTTTCAAGGATGGTATACAAAGACTGCTGATTTCGTTTTGATCTGCCAAAAATATGGCCGCTAACGCAGAACATAGTTTAACATTAGACCCTACGGAAAAATCACAAAAGATCTTCTTGTCTGAAACCATTAGGTCAATTGTGACTTAACTGGAATGGTCCGTAGATGGTCCTCTTTTAGAAATAAATCTGATGACCTGACTCGCTATCCAAGATGGCCGCCATGGCTAACCATAGTTTAACATAGGAACTTATTGGAAAATCACATAATTATATTTTCATCTTTAAAACCACTTGGCAAAATGGAACCAAACTTTGTTTGAATGGTCCTAAGTTGGGTTTCTTTCAAAATTGTATCCGATAACCCCACATGTCAATCAATATGGCCGTCATAGAAGAATATAGTTAAACATTGGACCCTATTGGAAAATCACTTTTGTCTGAAACCACTTAACTATTTGGAACCAAAGTGTAGCGGAATGATCATTGGGTGGTCCTCTTTCAGAATATTATCTGAATACCCCACCCGCTAACCAAGATGGTTGCCACAGCCAAACATTGTTTAACATAGGACCTGACGGGAAAATGACTTAAAGATCTTCTCGTCTGAACCGCTCGGCCGATTAAGACCAAACTTTGGTGGAATTGTCCTAAATGTGGTCCTCTTTCAGAATTATATTAGATTAGCCAATCCGTAAACTAAGATGGCCCCAAACTTTGGTGGTCCTAAGTCGGTACTCTTTCAGAATTGTATCTGATGACACCATCAATCAAACAAGATAACCGCCATAGCCAAACCTAGTTTAACTTATGACCCTATAGAAAATCACTTCAAGATCTTCTTGTCTGAAACTACTAAGTCAATTTTAAACTAACTTATTATGTGAAAGATCTGGATTTCTGCGTTGAAATACAGGTGAGTGATATAGGCTCTTAGGAGGAGCCTTCTGGTTTAGTATTGTGGTACTGCCCGTTTTGAAAAAAAAGAGCTAAATTGGTGTTTTCACACAGGGACATAAAATTGATGTCACCTGGATAGCGTCTCTATTTCTTGGTCACATTACTGTTATATCAATACGTCTTTATGGTATAAAGATGTATCCTTATAATATAGTAAGCTGTCAAAATAGCATAGTGAGGTGATAAGATAGTATGAAAAGTGGCTCCATATTATATCAAGATGTCTTTGAAGAATACGACTTTATAGTTGTAAGATAGTAATATGACAGATTAGTATGAAAAGTTGCTCCATGTTATATCTACATGATTGTATAGTATACAAATTGATCGTAATAAGATAGTAATATGACATAATAGTATAGTGAGGTGACAAAACAGTATGAAAAAATGTTCGATGTTATATTAAGATATCTTTAGAGTAAAATGTATCTTTAAGATTAGGCAATATCACATAATAGTTTAGTAAAATAACAAATCAGTATGAAAAGTTATATCAAGATGTCTTTATGGTATAAAAGAATATATTCATGACAAATTAAAATGACAGAATAGTATGAAAAGGTAACTCCATGTTACATCAATACGTCTCTATAGTATATAAATTTATCTTAGTGATATAGCAAATTGACAAAGTAATATGGTCGAATGTCGTAATAGTATAGCAAATCTGCTTCATGTTATATCCCAACCCTCAATGATATGATTATCGTCATCATAAGGCAGCTCTGACGTCCTATAGTATCCATATTTTGTCATGGTTTTGTATGTTTGTCGTTTATCTCCTTGGTCATGATGTTGCCTGTTTGTCGTTAGCTTTTTTGGTCATGGTGTTGTCTGTTGGTCATTTCCCTTGTCCATCACGGTGTTGTATTTTTGTCGTATCAATATTTAGTCATGGTATTGTTTGTTTGTTGTTACCCTTTTTGGTAATGGTGTTGTATCTTTGTCGTTTCTCTCTTTGGTCATGGTGTTGCCTGTTTATCGTATCCTTATTTGGTCATGGTGTTGTATATATAAAAGTAAAAAGATGTGGTATAATTGCCAATGAGACAAATCTCCACAAAAGACCAAATGACACAGAAATTAACAACTATAGGTCATCGTATGGCCTTCAACAATGAGCAAAACCCATACTGCATAGTCGGCTATAAAAGGCCCCGAAATGACAATTGTAAAACAATTCAAACGAGAAAACTATGTTTATCGTAACCATTTTTGGTCATGGTGTTGTCTTTTTGTCTATGTCTTTGGCTTATGGTTATCGATTTCAATCTTGGTATTTTTCCCCTTTTTAGAATGTTTCATGATTGGCATAACATCAAGACATCAGTCATCGTCATGAGTTTCAGAAATAACTTAAGGTAACAACAAACTATGACGTTGAGATGAAGAAAAGCAATAAAAGCGATGTTCCTTTGCTTTTTATGTGTTTATTTTTTGTTGTTGCTGTGCATGTACTGCTTTGTGTCATGGATGGATACCCGATATCCTTTGTTCATCTATTACAGAATAAATACCTTTATTGCAGTCTGTACAATTCTGCAAGTATTCCAGATATTCATTTGAAGATTTATCAGGATATCTAAGGTAAAGTATCCATTGTTCTTGTGTTTTCCGTCTTTCTAAGCAAGTTTTATACATTCGTTCAAACTGTCTGACTGTCAGTCCAAACAGGTCATTTTTGATAATCATACCTCCATCGATAGATTGATAAAGTAATGGTGTATATTTACGCCTTCCACGGTACGGAAACTGTTTTACACCGTATAATTCCCAGTATGGGATTTTCCTCATTCCAAATAAAACTTCATCGTCACAATTTTCCTGGTTTTGGAAGTTTCCGTTCATGATTCCTGTAAGAAGATATGATAACATACGTTCAATTGTGGAATGAATTTCTATTAAAATGAATTCAAAGCTTCATAATACTGCTCAATATATGAAATAATTTATGGATTAACAATCTATAATTAACCAGTCCAGGAATAGAATATGATTTATAAATTTCAGCTGCCTTCTAATATAGTTACGTTTCAAAGTTCGTTGTAATACATTTCATAGCTTTAGTTGAGAGTATTGTATCGAACAATTAAGATTTGGATGTTTAGTTTCTAATTTATATGCATGTGTCTCGATTTCAGGTTCTGATGTACGGGCACTTCTAAACTAACCGTTTCAGTTACTTTACACGGGTGAATTTTTAATATAATTAAGGAGATGTGTTATGATTGTCAATGCGACAACAAACTGTTTTGAGTTTTATACGCCATCACGAGTTGGTTGTCCGTAATGAAATATCTGTTTCACAGATGATGATGAATATGTTCCAATCGTCGTAACCATAGTTCCGTCCTCCTTTCCCCTCGCATGTATCACTTGCCATGCGAATTCATACAGTTTAAATGTCACAATCTGGAATAGAAAACAATCGGACAATTACAGATAAGACGACTATACTGGTATCTAAAGATCTAAGACAGCAAAAATCGTATCGTCAAATCCGTAAAACTAATATAGTATCGATTTCAGTCTTTCTTCTTCATTGCTTAATTTATGTGTAAGGAACACATTGCTGTTAATGGAGTCCGTATAGTTTGCAAATGCTAGATCTTCACGTATTAACTGAGATATTTAGACGCATTACGATGGATCGGTTTAATTTGATGCGACTGTCATACAAGTCAGAAGTTTGGCTAGCCAGGTTCAATCCACCATTTTCTACATAAGAAAATGCCTGTACCAAGTCAGGAATATGACAGTTGTTTTCCATTCGTTTGATGTGTTTGAACCTTTGATTTTGCCATTTGATTGAGGACTTTCCTTTTGAATTTTCCTCGGAGTTCAGTATTTTGTGATTTTACTTTTACTACTGAGAAAATGAAAAGTTGACAATTAAAATGTTGAAATCAACACGTTTGTCATAGATTCTAGTTTGAAGTCGTGCATCTATGTCAATATGGAGGAACAGACAAGATATGAAGCAGACCTTCTACTTCCGGTAGTATCCACAATTTCAAGTTCACTGGGATACATGAGATGTAAGCACTCATTGACATGTGGGTTATTAAGTGAGAGAACATCAGCAAAATCTCTGAAGTGAATCAGAGAACTTTGCTATATGTTTTCTGGTTTGACCTTAAACAAAGGTTCTGTATGAACTCTACTTTATATGAGTTCAAAAGCAAGTCGACCAGTAGCGGTGCACAAGTAGTACCCATTCAAATACCGAACTTTTCCTGAATAATCATTACACTAAACTCAACAAATATGTTGCCGATCAAAAAATTTGTTTAAGACAACGCCATTAAATTTCCAAACTTATAATGGCAAAGTTATCTCAGCTCAAATCAAGTCAAATCGTTAAAGAAATTCAAAACGGTGAATATGACGTCTGTATTATCATTTGAAATACAACGCAAGCACAGCATTTATCATTTGAAAGTACTTCTTCGTTAATTCATATTGCTGATCATAAGACATACGACATAAATGTCAACAAAGAAACTGTTTACAGTGAAGTTGTTCTGAGGAAGTAAAAAATCATGCATATAATTAAAGCTGTGATTGAATACATGATACACGTATTTACAGTCTCTTTTTTGTATTCGTAATCTCATTTAGTTTTGTATATTTATCAACTTGTTGTAATCCTAATTCTTGTCTTGTTCATGTATTTACATTTTCGTGAAATCTGACAACGCCAAAATATTTAATTAAATCAGGCCTTTAAGAGTTGTTTTCGTGCAAATTAGATTCGGCAATAGGTCATGCCAACTCATTGTACACATATAAATATGTCTTATACAACTTTTTTTAAAATACAAAATATGTTGTTTTGCGCAATGTTTCCTTACAATTGTATCGTATACGTGTGGTGTTACTCTGATAATAATACTCAAAATATCCGATGTAAACATACCATATCGCAAGCCTATTTAGCATGTCCTGATCGAGGTAAGAAGTCGTCAAAGATACCAGGTTTATGAGTGAACCAGCCATGATTTATGAGCAGACGAAAAAGGTGCACTTAATTCCAATATAGCCACACTTTAATAAGAACAACAAGTTAGTGTTTATTATTAAGGTTTGGGCTATAGTATCTCCAGACATATTAAAAAAATTAAAAATAATAATACAACCAAACAAACGAACAAAACTTCAAAACTATATAAATGATTCAACGCAGTAGGTATTTCTTCGATAAATATGTGTTTGATCAACCATCAAACATCGATGTGACCACTAAACGCATCACAGATACCAACTAACATTAAACTCAGTAAAGACACGTCATTGTTACATTTGGTTGATACATTCAACAATACCTTCCGTTATCTAGATGATATTTTTCGTTAAATAATCCAGAGTTCTCTAAATATACTACCGAATTTACCCAATAGAACTTACTTTAACTAAATCTAACATAAACAGCAGTAGTTGTCCTTTTCTGGACTTGGACATTTCAATCTCTAAAGGAAAACTCCATACGAAAATTTACAACAAAAGAGACGATTTTTCATTCCCTATTGTTAATTTTCCTTTTTAGACGGCGATGTTCCTTTGGCTCCATCATACGGTGTGTATATACCCCAACTCGTTCGTTATGCCCGTGTGTGTAGTGATGTCATAGATTTTAACGAACGTAATCAATGCATCACTGGTAAATTATTAAGTCAGGGATTTCGTTACCATAAATTACGTAAAACTTTGCTAAGTTCTTTCATAAATACAAAGATTTGATTAGTAAATTTGGCTGTACCTGTAGAAAACTGATTAAAAACGGTATTTCACATCCTCAATTTTACGGTAATATTGTACTTAAAGCGCGGAAATCACTATGTGATCCGTGTAAACTCATCGAACCTTTAAATAAACTTATTAGTTCAGGTTATCTTACCAATGTTGTAATTAGATCTTTGAATATAGTTTACATTGGCACTAATATCGATTTTGTCATCAGCAAATTAAAACATAACTAAATTTGTATTCTTTTCAAACGGGATGTTTAAAGACACACCCACGTTCATTTTGATCTATAAAGAGGTTAAACTCCTAACTATCCTACTGTCTGTCGATACATTTATTTTTGGCATTGCACAAGTCATGTCTTCTTTGACTGTCCATGACGTTAAAATACTAAATCCCTGGGATGTGTTTTAGTTGATTTTAGTCTCTGATGCATGATTTTTATTATTAATTGTTTTGGCTTTTAACTAGCTGTCAGTAACTGCGAGTACTCTCAAATCGTACTTTCTTGTTTATTTGACCTGTTGATACTAATTGTAATGCTTTTTTTGTTATTTAATGTTATTCAGGGTTATATCTGGTCTATATACAAGCTTTGATAAGTGTTTGGTACTAATATAAATTTCCACTTCGTACTATGAACATCAAAATTATTTATTTTGTAAAATATTTCTTTTCTCTATTGTAACTGTATACGTATACCTAACAACAAAATTATTTTCATTTACCTGTGTTTAAAGTTATTGCAAATGGCTGATATTTTTGTTCGAGCATATTGTTTTTCTTAAATTGTTTAACATTTCATACCGATATAACATGTTACTTTTATTATTCTTCCTATAGTTTATTTATTTTGTATTTACATTGTATCATAGGTCAAATTTATTTGTTCAGTGTATGTTCAATGGTGTTAATATGTCCTTTGATTGAGTTAAGCTATTTCAGTTGATATTTTATAGTGTGTTTTCTATGTTGTGATGTTACACTATTGTTTCAGAAAAAGGGTGAAGGTTTGGTACCATTAAAACGTTTAAACCACTTCATTTGTTTGCACCTGTCCTAAGTCAGGAATCTGATGTTCAGTAGTTGTCGTTTGTTGATGTGGTTCATAAGTGTTTCTCGTTTCTCGTTTTTATATAGATTAGACCGTTGGTTTTCCCGTTTGAATGGTTTTACACTAGTAATTTTGGGGCCCTTTATAGCTTACTGTTCGGTGTGAGCCAAGGCTCCGTGTTGAAGACCGTACTTTGACCTATAATGGTTTACTTTTATAAATTTTGACTTGGATGGAGAGTTGTCTCATTGGCACTCATACCACATCTTCTTATATCTATTAAAATTGTGTACGTCAGACGCGCGTTTCGTCTACAAAAGAACTCATCATTGATGCTCGAATCAAGAGATCAAATAAAGTACGAAGTTGAAGTTAAATATCATTTAATTATGATTTAAAACTGATACTATCTTTATATTTATTGTTGTTGATCAAGATACTGCATCAAAACTGGATAAGCTCTAATAAAGGATAACTAATTTTAACATATCATCCGAATCCGTATTCATGTGACCACCAATTTAACCCTTAGTTAGAGATGGGTTACACATGCACTAGGCGTATTGATCTATTAAGGTGGTATGGGAGTCTAAATTAAAATGATAGAATTTGTTCATACTTTGCCAAAACGTAGTATATATTGATATATGTTCAAAATATAATAAAATGATAGGTCACCGTGGATTTTCTCAAGCTACAGGTTGTGACAAAATGACACATTTTGTATGGATTATACAGGAAAAAACATCATTATGTGATTAGAAGCTAAACTAAATGATAGAATTGTAAAATAAAACACGAGAAGATAGCTTTTCGAAAATGCTTTGAGAATATCAAAAGAAAAGATAGGGTCACCGTGCGTTTTTTCCAGCTAAAATACAAAATAGCAAAATTCCATGTAGATTCCTTCAGAAAATGCACTATTTCAGAGTTACCTCCCCTTAAAATGCCAATTTAAAAACATTAAAAATCAAGCAAAAAATAATCTACACTTGTAAAAATATTAATATTTATAAGTTATAATCTTATAAATTTGTTCTTTTAAATACAAATTTACATTAGTTATCTGCATTCCTGCATCAAATTTTGCTAACTTGATTGAAAATCTGGACCTTAGATTCTCTGTTTTTTACAATCCAAGATGGCGAAAGACACCCATACCACCTTAAAAGGAAAAGAATGTCAACGTTGAAAGTGAAACAAGGGTGAACTATTTGGTTGGCTGCTTTGATCCACATAAAATCATTATTTTACAGGTAAAAACGATTATCAACATTTTTTTAACCTATAGGATGAAATCAAACAGACCTAGATATATATGTTAATACTGGGTTATACGACCGTCGGCAGTATCCGGAGGTCATTCCGATGGCTAATTAGATGGCGTCCAGACTAAAATACACAAGAAATGCTGATACAAATTATCGAGTCCATTCATTGTTAATTGTTCATTTAAGACTTTTTGTAATTTGGATATAGGTTTTAGTAAGATATAAATCAAATATGAGAATTTGAGTAAAATCAGTGAACATGAATTTGACAGCTAATGCCTCTTTAAGGCAGCAATAATAGAAAAACTACTAACAATATGTATGTCTTCAAACATGCTGTTTAAGATGGGGAATTATATACGATAGCTGTAAGTTAATATTGATTTTAAGTATCAAGTATGTTATCTCTAATGCATGAACGTATATTTCGTGTCTGATAAATTAAGTCAACAGTAGTCTGCCGACGTCCAAATTTCGCAAATCGATTACGAAGATACTATTGAAGCTAAAAAACAAACACTGAGAGAATCGTTGAACTTTAAAAGGAGCGATACCGGGTAGGTCTAGAGGGTAAGCGTCTCCTTATTGCAAGCTTCACCACAGACATGACAGATGTATATCTTACATTTTTTCACTGTTCCGCTGGATATACACTTGTTGTTTCAATGTATTACTTGAATGATTGAAAGTGTGAATTTACGGAAGATGAAACAAATAAAGAAAAACATCCTGATGAAAAATTTTAAATTGTCTTATGTATATCTGATTTTGTTCATATTAAAACAAGGAAGGAAATTTACTAAGCAAAAGTGTTAAACAATGGTATAAATGTACTCAAAATGATAGCGAATCTTAATAATAAACCTAAATCTATATACATTTCCAAGTGGTCATATTATATCACAGCCAATGAATTTTAGTATTTCTTATCGTTTGGTACCTTATCAGTATTTTTACACATATAAATGTTTATATCATACACATTTATTGTAATGTTTTTCCATTAAAAGTAAACTAAACAGTCACAGACCGAAATTATAAAAAAAAATGATGATTATTGGTATGATTGCCCATGTGGCAACTATCCATATGGAAAAAAAGGCCAGCAATTTGAACTATTATAGGTCACCGTATTGCCTTCAACAATGAGCAAAACCCATATATATGCATGCTAGTAAGCTATAAAGACCCCCGGTATTACATATTGTGAAACTATAAATCAAACAATAAACCCAATTGTGTGATTTATACTACAGCAATGAAAAAAAGACTATCGGTTAAGCATCTTGCTCCATGTATAAATCACCTATCATGAGAATCCACACTCAGTTAAATGTCAACAAACGTGAATATGACATCTTTGATAAATATACAGGTCAGACTCTTATTCGTGTATCTAAATATCTAAGATCGTACAAACATGTCAATAATGAGGTTAATCAGATACACATCGGATCGGTCAGCCAATTAGATTTGGATCAATTATTCCTCAGTTGACTATATAATACACCAAATAAAGTATAACACGTGACCGGTCACTTAGATATTTTTCTAAGATTCTGTTACAGGTTATTCCAATTTAATTTCTAAGTTAACGTAAAGTTTTTACTTTTTAATCAAATAGAAAGTACTGAATATGTAAAATATCGTAACATTTTTTAGTCCTCAATCATTAGACATATGGATTCGCTATCTGTCAGTAACGGTTTCTGGTATTTTTCAAAAGCAGATGTGGTGTAATTGCCGAAGAAAACAACTTTCTATCAAAGACCACAGGGCAAAGTTCTGACAAACTACATATCACTGTATGTTCGCCTATGAGCAAAACCCACGTCGTAAAATATGCTATTAAAAGCCCTGGGATGATTAAAGTGAAAGAAAAAAAACAAAAAAATCATGGCAGACAAAACTCAAGAACAATCTTTAGATTATAAGCACTTATGACACCTAAACTTTTTATCACTATTACTTTATATATTGAGTGATTGATTGATTTTGATCGTGGCGGCCAGTTTTTACATATTGATAAAAACAAATCCTTTGCCTGCATACGAAGTTCATAGATATAGAACAGAAATTTCAAATGTCAAATATATTAATTAACGCAATATTTCCTGCCAATTTCACATAATACATCTGAACTTGAGTTCCCTTGAGTTGTCACGTGGTTCATTTGAACCTTTATCTGGCCGTATTAATAGTAATGAAATAATATATGATTAAAATCATGATGTTTGTACCCGAAAATACATAAGATACATCGCAAGCACATGTAGATATATAATAAAACAACTGCTAATATACATATGATATAGAAATAAAAAAAAAACGAGATAGGTATTTATAAATGAGGGTCGGTTTTATTTATTCTACAGAAAAAGAACATTGCATAATGATATCTGTAGTCATTAATTCACCTGTATAAATAGATTAACCCTATAGTTATTTCTCCGATGAGGTAATTGTTTTTTGTTTTTTTTTGTTTGGTAAAATATGTGTCTTCGGGGCAAATTAACCCTAATACCATCATCTTTTATCATAAAAATTTTGAAGTTTAAACTATAAAGATATAATTCTTATCCATATATTCATATATATAAGCCAAAGACGTAGTTATTTTATATTATCTAATATAAATTCACAAAAGACGAAAAATGCTGACCTCACTGTAAACTGTATACTATGTTCACTGTTATTAAAGAAGTCATATCTTTAAATATATTTTACAGTTGCAACCAAAGTTGCCTCTATTTAAAAAGTTATTTGGTTATCTATTAATATATGGGGGTCTTAATCGGAGTCCTTCATTTCTGTATTCCTTAATTTTTAGGTTATTTTTCTCTTTTCTATATATTTAAATTGTTGCCCTTTGTCCTCTATTCTTGATATTTTTGGCCTATATTCTCTATTCTTTATTTTTTCCCCCAATTTTCTGCAGTATTGGTCAATTATTCTCTATTCTGCAAACCCAACCCAGACCGTCATATACAAATCATATATCACGTCCGATATAATGTTTGATTTTTTTTTTTTTTTATTCAACAACAGTATTGCACACGCTGTTAACAATTACTCCACTGACACAGCTATCTCAGTGAAGGTCCCTGTTTCATTAGTACCAGAAGTTCAGGTTAAATTTAGGTAGTGTGAACGTCTTAACCCGGGGCGAACCTGGATTAAAATTACCCCTCATTTGAGGTGGAGTTAATGTGGGGCGAACCCGGATTAACTACCTCACTTCTATATGTGAACGCAAAGGGAAGTTAATGTGAAGTTGTTGCTATAGTTACGTTTGCTTAAAAAGGTCTTCAATGTGACGTAACAATTACGTGACGTCACATATCGAATGACGTCATATTTTGATAGACGTCCAGTAACCGTGTTTACTGAGTCACGAATTATATAACCCATATTAAATTAGCGGCAGCAAGAGGGATATAAGTGTAGTTATCTATGTTGAAAAACCTGCATAATGACAAACGATGAAACCTATAAGATTTGCTGATATCTGGGACTCTACTTCTTCACACACTTTTATAGTTGATGTTTTGTTAGGGGAGATAAATGGTGTGTGTGAGATGGATTTTATATTTTAAAAAGAGGCCAATTGCTATCTGCTCATCATGTGTCCGTTTACTAGTGGAATAGTTTTAGAAAATTAATCACTCGATACTCACTTTACATAACTCAGATAGTCACTTTCACAATTCTATACTCGTTTTCCGTAACGTTATTCTCACTTGTACTCGAAACTCACTTGTCCTCATTCAAAACTTCTGATACTTGTGACAAAAGAGAAATCTGCTCGTCAAAAAAAGTCAGAAGAAAAAACTAAAGACTGAGTTACATGAACTCAACCAAAAACCGGAGATGATTTCATATAATCCGAAGGGGTAAGCAGATTGTGCTCCACATGTGGCATCCGTCGTGTTGCTCATGTAAGTACATATTCAGTGATAAGTCTCCTCGGTGATGTCAAATTCGATGAAAAGAGACCAGAGATTGTGGTTATGTTCCGGACCATATGAGTATTTGGACCATATGTATATATACTCTTATCCCCGGCTTAGTATATTTCTAGGAGTTTGATTGGTTAACGCACGTCGTTACAAAACCCATAGCCCTGGGTGTTGCTAACCCATATCCCCGAACGTTGCTACCCATTACATCGGGGAATTTCACGCGTTTTACTTAGTTCCATGGTTGTTCCTTAAGAAATATCGAATTCTGTAGATTTTCCATGATGTCTGTATAATTAAATATTTAATCCACTAACGATTTTATCTTATTCTATCGATTATTTGCACTCATTTTAGTAAATGCATCACTATGCAGCCTCATTGTCAATGAATGATACTACTGACCTAGCTATGCAAATGACCCACGTTGACGTCACACCGTTTATGATGTAACTCTCACAACATTGCGCGCCAAATTCGACCCATTTCAGTTTCTCTGTCTCTAGTTTAAAAACGTCTTATATTTGTCTACCTGTAGGGTTCTACCAAAGGTAGTACCTACACCCCGTTAAAAATATGTCAAATTCCCAAATTTCAATAAAAGATATATAAAAAATGAAAAAAACGTTGCTTTCACGTTTAACTTTTTGGTCGAATTTCTCTAAAAATCGCCAGATTTAGACTAAGACCGGGGATAAATTCGTTATCTACGTACATATCCGTAGATAACTTATAATATGGTCCGACCATACGTCTATAACATTATCGATGGGATGACTTCATCTTTACCACTTCGAACCCTTGGTTTGATAGCTTCCTTGCAATCAGCAACTCTCTATCACGAAAATCATAATTGGAAGCGCAAGCGCTGAGATATCGTATGAACAAAATTAGTCCTACAACTCTCATTTATACCCAGATATTTTTCGAATAATAGCTGTTCCCTATTCTTAAATTTATCGATACAAAACCTGATACGTAACAGTAATTTTATTCTTGCGGATCTTGTGTTTTGGTGTGTATATATTGTGTGGCTTCTGTTGCTGTAGGAATAAGTTACCTTAATGCATATATATTGGTTTTCATTTCTTGATGCGTAAAATGATGGGTGTATATTGATCATGGAAAAGAATATAGTTCTAGATAATTTTGTATAAAAGAAAACTCAAACCGAGCCTTTCTAATTGGTAGAAAAACACCAAAAACAACACATAGATATAAGAAGATGTGGTATGAGTGCCAATGAGACAACTCTCCATCCGAGTCAAAATTTATAAAAGTAAACCATTATAGGTCAAAGTACGGTCTTCAACACGGAGCCTAGGCTCACACCGAACAGTAAGCTATAAAGGGCCTCAAAATTACTAGTGTAAAACCATTCAAACGGGAAACCAACGGTCTAATCTATATAAAACGAGAAACGAGAAACACTTATGAACCACATCAACCAAAGACAACTACTGAACATCAGATTCCTGACTTATGACATGTATGGAACTGAAAACGTAAGCTTGGACTGATGATAAAATCCGTGAATGACATCAGGCGGGAAGATTATTAAATATATATTCTGGCCATCAAAATCATTGATCTGAACAAATAGGGAAAAAAAATATTATAAAACTGACATGCAAAAGCAAAATTTATGATTCGTCAGAATTATTTTTCTCCTGTACTTCATTGTTGTATAAAATCTTTCGTTCATGTATAAATAGATTGAAATTTAAGATAATGTTATTTGAGAAAGCAAATCTTCATCAGGGTGTCAGAAAAAATGTTGATCCAAATGATTTTCAAACATTACAAAGCCTGTTTGATTAACTCAATTTAGTGGGTGTCACCACTGCTGGATTGTTAGTCCCTGAGAGTTCTAAGCGTTCCTGTTGGATTGGCAACGAGTTTCTAGGATGTTATAAGTTCCTATGACCGTTTTCCAGAAAATCAATCGACTAGTGTTTTGATATCGACACAAATAGAATGAAGAAAAATAAATATTGAATAGCAAAACAAATCCGAGACACAGTGTATACAATCGATATTTGATCGATCCAGATCAGCTTTGAATATGAAACACAGATCATAATATTTTGATATTTCAATTTCATATGCAAAGAATACACAGAACGTAAATTTGCATATTTGCGAAAAAAAATATATACTTTTGCATCAAGGGATTTTGTCATGCAAATGTGCAAATAATTCAAACGAGAAAACTAACGGCCAGTTTTATGTTCAAAATATCCAACAACAAAAAACAAATATTAGATACAGCAAAAACCTACAACCACTGAATTGCAGACTCCTGACTTGAGACAGGCAAATGCAGAATGTGGCGGGGTTAAACATAATTGCTGGCGCCAAACCCTCCCTTAATGTTGGACAATGGTGTAACAGTACAACATAATTACAAACTATAAAATCAGTTCAAAAGGGCTTCACTCATCAGATAAATAAAAGCAGAAAAACAACTATCAAAAACACATATCGGACGTAGCATGGACGTTATACAGTCCCCACAACAAAAAAAGACACAATTTACAAATCTGAGAGTACTTGCTTATTTAGTATAACATTTTAAATGCAATATGTTTTTTTTTTCGCAACGTCACAACATGCAGAGGAGTGACGAATCAGATGATGATATAATAAGAAATTAATCTTCAATAAAACAGTATAGTTTATAGAGCACTGAACTTGAATTTGACCATGGCATTTGTTGCTTTGAAATACTTTTTACGGATGTGCGATTAAGAGAATGTGTTTATTACATGTAATACATTGCTCTCCCAATACGAACAAGAATGTCCTTTATAGAACGACAATTATTACACTTTTTCAGATAAATGACGAGAAATTTAAAGAAATCAAAACTGTCAGGTTATTCGGAACAACACACAAGGCACCTAGGAAAAAATGTAAACAAGTTGCGACAAATCCGTCAAAGTCACTTTTAAAACGTCTAAAGTAATATTCTAAATCCAAACTTTTTAGTTCACCTGTCCTAAAAGGTCATGTTGGTTTTTGATATCTCTTTTTTTCCATCGTCGTCGCAAAATTTAAGAAAAATCTTTCCATCGGATACTACTAGACCAACTGTTACAAAATTTTAACGGAATAGTAATTAGGGATTGTAGTATACAATTTATATCCGGGGTATTGATCTATAAACAGATATAATCGACGTTGCTAAAAATAGAGCGTAGGGTAGATTGCAGTTGGGGGGCATATATCGCAAAAATTAAAGCAGTTAGAGAAAAACTGACACGGTAAAAAATGAATAGCAGGTCAATGTATGTCTACCGAACTTTTGAAAAATCAGACAACTCATTTCGGAGTTATTGCCACTGACAGTTTAAGCAAATTTCGAAGTTTTTGGTTAGTATATTGAAAATTAAGATATATAGAGAGAAATTAGAAACAGTGATAATAAGATTTAGAAATACGTCAACATGACAGAAATTCTCAATAATCTTTTTATATGAGTTATTGCCCTTGAATGACGATTTTCATCCTTTTTTGTACTTCAGACAAGCGGGTTCGTATATCGGACAAATAAAGTATAAACCTACATATTCCGATGATCTGTCGACTTCAGATAGTTGAGAACATCTCACGCTTTATAACATTGCCCATTTATACTCTTAAACTCAAGGCTAAGGACGAATAATAGAAGGGAGTAATTTTACAAACATATGTAGTGGATAGCCAAGATCATCGAAGGTCAACTTTGCACGAAGGAGTTGCAACCTTAGTTTAGTAATAATATCTAAAGTTATCAACGGAAGAACAAAGCACAAATGAGTGTGTGTCTTAGTTGTAGTACTTAAACTTAAGGAACAGTACATACACAGTTAGATAATACGTCTTTATTATAAACAATTATAAATGTTGAGATACCACCTTTGGTTTCACAAATATGTTGTATCTTAATCCACTGATATCGATTAGCATACTCCAAATAATGTGATGCTTAAAGACTATATAAGATCTAAAAAGGATTTGATTTCCTTTCTTCTGCTGTGCTAGATATATAACCACTACAATCTAAAGCTTTATTATAACAATGATAGGCTGCGAACTTATTTCCGGATATTTCATAGCATAATCCAAGTATTGTTAATGGATTAGATCTCATATTCGATGGAACAAAATATCCTTCTTCCACTGTTAAATGTAAATCACGTAATGCCTTTTGTCTGTTGTCAATATCCCTAAGATGATGATAACATAGAAATCTGAGACAGTGACACATTATAACAGGTGGTATAAAAATTGTTTTGTCATCCACCTCCAGCTGTAGTTCTTCTGGTATTAATGATGAATTCCGTAAAAACCAGAGACCTTTTACAGTGGCTATTTTTATCCTGTCGTTCAGTGTCATTGCAGAATGTACATTTTGTATGTATTTATTAATATCATTTTCATCATAGTTATTACCGAAAGGTACCAAATCCGGTGTACATCGTGATAGAACATAATCTGTTAGTCTTAGTGTTTCACTGTACTGTCCTGATACATAATAAAACGACGCGTAGTATAACCATCTCGACATATCACTTGTCTTGATGCCGTCTTGTAGATGTCTATGATAACATTTGCGTATGTTGTAAGTGGTTGGCGGTGGTAGTAGTTGTGCTACATATTGACTGATTTCAGCATAAAAGTACTTACATACACCAATTATAAATAAAGACGATTGGGATTTGGGTAAAGATTCAATTAATGCAAGTCCTTTATAACAATCTGAAATGTCTGTTGATTCAATCATCATTCCACATAACCTGCAAAATAGGAAGTCTGACATAATGAACGAATATTCACTCTTTGTACTTAATAAACGGCAGTTTTCTTTGTCGGGCGAAAATAAATTCTTTATCAATCCATCAATCCCTTCACTTTTTATACTCTCAAACACACGAATTAGTACCTTATTGTTGCTTTGATTGATCTTTCCTAGGAACATATTGTGCTCAGGTATAAAATAGTTCGGACAGTAGCTGCTGTGTACCCATGATATTAACTTATCAAGACAGAGAGAAAAACAATAAAACAATTTAGATGGTTGAAATGTTTCAATATCCACTTCCTCCGAGACCCAGAATAAAGCCGTTTTCAGAAAATATGAACACAATAACTCTTTGGCATCACTGTCTGTGTTAACAATACGCTTTAATGTTAATTTGAGTAGAACGTAACATAAAAGTTGAGTGAAATTGAATGAATGTACAAGTTTTTTTTCTGCAAAAGAGAAAGACAATCTCCATAAATAATCACTATCTGATATATTTTTAGGTGGTCCTATAGGTACTAACAAACATCCGTTATTCATGAACCAGTCTATAACGAAATTAGACGGCCACTGCCGTCGATGACGGGATGCCCATGGAATTGCGTTGTTAGGTAGATATGTACTATGTAGGCAGTGTGCACAATCTACGGTCTGTCTTTCGTCTGATATACATGGACCGTGAATAAATACCGGCATATTTTGATAAAATTGCTTTTTATTATCAAGAAAGCGGTTTACTGACAAATAAAGCTTGTTACCGTAACCTGCGAAGCGGGCATATTCTGTCCCGATGAGTTCCCCATCCATTTCTGTTATCAATCTGAGTCTAGCAAATCCAGGATGATCAATATCTGTCTCCATAACTAACGGAATTTTACGTACTGGATGTTTAATCATGTTTTCATTCTGTATTACGTCTATATGTTTCTCTACGTACATTAAATCTATGTCACTGCCAGGTAAATCAAGTCCTTCTGCCAAACTTCCACTTGATATTCGTATACGACTTGACTGATATGTATTTTCGATCATATCATTTATGATAAATAGTCGTTGTCTATTTCGTATATCGATTTCAGTACCAGCTGTTTTTACTAGGTGTTCGTATAAGTATTTGTCCTTCCGGTTATTTTCGATCCAAAGCAAGTGATCTACAAAAAAATGCATTTATTAACTTATCTATCATAAAACCTTATAATGACGTGCGTACATAGAAGGTTATTTACTCGATATTTATTCAAAGCCATCGTTCTAATTCAAGCGCCAACGCTGAGTGTTATGTAGACGATAGTGACGTCTTTTGTTATGTTTTAGCCTGAAAAGAACAAAAAGAATGCTAATCATGTTGGCTATTTTGTCCTCACGGTGTCACCATCAGTAGTACATTTAATGTCTTTAAAATTTAAATATTGATATAAAGTATACTTGATGTCCGTTATTTTTTGGTAAAAAGTAAATTTTATGAACTTCTGAATTATTCAAATTACAAAGGTGTATGCATATATTAGGCTTAGGTATATGTTTTACTTTCAAATCTTTGGTTTAAGCGCTGATTTATAAAGAGTGAATTCAGGATTCATATAGAATTAACTGCATCATTAATGCTTAAATTATTTTGCATTTTATTTTGTTGCAAATCGGCGTGTTGACACCTAATAAACATGTATATGTATTTTGTCAAAATTAAGTATTTTTCTACTAACAAATATCGTATTTTTGCAATAGAATGTACCTCAATCGTTAACTTATTTGTACCGAAATTGATATTAAGTCTTTTTTTTCCAGGAAGACATTTCAACGAGTTATACGGGTGTTACGGTATTTTACAAACTTTATTTATATTTCCAATTTATATAAAAATAAGGATATGTGGTATGATTGCAAATGAGACAACTATCCACCAAAGTTCAAATGTAGTGGATGTTAGCAATTATAGGCAACCTATTGCCTTCAGCAATGAGAAAAACCCATACCGTATGGTCGTCTATAAAAGGCCTCGACATGACAAATATGAAACAATTCAATTGAGAAAACTAACGGACTAATTTGTAACAAAACAATTTACGAAATACAAATATAACAGACATTAACCAACGACAACCACTGAACTGCAGGCTCCTGACATGGGACAGGCACATAACGAATGTGGCGGGCTTAAACATGTTTATGAGCGCTCAACCCTCCCCCTAACCTGGGACAGTGGTGTAGCAGTACAACATAAGAACAAACTATAAAAATCAGTTGAAAAAGGCTTAACTCGTCAGATGGAAACAAATATAAATATATCTAACAAAAACACAGAGTGGACATGGACGGGTACTTATACATCCCCACAACAAAAAGACACTAAGCCAGATCTGAGAGTACTCGCAGTTACTGACAGCTTGTTCAAAGCCAATAACAACTAATAAAAAAAATCATGTATCTAAGACTACAATGTCAATCAGTACACATCCAACATCTAATGGATTTAGTGTAAAGACGTCATTAACAGCCAGAGAAAAACATGACCTTGTGCAATGCCAAACTATAGGTATCGACGGATTGTAGTACCGTGAAAGTATATATGTGTAATATTTAGTATGGTTTTAATTTACTGATAACAAAATCAATATTTAAACCAATAAAACCAATATTCAAAGATTTAATTACAGTTTTGAATAGGTAACCTTTTAGAATAAGTTTATCCGGATCGTATCTAAATTTCCGGGCTCGGTTTACAACATCACCGTAAAATTAAGGATGTGCTATTCCGTTTGAAATAAGTTTTCCATAGGTACAGCCAAACTTGCAAACCAAATCTTTTTATCTATGGAAGAATTAAGTAAAGGTTTTAAGTAATTTGTGGTAACGTAATTCATGACTTAATAATTTATCAGTTATACATTGATTACGCTCATTGAAATCCAAAACGTCACTACATACACGAGCATAGCGAACGATTTGGGATATATAAACACCGTAAAACGGTGCCAAAGGAACATCACCGTCCAAAAAGGGAAAATTAAAAATAGGGAAAGAAAAATCCTCCCTTTTGTCGTAAATTTTTGTGTGGAGTTTCTGGTGTAATACTGAAATATCTAAATCTAGGAAATAACAGTTATTGCTGTTAATATTTGATTTATTTAAATTAAGTTCCTTTGGGTAAATTTCAGCAGTATATTTAGAGAATTCTTGATTATTTAACGACAAAATATCATCAAGATAACGTTAAGTGTTGTTGAATTTATCAATTAAATCGAATTTAGATGGTTCTTTACTGAGTTTGGCCATAAACTGTGATTCATAACAGTAAAGGAACAAGTCTGCTATTAAAGGGGCACAACTTGTGCCCATAGGAATACCTACAACCTGTTGATAAACTTTAATGCCGAAACGTACATAAATGTTGTCAAGGAGAAAATTTAGTGCTTTAATCATCTCATCACACCTCCAGTAAGTATATTTAGCATATTTACCTTTCTCATTAGAGAAAAAGGCTTTATATGAGTTGCAGCAAATAAATTTGCAACCAGATTTATCAAACGACCATTTAGAATGAATTTCAAAACAGTGTGGACATGGCCATCTGATATTTAAATGATATCATGTCGGTCACTGGCTGTCGACAACAAAGACTTCACGCAATTACAGTATGTCAGGAGTTTCTCAATGGGATATACATAATTACTATTTTACACATGTCCATTCATAAAATAAACTTGTTTGCATGAAAGTTTATAGGAATTTGTTTTGAATGTATTTATATACTCACAGCAAAAAGTTTCTTTTGAAAGAATGAGTAAATTCAGAGGTGATATCACCAAGTAATCGAGAGAAAAAAAGTAAGAAAAATTCTTTTCTGGTAATAATTGAAAAATTAAGTAGTGTGTCAGTTATAGACAAGTAGTCCATCATGCATTGCAAATCATTCAGTGGATTAGTCAATTGCCAAAATAAAAAACAAAATGCTTTATTTGTAAACAAACACTAATACATGCATTGACGGGGGCATTAAGTACGCTAAATGATACATGTCCGTATAAGGAAATGTGCCCGACCTGTTAAATGCAGCTGTTATGTTGATTTGAAAAACGAATGGATGGATCACAACGATTTAATTTAGAATTGTACTTATTTTTTTTTAATTTGTGTTTCAGTATCTATCCATGAATTAAATATGTCCACAATACCTTTTATACTAGAACAATTCAAGGAGTGAACCCAGTTTAAAGGTTATTATTGCACTGTTACTGTTATGTTGACATAATAACCTGTACATTATCTCGTGCATATGATTTATTATTCCAAAACAGATGATCATTAAATTCATAAATATCTGTTGAATCACAGAAACCGAAAAAGAAGTCAGTACAATTTCAAATTGTAAGGGGGCGACCATTCCTGATTCAGTTAAAATAAGGGAGGGGGTGGCTATGCAAGAGGCTTTTGAAATCAGCACGAATAAAATTGCAAATAAACGTTAAAAAAAATTGAGTAAGACCAAATTCACTGAAATTACCAGCTTAATTTGTAGTAAAAGAATATAGATCCCATAACTTTTGTTATACGTATTCAGGTATAACAAAATCTAAAATAAATATCAATGTTTCCATAAAAGCTACTCTTGACTCCAATCAACGTAAATTTTGCACACAAGACCGGATTCATATGCTTCTTGATATTTTCACGAGTTTTTTTTTTTTTTTTTATTAGAATGATATTTAAATGTTCACGAAAATCTGATTGTTGGAGTCTTCGATGGGAATTCAAATTTGTTTCGTGCAAAAAATTATACAGCCCAAAGGACTAAAATTATTTCTTATAAAGGTCCGGGGTTCTTTTTACCAACAAAAATAGTCTTAGTATGATAGTTGATCGTAGGTTACTCTACATCAACTCGTACGAATAAATGTTTTCTTATTCTTTTAAGGAGCCACAGAACGTTTGTGCAAGAAAAAACATAACGTTTTTTTTTCTCGATTTCTTGGTGATATTACCTCTAAATATACTCATTCTGTCAAAAGAAACTTTTGTTGTGAGTATATACATATATTCAAAACAAATTCCTGTAAACTTTCATGCAAAAACTTTTATTTTATGAATGGACATGTGTAAAGATAGTAATTATGTATATCCCCATTGAGAGGCCCCTGACATACTGTAATTGCGTGAAGTCTATGTTGTCGACAGCCAGTGATACACACGATAACATTTATTTACCATGTGTCCATGTCCACGCGGTTATGAAATTCATTTTAATTAGATAGGAAAACTTCTGTTTAATAAGTTTGTGTGGAAGTGTAGTATAAAGAGTGAAAAAGTCAAAACTGTCAACCGAATCAAAAGGACCATCAAAAGCACGTAATTTATCTAAAACATCCAAAGAATTTTTTACACTCCAAAATGGTTAATTCCACTGTTTTCGTATGTTTTATTACAAAAATAAACGATAAGTTCTTTGATAGTAGTTAAGGAAATCGTTAAACGCACCGAAAGATTAGTATTAGAACACTTACTAGAGGCCGAGATGAAACTAAATTTTTTTACGGTTTTTTTTGTGTAGGTTAGGTAACCAATACATAGTAAGGACCTTCAAATGTTCAGAGAAGGCCTTAAGCTGAGCTGTGGTAGTGACATGATTATTTACTATATGACTATGTGTGGAACTTACGGCCTTGAATGTAGTTGAATGTATAATTTCATTCTTAAGGACTTCCGTGTAGTATTTACGTCATACAATCACCATATTGTTGGCTGCTTTGTCGGCCGGTACGAACACAAAACACTTTGATAGTACTTGAATTTTGTTTTTAATCCTGGTAATGTTCATTTTACTTACTATTTTATTTATTTCTAAATCATTTTCGAAATGTGATATGCGAATATCAACAAAATATAGACATTTATTTAAATAGGAATCAAGGAACTTTTTGTCAGATTTCTCGCGTTTACACCATTTTCTTCAACAGGATGAAAGAGCTTTTCGTCCACTGGTCGTTTATTGACTGAATGCGACTTAATACTAATTTTTCTTGTTATGAGTAGCAAGGCCTATAGTAGATAAGGAACTTTTACATTCTGGTGCACCATAGTAGTTGGTAGAGTTTCTGTTCCTTTTCCGTTTTTGTCATGTTGTTTTCTGTTTGTCGTTAACTATTATAGTCATGATTTTGGCTTTTTGTTGTTGTCATATTTTGTCGACATGGTATTTGTCGTTACCCTTTTTGGTGATGGTGTTATCTTTATTTAGCATCCATATTTTGTCATGGTGTTGTATGATTCTCGTTATCCTTCTTGGTCATGATGTTGTCTGTTTGTCGTTTCCCTCTTTCGATCATGGTGTTGCCTATTTCCAATTTTTGTCATGGTGATGTATTTTTGTTGTATTCTACGGAACGCTACAACTGCCTTTCGATAACGATAATAATATCATTAAGGGTTGAGATATAATATGAAGCACATTTTCTATACTATTTCGACATTTGATTACTCTGTCAATTTGCTATATCACTAAAATAAATTTATATGCTATAAAGACGTTTTGATATTACATGGAGTTTTGTCATAATGCTATCGTACAACGATAAAGTCGTATACTACAATGACATCTTGATGTAATATGGAGACACCTTTTCATAATATCTTATCACCTCACTATGCTATTCTGACAGATTACTATACCGTAATGATACATCGTCATACTATAAAGACGTATTGATATAAAAACATACCAAGAAATGGAGACGTTATCAAAGCAACATCAATTAAAAGTTTCCTATGTAAAAACACCCAATCTGGCCTTTTTTTTTTTAAACGGACAGGACAACATTTCAAAACCAGAAGGATCCTAAGAGCCTGTATCACTCAACTGTATTTCAACGCAGAAATCCAGATCTTTTACATAATAAGTTAGGTTAAAATTGGAATCAGACAAGAAGATCTTGAAGTGATTTTCTATAGGGTCCCAATTTTAACTAGGTTTGGCAATGGTGGTTATCTTGTTTGATTGATGGGTTCATCAGATACAATTCTGAAAGACCTTAGGACCACCAAAGTTTTGTCCCAATTGCCCAATGTCATGTGAGTATTAGCCATCACTTGGCGTCCGTCGTCCGTCCGTCTGTCAACAATTTACTTAAATGGCTTCTCCTCTGAAACCACTCGATCAATTTAAAACAAACTTAGCAGCAATGGTCCTTATGTGGTCCTCTTTCAGAACCGTATCCATGACATAATCCGTCACCCAAGATGGCAACCATATATATAGCGGTCAATAGTCTAAAATGATATGGGAAAATCACTTAAAAATGTTCTTGTCTGAAACCACTTGTGGTCGTCTTACAGAATGTTATCCAATTACCCAATTTGTAAACCAAGATGGCTGTCATAGTCGAACATAGTTCACTGGAATACAGATGAACGATACAGACCCATGGGAGTTGATGCTTTTGTTATTTTTTTTTTCTTCAAATTTCCATTAATGGCCTCTTCAATTCTTTTGTACGTTCTTTAGGTATTAGACTTTGTATTTATTAGTAGTCATTCAAAGTTGTCATTCACTATTTATCTCATTTATTGGCTCCTCTGGTGAGTTATTGCCATCACTTGGACTCCAATTGTTAGTCCATGTGTTAACGTTTCACATTTTGATCAACTATTTGAAACAGCAGAAGAAAATTGAACGAATCTTACAAGGATGATGTACAGAGACTGCTCATTCCGTTTCGATCTGCCAAAAATATGGCCGCTTACGCAGAACACAGTTTAACATTAGACCCATCGGGAAAGTAAAAAAAGATCTACTTGTCTGAAACCACTTGGTCAATTGTGACTAAACTTTGGTGGAATTGTCCTTAGTTGGTCCTCTTTCAGAAACTTATCTGATGACCTGACTCGCTATCAAAGATGGCCGCCATGGCCAAACATAGTTTAACATAGGAACTTAATGGGAAATCACATATATTTTCATGTTTAAAACCACTTGGCAAAATGGAACCAAACTTTGTAGGAATGGTCCTAAGTTGGTTCTCTTTCAGAATTGTATCCGATTACCCCACCTGTCAACCTAGATGGGCGACATAGAAGAACATAGTTAAACATTGGCTCTTTCGGAAAATCACTTCTTGTCTGAAACCACTTTACCAAATGGAACCAAACTGTGGCAGAATGATCATAAGGCGGTCCTCTTTAAGAATATTATCTGCTGACTCCACCCTCTAACCAAGATGGCTGCCACAGCCAAACATTGTTTAACATAGGACTTTACGGGAAAATTACTTAAAGATCTTCTCGTCTGAACAACTTGGCCGATTTTGGTGCAATTGTACTAATGTGTTCCTCTTTCAGAATTATGTAAGATAATATATAAATAAGAAGATGTGGTATGATTGCCAATGAGACAACTCTCCACAAGAGACAATATGACACCAAAATTAACAACTATAGGTCACACAACGGCCTTAAACAATGAGCAAAGCTCACACCGCATAGTCAGCTATAAAAGGCCCCGAAATGACAAATGTAAAAAACTTCAAACGAGAAAACTAACGGCCTAATTTATGCACAAAATGATGAACGAAAAACAAATATGTTACTTAGCAACAAACGACAACCACCGAATTACAGGCTCCTAACTTGGGACAGACACATACAAAGTGTGGCGGGGTTAAACTACTTTGTTGGCGCCAAACCCACCCCCTAACCTGGGACAGTGGTTTACAGTACAAGATAAGAACAAACTATAAAAATCAGTTGAAAAAGGTTAACTCATCAGCTGGATCAGCCCATCTGTCAACCAAAATTGCCCTTATTGCCAAACATAGTTTAAAATTGGACCCTACAGGAAGATCACTGATAGATCTTTTGTTTAAAACCAATTGGGCAATTGGGACAAAACATTGGTAGTCCTAAGTCGTTACTCTTTCAGAATTGTATCTGATGACTCCATCAATCAAACAAGATAACTGCCATACCCAAATAGTTTAACTTGGGACCCTATAGAAAATAACTCCAAGGTCTTCTTGTCTGATACCACTAGGTCAACTTTAACCTAACTTATTATGTAAAATATCTGGATTTCTGCGTTGAAATACAGTTGAGTGATACAGGCTTTTAGAATCCTTCTGGTATAGTATTGTGGTCCTGTCCGGGTTTTTCTAAAGGGCTAAATTGGGTGTTTTCACATAGAGGAACATAAAATTGATTGCGCCTGGATAGCGTCTCCATTTCTTGGTCAGCATTACTGTTATATCAATACGTTTTTATAGTATAAAGATGTATCATCATGACATAGTAATCTGTCAGAATAGCATAGTGAGGTGATACGATAGTATGAAAAGGTGGCTCCATCTTATATCAAGATGTCTTTGAAATATACGACTTTATCGTTGTAAGATAGTTATATGACAGATTAGTATAACACAATGTTATGTCGACATGATTTTATAGTATACAAACTTATCGTACTAAGACAGTAGCATGACATAATAGTGTAGTGAGGTGACAAAATAGTATGAAAAAGTTGTTCAATGTTATATTAAGATGTCTTTATATAAAATGTATCTTTTAGATATAGCAATATCACATAATAGTATAGTAAAATGACAAATCAGTATAAAAGGTAACTCCATGTTATATCAAGATGTCTTCATGGTATGAAAAAATATCTTCATGACAAAGTAAAATGACAGAATAGTATGAAAAGGTAATTCCATGTTTTATCAAAACGTCTCAATAATATATAATTTTTTCTTAGTGATATAGCAAATTGACAGAGTAGTATGGTCAAATGTCGTTATAGTATAGAGAATCTGCTGCATGTTATATCGCAACCCTTAATGATATGATTATCGTCATCATAAGGCAGTGTGGCGTTCAATATTATCCATATTTTGTCATGATATTGTATGTTTGTTTGTTACCTGCTTTGGTAATGATGTTATATCTTTGTCGTTTCTCTCCTTGATCATGATGTTCCCTGTTTGTCGTACCTTTTTTTGGTCATGGTGTTGTCTGTTTGTCGTTTCCCTTTTCCATCATGGCGTTGTCTGTTTCCAATTTTGGTCATGGTGTTGTATTTTTGTCGTATCCATATTTAGTCATGGTATTGTATGCTTGTTGTTTCTATTTTCGGTGATGGTGTTGTATCTTTGTCGTTTCTCTCCTTTGTCATTGTGTTGACTTTTGTCGTATCCATATTTAGTCATGGTATTGTATGCGTGTTGTATCTATTTTCGGTGATGGTGTTGTATGTTTGTCGTTTCTCTCCTTTGTCATTGTGTTGACTTTTGTCGTATCCATATTTAGTCATGTTATTGTATGCTTGTTGTATCTATTTTCGGTGATGGTGTTGTATGTTTGTCGTTTCTCTCCTTTGTCATTGTGTTGACTTTTGTCGTATCCTTATTTGGTCATGGTGTTGTATGTTTGTCGTTAGCTTTTTTGGTCATGGTGTTGTCTGTTTGTCGTTCCCCTTTTCCATCATGGTGTTGTCTGTTTCCAATTTTGGTCATGGTGTTGTATTGTTGTCGTATCCATAGTTAGTCATGGTATTGTATGTTTGTCGTAACCATTTTTTGTCTTGGTTTTGTCTTCTTGTTTATGTCTTTGGCTTATGCTTATCGATTTCAATCTTGGTATCTTTTCCCCTTTTAAAATTTTTTATCATTAGCATAACATTAAGACACCAGTCATCGTTACGAGTTTTAGAAATCAACATAAGGTAACAACAAACTATGTCTTTAAGATGAAGAACAGCAATAAAAAAAGCTTTTCTTTTACTCTTTTTTTTTTTTTTTTTTTTTTTTTTTTTTTTTTTGTTGTTGCTGTGCATGTACTGATTTGGTGCCATCGATAGATACTCCATATCCTTTGTTTTTCTATTACAAAATAAATACCTTTATTGCCGTCTGTACAATTCTGCAAGTATTCCAAATATTCATTTGAAGATTTATCAGGATATCTAAGGTTAAGTATCCATTGTTCTTGTGTTTTCCGTCTTTTTAAACAAGCTTTATACATTCGTTCAAACTGTCTGATTGTAAGTCCAAAAATGTCATTTTTGATAATCATACCTCCATCGATAGATTGATAAAGTAATGGTGTATATTTACGCCTCCCACGGTACGGAAACTGTTTTACACCATATATTTCCCAATATGGGATTTTCCTCATTCCAAATAAAACTTCATCGTCACAATTGTCCTGATTTTGGAAGTTCTTGTTCATGATCCCTGTAAGGAGATATAAATTATGTTCAATACTGGAATAAATTTCTATTATAATGAATTCAAAGCTTCATGTTACTGCTCGATATGTGAAATAATTTATCGATTAACAATTTATAAATAACCATTCCAGGAATAAAATATGATTTCTAAATTTCTACTGCGAGATAATATAGTTACTTTTTGAAGTTTGTTGTAACACATACCTGTAGTAACGTTTTATACCTTTAGTTGAGAGCATTGTATCAACCAATAAGAATTCGGATGTTTAGTTTCTATTATATATGTATCTCGATTATGTTGTACGGGCACGTGGATGTTAACTGTTTCTGTTACTTTACACGGCGTATTTATTACTATATGCATATAATTAAGGATATTTGTTATTATTGTCAATGGGACTACAAACTGTTTCGATTCTTACAACCCATCACGAGTTGTTGGCCGTAATGCAATATCTGTTTCTCCGATGACGACGGATATGTTCCAGTCGTCATAACCATAGTTCCGTCCTCCTTTTTCCCGAATGCGACCTACCGAATTGGACTTTTCATCGAGTTTTTACTTACATGAGTAATACGACGGGTGTCACTTGTCGAGCAGGATCTGCTCACCCTTACGGTGCACCTGAGATCCCCCCTGTTTTCAGTAGTGTTCGTGTTGCTCAGTCTTTAAATTTCTATGTTGTGTTTTGTATACTGAACACAGGTAAATTTTCGCTGCAATTAATTTTATTTTTGATATTTTCGCGGTAACTGTTAAAAAAAATAAAACTTACGTGAACATTTCAAGGACAACCAATTTAAAGGATGAAGACCGTACATTAACGTATACCAATAGAATTATGAACAGGGGCAATTTTCAATTCACGGTTTTACAGACAACATGTACAGATCTATATTACAAATTAAAACTGTAAATGAAAGGCAATTATTGAATCAAAACTTTTATTTAAGTTATTCATGCAGTTAGCTTTTCTGGCACTATGACCAAGTCTACTTTTTAAGTTAACATGAATTATGTCCAAGGACCGGTCGGAGCTGTCATAAATCCTGTTCCAAGTTAACTTTCACCAGTCATAAAGTCTGGTCATCAAGTTAACTAGTTGTACCAGATAGGACTGCACTTATCTGTTATTAATAATTTGTTTTCCGTGGTTTCATATATATCAACAAGGAGCGTAAAGATAAGCAAGCAAAGAGAAAAACCATAGCTTCAACAAAAAGAGACAAAAAAAGAAAAGGGACTTCCCATTTTTTTTTTTTTTTTTTTTTCACACTATAAGGAACTTCCCAATTTTTATTTATTTTTTTTAGACAAAACAACAACACCATTAAATTGCAAAATCAATAAAGACAAAGTTATGTCAGCTCAATGCAAGTAAATCTTGTAAAAAAAATCCAACTCCTCTTTTGTTTTTTTGTAGTATATTTAGTTCCGTCCTTCCTAATAAAAACCGTATGTAAAGAATAAATCAATCGCTGTATAATTAAAGCTCATCAAAGAGACCATGCATACATTTTCGTGATTTTGTACGCCAGACGCGCATTTCGGCTACAAAAGAATTATCTTAGATCAACATGCATTTAGTAAAATTGAATTTACCAAAATGGATATTGGAAGCGCAGGTCAATAAACAGTCAACTCAACAACATATACACAGAAGACATCTGGACATCAATATCAGGTCTTCGTTCAGGATGTTAAGATTATCAACCTTCAAATAATTCAGACTTTCAAAAGTAAACAACCATCAACACCATATTACACGAATAAAATATGAAAGAGTTTGAAGGAGTATAAGTTACGATTTAGACTAAGATTGAAAATACGATTCTTTTTGTTTGAGTATTAATAAAATCGGAAGTTTGAAATAATTTCGTTATAGGCAGTCAGTTTGACATTATTAGACAAAATAAGCTCAAAACAATCGCTGGTATATTATTTATTCTCATGTCAATAATATAACCTCATTGCATTCGTGTCCATGTCGCCTTCAAGCTAACCCATAAATTGGAGATGGGTTACGCATGCACTAGGCGTGTTGATCTTTTAAAGGGAAAAGAAAGTCAACGTCAAAAGTGAAACAAGGGTGAACTATTTGGTTGACTGATTCGATCCACATCAAATCATTCTTTTACAGAAAAAAACAATTATTAGTATGTTTTAAACATATAATATGAAATCAAACAGACTTAGAAAAATCCAATTGCACGTGCTCGCTACCTATGTAACTTTAAAAGGAGCGATACTGGATACGTCTAGAGGGTAATCGTTTCCATAGTGCAAACTTCAACACAAATATATATCTTACATTTTTTCCATTGGGCCGCTGGATATACACTTGTTGAATGATTGAAAGTATGAATTTTAGGAAGATGAAACAAATAAAGAAAAACATTCTAATGAAAACATTTACATAATTGTCCTGTGTATATCCGATTTTGTTCATATCAAAACAAGGAAGGAAATTTATTAAGCTAAAGTGTTAAACAATGGTATAAATGTACCCAAAATGATAGCGAATCGAGAAACCTAACTATATATACATTTCCAAGTGGTCATATATTTATATCACAGCCAATGAATTTTAGTATTTCTTATCGTTTGGTACCTTATCAGTTTTTTACACATATAAATGTTTATATCAGACACGTTTATTGTAATGTTTTTCCATTTAAGGTAGTTCTGGGGTACCGCGCCGTCTTGAATTGTACAATCTCAGTAAATAATTGGTCTAGTTCTTTGTCCAAATCTGCAAATTTGGAGACAGATTTGCAATTCATAGGTTACACTTTTTATTTAAATAAAGAAAACTTTGTTTTTCATTGCATTATCGAAAATGTTTTAACAAGTACCAAATATTTGTGCTTTAAGAATTAATTTTTCAAATAAGCCATTTAAGGGGAGATAACTCTTTTAGTACAAAATTTATACTGGACATAAGGGAAATTTTCATTTTTTACTTGAAGCAAGAAAACAAGTTCGGTGACACCATTTTTTCTTTTTATTTTCTTAAAATATATTATAAAACCTATCTTCTCATATTTTATTTTAAAATTCTGTCTTATAGATTTCTTTTATGCACAAAATGTGTTTTCATGAACAATCTAAGCAAATTTTGGCAATTTTGAACGACTCGTACCTTGAAAAATAGCGCGGTGACCCATACTTTTTATAATTTTTTTGAAAAAAGCATAGTAAAATCTTCATTTTGGCAAAGTATAAGAAAATTCTGTCATTTTGTTCTATACCCCTGAACTACCTTAAAGTAAACTAAACAGTCACAGACCGAAATTATTAAAAAAAAATTACGATTATTGGTATGATTGTCCATGTGGCAACTATCCGTACAGAAAAAGGACAACAATTTGAACTATTATAGGTCACCGTATTTCCTTCAACAATGAGCGAAACCCATATATATGCATGCTATAGTGAGCTATAAAGACCCCCGGTATTACATATTGCTAAACTATTCAAACAAGAAACCCATTGGACTGATTTATACTACAACAATGATAGAAAAGGCCATGAGCTTAGCATTTTACTCCATGTATAAATCGCCTATCATGCGAATCCACACTCAGATAAATTTCAACAAACGTGAATATGACACCATTGATGAAAATACAAGTCAGACGCTTATTCGTGTATCTAAAGATTTGGTTAAAACGTTATTTGGTTATCTATTAATATATGAGGATCTTGATCGGAATCCACCATTTTTGTATTCCTTAATGTTTAGGTTATTTTTCTCTATTCTATATATTTGTTACCCATTATCCTCTATTCTTTATATTTTGGCCTATTTTCTCTATTCTTTATTTTTTGGCCCCCTTTTTCTGCAGTACTGGTCCATTTTTCTCTATCCTGCAAACCCCATCCAGACCATCATTTATAAAGCATACATCACGTACGATATAATTTTTGATTTTCTGACACTTTTCAATTGATCATTTAAATTAATAGTATACAAAAGGGAAACTTAAAACAAAATCAAGGGAAAAACTTCCTTATAAAGGATTGTAAAGTACTTGTTCTGAGAATATATCATTGTCTTCGTATTAAAACAAATAGATAGATATTAATAAATGTAATGTACTGAAAATAAAAGAGGGAATCGACACTCAACCTTAGTGATGTTAGTTGGAAATCTAACTCTATTGTTATTTTTGATACTATCATTCCCAGTATAAATACTAGGTCAAAGGTATAGGTGAAGTAAGGAATTATTTTATATTTTTGTCCCTTGAAAGTTATCTTCATAGTTTCATCATTGGTAGTCATACCACACATTGTCATTATATTTACATGCTTTGATTGCTTAATATACATAAAATAGTAAGAACGTCTAATATAAAACGTTACAGGCTATTATAACACATGCAATTCTACCCTTTTTACAATAGACATACATGAAAAATCCGATCACTGCTTGCATACAAAGTTCATCGATATATACATGTATATGTATGTTTTCAAATGTTAAATATGATTTTGCGCAACATTTCCTGCTCATTTAAAGCTTTGGGAGTCGTCCTGGAATTAATGCTGATCATTATCTGACTGTATTAATAACATAACCTATGAGATTGAAAATCTGAGATTTCCATCGAATACCAGACATAAGCATATGCCATATAATTTCTAGCATTTATTGCGATGCTAATGTAGTCGCTTAATTATGAAAAAATTACATTTATTGACGCGGCTCGATCTTTATTATTCTTACAGTAAAAAAGAATGCGTAGTGATAACTGCATTCATTTATTCGTATGCATGAATACATTAAAGCTGTAGTAACTTCTCCGATGAGGAGAAATGTGCATCTGGTGCAATAAAAATAGTACCGTTAATGTTCTTTCAGTGTGATCTAGGATGCCATTTGTTTCAGTTTATTTTGCATGTGTTAAACTTCTTCAACATTTGTATTAGATTTTGCTTATTCAAATATTTTGGCCTCGATTATCACCGAAGAGACGTTAGTTGTCGAAAAGCGCATGTGGTGCATCACAATTGGTACCGTTTATGTTATTACAGTTAATTGCAAAATAGCTGCAACTGTTTCGAATGGTAATTAGTTTTTACTAAAAGACAATGCGTCTATCACGGTCGATATAATCATTGATTTCCGACACGTTGTTACCACTTAATGAGTCAAGAACTTGTCTTTGAATGTGACCTACCGTATTACACTTATCAGCGGGTGTGTACCTACTAGCGCAACAAAACTGGTGCCACATGTCATGCATGTGGAGCAGTATCTGCTTACTCTTCTGGTTCACCTGAGATCACCCCCGGTTTTTGATGGGGTTCGTGTTGCTCATTCGTTAATTTTCTATGTTGCGTTTTATATACTATTGTTTGACTTTTGTTTTGTTTTGTTTGGTTTTTGTTCGTTTTCGTTTTCGTTTTTTTGCCACGGCTTTTTGATTCGTTTCCGACTTATTTGTTTGAATACTGTAAATTTGTTTATTTTCTTGGGTTCCAATTTTAATGGATCAAGGAAAAATAGTTTTTCGTGGATGTTTAATTCCATGGTTTTACAAAACTCTGCATACAAGCCTACCGAAAATCTGTTCTTCGTTGATCATTTAAAGTCGTGGTTTGACTAGACCCACGAAATCCATGAAAATTGGTATCCCACGAATAATAAGTAATCCACAATATCCCCTTTGGTACCTTTCGCCTCTCTTTTTAAAGCACTAGTAAAAGAAAACTGAAACAAACTGAAAACAAAACCTCCTAATACAAGGATTGTAAGTATTTTGTTCTGAGAAAGAATTTATCATTGAAGAGATATTAAAACAAAAGTATCGAAAGTTACTATTATAAGTGTTAAACACTTGTATAAATGTACTTTCAAGGAAATCGAAACACATCGCTAGTAGTGTTAGTTCGAAATCGCAATACATATATTTCCCGATGGTCATATTAATGTGTGAACATGTCAAATGACTTAATGTCCATTTAGGCAACGTCATTTTGGACAGATGTCTCATATTCAATAATGCCACATCTCCTTATTATATATTATGTTTTATTATTTCGTTTTGTACATGAAAAGTGATCGGCACAAAGAACATTTTATGTCTAATATGTTTTATAAAAAAGGAAATGTTTATAAGTAATTTAAGTAATCCAAGCACAAACATATTATAATTAGATGAAGTATGATTGCCAATGTTTAAACTATGCATATACAAATTACAAAAATTGGACAAAATCGAACAACATTAAACAACATGAACAACGAGCATAACATAGGTCGTATAAAATGCTAAAGGAGGCCCAGTGTAATAAAATGTGACCACGTAAATAACAAAAACCAACAATGAACAAAAAACAATTATGTCATACATTAACAAAAAGACAGCAGTATGATAACAGGTTCCTTTGTTTTGAGTGGCACGTAAAGAATGCGGTGGTGGTTTACACAAAAAGCAATAAGATTAAAAAAAAAAAAAACGAAAAAGCAAATGTGTACTTAACTTAATGGTTTTGTTCCCTAGGTAATTAACGTGTTCTATATACACATAAAATATTCATGATATGCAACTATAACCAGAGAGAGGATCGGGAACCTACAAACCCAATTTGTGAACATTAAGTAAATTCATTCTATTCTATCAAACATTTGGAAATGATACACTTAAGTCACTCTGATGCAATCAAATCATAATTTATTTCTGGACCATTCGATTACCCTTAAATTAAATATACTACTATTAAAGGCTTACTATGAAAACAAAACATGCGCCCTTTAAATCCTTTTCAGTTACCATTCTTAGATTGTATTAGCACAAATTAATTGATCGCATATTGTTTTGTTTGAAACAAACAATAATATTTATCAGAAATGATATGATGGGTACCCATCAACGGAACAGCAACTCAGTGATACAATAATATTATCAGCGAAAAGTATGCACACGTATTCATCAAACGCATAGTGTATATGCAATTTCTGAAGTTCTAATAAGCCCCACATATACTAAATAATGCAAGAAAACTATAACTGGCATTATCAAAAATTACTATACAGCAAGCGACACTAACCTTCTACACCCGACTCTTCTGTTACGACAGACGTACAACCAAATTTATTCTAAAATCATATATCAATTTTCAAAGTATCTATGTGGTCTTTATAATGTAGAAATGTAGAGCGCTTCTTATGATTTTCAATATATATATCATATGTTTTTTAAGACTATTAAAGTATTAATTTCAATAGCTCGTAAATAAAGGCTATCCTTTTTTTTCTTTTCTGGCGTTAATTTGTTAGCATTATACATATGTTGAATTAAAGAAATAATTTGTGGAGTAGTTTGCTACATACACTTCACTTCAAACGGTAAAATCAATTGTAATGCACGAGACGCACATTTCAACAGTATATGTCTCTTATGTATACTTTATTCTGATAAACCGCTGTAGATACAAAGGTACACAGAAGAACATAGACATTATACAATATACAAAGGTACATATGTTGAGGAAATAAACAATACAGTAGAAATACATAAATATGTTTACATGTTAAAAAGAGAAAATATGACGGAGGAGGGAGAAGGTTAATTGAGAGAATCCACTTCATCGTTTATAACTCTAATAAAATTACACAAATTTCTAGATTGTTTAGATGTATTCATAAGTTCCCTGAACTTAAGAATATTACAATGTTTTGTGAATTTTTTATCTAAGTATTTATTGCTTTCTGTTGTAAAAAAAATTGCATTTGAGGAGATAATGGTATTCATCACCAATATCGCCATCTTCACATAAAGGGCAAGTCCGGTTTTCTCTTGGGATATAAGACCACCTCCCACATTCTATTGGCAGTTTATGATTGACCATTCTAAATTTACAGAATGTAATCACATCTTTGTCGCTTAGTACATCAAAATAATTTTCAGTTTTTAACAATTCTTTAAACAGCCTGTAATTCAGAGTTTTTGCAGAGGTTTCTACACTTGAGACCCAAGTTTGGGTAAATTGGTCTTCTAGAGTAGTTTTAACAATTCGCTTAAGCCAATTTGCATCATAAAAGGTTTGATATGTCCATATAATTGAAAGTCCACATTCGTTTAGGGTGTTTTCTATGCTTTGTAGCCAAGTTGATCGGAAATTTGTTTCAAGTGCCATTTGGGTCATTAATTTATAAACAATTGAGCACAATTTTGTCTCTATCCCGTTTAAAAATTTTGTCCATTATAAAATCATTCTTATCTTAATATCAATATACAATGGATATCTGCCTAACTCGCCATAAATCATAGAGTTAGGTGTTGAAGACTTAACGTGGAGTATAAGTTTACAAAATTTCGGATGAATTTTTTCAAGCATATCGTTGACACCAAATCACCATATTTCACAACCATATAGTAGAATCGGTTTTACAAGTTTGTCAAAAAGGTCCATTTGACATTTAACGGAGAGGTTGTGGTAACGCCCTTTTTTCAGTAAGGAATACATGGCTTTGTTAGCCTTTTCAGCAAGATGTAATTTACAAGTCTTAAAATTTCCAGTTCTTGAAAAAATATACACCCAGATAATTGAAATCCTTTACGATTTCTATATTTAAATTATTGTAAAGAAACTTTAAATTCCCAGGAAGCCGACCTTGTGAAAATACCATAACTTTGGTTTTGTCGATATTGACTCTTAATTTCCATTTAATACAATAATTTCTAAATTTCGTTGATGAGTCTTGTAGATCAATTGCTGACTCAGCCATAATAACAGTGTCATCTGCATACAAAATAACGAATAATTTCAGCAATATATCTAATCTGTTTTCCATGTCACTACTTAATATTTTAAGGCCAGTGATATTTTCAGCGCTCAGAAAATCTTCCAGGTCATTTAAAAATAAAGAGAATAAAAAGAGAGAAAGGGTTTCGCCTTATCTGACTCCTATAGCGCAAGGAAATAATTCTGATTTCTTTCCGTTATAGTCAAGGCAAGATTTTATATTTTGATGCATGTTGTAGATACATTTAAATATTTTCCCATTTATGTTATTAAGAAGCATTTTATGCCAAAGAGCTTCTCGTTTCACAGTATCAAAGGCTTTCTCAAAATCAACAAAAGCACAAGAAAATTTCTTTTTCTTGTATTTTAGGATTTCGAAAAATGAATATAGGATAAACATACAATCAACTGTAGAATAACCTTCACGAAATCCACATTGATTTTCTTTTATTAGAAGAAAGTGCTCTGAAAATTTAGCGAGTCTGTTATTCAATATAGAAGTGAAAAGTTTTCCAAAGCAACTAACAATAGTGATTGGTCTATAGTTTTTAGGTTTATATTTATCGCCTTTATTTTTATAGAATGGTTTGATGGTCCCCATCAGCCATGACTCTGGAATTTTCCCGGTTTCAAATATCAAATTGAAAAACTTTTCAAAAATGTCAATGAATTTATCAATAGAGGCCTTTATTTATTCATTTATAATATTATCATCTGCACACGCCTTGTTATTCTTTAAATTATGGACACATTTGATGATCTCTTCTCTACTTATTGGCATATTAAGTTCTTCATTTATGTTATCGAACATATTTTTGGTAACTAGGAATGCAGAGTCGTTAGGGGTATCGTCTTTGTGTGGGTTAAATTCTTTAAAGAAAGAAAACAATTCATCAAAACCAATATCTGGTTGTTTGGAAATTTCTCGCTCGTTAAGAATTTTCCAAAACTCTTTTGGACTGCCATTTTTCATTTGGTCCATCTTTTTTCTAAAGTCATTTCGGTACCTCTTTTGTGCTTTATTCGAAACGTTTGTATAGTGCCTTTCTGCCGTTTTAGCGTGATAGCGTAGATTTTCCGACTCTCTTTTACAGCGTTTGAATTGTCGGTAATTTCTCCTAGCCGTTTTACATTCTTCGTGGAACCAAGGTTTATTTTGCAAATTAGCGTTAGGCTTTACATTTTTAATTTTCGATTTAATTTTTTTTGTACCAAATGTTTTTGTTGCGGAATCAGTGAATACTACTGCTATTTTATTTGTAAACATGTTAATAAAATTTTGATCATTCTTATTGTTATTGTCTAACTCTAATAAGATACTATTAATATGTTCAAAATTTATATTATCTTGGAAAACCTAAAACTTCTCATTTTCCCATTTTTGTATATTTAGTTTGTTCATAGTATCTGTTGTTTTATTTAGATTATGGTTTGTTTTATTTTGTGCTACTTCACATTTAGCCGTAATTTCAAAGGGACAATGAACATCCGAAAATAAACTTGAAAATTGTAAAATTTCGAGATCACCAAAGTGGTGTAAAAAGTGTGTATTACTTAAGCAGTAATCAACGACACTTGCATTTCGGCATGTCAGATTACCCTCACAGTCTTATTTTGTCCTACCATTCATTATAAATAAATTAATGCCTTTGCATAGTTCTAGCAGTTGAATTCCAAATCTATTTTTCTTTTTATCCATACTTTTTCTTTCCCTTGGAAATCGATCTAATTCACAGACTTCATTTATAGCTGAACCTTCATTTAAGTTTTCTGTTTCATTTTCGTCTATGAAAATGTAATCTCTATCGACTGCAGTTCTGGAGTTAAAATTACCAACAAGGACTATTTTTTCTAGATTTATTTGAGAAAGAAATGTATTCATTCTCAATTTCACTTATAGCACTTTCTGATGAATATGATGTATACTCGGGGTATATATTCTATACCTAATATAACATATTCATCGTGTGAAATTATTTTTGAAATTGTGCACCATAGTACAAATTTGCAAGGGTATCAATTACTTCTATATACTCATGTAAATTATCTTTGTAGCCCACAGCTATGCCACCCAATTTTATCTTTTTCTTACTTTTTTCCTATTTTTCATGACAAATTTATATACTTTAAGTTTGATTTCATCTAAGTCATCAGTTTTGTTTCGGTAAAGCATGCAATATCATTGTAATAAATTAGTTCTGCGAATTCAGGATAACTGATTTTTGTTTTAAGTCCACAGCAATTAATACATAAGATATTCAAAGTAGTGTCAGTTAATGAAGAGTTACATTTGATATTGCAGGATTCTCTCTGAGATTCCTATAGCTTTGTATTGAATGTTTGAGTCGAGTTGTTGTCTGAATCTGTTGAATCTAACCGACTGCATGGTTGTTTGTAGGGTCTCGGCAGAATTGGTGGGTACTGTTCACTGGGAGTAGGCGATTTTGCTAAGAGAACATCGCGGTATTCACCCTACTGCTTTGGCGGTGTAGGCGTTGTCAAATGGAAATTTCCGTTTATATACAGTTTATCTCTCACGAGTTTTACTTTTCTTCCCGATTTTCTAGCATCCTTCATGATCGGGTAGAGTTCTTTTTCCTGTTTTCAATTTCCGGAGGAAATTGTTCACAAATACTGAACGGCTTTCCATTTAGTCTATATGTTTGGCTAAGAACATCCTCCATTTCTCCTCTGTAGACGAATCTAGCCACGATTGGGCGTACACCGTTCATACCTTTTTTCCCGAAACGGTGAACATTCCCAAAGAGATTTTATAGTTTATTCCTAGTTCTATTTGGACGAAGTTTTGTATCTTCTCTTCACAATGCTCATCGGCTTGAAAGCCTAGGCCAGAAAATATCAAATTGTTTTTCATACTGCGGCATCTCTTCGATACTGATCGCGACCAATATAATTGAAAATAAAGCAACAACGTACACTAAAGTAATATACATCGGTTCCTTCATCATCATTATGTTTGAAGAGTAAAATTGTCAATGATGAAAATTTACCCCGAGATTGGATTTGGAATCTACAAAACCGATGTTCAATAAATAACCGGAAATAAAAAGAGGATAAAAGTTACGTAGATGAAGTCTATATAATGACTGTTTTGGACCACGCGATTACATTTCAAATATTTTACTACGGCAAAATGAAAAACAATGAAGAGTTCATGGTATATTTCATGATAATTTGAAAGGACAATAAGAATCATAAACATTATTAGATAGAACAAAACATGACCTACATTGCTCTCATCTGGAAAATGGACAAACAGTAAGTATACCATGGTATACTTCATGAGAATTTAAAGGCACAATAATAATAATGATCAAAAATATTTGACAGTACAAAAGACGACACTCGCAACCTACATCCGGCTCATCCGGAAAAAAGAACAAACAATAAAATGACCATGGTATACTTCCAGATAATTAAAAAGGACCATGAGAATTATCAAAAATATTTGACAGTACCAAAACTGTACAATAGAAGACATTTACCACCTACATATAGGTCCTCTGAAGCTGAAATAACAGTAAATATCCCTTGGTATACTTCATGATAAATAAAAAGGACAATTATAATTATTTTTTAAATATTTGACAGTACAATACAGGACAATAGGCTCTTGTGGAAAACGACAAACAGCAGCAAGCACATGGTTCAGATATCCAGTGCTTAACACAATATACAATTAACGCTATTCTTAAAAGGATATAGACTTGGAGATGCATTAACGTTATATACATCTTATTGGTGACATGTGATTTGTGATTGACACGTTATACTAGACTGAAGTGTCTTAAAGGAGAACTTTTACTGCAAATGATATAAACCTTACCTTTGTCTTCAATGGAGATACATTTGTCGTAACCTCTTTTCGCCACACCACTTCTTTTATTTTAAGCGGCGTAATTTTAGATATTTTAACACGAAAAGTATAAACTTCCTGTAGGAAATCTACAACACTTGTCCTTGAGATATTTTCATTGGCTCATATTTTGACAAACAGATGGAAAGATACTCGCCATAAGTGTATTAGTGTACAATAAGAAAATAAAATTATACTTTTTTTTTATTTTTCGATGTACTATTTTTTTTTTTTTTTTAGTCATATAAAAGGGTGTGAATAGGGTTAACAGAATAGATGATAATGGGCAAATAGTTCAGAATAAATGACAAAAAATTAAGAATAGAGACAAATAGGCCAAAAGGAGATACCTGGATTAATATTCTGACACATCATACGCAAGATTCACCAGTTGCTTTCAAAAGTGAAACACAAGACTCAATTTGAATGAAGTTGGAGTGTATTTGGTCATAAAATTCAAAACAGTTTTTAAGCCGGTTAAGGCCATCATTGCCAACGGTTAAATAAATTTTAGTTTTTCCAATGATTTCTATTACCTCTAAACGATAAATTTACAGACCCATCAGCATTGTCCGAATCTAAAATGACGAAGGACGAAGAGAGTTTCGCACATGCACATGCTGAAAACATAGGACAAAAAGTTCCAAAAAAAATATAGCAAATCAGGATAAAACATTTATGTGTGTCGGTAGAAAACCTTATTGTTTCGATTCAGTAAATAAACAGAAAATGACTGCATCAATAGTTATACGTTAAGTAGACGTATCAATCTCCTGATAGTTAGTTAATATTTATACTGATCAGATATTCCAGCAGTTCATATTGGGAGGCTTTCTTCGCACTTAAAAACTCAGATTGACTCTTTCAGACAACTTGTAATGTCGATCATGTCGATATAACGGTGCCGAAATGTTGACGTTTTTGGGTCGGACAGCTTCGATATTTCATTTGTTCTGTATCTAATATCTAGTCAATAAGTAACATTTTCCCACAAATTTGACATGGGGTCAACATTTTGTAACTCAGTGTAGACAACAGTTTTTTTGTAAAAAAACGTTTTCATCAAAAAATTAATTTCATTAGAAAGTATGGTATGGGAAATTTTTCTTCCTTTATTAAGGGTTAATGCTGAATTTCTGTCAAATATAACATACAGCTTTATCAATTCTCTTTTTTGGCAGTTTTAACGGAAGCCTCTATCGAAGTATTTGTGAAAATTTGTGCTTTTGTTGATGATTATATGAACATTAAGTAAGTGTTCTACAACTAATCTTTCAGTGCTTTTAACAAGTTCATTAACTACTATTAAAGAGCTTATCATAAACTATTGTAATTAAATATATGAACATAGTGGTATAAACTATTTTTGGAGTGTAAAAAAATCTTTGGATGTTTTAGATAAATTACATGCTTTTGATGGTCTTTTTGATTCTGTTGACAGTTTTAATTTTTCTACTCTTTACACTACACTCCCACACTATCTTATCAAACAAAAGTTTTCCTATTTAATTAAATGGTCGTTTGGTAAAGCTGAATGCAAATATATTTGCTGCAACTCATTTAAAGCCTTCTTCTCTAATGAGAAAGGTAAATATGCTAGATATACTTACTGGATGTGTGATGAGATGACTGAAGCTGTTAATTTTCTCCTTGATAATATTTGTGTACGTTTCGGCAACAAAGTTTATCGACAGGTTGTAGTATCCCTATGGGCACTAATTGTGCCCTTTAATAGCAGACTTGTTTTTGTACTGTTACGAATCACAGTTTATGACTAAACTCAGTAAAGACCCGTCGAAACTGCATTTAATTGATAAATTCAACAACACTTACCGTTATCTTGATGATATTTTTCGTTAAATAATCAAGAATTTTCTCAATATACTGCTGAAATTTACCCCAAGGAACTTACTTTAAATAAATCAAATTTAAACGGTAATAACTGTCCTTTCCTAGATTTAGATATTTCGGTTTTAAACGGAAACTCCACACTAAAATTTACGACAAAGGGACGATTTTCGTTCCCTATTGTTAATTTTCCATTTTTAGATGGTGATGTTCCTTTGGCACCATCTTACGGTGTTTATATTTCACAGCTCGTTCGCTATGCCCGTGTCTGTTGTGACGTTTTTGATTTTAACGAACGTAATCTATGTATTACTGGTAAATTATTAAACCAGGGATATCGTTACCATAAATTACTTAAAACCTTTATTAAATTTTTCCATAGATATAAAGATTTGGTTTTGAAGTTTGGTTGTACCTGTAGAAAATTTATTTCAAACGGGATAGCACATCCTCATTTTTACAGAAATGTTGTTAACCGTGCCCGGAAATTTAGAAATGATCCTTGTAAACTTATCGCTCCTTTAAATAAACTTATTCTAAAAGGTTACCAATTCAACACTGTATTAAGATCATTGAATATTGTTTTATTGGTATAAATATTGATTGTGTTATCAGTAAATTAAAAGCAAACTAAATATTACTAGTATGTTATATACATATACACATTCATGGATCTACAATCTGTCGATACCTGTATCTTGGCATTGCACAAGGTCATGTTTTCTCTGACTGTTTATGACGTCTTTACACTAAATCCATTGGATGTTGGATGTGTACGGATTGATAATTTAGTCTTAGATGCATGATTTTTTATTAGTTGTTAGTGGCTTTGAACTAGCTGTCAGATAACTGCGAGTACTCTCAGATCTGTTCCTAGTGTCTTTTGTTGTTGTGATGTACAAGTACCCTGCCACGTCCACTTGTATTTTTGTCCATCTGATGAGTTAAGCCTTTTCAACTGATTTTATAGTTCGTTCTTATGTTGTACTGTTATATCACTGTCCCAGGTTAGGGGAGGTTGGGATCCCGCTAACATGTTTAACCCCGCCACATTATGTATGTATGTGCCTGTCCCAAGTCAGGAGCCTGTAATTCAGTGGTTGTCGTTTGTTTATGTGTTACATATTTGTTTTCGTTCATTTTGTACATAAATAAGGCCGTTAGTTTTCTCGTTTGAATTGTTTTACATTGTCATTTCGGGGCCTTTTATAGCTGACTATGCGGTATGGGCTTTGTTCATTTTTGAAGGCCGTACGGTGACCTATAGTTGTTAATTTCTGTGTCATTTTGGTCTCTTGTGGACAGTTGTCTCATTGGCGATCATACCACATCTTCTTTTTTATATTAGATGATACCTATTATTTGGTAAAGTATTCTGAACCACAATTTTTTTAATGTGTAACATTGTGCTCAAGATATTAGTCAGAAAAAAATAAAATGAAATATGTGATTTGGTTGAAATTTGTGTGTCCGAAACGCCGCATATGATGTGGATCTCTCTCTCTCTCTCTCTCTCTCTCTCTCTCTCTCTCTCTCTCTCTCTCTCTCTCTCTCTCTCTCTCTCTCTCTCATTCAAACAATATCATTTAATACGTCACGGATGCATATAGTATTCTTTGTTAAACATAATTTCCACTGCATTCGTGTCAAATTGATAAAATCTACCTTTTTATTTGGTGATCTCTAACTTTCAGATTCCAGATTTCTCTAATGTCGGTTAACTTCTGTCTCTACTATAAAACTTACTTAGGTATGATGTTCAGCTTCTCAATACTATTACCTCTTATCGCAAAACCAAATATGATGAAATATACCGAACTGCTTATCCCAGATATCCAAACTATTACAAAGAATTAAAATGAATTAAATTTTTTCCATGTTTGGCTCTAATAAGATATTATAAATGATTTGTTTGTGTAGTGCAGTGATGGATTCATGGGAGTGGTGGTAGGGTTGCCATACCCCGACTTTGAACATCATAAACCTACGCCACAACCCTCTTTGATTGGAAAATATATTAAAAAAATTAGCAGAAAATCGTCCACAAAATGTTCTATACTTTTCGGGGGGAATTACGCCCCCACACACCCCTTCATAACATTTGCTGTTATAATATTTCAAAATCATTTTAAATAAGGAATGGATCTCCTTCATAGCCCTCATTCCATGTCCGAGTTTGGCTTTACTTTCGGTCATTTTTTGTTTGTTTTATCAGCGTTTTAACGGTTGTATTATATTTTTTGGCCTCGACCATCACTGAAGAGACATTAATTGTCAAAATGCGCATCTGGCGTAGTGGAATTGGTGCCGTTGATGTTTCTATGTCATGTTTTTAATCGCGAAGACAATTTGTGAATTAATTCAAAAGAAATCACAAATGATATGATATCTACGCATATTTCCATCAGATAAGATAAAAGAAAAGGAAAAAGAAAAAGGAAGTAATACTGCATACAGAAATATTGTGCAGTAGATGTATATATGAGGTTCTGGAAGTGGTTCATTGGATAGAGAATAATGGACCAAATCTACAGAAAATGGGCCAAAAAATAAAGAATAGAGAAAATAGCAAAACAAAATAGCAAAAATATAGAACAATGGGGTGCTAATAAAGAATAGACAAAAATGACATAAAAGATCAAAGAATAGAGAATAAACAAAATGACATAAAGATTAAAGAATAAAGAATAGACAAAATGACATAAAAGATGAAAGAATAAAGAATAGACAAAATGACATAAAAGATCAAAGAATAAAGAATAGACAAAATGATATAAAAGATCAAAGAATAAAGAATAGACAAAAATGACATAAAAGATCAAAGAATAAAGAATAGACAAAAATGACATAAAAGATCAAAGAATAAAGAATAGACAAAAATGACATAAAAGATCAAAGAATAAAGAATAGACAAAAATGACATAAACGATCAAACAATAAAGAATAGACAAAAATGACGTAAAAGATCAAAGAATAAAGAAATGAATTACTCCCATCCAGACCCTCATATATGTTGATTTTAGTTTTGATTAGAAGTGTGTGATGCATTAAGATTTTTCATCAACTTGAATGCACACACATACTATATCTAATGGTCATTTTTACGACCACTTTAGGACAGAAAAGATACATACAAAAGGTGAAAATTATTTTCAAACTATCATCTGTGTGTTTTCCCTGATGTAACAACAGTAAAATGCTCGTGTTAGAACATGAAATGTCCAGACATATGACAACTAAACTGCAACATATTACTGTGCAATTGTTAGATTTTCTGTATAGTAATAAAATTTGAAGATCTTTGTGACTCAATATTTTTTCACTCCCCATATTGTACTAAGTCATCTTTGCCTCTGTATTTATTTTGAGTTAATAAGGATTTGGGAGAGCATCTTGTCTCCGACAAGCTAAAAGTTTAGTCTGGGAATTTTTTCCTCTTCGTCAACCTTGTCTTTCAAATAATGAAAAATCAAATTCCTGATTGAAAAATAAGATTAGAGTGACACAAAACTCACGTTTTACAGTAATTTTGAAATTGGAAAGAGGAAAGTATTTTCTCTAATACTTAGCTTCTTATATATTTTGTCCAATTAACTGCAGTTAAACAATTTGCAGATTGATGATGTTCCCATTACTGCTTCTCAAAGGAAATAACTTTTCAATGTTTCATAAGGGAGATAAATAGTGTGCTTCCAATGTCATCTGCATTGCATGTGGTGCTCAGTGACAAATATTTGTATCATTTGGCCCCATTTGGTCGAAAAGTAATAGAAATTATACATACTTACCCGCATCGAATATTGTCCTTGTGCACTTCTGGAGAGTAAAACACTTATAATTAGTCCTGTAACTACACTCTTATACCTTTTTCTCTTGGAAAAATTGAAAGGTCAGTCTGTGTATTGATATAGACGACACCTGTATTATAAGCACTTTTTTCTTTACTTGCAGCTTAACCTTTTCGGAACAGCACAGATCTTTTATTAAAATCAAACCAAGCAGTAGATTCATTCTCGAAGAACGTCTGTGTTAAAAGTATATTCATTGGGTAGCTTTTGTATTAGCATTGTCTGTGACCTAAGATGGCATGTGTGTGTCTTTATTATAATGCTTATTAGGAGACCATCTCGTCTCCGTCTTTCTAAAGTTTGAGTAACAGACGACTATCGCACTAACGGACTGAAATAGTTCACAAATTAAAGATAACTTCATTGAGTTTGAATGTGAATAAAAGGATAACCGCAGGCAAATTTTACATTGATGTGGAACAATGTGAGTTGAAGCAGGTGGCCTATATCTAAAAGAATGCATTCGTTCTTGTTGATTATAAGGTTAAATATTTCAGTTGTGTCGGTTATGTCTATTTCTAATTGTTTAAAATAATGAATTTTCTAAGTTAGATATGAGAGACTACTCTTGTCATAGACAATATAATAGAAAAAAGTAATTTGGTGTATTAAATCATAACACAATGCCTATACATACTTAAAGGCTTTAAGCAGAAGAACGAAGCTGTATTGCTGGTCGTCTCATTAAAATCAAGGTGAAGCATTCAATGTGGAATAAAAGCTCTCACCTCACTGCAAGTTCAAGAATAGCTGATCTCGTACAGTATGATGTATTACTGATCTCGTGCAGTATAGTGAATAACTGATCTCGTGCAGTATAGCGAATAACAGATCTCTGCAGTATAGTATAGTGAATAACTTATCTCGTGCAGTATAGCGAATAACTGATATCGGGCAGTATAGTGCATTAATGATCTCGTACAGTATAGTGAATAACTGATCTCGTGCAGCATAGTGTATAACTGATCTCTGCAGTGTAGTTTATTACTGATCTCGTCCAGTATAGTGAACTATTATTTAGCTTCTCGTACAGTATAATGCATTCCTAATCTCGTCTAGAAAAATGAATGGTTGATCTTGTTCAGTATAGAGAATAACGGATATCGTGCAGTATCATAAAGAATTACTGATATCGTCTAGTTCAGTTAATTTTTGCACTGTTTTCGTGCTTTATAGTGTATAACTGATCTTGTCCGGTACAGTGGAAAACTTATCTCGTCCAATATAGTGAATTCTAATCTCGTCCGTATAATAGTGTATTTCAGATCTCGACCAGTACATAAACTTACTGATATCGTCCAGTACATAAAAGATCGGGTCTCGTGCAGTATAGTGAACTATTATTTAGCTTCTCGTACAGTAAAATGCATTCCTAATCTCGTCTAGAAAAATGAATGGTTGATCTTGTTCAGTATAGAGAATAACGGATATCGTGCAGTATCATAAAGAATTACTGATATCGACTTGTTCAGTTAATTTTTGCACTGTTTTCGCGCAGTATAGTGTATAACTGATCTTGTCCGGTACAGTGGAAAACTTATCTCGTCCAATATAGTGAATTCTAATCTCGTCCGTATAATAGTGTATTTCAGATCTCGACCAGTACATAAACTTACTGATATCGTCCAGTACATAAAAGATCGGGTCTCGTGCAGTATAATAGTGTACTACTGATCTCGTCCAGTACATAAAAATACTGATATCGTCTAGTACATAAAAGTTCTGATCTCGTGCAGTATAATAGTGTAATACTGATCTCGTGTAGTATAGACGGGTTTATCTATAATTGACCTAGAAAACATGGGCGCATCCATTAACCTCTCACGTGACCGATCCGCCATTACAACCGTGAAAAATAACGCACGTGTATTGATCAAAACATTATCGATTTTCTGTTTACATTTGTATTTCCTTCATTTTCATATTTATTTCACTATGGATACTGCCGAAAGTTATAAAAAAGGTGGAGGCATTTCTTGTGCAGTTAATAGTTGTTCATTCAAATAATTGTAGAAAATTTCAGATGTGCAAAAAAATCAATAAATAAAATATGTGAACTATACAAGTTGTGCCGACTGCACACAATCTTTTTTTTTTAATAAAACTTTTTATGAAAGTAAAATTACACTGGCAGACGAATGTTGACACGTCGTCAAACGAAATTATCTATGAAAATTAATCCGATGACTACAGTGCATCTGCCTCTGTTTGTATAGAAGATCTACACATCAGATGGATCCAGGATTTTGAAAAGGAGGGCCGCGGGTCCCCAAACAAGACACAATTTGTAGTGGAAGCGGTAAAAAGTCTGAAATTAACCATGACTGAAGCTTCATAAGGGGGCCTGGGCACCCCCTAAATCCGTTCCTGCACATTTCTTTAGATAATAACAATGAAACCTACCCCGAGGCTACATGCATGTAGTTATAATTGGATGCAAATCAAACAAGTATGAAGAGACAATTTTTTTTTATACATGACGACTATCTTTAGGCTGCAAAATGGACAGACATTCCGACAACATTAACTCAGACAAACATATTGTTAACAGAGGAGTAAGGAGTTCAAAATTGAATAAAATCAGGAAACCACGTCAGCGTATATAGACATAATTATGAATGGCAGTTACGCATTATTGTATACTTGTCTTATGTAACTAAGTTTTCTTTACTTTAGTGGAATAAATACACAATTTACTTTTCAACTACGATATTGCAGATCAGCTGTTGCTCGATCGTACTGATGAGGTTAACACTTAGATTGATGTTTGGTTATTTGGGACGGCGCTTTCATATTTCAAAAATTAAGGCTTGTAAACTATTTTATTCCTGGGTGCCAGTTCTTGCTGAAAAACTTAAAGGTTTTACAAACAGCTGCATCCATAGACAAATCACAGCAAAACTTACTATTAAGGGCACTTCTCTATAAACCTCGTCTTAATAGTCCATATATGAAGGAATGTGTGCTTAAAGTATATATTCATTTTAGTCGGATGGTCCAATATACATCCCTAATGTAATACTGTAATTCTGTATTTCACTGTATTATATATATCGGGGACTTATAAAGGAGTCTAATACAGATTCAGGATGAAAATATACGAGACCTCTGTTTTGGGGTGGTGGGGAGGGGGAGTTGGCAAAACGCTAAATGACGCTTTTAAAACATAATTCTAATCATTGCTTTTAATTTAATTACACGTTTGTGTCTTTTGTGGTTTAATGACATTCATTTAATTTAAGCACGGGCCGGAGCATGATGTTATACTATGCATACTAGTAGTTTCATGTCAAGTAATTTTTCTGCAAAAGAAATTGGAATCGAACACCTTAGTAATATAATAACTATATAACATGGGCCGTGAAAGTTCAAAACTGCTTCGGCCCAATTAAATCGCAAAGTTAAGTCTACATATGGCCAGACGCACTGATAGCATATAGTGCAATTCATGCGGAGACAAAAGTGATACGAAAACGTCACTCAATTTTGAGCAGTATACGTGAGTCGAACCACAAGCAAAAAAATCGTTTCTGTGAAAAAGTTTATCATCAAACGGTACATGTCTATAGGTATATTTTTTTCAGAAGATGTAAGTAACCGCGCGCCGGAGAAAACGGGCTGTCGAATATAGGACCGTCGGATTAGAGGATTGTTGAATTTTAGGACTGACTCATTATAGGTTTGCATGACTACAGAAATTTCTATGAGTTTGATAAAATTGCACCTGGTTTTTCTGATATATCACATTCAACCAGCAAGACAATTTATTTTTATTTATGTATGTGTTATAATAATCAATATTATGATTACCAAATGATTATAATCGATATGTAACCTGGGATTCGTATTCGTAAATATTATGTCCCGGTTCTAACATATCAAATACCGTGAGTTATATTTTAAGGACACGACATATGGCCTGCAATACACTTATAATTTTAAGGTCCATTCCTTATCTAATTACTTAATTATTTATTTGCAATTTTGCCGAGGTCAAGTACGCTTCACATTCTTGTGTTTACGTTAATTATATGCGGTCTGGGAAATAGATGTATATCTTGTTTACATTTTTTTCACGGTTGTAATGGCGATCGTACTACAACGACGCCTAGGAGTCGCGTCAAAAACTAAGGTCGATAATTGGAAAAACCTGTCTATAGAGAAAAAAAAATATTCATGTGCAGTAAAATGTATAACTGATCTCGTCCATTATTGATCTAAAGTATATTACTAATCTGGTGCAGTACAGTAATTATTGTTCTTGTGCAGTAAAGTATATTACTGATTTCGTCAAGTACAGTAAATTATTGTTCTTGTGCAGTAAAGTGTAAAACTGATTTCGTCCATTACATTAAATTAATGATCTAAATTGTATTACTTATCTGGTGCAGTACAGTAATCATTGTTCTTGTGCAGTAAAATATATTACTTATCTCGTCAAGTACAGTAAATTATTATTCTCATGCAGTATAGTGTATTACCGATCTCGTTCACACACACACGCACACGTATGCGTCTTAAAAGTTTTGTATATCATGAAGACGTCGGACACATGACAATCGTACATTTTAGGTTCGTTTACATATTGTTTTGCACAGGTTCAAGCTGGTGTATTATGGATGAAAAAAATTATGACAAACAAAAATATTATATAGATGTAAAACAGACGACTACGAACAGCAACCATGATAGTCTACTGTGTACTAAGCGTAAAAACTCCGGCTTGTCAGATAATGTAAAGTCTGTTTTCCATATGTCGAAACCATATAATTTACATTCATTTTACTACATACGTGAAACAGCCGTTCCTATTTTCCTGTGTATGAAAAATCCTGACGGTACTGCATGAAAAATGTCCGATTATTGGCATTGTTGAGCTAACGACATATGCAACTTTTAATTTATTTTTATGTTTTTAGATGGTATTGCAAAATTCGGAAGACGTCTAGTCTCCGTTGGGCTAAAAGTATTTTCTCTCTCTCTCTCTCTCTCTCTCTCTCTCTCTCTCTCTCTCTCTCTCTCTCTCTCTCTCTCTCCGTAAAACTTTAAACAGAAACGAAAACATTAACATTTCAGTCGAAATCAATGTTCAATTGAGAGTGACACAAAAATCATATCTTACATCAATTTAGAATTCAATAAGTTAACAAGATTTGTTTTCTATGTTTGATTTGTTTTTATCTTACGAACTGATGTTAACTCAGCTGCAGTTTACTGATGACCAGCACTCTACTTCTGTTCACAGTTTCATTTTCGATGTTTTATAAGGGAGTGAGATGGATTTTACATTGTATTAGGTGATAGTTACTGCTCTTCGCGTGATTGTGTTGCCCTTCCCGAACACTTATAACCACTCACAGTTTGGTTTGAGTTCTTGTTTCAAGAAGCTTTATTCCGAAAATCCGGCTTCTAATTAGGGCCCATATAAACTTAAACACTGAAAGTATCAAATGTTCTTATAAGGACATGAATATTATACTGTGCTTAGTCAAAAAAGAAACATAAAAATAAAGAAGTATGATTTATTTCTAAATAATTACATTACATGTATGTTACATTATAATACGTTATTTTGATTGGCTTACAGCAATCTTGCGTCATTCTGAAATTAACCTTCATTTTTTGATTCGAGCGTCACTGATGAGTCTTTTGTAGACGAAACGCGCGTCTGGCGTAAATATAAAATTTCAATCCTGGTATCTATGATGAGTTTATTTATATTCAATATGAAATGTAACATTCATGATGACACGAGCTTCCACAATAAAGTGCACAGGTAAATAAAAGAAAAACTTGATAGAAATCGTGTTTTCATGATCGTAGCAAAAAAATGTAGTTATAAGTATTGAATGCTTCTTTTAGTAATTTTATAGGGTTGTAAAAGCGTTGACCTTGCGCACATTTTTAGATTGAAGCGCTTCCGCGCTTCATACAAAATGTACTTCTTTACACCCCAATAAATTTACAAAAACAAGCATTCAATACTTAATTGTTATACCGTTTTTTACAGTCAAATAACATTTCCAAGCATGTTATTGCTATTGTTGTCGATAATATGTATATTGCTATCGTTGTCGATAACATGTATATAATTTTGTTGATAGTAACCTCAAATTGATATTCACATTTTGGTATACTCGTTACTCACTTTCCATAACTCATATAAAAACAAGAGGATGTGGTATGATTGCTAATGAGATAAATCTCCCCAAAGAACAAATGAATAGAAGTGAACAACTATAGGTCACTGTACGGCCTTGAACAATGAGCAAAATCCATACCGCATAGGAAGCTATAAAAGGTCATAAAATAATAAATGTGAAACAATTCAAACAAAAAAACTAACGGCCTGATTAATGTACAAAATAATGAACGAAAAACAAATATGATATACAGCAACAAACGACAACCACTGAATTACAGGCTCCTTACTTGGGACAGGCACATACATAATGTGGCGGGGTTTAACATGTTTTAAGGCGCCCAACCCTCCCCTAACCTTGGACAGTGGTGTAACAGCACAACATATGAAAAAATATATAAATCAGTCGAAAAGGGCTTAACTCATCAGATCGATACAAAGCAAAATAGGAAAACGCAGATCGGACGTGGTAAGGAATTTATACATCGCGCACAACAAAAAAGACACAAAGCACAGATCTGAGATTACTCGTTGTTGCTGACAGCTAGTTCAAAGTCAATAACGACTAATACAAAAATCATATATCTAAGACTAAAATATCAACCGTCATTTTGAGCAACTTTATTTTTGATTTATTTTTACAATTTGATACTTTGATACTGGACAGCAGCAATTTTCTATCACGGGAAATTCTGAGAGAAAACGCAAGATCTGGAATATCGTATCAACTATACTTATTTATACTCAGATAGTTCTTCGTTCGTAGCTATCCCATCTATCCAAAATCAAAGAAGACTTGCGTCAGGACGAATATATTGTGTGGCTTATGTTGCTGTTGAAATATGCCATCTGAACCGCCGAGATACCGATGAGTTTGTTTATGTAATCTTACAAGCCTGTAATCTTGTGCACGTAGTTAGTTTGTATCACGATTATTCTTTCTTTTTCATTAACCAGAGATCATCTTGTCTCCGACATTCTCAAAGTTCGACATGCAAAATTTTACAAAAACACTGTTGTTGTTAACATTCTAATATAATTCTAACAATTATAAGAATTTACCCGTTTGAAGAGTGAAATAAAAGAATTACAAAAGAAATTGTTTTCGATGGTTTTGAATTCAGTGAGTAGAAACAGTGTATCTATATAAAAGCGAATTTTAATTAATCTTAGTAAATTAAAGGTAAAATGATGCAACTCTGTCGATGATGTCTGTTTAAATAAATGATTTTGTTAAATTAATAAGGGAGACTATTCTTTGAGATAGACAATTTAAAAAATTACGGGTTGCGCGGTGAGACATATTATTAGATGAACTCGTTACAAAACTAAAATTATATATAAAAAAAGGAAGATATGGTATGATTGCCGATGAGATAACTCTCTACAAAAGACCAAATGACACAGAAATTAACAACTCTAGTCTTTTTTTATGTAAAACTGCATTTCTAGGGTATCTTTAAGCATTTATAATTTGATAGAAAAGTCGTATTAAATAACAAAAAAGGATTCCACAAGTACACACATTATTTCCTGCCTATATGATTTCTATTACACAGAACTAGAATCGTCTGTCCTAGTAATCAAAGGCATTACATGTAGTACTGTATGACTCAATTCAGAATGTCAGACTCCCGCTCGTTTTGGGTTTAAGCGATTTGGATAACGGAGATCGGCTCGTTGTTGGAGACGAGCTATTAGTTGAGTCTCTTAATTCATCTTTAATTAATTACACTTGTTTAAAAAAAAAGGAAGTTTAATACTTGATATGAAAAGTGACACAGAACTCATATTTTACAGTAATTTGGAAATTAATTAGTTGTAAAGATTTCGTCTAATGCTAAACATCTTTTATTTCATTGTCCAATTAACTGCAATTTAATCAGTTGCAGACTGGTGATGTTCCAACTACTGATTTTAAAAGGAATTACAATTAATTGTTTATGTAAGGGAGATAAATTGTGCACTTTCTGTAGAATCATCGGAATTCTATGTGAAACATTTGCAGCATTTGGTGGTTTTTGGAAGAAAAAAGTTATACAGTAAATGTACCTGCATCGATAAAGACTGGCGTACTTCTTGATATTAAAACATGAACAATTAGAATTATAAAAACAATCTTGTAATGCTTTCTCCTGGAAAATTGAGTTTTTGAATGGACGTAGGTGCGACGTCTGTATTTTGAGCACTTTCTTATTCTTATGTCGCAGCTGAACCTTTTAACGGAATTGCATGTATCCAAATTTCTTAAATGAAACCAACCTGTAAATTCATTCTCGAATTACTCGAGGCTTAGTTTTAAGTATATTAGGTAGCTTTTGTAACTCTGGAAGCATTTGTGTAAAGGCATGGGGATTATATGTGATATAGCTATAAGATAGCACTGTATTGTCTTTATATGAGTTCTGAAATATTATGAGACCATCTCGTCTCCTTCGTTCAAAAGGTCGATTATCAAGAATAGAGAATAATGGACTATTACTTATTATAATGATTCTTTTGAATCTAAATGCTGTTTTAAGAATAAACTAAAAGGATTATGACACATGCACATTTTACATCTATTTAGAAAGTAGTGAGTTGCAACAGCTGATCTATTTTTAGACGAAAATTATTTATTTTTGTTTAATTATTAGGTTAAGTAATTGAACCACTTCAATGATGTCGCGAATCTAATTGTAGAAAATAATGAATTTACAAAGCTTTATATGGGAGACTACTCTTGTTTAAAGACAGTATAATGGAAAACCCATGATTTTCTGTATCAATGCAGGACATTAATTGCCTACACTCACTTAATAAGCACGAAAGCAGAAGAACAGCGCTTCTTTGTCTAAAAACCAAATTGAGGTCTTCCACACGGGTCAAGAGCTCAATCCTCAGTGAAAATTCAATACCTCTTCTAAGAGGACTTCTAATACAATAAAGAAAAAGATATTCGACGCCTTAAGATGCGAGCATATTTTCCAAACTTAAATTTGTTATGTCTTTTTGATCATATTCAAATGCCCTAAATATGAGGTCAAAAAGTCTGACAATTCTGAAAATTCAGGACACGCACTTGCTCTTACTAATTTACATAAATACCGATGATTCAACAGTAAAGTTATGTAGAATTATTTTGTCAGAGAATTTTCCTGTGAAATTAAGGAAAATCAAACAAAACAATCTTGAAAAAAAACGGTTTTAGAACAGCGAAAAAATATCGCAAACCATTTCGGCGCTTTTAACGGACAGGCACCAAAGATGATCTATAGCACATCTTTTGACAGGTAAATACATTTGCTAAACATGCACTCTTTATTTCAAGTGTTATTTTGTGCAGAATATTACAGATCATTTGTAGTGAAGTGTTTTACTGATCTCATGTATTGCAGTATATTACAGATCTCATGATTTGCAATGTACTTCTAATCTCATATATTGCCGTCTATTACAGTTCTCATGTATTGCAGTGTATTACTGATGTCATGTAGTGAAATGTATTACTGATCTCATGTTTTCATTGAATTACTTATCTCATGTAGTGTAGTGTATTACTGATTTTATGTAATAAAGTGTTTTATTGATCTCATGTGGTGTATTGTATTACATATCTCATGTATTACAATGTATTACAAATTTCATGTAGTAAAGTGTATTACAAATATCATGTATTGCAGTGTATTACAAATCTCATATAGTGCAGTGTATTACAAATCTCATATACTGCAGTGTACTACAGATCTCAAGTAGTGAAATGCATTGCAGATCTTATGTATTACATTGTATTACTTATCTCATGTAGTGCAGTGTATAACTGATCCAATTTCATGAAGTGCATTATAGATCTTATTTAGTGTAGTGTATAACTGATCTCACGTTGTGTGGTTTATAACCGATCTAATGTAGTGCGGTTTATTACAGATCTCATGTATTACAACGTATTACCTTTCTCATGTATTGAAGTGTTTTATTGATCACATGTAGTGCAGTGTATTACAAACCTTATGTACTGTAGTGTATTACAGATCTCATGTAGTGAAGTGTTTTAAGGAGTTCATGTATTGCAGTGTATTACAGATCTCATGTAGTGAAGTGTTTTAATGATCTTATGTATTGCAGTGTATTACATAAAGAAGTGTTTTATCGATCTCATGCAATGCTGTGTATAACAGGTTTCATGAATTACAGTATATTACTGATCTCATGTATTGCAGTGTATTACAGATCTCATATATTACCGTGTATTAGAGATCTCATGTATTGAAGTGTATAACTGATCCCATAAGGTAAAGAGTCTTATAGATCTCATTCTGTGTAGTGTAATACAGATCTCTTATAACATGAATGGTAATTTTTCTTCCTTTGATCTTCTAGTGAGTTAACTTCAGTTACTTTGAGAGGAGTGCGTTAACTGAATGATTTTTTTATTTATTGCACTCTCCAATCCCGCCGTTGATGGCTTCTCGTTTGAATAGCAAAGAATGGGAGGAGCTTATAATAAACCAGTGCATTAACTTCCATCTCAAAAGTTGTTAATGCACAGTCTGGCTCCGCCTCCTTGGGGTAGTAATTAATGAAAGATTAAAACAAAATGAAATAGAAATTACTATACATTTTCCTAGTTATTTTGCTTGGATACCTGTTTTATCGTGTCGAAATTCATAACAGTCTAAAAAATGTATGGCACTTGATGTTTAGTAATTTTCTTTATTTTATAAAGGCCTATTTCCGTGTATTGATCATGCTTCAAACATTTGTCCCTGGACCTTACACGCATTCAACACGCAACCATTGCAATCAATTAACCGATCTTTTCCCAGTTCATGGGAATGAAAAAGATTATTAATTACCTTCATAATTGGTATTAGGAAATGTTTCATTTTTATCACGTCCTTTGAAACTACACGTCTTTTTTTCGGATTTGAGGGCATATAAACATCGAATAAAATTTTGCATTACCCCGCCCCCTCCCCTTTTTTTTCTCCCAACCACACCCACTTTTTCAAGAATTTTCGGGAAGAATTTTCAATAACACATAAATGACTATCGAGTATGAAGCCCACGGCAACAATTTTAATTTCATAAATTAAAAACCTACCTGACATATGTCCGTTAGGATTTCTTTCTCTCGTTGGTATTTAACTCGCTCCCCACCGGAAGTTAAAAAACAAGTACTCAGGTGTACTATGTTATGACTTCCGTTCCAGGTAAACGAGATCAGTTTTCTTTCTCGGAGCTTGAAAGACAGAGGTGTTTTTCAGCGGGGTGAAAATTCTAACTCAAGAGAACCGATGGCTGAAGCTACGGTAATGATGAATGTATCTGATAGTGAACACGTGGAGGAACCTTCTTCTTCTTTCGTAATTCCCTCCTGTTTAGGAGCACTCGGATGAGACCGATAAATTTAACAGCATCTGTACATTAAAACACAATAAATCCTCTGTAAAATATGAATGAACAGTATCCTCCACCATAATAACCAGTGTATATACAACAAGTCGTGAGTATATATAAGCATTAATATAGGGACTTTAAAAGTAATGTAATGTTAAAATGGCAAGAGACAAAAATAAATAACATGTTCGTAATGCTTGGGAGTCATAATTTTAAGTAGGTGTTTTTAAATTCAGTATTAACATCAGAAGCATGACTAACTAGGATGTTTAGTAATATTATTTTATTAGGCTTAACGTTAGTTTAAAATGCCAAGAGATAATATAATTAGCATGTTCGTTTATCGTGGGTATCATAATTATCAAGGTAAATGTTCTTATAAGATGAAATTTATAAAATCTGAAATCATGACTTTGATGTTTTAGTAGTATTATTTTGATTGGTTTAATATTGTTCATATGGAGTACTACTTTTAAGATTCAAGATATGAGACTGACTTGACCATACACAGAGATATACCACCTAATTCCACGCACTAGCTATACATTAGTAATGTTCATTCTTTTCATGTGGATTAGGTGGCAGTAGTCCCTTGATTTCATTACTATTGTTCTTAGTATCATTTTGTCATTTGGGAGAATGTTCCTTTCAACCAAGCTTGACAGTCTATCAATAGTTCCGTGATAGCCATTTTGTTATTGAAATTGATTGTCCATACACTATTTCCAATTTTGCTAACAACATATTCTTTTATCTGTTGAAAGTGAGATTTTCGAATGTGTCTATACGCTAGGCAGCTTGTTAAAAGGTGTTGAAGATCTTCAGCTTCAAGCTTACATATTGGGCAGGTAGGATCTATCTCAGCTTGATTGAATTTTACTTTTAAGGTTTGAAGCATGTATGTTCCAGTTAACATGCGTACTTTTGTTGCTGCTTTTCTGACATCTTTGACGGAGCTCGATATTGTATCCCATACGTTGTGAGTTTGCCCAATATTTAGGTTTCTTTTTGATAGTAATTTGAGTGTTGATTTTTCTTCACAATCTGCTTTGAGTTTAACTGTCCAGTGAGATGAAATAGCTGTTCGTACGATGTTTTTCCAGTCTAGTTTGTTGTAATGTTGATTCATTATTTCGTTGAATGATGGGAGTTGATACATGTCCAGTATGTCATTTATTTTTTAGAAGAAGCTATTTGGTCGACCTGCTGTATGTTGCCTCCATGCAATTTCACGTATTGAGTTATTATGACTCATTGCTATTGAGTGTAACAGACTCAACTGTCTTTTGTGGAGCTCAGCAGTTATTGGCAGTGCTCCCAGAAGCAAGTAGACTGCTGATGTAGCTGTTCTATTTGGAAGTGATTGAATATGCTTCAGAGTGCTAAGATGAAAACTGCATAGTGCTACTGTGTCTTTGTTTTGGAGATTTAAGGTTTCTAGGCCATATAGAAGACGTGGAATGACGTATACTTGGTAAATCTTGCATGTAGTTCTTGGGTTGAGTCCATTTGTACCATGAACGCCAGTCTTGATCAGAGAGTATAGTGTTCTTCGTGCTAGTGATATCCTGTCATTGATATTAATTTTAGTTTCCTCAGATGTTGTTCTTTTAAGACCTAGATGTGTTGTTTCTGATTTAAATTCCATAATGTTATCGCCTAAAGTAAAATTTTTTGTTGTTTGCTGTATTCTTTTACTAGTTCGTTTGTTGATACTTTTAACTATTGTATTGCTTTTTACTGGATGGATTAAGAATCTATGGTCGCTTGAGTAATCATACACTGTGTTGAGCATTTCTTGCATTTCGTTTTGGTCATTTGAAAGTAGTACAATATCATCTGCACAGCTAGGATACCCTGCATATGTATTCCCTATAGATATTTCCATGTTATGAGCTTCTAATTCAGAGAGTAACTCATTGATGTATTGTTTGTATAGATGCGAAGATAAGATTCCACCCTGTCTTACTCCCTGATCAATACTAAACGAGAGGCTTGTGTCTCCTCGCCATTTTCGCATTTTGCGAAAAAATAAAAATTGTGGCGATTAAAATTCGTTATTGGCGAAAGAATTTGGCGAAAGAAATATCACTGTTCGACTGCGTCCATCTTGTTTACTTTTTTTCGTGTTTCTCGGACTTTTTCCCTGATCAGACAATACTGGGAATTCACCTTGAACTCGTTACGACAATAATCATCTGATTGCATTTTATAGCCATCGGTAACAAAGGATTATAATTAATAAATGTGTTGATTGTATTGTTTCGTGAAATGGTGTGATCAAATGGCTTCACATGTCACTTTAAGGATATTTTACAACTTTGATTGAAATAATTGTTTTGAAGTGGGTACTTTACAATCCTTTTAGCGACGCACATTTTACGTCTCCTCTTTTTCTTTTAACGATGGTCTGGAAAAAAATCTTTTGTGACAAAATGTTCAAAAGTAAGAAAAATCTCTGACTTTATATTTTATCTTATAACTTTTTAGAGTAATAATTCTTTTGAAACTGGTAATTTACAATCGTTTTAGCAACGCACGTGTTTGAGGCATATTTTACGTCCAAACTTTTTAATGATGGTCCGGAAAAGAAATCTATTGTTAAGAAAAATATTCAGAAGTAAGAAATATCTCTGATTTTATCCTTCATCTAGACGGGAAGTATCTTATAAACTATTATAGATGAATCCCGTGCTCCCTTGCAGAAGTCAACATAATGATTTCATGATGATATTCTATATTGCAATTTTACAGTATCTTTTAAAAACTAAATGTTTGTTATTATTGAGTGTTTATTTATGACAATGGGATTAAAAAAAATATATTTAGAATTATAAAAGACATAGTTAGTTTTCTCGTTTGAATTGTTTCACAATTGTCATTTTGGAGCCTTTTATAGCTGACTATGTGGTACGGGTTTTGCTCATTGTTGAAGGCTGTACGGTGACCTATAGTTTGGTAACTTCTATGTCATTTGGTCTCTTGTGAAGAGTTGTCATATTGACAATCATACAACATCTTCTTATTTTCATATACTAGTAGCAATGTGGCAAACTAATTTTTTTTGTTAGAGAAGGAAATTTTAAACGAAAAATATGTTTTTGTTTGTTGGCGAAAAAAAAATTGAAAGTGGCGCAAAATATATTGTTTTGGCGAAAGAGGTGGCGAAAAAGAAAATTGACCCAGCTGCATTTCACAGCTGATGTGACACCGTTGTACATATCCTCAATAACATCCCAATATTCAATATCTACTCTTAAATAGTAGAATTTGTCTAGCAAGATTTGATGATTGACTACATCAAATGCTTTTTGACTGTCTAGTGTTGTTATAAATAATAAATCTTTTCCATTGATTTCTGAGTATACTTCTGATAATATCAGCGCCGCCATAGTAGGTGAGAGTCCTTCAGTAAAACCGAATTGTAGGTTTGATTGATTGATATTCTTTAAACCTGCCTTTTCAATCAGCACGTACTCGAGATGAGAGTAGTGGCGCGGGGACCGCCATTATTGTAAATAGAAGCAGCTCTTCCAAGAAAAGAAGGAAAAGTAGAAGCAAATACGACATTTTGGAAGAAAAGATTAACAGTAAGTGGGACAGTGTTAATGAAAAATTTGATAAATTGTTCAACATGTTTCAAGCCGGGAATTGTGCCGTAAATGGCGACAAAATTCCGAGGCTAAGGGTCAGTCACAAAGACATCCTGAAGTTGTAAAGCAAACACAAAGTTTGCGACAAGAAAGGTCAGATAACGAATACGAAAATTCGGATGACAATATTTCTATCAGACCTAGAGATGATGACAATTTAGGTGATAGTGATAATGAGTCGGACACAAAGTCCACTGATGAAGAACACTTGTCAGTAGAGGCAAAAAAGTGTTTATATGATCTGTTTGGTGATGATGCCTTGACAAAAAAGTCTGAAAAGAAAATTGGCATTGAAATTGATGATGCTCAAAAACATGTGTTATTAAATAGCTGGAGGACTGAACATCCTAATTTAGTCTCTGCTTTTGCAGAAGAAAGCAAGGATGATTTTCCAGTACATGAAGATACTGAAAAATTGTTACTTGTTCCTTCTATTGATGACCTGATCAGTAGATGTTTAATTAAAAAAACATGGGAAGAAGGCATCAGCTACCAAAGGGGGTAACAGTTTATTCAGTCAACCGAGTAAAATGATTGAAAGAATAGCTTACAGAGGTCAACAAGCCGCCTATATGGGTATTGTTATGTATATGTACATGCAGCAAGGTATGGGTGCACTTATGCAAACTTTACAGTCAGACAATGTAGATTCTGATAAGGCAATACAACAGGTTCGAGATGTATTTGCCATTTCTACTAAAAGTTTAGACCAAGTGGGGCGTACAGGTACGTTTTATCATATACTACGAAGGCAAGTAGCTATGAATGATACTGGTTTATATGAAATTGATGAGGCTAAAGACTTATATGATTTACCATTGTCAGCTGATGGTGTGTTTGGGTCTGACTTTGAAAAATTTCTCAAGACTCGTAAGGAAAAAAATAAAGCTCTGGACGCTTTACTGCCAGACATTAATGTTAGAAAGTCACATGTAGGTAAGAGAAAACTATGTCTTCTACAGAAACTTCTGTTTCTAAGAAACCGTATGTTGTAAAAGACCAAAAATTGTCATCAGATCGTTCTGGCTATGTAAATAAGCCAAATTTAAATAGTAGACATTTTGAGAAAAAAGTTGGGCATAGTGAGACTAAAAATGAAGTTCCACATTTTCGGATCCCAAAGTTTAAAAGTGGTGCTAGTAACAGTAGAGGAGGAATAACCTCAGGACAGTTTAGATGACAATGTGAGAAAAGTGATGTTTCCGAAGATACACATACCAGTCGGGGGGCGTTTAACTCATTTTGTACAAGAATGGGAGCAGATAACGCAGGATCAGTGGGTTCTGTCAATTATCAAAGACGGTTACAAACTAGAGTTTCTGCAAAAACCTCCTTTTCTGGGAATAAAAAAGACAGTAGTCAGTACAAAAAATCTAGATATTATAAATTTAGAAATAAATTCTCTTTTGGAAAAAGGGGCAATAGAAAAAGTACCAGTCAAAGAAAGAATGACAGGTTTTTACAGTACATTATTTCTAGTTCCAAAAAAGAATGGACAAATGAGACCGGTTATAAATTTGAAACCACTAAATCAGTATCTTCGGAAGCAGCACTTCAAAATGGACACAATTTCAAAAGTGTTGAACCTAGTAAAACAAGGAGATTGGGCAATAAGCCTGGATCTAAAAGACGCTTATTTTCATATAAAAGTATTCAAAAATCACAGGAAATACCTCAGATTTTCTGTTCAAGGTCAAGTTTACCAGTTCAAAGCTCTTTGCTTTGTTTTACATTGTCACCACGAGTTTTCACGAAAGTGGTGTCAGTAGTTGCGACCCATTTAAGAAAACAAAACATACGTCTAGCAGTATATCTGGACGATTGGATGTGTGTCAATCAATTTCAGCAAAAACTTGTAATAGATCGAGAAATAATGTTGAATCTCCTTGTTCGACTAGGCTTTTTAATCAATCACGAAAAGTCCAGTTTAATACCAAATCAAGCAATCACTCATTTGGGAGCGGTGTTCAAATTAGATCAAGGTTTGGTGTTACCGACTCAGGACAGGATACAGAGTCTATTTCTATCAGTACAAAAAATAATGAATGGCAATGTAACAGCCAGACATTACATGGAAGTACTGGGGAAAATGGCATCTTGTCTCGAGTTGATCCCAAATGCCAGGTTATTTATGAGGCCAGTCCAATTACATTTACTTCGAAATTAGACTCGATCGAAAATGAGTTTAGAATTTCAAATTCAATGTACTCCAATGCTAAAAGCTCATTTGAAATGGTGGTTGTCTTTAGCAAACATTATGCAGGGAAGATCTTTAAAACAAAATCAGACCTCAGTTATGATCACAACGAATGCCTCCAAGTCAGATTGGGGGTCACATGAACAATCTAACAGTTCAGGGTCTTTGGACAGAGGAGCAAAAACTTTTACATATAAACAATCTATAATTGGAAGCAGTTTTTCTGACATTGAAGAAATTTCAGAAGTTTTTGAAAAACAAACTAGTTTTGATTCGGTCAGACAATGTTACAGTAGTTCAATACATAAACAAGCAAGGCGGGACTCGGTCCCTTCAGTTGTGTCAAAGGACTTGGGATTTATGGATGTTTGCTCTAGAAAACAATTTTCATCTGAAAGCAGCACATATTGCAGGAGTAAACCATGTGTTAGCAGATCAATTGAGTCGGATAAAAATTCATGCAACAGAGTGGGAATTGGACAATTCAGTTGTATATCAAATTTTTCAAAATTGGGGCATCCAACAATCGATCTCTTTGCGACAAACGAGAACAAGAAAGCAGTTGTGTTTTGCTCATGGCTAAATCATCCACAAGCATTAGCAGTGGATGCTCTGTCCATAGAATGGAACAGCATGTTTGTATATGCATTTCCCCCGTTGCACTAATACCAAAAATTTTACAGCACATGCAAAAGTTTCAGTGCGAGATAATACTGATAGCTCCGCATTGGCCAAGACAACATTGGTATCCCCAGTTGTTGCAACTACTAGTAGCTTGTCCGTTAAAACTCCCACTTGTAGAAAATCTGCTGGTTCAAGGAAAGAGAAAAGTAGCACATCCAAATCCGGATGTGTTTCAGTTAACTGCATGGCGACTATCGACCAGCAGTTTGAAACAAAAGGCTTTTCTGAAAATGCTAGGAAACTCTTGTCAGCATCTTTGCGGGCAGTTACTTAAAAGGATTACAAAGCTAAATTTAGAAAATACAATAGCTGGTGTTCTGAACGGGATATCGATCCCTATACAGCCTCTTTAGAAATTTGTGCTAATTTTTTAACACATTTATTTGAGAAAGGCTTACAGTCCGTGTAACGTAAAGTTAACAATACGAACGATGCCCGAACCATGTACGGACGATGCCCGTACGATGTACGTACGCTTCCCGAATGGTGTACGAATGCAAACGAAACGCTGACCGAACGTTGTACGGACGCTGAACGAATGATGTACGAACGAAACCATGTACCATAAACCATACCATAAACGATAACATAAGCGCCCTTTGTCGTACATCGTATGGTTTTGCGTACATCGTTTCATTTAGCGTATACCGTATCGTTTAGCGTACATCGTTTCGTTTAGCGTATATCGTATCGTTTAGCGTACGTCGTTTCTTGTCATGCATAGTTTCGTTTAGCGTATATGTTTTTTAAATATAAAACATGAATTGTGTTCTGTTAAATTTTTTATATATGTGATAATATGCGTAAAATTTAGATTGGATGCATGTTTCAGTTTTAATTAATAGTTTAATAAATTATAATTTAATCTGACTCGATGTTGATCCAACATTATTTACATAAAAGTTTGAAAATAAACACTGAAATAAATTTAAACAAATTAAAAGATACAATTATGATTTTTTTAGCCGTAGAAATACGTACTTGGTGAATGTGCGAGTAAACTACAGTCTGCAGAGTATTCAGTCAACATTTTTGAAAATAGCCTAAGGTATCCCCATTTTTTCCAAATGAACAATTTATTTTAGATGGAATTCGGAATTAACCTAATGTTCTTACAAAAGTATATTCGAGTCTTAAGGTTGACCTTTGTTCAAAAGTGTTGTTAAATATTTTTATGTATTCTCTTTATAGCATTATTCTAAAATCGACTGAGTAGCAGTTTTATCTATATGTCGTAATTAAACCATTTTGTTTAGATTATAGATTTTTTTATTCATTTTCAAATCAGACAAAAAAACAAATATTCGAGAAATTTCAAATAAAACAATTACTCATTATGTGCCTCATCAACCCCAAACATAAATCCTTACCAATGTACAAACGATTGTGTACTATTTTAACTATAAATGCACTTGACTTTAAACAATCATCAACAATTGTCCGGCAAAAACTAGACCTTTTCCTCTATTCTTTAATTTTCTTATACCATTTTCCTCTGTTCTTTATTTTGCCTGTTATACTCTATTCTAATTTTATATTTTTTCTTTATTTTCCTGTATCTATACCTCCTTTATTCAGAGCAACCCACCTAAATATACATATGATACACGCGGTCTATAGGTCATCGCTTGTGCCGTGATACACATGTTTGCATAACAAAGGATGTCCTTGTTCATATTTATAACATTGTAAATGTCCTCCTAATGATACATCTAATAGTTACCACTGGACATTAAACAGCTAACTATAAATTTATCCGTCATATTCTAAGTTTTGTTATAATGTGAAAATCAAATAACATGATGAAACAATAATTATTGCAGATTTTCACTACGGAAATAATGGAAATAATTGTAAACAAAACCACTCAATCACATCCCTACGCCACAAATTAAAGTCTAGTCTTTTCACATTAAAATACATTATTTTCATAAACCTATTTCTAAATAATTTTATACAATTTTAAATCAAACGGTCATTTTCTATTTGCCATAAAAAAAAAAAAACAAAAACCAATTATTTTCATTTCTTATTTTAAACAGATCGATTGTTTTTCAATGGTCGGTACCTGTCAGCATTTATAAAATCTAACACCGTGTTTGCCAGAAAGAAAGCTACATAGAACAGGAAAACAACAATGTCTTAGAAATACTTCCAGGCCCTATTTTCTAATTTCTATTGTAATGTGGTGTAATGCAAAAGGTAACTCCTGAATACTGATTTGTACCCTTAAGCATTTGTGGTTAATGACAAATCTATGGTAGTCTCTTTTCTTTACTCGAAAGTATTCGACTAAATCATGTTTTATTGATGAAAATTGCTCGTTGCTGACGAATGTTAAACATTGATCCCTAGATTTTCAATTGTTTAGTTGTTAGGTTACTGTCTGATCTCGCAAACCTGGAATTTTATGGTCATTATTTTTGCATCCAATTGCACCAATGTATTAAAAGATATAAACGCCACACCGTACGAGAGTCGTTATTTTACATAAACTATTAGTATTTTTTCTATAACGAAATACGAAACCACTTCTCGCAATTCGCTTTGGGGTTATTGTGCTTGCCTTTTGACAAAATATGGCCTTGTCTCAAAAACAAAAGTATAACATAATATAGAGTAATATATAAAACTGGACTAGAGTGAAGAGTTGGGAAGTAGGAATTCGAATTTTAATTGAATGTTCTAAATCTTAGTGTATTTCTGATATATGATTGTACAGACTCAAACATTTCTTTGTTTTGCTGAAATGAAAGGTCACCGTCGCCAGCCAATAAAAGCAAAATGAATATTAGTAGATCTTTCTAATTTTGAAAACAATATTTCTCTTGTTTCGTTGATAAAAGGGCACTTAAAAAATAGTGAATACTATCCTCATCAGGATGACCACAGCTGCATGCGGGATTGGGTTTAATATTAATAAGGTTTAAATCTGCATTTGAATAACTGCACCATATTTCTCAACTGTGTATCAATGATATTAAGATTTCTATCACCACAACTAAAATAGGAAGTGCGTACTGTGAATAAATACTCAGTTTACTATTATTTACAGCAAGTTATCACGTATAATACCACGTTAACAATTACGGTGACAGTGTTTGATAGTCTGAAGGAGACAGCATCAAGGATTTAATAAGGCAAATTAAGCTTTTGTTGTACTCAATCTTACTAAAGTTTTCTGTATTATATTTAATAGATATATATCCGAGATACGATAATGTAGTTTTCTTTTCATATCACACCTGATCATCAATGATGGGATAATGTCTACTGAGAGAATTTAACCAGAGACTGGATAACGTAGAAATGACCAATCAAAGGTCACTGTACGGCCTTCAACAATAAGCAAAATTCATACAGCATAGTAAGATATTAAAGGCTCCGAAATGACAAATGTAAAATACACTCAACACTGTTCAAACATCACCGCACGTCAAACTTTGAACAGCAGAAAACCTGATTGGACATTCGTGACAATTTGGCACGCCCTCATGAATTGGCGTACGTCCTATTATTATTAGTTATTATTTTCCTGTCTATTCTGTCATTTATTGCATTTGATTTGTAATTTGTCCTCATGTAACACATATTTGTGTTTGAGTGTAAATAAAGAATTGAAAAATGTATTTTGCGTCAAATGTGCAATGAAGCCACGGATCGTCGTAATCTTCAAAAATAGTTCTGAAACGGATGATAAAATGTGGAATGTCTGAATAGAAATATAACAATTATGTCCACTGCGCGATTATAAAACGAGCTACATTTGGACATTTTGAGATACTATAAGTACTTGTTTTCTGTGATAGAATTTCAGAGGTCAATACGACTTTTAATCAGTTGGATTTTCAATTTTAATAAAAAAATGTGTTTGGTTTTCTTCTTTTCTTTAAATTCAAATCATGATTCTTTAGTTTGAACATATTTTATTGTTCAAAAATGACAAATGGATTAGACACAAGTTTTTCAACTTAGTGACGTCTTCTCCAATACATACATAAATATACAATTTAGCATGAAGATATAAAATAAATTACATATAAATTTTAAGAATCGAATCAATGGATATTTTCCACTTAATATAACTAATCGAGTGCGCCTATTTTCAGAAGAAGTAAATACAAACACACCGAGCTGTGTAAAATAAAATATGTTAGTGTACATGACAAGTCATGTGTGTGAATTTGTTTAAATGTAAATTATACACTCATAGTTTATGATGTGATACATATTAAGTCGCTTTTCTAGTTACGGATTAATAGGAAAACGTAATTGTAAGTATCAATTTTGTTTTTAATTAAAACCATTGAAACGTTTCAGAATACAATAGTCAATCATAAAGATCATTCGATTATTGTATCCTTAAGAGCATAAATTGATCATGTTCTAGTAAGATCTGTTACAGAATAAGGCTTCACCAGAGAGCAATACATAAATTGTAATATTGACAGCAAAACATTGATTTCATTTATCATTATAAGCCTTTGTGAAGAAAAATTGTTACAATATAATAAATAAATAATGATTCTTCGATATTTCCATTGTCTTCTGAAAATAAGTTGAATAATTCAAAATTTGTATACCAAACATTTAAAATTTTACTCTGCGTTTATAAATAGCATTGAAAGTACAACATCTTATAAACGATAAACATTGATAGAGGTAAATGAGCCACTCTTTCTCATGTTGAGATGGAATATGTTCGTTATTTGATTTAACTAGTTTAACAATCGAAACCCTGAAATATCGTCTTATGACAAGCACGAAAAATGGCGAAACTGAACTTCCAACAGCGGACAATGATTTCTAATTATACAATATTCTTTCAATGGATTTTTTAAATGCAATGTAGAACTTATCAATTAAGACATTTCTTATCCCTTTTGAAATATGAAGTCACATGCACGAAGAAGTTTGTCTGACGTATGAAAAGTGAAAAAAGGCATGACAGGAGTTTAGAGAAAAAAAGGCAGTATGGGCATTTTGCCAAAAAGAAAAGCATGATGACCATGTAAAACAAGTCAGAATAAATTAATAACTAAGAAAGGCAGGACAGAATAGAGTGTAAAATTAAAAAAAAGCAGGACTACATTTACATTGAGATTACATTTAAAGAAAATGCAGGACAACATTAATCATCCTAGCCACCCCCAAACTCCATAAAAATTTAATGGTATCTCCCTGGTGTTGATCTCAACAACGAGCTTTGTAACCGCAGAGATAAAAGTCAATTGTGAGTCGGTGTGACTCTATCCACCACCAACACATAACCACAAGCTGAGTGAGGAGACTTTCTTGCTATAAGACGGCTAGAACTATTTCGACCTTGTCGTCTTATTTTTAAAATTACGTCATAGATTATCTGATCACTACAACGTTTTTACAAAATATTCGTTCCCGTGAAAACTAAGATTTGTTTAACTTTCAAATTTCATCGAGGTCTCTTCTCAGGATATTACGGCTATCTGTATGTTGGCTTTAAAGTCGACAAGATAACAGGTTAATGTATTTAAGTGAATTTAAGATTTGTTGCAATTCTAAAGTACAATGGTTAAATCAATCTTATCTTTGATGTGCCACATGGGCATCCCTATAAAATAAGACAGTCCATGCGTGACCCATGGCATTAGATATATTTTTGCATGTCATTGGATATTTTCTATCATAATCCAGGCCAGCTAATAACTAGTGTGAAGCTAGCACTAATAACCTATATTATTTACGTGTCTGAAATTTTAAAATGAAACTAAACTCTATATAGAACAGACCTTTTACGAACGTCGGGTTGGGACTTTATTATTTGTGTGAACTTGGGATTTACACGTATTAAACTCTTCACTTTTCGGGATTCGAGGAAAAAATATTTAGCAAACATTGTTGATGAACACAAATAAAAAATAATTCTGTATCATAAATTTAATTTGTAAATATTTGCAACTCTTGAAAAATTTCAAAACCAGCTGATTTTTTTATTTCTTCAAGTTGAATAACTTAAAAATGGGGATATACACGACTTCCCAAATTTAATCTAAAATTCAACTACATTACTCAACACTTTGAATATTGAAACTATACGAGATATAAATATGTTTTTTTTTATCAAATTCGAATACTGGGAGCTATCTGAAGTCTGTTCATAGGATCTCAGTAATAATATAGGCGTGGCAATCCATCACTTTTATCCAATCAACTGTTCTTAATAATAAAGATTGGCGTGCAATTGTGTCTGTGTCAAGTTAGATAAATATATTCATATTTCTGAACGTACATATGTCGGGGTTTAGGCTATTTCATTCGATAGGAGTAGATGAAAAAAAGGATTTTCTGTTATTCTATCTATAACCGAAAAAGTGGCATTAAATCGTAGAGGCAGTCCCACTTTATGTGAAGAATAGAACATTTTGGATTTTCTTCTGTTCACTACCAAATGTCAGCCTGTACCACTGAAAATATATAACTTTCGGACTAGCAAACACGGGCAACCCAGTTACTAATATTCCTGCTTCCAACTAAACGTCATGTTCTAGATTGTCGGAATCTTGTTGAGTACAACCATTCAATGACTCACGTGCATATTACATAATTGGTGTTAAGTTTATGCGAATAAGATAATTCCTAGTCAATACATATTTCATTTTATGCCCCACCTACGATAGTAGAGGGCATTATGTTTTCTGGTCTGTGCGTCCGTCTGTTCGTTCGTTCGTTCGTCCGTCCGTCTGTGCGTCCGTCTGTCCCGTTTCAGGTTAAAGTTTTTGGTCAAGGTAGTTTTTGATGAAGCTGAAGTCAAATCAACTTCAAACTTGGTACACTTGTTGCTTATGATATGATCTTTCTAATTTTAAAGCCAAATTAGACTTTTGACCCCAATTTCACGGTCCACTGAACATAGCCTTACATCAACTGTCAAGATGAAGAACAGGAATAAAAGCCCTGTTCATTGATAATTTTCTATGTTTTCTATGTATTGTGTGCGATTTTGTTCCATGTACATTTATTATATCCTTTCATTTTCTATAGAAAATGAAAGTGGGAGTTTCAGGTTAAAGTTTTTGGTCAAGGTAGTTTTGATGAAGCTGAAGTCCAATCAACTTGAAACTTAGTACACTTGTTGCTTATGATATGATCTTTCTAATTTGAAAGCCAAATTAGACTTTTGACCCTAATTTCACGGTCCAATGAACATAGAAAATGAAAGTGGGAGTTTTAGGTTAAAGTTTTTGGTCAAGGTTGTTTTGATGAAGTTGAAGTCCAATCAACTTGAAACTTAGTACACATGTTCCCTATGGTATGATCTTTCTAATTTAAATGCCAAATTAGATTTTTACCCAATTTCATGGTCCATTGAACATGGAAATATAGTGCGAGTGGGGCATCCGTGTACTTTGGACACATTCTTGTTTTAGAAATTTAATCTTGTGCTTGCACACTTTAAAACGTTTTCTATATTGTATAGAATTTACCATTGGAATCAAAAGTAATACCTAAGTGTATGACAGGAGACAATTCTACTACTTGATTTTGAAGTTCCATTTTAATTTCATCTGGAGAAGAATTACAGGAGAATAGCATAGTAATTGTCTTGTTAGGATTAAAATCAATAAACCAATCCTGAGACCATGCTGAAATTTGTTCTAAATCGCTATTTAAGACATCCTCTATTGTGTAAGGACTATTTCTTGAATAAGAAAGGGATGTTTCATCAGCACACAATCGAGTTAGACTTATCAAATTACCAGCTATGTCATATACATGAATAAGGAATAGTAGGGAACCTAATAAAGAGCCTTGTGGAACTCCTGGATTAGTATTCTCAAAAGGCGAATATGAGCTTGAAACAAAACGCTTTTGCAACTAATTAAGTGATTAAATACATTTTTAATACAATTTTTTCAAATACTTTGCCCACTGCTGATAATAATGAGATTGGTTTATAATTGGAAATCCGGTTTTGAAAATAAATATATGCTCAAACTTAAAGTCAACTCATTTTAAAGAAGTTTTGAAAATAAAATGATTAAATGCATTTTTTTTACATAAAGCACAAATAAATTTACATACATTATCAGATCAAAATATCTTAAATACCCCAGTCCAGAGATACTGTGTATATTCGACTGAATATACCATATCGATAATTTTACATTCGTACTTGTTACGTAACAAGATCTGTGTCCAGGTAAAAGATCCAGCAGGTGGTGTATATTCTAAAGTGTTTATCGCCTTCCATTTTACATCTGACGATGACATTTAGCTTTAGGGCCATTTTGTTTTCGCAAAGAAAAACTAAAATTAAAAAATTATATATATAATATTCTGTTAAAATCTTTTAAAGGTAAACTGATAAGCATAACGTCTTCGCAATTTCTTGTTCAGATCCAGGGACACAGATGTCAGAATGAATAAGAAAACACTAAATTCTTAAACAATATATTGTAAAATGGACACCAAGCACATTTTGATAGACAAGTGTACTGATAGATTTTCTTGTGTATTTTCTATGTTCTGGAAACTTCAACATCCCATCAACAATATTTAAATTAAAGTCCTAAGTTTTATAGATTAAATATATTTTTTAAATATCATTTGCAAGGCTGCATGCACATTGCACCTATCGTTTTCATATATTTCTTTTCCGCCATGCATAAGTTTACTTTGACTTCTATATATAAAATGTTTTCAGAGATCGATTTATAAACTTTATGCTTAAAATAATTAACCCACACAGAGCGATAGCACAGACAGAAAAATTCTCTGGAAAGAGGACTGTTTGCAAATCATTTTGAAAGAAAACTGAATTATTTTGATATCCTAATGATAATGTTTCTTTTGACAGCACTATATTTTATTGATTATTCAATATATGTATATGGTATCCGGCATTTATATACATGTACATGCATTATAAAATCCTTGGATATATTTTAGTTGATTGATTGTAAGTTGTTTAATGTCCAGTGTAAACTATTTCAAAATTTCTATGAAGAAAAGAGTTTCTCATTCCTAGGAAGATTTAAGAATTTTGGTGCACAATGTAATTTAAAGTATTAACTCCGTGTTTCAAAGTAAAAAAAAACAATAGTGTTTTTCTTCATATTTAAAAAAAATGGATTTGTTTTGTGCTCAATAGAATTTACTACGACCAATTAAATAGTATTTTCAATGAGGTTTATATTTAGGTGTGTGCCAAATAGGGAAACAATAAACTGGTAAGTTGGTGACCATTTAGACTTCGTTTAGATGAAACACGTTTTCAAAATTAATAGTTTAAAATTTTGGGGAGTTAAAAATTGTAAAGTGAAACTTTTTCTTTCATTGTTAACTTTGCACTAAAATGTATATTCAAACCTATTCTATTACTTTCCTCTGAGCAAAGTCTTAAGGGAAATATATATTGAATAACTCTATCAAATATGGTTTGTTTTAAACCGAATTAAACGTACATCAAACGGAACTGAAACTGTAGGAGATCATAGTGGGTTTAACGACAACGAGACAGCAATCAAACAACAAAAAAACACATAAGGACAGCTAGTGGGCAACATATATAGTGTTCACCAATAGAAAGGTGTATACACAACATCCCTAATTTCTTTATCATTGTGAATAAATTTTCCCGGAAAATAGAATACATGAACTACATGTCTTTGGTTTAACAGAACAAATAATAAAAGATCTGGCATTAAAACGTGATTCTCCATATAATTTAAAATTGAAGAGAAAGCCAGAATATGAAAGTTATACAATTTAAAGAATACCAATCTTAAAGTTTTACTACTTAGAGGTATATTTTCCCTTTCTTTTAACCTACAAGTAAACTTCCTGAGAGCCGATGATTAAATATCCTAATTTTTCCGAAATGTTCATATATAATATTAATATGGCGTCAAGTGTTTAAACAGTTATTTGCCAATCAAATCGGTATGCACGTTAAATAAATGTTAAAATGTCATATAAATAATGCTTAAAAATGATGCAATTATATTATCAATCTAAAAATATAAATCATGAACACAAAAAATAATATATGTATTAAATGACTGAAGCAATTTAAAATTCTAAGGATATTGTTACAATATTGCCGAAAACTGAGACTACTATAACTGTTATACGTGTAGTAGTCTCAGCCGAAAACAATACGTAATTGAAAAATATAAGCAAGTATGACAAACCAATCAAAAATTTATTGTTTGGATTATTCATGGTTGACTAGTTCTATATTAACCAGTGACACGTGTCCTAATTATTAAGAAAAGGGACAGAAAAGTATTAAACAGAAATAACCGTTTTTCAAAACTATATTTTCAAAATTCACTGCATGATTTAAACAGCTTTAAAGTGTTTCATTTAGTTTATCTTTGTGCGTATACAAAAATTGAAAGCAAGTTGAACTTCAATGTTCATGACTTACGAGTATTAGATTTCTTTTGAAATTGATCGATGAGCGGCTTTTCACAAATACCGAACAAAAGAATATGGCGTAAACGTCAATTAATGGTCAAGCAATCCAACGAGAAAAATAAAATTTAAGAGGCATCTATAACTAGTTTTGAGTTAGAGAAATCATTCAATGCCATATGATTCTATTTAGGTTTGTGCGTTTTCGATTTACGAATAAGTCAATAAGATAAAATAAATAAATAATTGAAGCCAAAAAAAAAAAAAAAAAATACAAAAAGATACATGAAATAAAATAATAACATAAGTTTACAAATACGTACCTAGGTGCATTTAATAAAGCAACATTTGAACTTATTATTACCATTTTTTAATTGTAATTTTATGTTTATGTATATTTAATGTTACCCGATATGGAGTTCTTCTAAAAGATAAAATTCACTTGAATGGGTATTTCTGGTGTATATACATGTATCACACGTGCTATCTACATGTACAATATACAGAAATGACACGACTGGGTATTGTAAAGTTACTGAAGGAGATTAATGTCAAATGCATATCCCCGGAGAAGAATTTATTGGTTTTTCAGAACTGGATATCGGCCTTCAAAACACCGTGTGTACACAAACAAAACAGTATTCATCTTTTACGCAGTCTAGCCTGAGAATAAAAGTTTTGGCAATTTGTGTAGGATTTTAATTTTAGAATGTAATGAACAAGTAAGAAGATCGTTAGAAACCTTAAGTGAATCGGAAAATGAGCTATGCACGATGAAAGGAAAAAGTTTGGTGCGTCGATAAGACCATTTGTAGAACTGATTATTTCGATCCTTCAAATATGTGTAAAATAATTAAAATTTATATTTTTTAGTCTCTTTCATATATACAATTGTAGTATGTTTATAAATACTGTAGATTTGTATTTGATCATCGATTGCATGCATAACGTCCAGTGACAAATATTTCATGTATTCGTACAAAGAATCAAAATACAATTGATTGGTTATTTAAGGTAAATGATTTGCGTTAGAATAGGTGAAACTTGGCCAGAAGCTTACCTCTAAAATAAAGAAATATAAAAAGGTAGAGTTATTTTTAATTCTGTATTTTACTTATACATGGACTTAAGCACTTTTTACAGTCAACATAACAGTTTTAACACCGACAGCAGGAATCACAAGCGACGCTGGTTCCATAGATGTCTTCAGCGAATTTTATATATCCCTGGCAATTTTCGGTTTATATCAGACTCTGACATTGAGGGAACAAATACCATGGATATGTCTTGTCTTTTTTTTCAATACGTTTAGATATAAAACGTGTATCTCATAAAAGCCTCATTTATAGAACATTATATATAATTGATTGTGTCAAGGAAATATTTGGATCAGAGAAATAGTTGGTGGAGAGAGAGAGAGAGAGAGAGAGACTTATATCGCGGTATTTGGTCTCATGTTATTCAAGTCAAAATGTGATGGGAGGAAACGTTTCCCCTTCGTTTTATATATATTCCATAATGATATTAGTTGGAGATTTAATCCAATCCAAACTAATAATTGTTTTTTTTATCCCGCATCTTTTTATATTAAATTATTTCAACTCAAAATAATAATTGAAATAACTTTCTGAAATGAAACCCTAACATATATCAGACGCTTAACAAAACGATATACCATACGATTGATGAAACGCTAAACGATATCACATACCATACGATAAACGAAACGCTAAACGCTAAACCATACCATGTACCATACGACAAATAAAACGCTTAACGATACCATGAACCATACGATATACAAAACCCTAAACGGTGACATTTACCATACGATGAACGAGCGATGAACGAACGCTAACCGAACGTTGTACGGACGCTATACGAATGATGTACGAACGATGACCGAACTCTATACGAACGATTCCCGAACGCTGTACGTACGATTCCTGAATGAAAAAGTGTTAACTTTACGTTACAGGGACTGTACAGTATAGGACAATTGCAGGTTACAGGTCTATGCTGTCGTCAGTATTATCTCCCATTGAGAAAATCCCTGTTGGTCACCATCCTTACATTATAAGATTACTGAAAGGGGTTTTCAATACAAGACCACCAAAAAGAAAACTTGTACCAGAGTGGGATTTACCTTTAGTCTTAGACTTACTAAAGAAAGAACCTTATGAACCAATGAAAAAAGCTAGTCTGAAATATATTACTTGGAAAACCATTTTTCTTATTGCAATTACTACTTTTGGAAGATGTGGGGATTTGCAATCTTTGAGAATTGGGGAAGGTTCAGTTAATGTTCAAAAAAAGGGTGTAACATTTTTACGTCATGGTTTGTCAAAACAAGATAGAATTTCCCATCAAAGTCCAACTATTTTTGTTCCAGCTTTTTAGAACAACAGATTATTAGATCTAAAGAGGGCTTTGACACATTATTTTAGGAATATAGAAGATTTAAGAGACAAGAATGGCAAGGATGATCTGAAATTGTTTTTAACTGTAAATAAACCACATAGACCAGTGTCTTCACAAACTATTTCAAGTTGGTTAGTTAAGGTGATTAAACATGCATATAAGAAGCAGAAGAAGGAAATTACTTCAGTGAAAGGACATTCTACTAGGTCAATTGGACCTTCTTGGGCTCTTTTCAAAGGAGCAAAAATGAAAGACATTTTAAATAGTGCAGATTGGAGTCAAGCCGACACTTTTGTTAATTTTTACTTAAAAGATGTACAGGTGGATTTTTTAAACATTTGAATACTTTCCCGACGAGTTTTGGTGGAGAGAATGTTTTTAAATCTGTGTGTAAATATTAACAGTCGTATATTTTAACTATATATATATAAATTGAACTGATGTGAAGAAGAGGAAAATATTCCAAAGGTTTATAGAGGCAAACTTCAATTTACCCACATCCAGAAGTGGATTGCTTTGGAATCAGAGATAATCCTAACGGACATATGTCAGGTAGGTTTTTAATTATGAAATTAAAATTCAAAAATTTGTAATCAAGTTCAAATTTTATGAATAAGTTATACCTACCTGACATATGTACGAACCACCCTACCTCCCCGTAAATGAGAAGTTTGATACGTGGTGTCTTTCAAGCGCCGTGTGAAAACTGATCGCGTTTACCTGGACCGGAAGTCATTACATAGTACACCTGGGTACTTGTTTTTTAACTTCCGGTGGAGGGGGTGGATCGAGTTAAATACCAACGAGAGAAAGAAATCCCAACGGACAAATGTCAGGTAGGTATAATTTATTCATAAAATTTGAACTTGATTACAAATTTTTGAATTTTTTAAATTTTAAACGTAACTTCATCGGACATACAAATCCAACTGACATCTGCTGCATGTTTTAACTTTCTGGAAATCAGATGTAGTATCACGCCACTATTTGATTGACATATCGAAAAGTGCAGTAAAGTTTTATTGGTCAGGATTTAACCTTTGACATGTGTCATAGCCCATTAATGTTACAAATCATATATAGCCACGCCTTACTCATTAACATATTTAATCCACTCAAAGCTATGCTTTTCGTGAATTAAATAAGTTAATTCGGAAAAGGCGTGTTATATATATAACATGTATTGCTGTGTATTGCAGACTTCATGTAGTGAAATGTTTTACAGATCTCATGTATTGCTGTGTATTACAGGTCTCATATAATGAAGTGTTATAAGTCTCATGTATTGCTGTGTATTACAGATCTCATGTATTACTGTGTATTACAGATCCCATGTATTGTTGTGTATTAAAGGTCTCATGTTTTGCAGTGTATTACAGATCTGATGTATTGCAATGTATTACTGATCTCCTGGTGTGCAGTGTATTTCTTATCACATGTCATCCTGTGTCAAGCCCTTTTAAGCTGACGTTTCACACCTGTCCAAGGTATTATATTAAATAGTTTTAGCTGCATCAAATTCTTTTTGTGAGTAGTCTGTTATATAGTTGTTGTTGCTGTTGATTGACGACTGCCATAATTCTTTTTCGTTTATTGTTTGGATATAGATCATACCGTTTTTTGCTCTTTTCAGTTGTTCAACATTTCTCGGCCATTTTTCTGACGATCATAAAAAAGTTGTTCACATTCTTGTCCATTGGCCTTATTGGCAATCATACCACACTTCCTAATCAATATATTTGCAAACATACCCCACCTCCTAATCCTTATCTAGCAATCATACCACCCTTCCTAATAAATATATTGGTAATTATACCACACCTACTAATCATTATATTGGTATTCATACCACACCTTCTAATAATTATATTGACAATCATACCACACCTCCTAGTCATTATATTTACAATCATACCACACCTCCTAGTCATTATATTGACAATCATACCACACCTCCTAATCATTTTACTAACAATCATACCACACCTCCTAGTCATTATATTGACAATCATACCTCACCTCCTAGTCATTATATTGACAATCATACCACACCTCCTAGTCATTATATTGACAATCATACCTCACCTCCTAATCATTATATTGACAATCATACCACACTTCCTTATCATTATATTGGCAATCATACCACACCTCCTAATCATTATATTGACAATCATACCACACCTCCTAATCTTTATTTCAGAATCATGTAAATCTCCTTTTAGCACTGCTGCTGCAAGTCTTTGCTTATGGTGTTGCCTGTTTTGTTGGACTGTCTTGTCCTCTTGGTGACCTCCCAATCTCTGTCTCTTTCACGTCCTTTCTTAACTGCAACAGGTGCGGAAACGAAGCCAATGAAATTAACTTCTTGGTATATTTAGTATACCAGTATGTATTAGAGGGGCATCAGCTGTCAAATTCATTTTGACCGATTTGACTCAAAATTACAAAAAATTCTAATACACACCATTAACATAACATTTCTAAATCGTTGTTAATACCCCTTTAAGTAATAGGAAAGAAGCCAAGATGAAAGTTGCATAACAGAATATTGTTTAAGACTTATCATTGGTCGTAAAAATGAATGTACTTAGGGAACGACCATTAAAGTTCCAGGGGGAAAAGGGGGAGGGGGGTTGCGGGGTTATGATTTTTTCCTAAAAAAATATTCTGATCCCAAATTTGATGAAAAAAAATATTGTGGTCAAGAGTAAAGAGATGACAAAAAAAATATTCTGAATCCAGATTTTCCCCATACCTTATAGTGTTAAATTTTTTTTAAATAATTTGATTGATAACGTCGTTAAAACTAAAAAAAAAATGTTCGACAAAAAATAATTCTCAGACAAAAAACCATAGCCCCCACCCCTTTTAAAGTTAAATGGTTGATCCCTTAAGTCACTAACATATTTGGAGACCAACAGATACAAAAAAAGCTCAATGTCTTTAATAACACAGACATGATAAACGTGTATGCAACAGTTCAAGTTGTATCAGGTATATTACGATAAAAATATGTGTAGAGATATAGAGATTTTAATTACTCTGTTAACTTATACCATCAAATTGTTATATAACCTCTCAATTTTCATTCGGTATGCAGTTACGTAATAATATCATTTTACTTATTTACAAGCCTCATCAGACGACTATATATTTGTGCAAGGTTTCTGTCTCTGTATATAGTTAAATAACTGTACACTGATCAACCTTTCTTATTGGTTCAGGTGTCGAAGATGACATAATTTTTTAAATAACGTTTTATGAAAATGTAAAAAAACAACAACATGAAGTATCACTTTAGTTTATTGTAACATTCATATCTGTCACGGAATGATTGACTAAATGACTAAATTGAAGGATTACCCTGTACATCATAGATGTTTTGGAATTCTTAGTAAGATAATTTCTTGTTTAGGTCAGTATTTTATTGTACCTTAATTACTAAAATATATTCTACATAGTTTGATATTTACACATATGCGTAGGAACTATTTTGTTTTAAATATGTACTACTTTCAGGTATGTTCTTTTTTCACCGGACCCGATTTGGTGATTCGATTCCGCTCAAACGGCCCTAAGGAGCCGTCTTAAACTTATAGTGAGGTGAGATTTATTTTTATTAGCTCCGTGTTGAAGGGTTTACTGTGACTTTGAGATGAATAACAACAATAAAAACGCTGTTCCTATGCTTTTTGTGTGTTTTTTTGCTGTGCATGTACTGATTTTGTGTCATGGATGGATATCCAATTTCCTTTGTTTTTCTATTAGAAATGACATGCTGAAGAAAATTCTTACTCTGCGTATTCGTTTTCATTGGATTACACATGGTGTTTTATAAGTGGGAACCCCATCTTAAAAAGGAACAATAATCATGATACATGTAATAGACAAAACATAAGAAAAATAAGAAAGATAGTTCAACTGGAATGTAAACAGAAAACAGTTCCGTAACACATTTAATTTCATCTATTTTTTTCTCATGAAATTCATGAATGTACATAGTTATATCCATGTTCTGAACGTAAACAGTGCAACCATAAAATCGATGAAAAGAAATTTCTCAGTTTCATTTCCGTCGATGCCAGCCGGTCTGAAAAGTCAAGGATGATATTGATATGACAACTATTCACTAGAGACCAAATGGCACAGATGTTGGCAACTATAGGTCGCCATATGGCCTTCAATAATGAGCACAATGCATACAACATAGCAAGCTACAAAATGACTCAACATAATTTAATGTAAAACAATTCAAATGAGAAATCTGATGGTCTGATTTATGTACAAAACAACATACGAAAAACACAAATACGATATATATGTATAGCAAAAAACAATCTCTAAATTACAGGCTCCCGACTTGGGATAGGCACATACGGAATGAGTCGGGGTAAACCTGTTTGAGGATGCAAAACTAGGACAGTGGTGTAACAACATAACACATTACAAGCAAACTATAAAAATCAATTGAAAAGGGCTTAGCTCATGCGATCGATACAAAGCAAAACGAACAAATAACATTAATACTAAAGACAAAAAACACCAATCTCAGAGTACTCTCAGTTACGGACAGCTAGTGTCAAACCAATCTCAGAGTACTCTCAGTTACGGACAGCTAGTTTCACACCAATCTCAGAGTACTCTCAGTTACGGACAGCTAGTGTCAAACCAATCTCAGAGTACTCTCAGTTACGGACAGCTAGTGTCAAACCAATCTCAGAGTACTCTCAGTTACGGACAGCTAGTGTCAAACCAATCTCAGAGTACTCTCAGTTACGGACAGAAAACACCAATCTCAGAGTACTCTCAGTTACGGACAGCTAGTTTCACACCAATCTCAGAGTACTCTCAGTTACGGACAGCTAGTTTCACACCAATCTCAGAGTACTCTCAGTTACGGACAGCTAGTTTCACACCAATCTCAGAGTACTCTCAGTTACGGACAGCTAGTTTCACACCAATCTCAGAGTACTCTCAGTTACGGACAGCTAGTTTCACACCAATCTCAGAGTACTCTCAGTTACGGACAGCTAGTTTCACACCAATCTCAGAGTACTCTCAGTTACGGACAGCTAGTTTCACACCAATCTCAGAGTACTCTCAGTTACGGACAGCTAGTTTCACACCAATCTCAGAGTACTCTCAGTTACGGACAGCTAGTTTCAAACCAATTACAACTAATAGAAAAATCATGAATCAGAAACATGTTTATATTAGTGATAATGGACATTTGAAACAGGGGATGTATTATGAAAATGAACATGGTTGTGCCTACGTTGAGGAGCTGTGTTGAAAATATTCATCACATTTTCCTGAGCTTCTAGAGGACTTAGTACAATACTTATTTATACCGTCTTTTTTGTCATTTAATCCACATGTCTTAGTTCTTCAGTTCAATAATCTTGTTTTCTACGGAGAGTTGCATGATGACCGTTGTTAGTCATGGTGTATTCTTTAGGAATGGAATTCGCATAGACAGTTTGCATGACCAGAAAAAATGTTAAACAATTATATTTGTTAGATCGTTTATGCTGTCTTTTATTATACACCCTTTAATAGGACTGTATTGTTGTTTGGTGGGGTTGACTCATCAAAGATACTTGATTTGTGCGAAATAAAGGCAACAGTATAGTATACCGCTGTTCGAAAGTCATAAATCGATTGAGAGAAAACAAATCCGGGTTACAAACTAAAACTGAGGGAAACGCATCAACTATAAGAGGAAAACAACGAAACAACAGAAACACTGAAGTGAACAAAAAACAAACCACAATGCAACACACACAGAGACGAACTATAAGATAACAACTGCCATTTTTCTGACTTGGTACAGGACATTTTAAGACAAAATGGTGGGTTGCACCTGGTTTTGTGGCTAGTCAAACCTCGCGCTTTTATGGCGAAAACAGTTTCAACTGATTTATAAATTTTAAATTTTCATCGTTGGTCTTTATGGACAAATGTCTTTTGAATTGATTGGTAAAGTCTGCTACCGGACACCCCGTCTATATGATGTATCTAAAGGGATTTAATTTCATTTTCACACTTAAATGCCAGCAAAATTATATTTTCGGACCTTGTAGCAAATAGAATATTTAGCAAAACTCAAAGGCATGGAGATATGATATGATAATCGATCGGACACGTATTTAAAACAAGTTCAAGGGATGCGTATACAACCTCAACGATCCCGTGCTAGTGTTTTCCATCTCTTGTGCAAGAGGTCGTTGTTGTCACTGTTTCCTGCTTTTAAGCATGGATCACTATAATCCGTAATGATTTTCGCCATCGATCAATGCGCTTTTGTGAGTACCAACAGGGACGGGTCGCGGGGGCAAAAGGAAATGCATGGATAGAGTAACAAAAATCAGGTTGTGTGTAGGTATGCCATTAGATTGCGGCTTTGATTGTCGTTTATACCTGACATGCCAATTTTTAAGAGCGGATTAATCTAAAAAAGATAATATGGAGACCTATTTATCTTTTACTATGAAATCACTTAAACCATTGAATCTAAAATGTAGTTTGAACGAAATTCCGTAATCATTTAAAAAATATATAAAGGATGTAAATCCTTTTTAGTTCAGTGGTCGACAAAGTATCTTGAGTCCGAGCCATTTTTCATCACAGATGAAATCAAACTTTATATAAGACATCTTTTAATATCACGATGTCAAAATGTACCCTTGTTAGAGAAAATAATACACTGACATTAAATTCACATCTTTTTCTAATTTTGAACCGCTGACATTTAAAGTAAAACTGAAATATAAACTCTTTATGTGATACACATTTTACATTTAAATTACCGTTCCGCTATAGTTTTATCGAGAGATACAATTTCGTGTTTCCATTGTCACGGTAGGTATAGTATCCGGCGGAGATCGTGTTTTTCGAGTGAATCGGACCACTTTTTAAAGTGTAATTCGGGTTTTCGAGTGATAAAACATGCAATCAGGTCAATTAACTGTTTTTTGCAATTATAATAGTTTCATTCATGACTGTCCATCTTTTTATACTATACATGTTTTGAGCACAAAAGACGCACAATTTCGTTGTATTTAACCTTAATTTCAGTGTTTTGCATTGTCCGTGTTTAACGTCCGGGTTTTTAACAAATGGTCCGGGTTTTTGAAGAAAATGTGAATAAGAAATAAGACATTCTTGACCTTAAAAACTTACTTTTCCTAGTTTATAACTGTAATTAAGTGAAGGACAATATTATATATTCCCAATAATTCACAAAACATATTATTATGTTGATAAAATTAAATTTTTTCAATTTAATGATTAATTTCTGTTCTGAAATCATTTTAAAATAACCATGCAGTATTACGATATATAAGAAATCAAAAGGTCCGTTTTAAAACGGTCTAAAAACCGAGTACAGGTACTCAAATTTTTGTAATTTCATTGCATGCTACCTTTGTTTGTACAGTCAATAATATTTTATTATTGCTATATATATTACAGTTACGAAAAACATTGGAGCAAGAAACTAAGGAAAGGAGTAAATAATCAGAAATAAATCAATATAAACCCAAATATTGTACTTAAAGAGTTAAAGAGGACCCCCCCCCAAAAAAAAAAAAAAAATACAATAACATTTGAATTGAATGGAATGGAATATCTAATAAAAATGAAAACAACACTTTATAATTTTATGCTATATGACCAAAGGGCATAAAAAAGCCAAATCCATCTAAGGTCAACTTTGCCTGATTGATTTGAAACCTTAGCCTCTTTATAATTTTTTAAATTTATGAACGGACAATTCTAAATGATTCATTATTGGTTGCTTAACGTCCAATAGCAAATGGTTCATGCATGTTCAGGACGAGAACAAATAAACAATAAATCCAATTAGTAGGTCCTGTAACAGAGGACGTTCGGGATAAAGGTCGGGAAATTTAGACTGAGAGTATTTTGGATATGGACAGATAATTTGCCTTGCAACAGGCCACCTATGGACTCTTCAAAGAGCTGTCGCAAGGGTTCTCAACTTTCAATGAGCATTGCACTCTCTACATGCCCCATTCTGACCGGACGTGGCTGCGTACTTGAACATCCCACGCAGCCAAACGGACGTCCCACTTTGGCAAGGGTCGGTCGGGACTATATTTCTATTCCCTGTACCCCTTGGAAGTTAATAATTGAAGAAAGGTTTGTTATAAATTATGTCACTACCGAAGTACTGACTACTGAGCTGATGAAAACTCGGGCACTTGTCCAATGTATTCAATAAACAACGAAATAAATAGTCTGTAAGCTTCAATACGACCCTTTTGATATAATAATTAAAAAGAATAAATGTGTATATAATATGCGTTCACCGCACAAATATACATTGTCAATTGTTTAGCTATGCTGGTGCATTATTACTGTGTGACCAATAATAGCATACGCTTGATCAGACTCCTCTTCACAGTAGGAGAAATTGAACATTGTTTTGATTTCCATTTCTAGGACGATAAAACATTATTTCTTATGAAGCAAAAATCTTGCAATCTGATTGGTTAATTTCCGGGTGTAAATAACACCCCACTCTAGGTCACCAGGGATAACAAAAACATGCCAAAATTTCCAAAAATTAAATATTTGCCAAAATTTGAAATTTTCGCCAAAAAAAAAAAACAAGTGAAGAAAAAAAAGAATTCTCATATATTCCACAAAATTTTCAAATTTTCCACCAAAAATGAATAGATAATATTTGAAAATGCACAGCAACGTCGGTGTTGAAAAATGTGTAGTGGAAGTTTGTCATAAGACTATTTTTTCAATTTTTTCCCGGAATAAAAAAGTAAACGAACGCTAGATAAGAAATAAATTGTTATCTCGGTGCAGTCAGGGTGTACGGAATTTTACACTGGTGTTGAAAATGCATACGACCTTCGGCTGCACCTCAGGGTGTATATTTTTCAACACCGGTTTAAAATTCTGTACACTCCTGATTACACCAAGATAGCTAATATTTCCATCAAGACAAATAGTAAATTTTTAATGAAACATTAAGGATATATTTTCTGTAAAAACACTTGTACCCGCTTTACAAACTATGTGTACGTATGTCTCAGTCCAACATGTCTTAGCTCACATAAAGATTGTTTACATCATTAAATATTTACTGTATGAAATCCATATCGGTACACTGACATGAAGATTTCTGAATGCAAATGAAGGTGACTTTTATGAAATGTACGTGTTACGTATTACAGCATTATCAAACTGGTTTAATGCATTGTTTCGTGCTTTGAAAAGTACTTTATTTGAACCTTTCCATTGTTTCTTAAACGTACATGCACAGACGCATTACATTTTAAATCATAGGAATTTTGTGTATCACTCGATGAAACAAGGACACACTCGAAAAAGCACGGACTGCTCTCGAAAAACACGGACATATAAAATGAATAACTCTCCAAAATGTCCTCTTCAATGCAAAAACAAGATTTTTGTAAAGTTTCTGTATATCTAAGTAAACATAGATTCCATGTGCACATTTCCGTTGACATTTGCATTGGTATGTGTATAAACATGGTTTTAATCTATATTTGGAATAAAGCATTGTAAGTCTATAATAAACGTTTTAGAACAAAATAATTTAGGGTTGATAATATTTGTTTATCAAAATACTAATTTAGCTTCTATGATCTTGTATATAAGGTTCTAGCATCTTTTTTTTTCACGTTTTACCAGAAAGGAAGTCTGTTTGTTTACATTTTAATTATATTCATTCGAAAAAATGTGGTCATACTCGACAAAACCCTAACAAATCACTCGAAAACCAGGATCCCAGCCGGACACTATACCTACTGTGTTTATATAAAATAAGAAGATGTGGTATCTATTTATTATGTATAGTATTCCGACTAAATGATAAACATTGACTGTGGCAGTCACACAAAATGGCCGTCAAACATGTATCTGATATTTCTAGATCTACATGCTTAATAATTAATTTTTAGTATAAACTACTGTTTTGTTAGTCTTTAATGTTGAATCTTAACAACGCAAACATGTTTAAGATTAAACAACATACAAAAAAATCGATCCGCAATCACAAATATTTTCTTTAAATAGTTTTAGTTCTTAATTTTTCTTTAATTTTTTAAAGGGGCATTCGCTGTCAAGTATATGTTCACCGATTTGACTCAAATTCTCATATTTGATTTATAACACACTAAAACGTATATATTAATTACAAAAAGTCTAAAATAAGGAATTAACAATGTATATAGTTTTCTGTCTATTGCACAGTTGAATACCCATAAGAAGATATTATAATGATCTGTGCTATCATCTGCATACAATTCTTTTTAGTTTTCAGGTTTTCAAAAAAATGTTGCCCGTCTGAACCATTATTCGGGGTGTACAAATAGGGATCATTCGTAATATTTCTTCCTGTAGACGTCGCTGGTGTTCCATAAGTGGTTGTCGAAAACGTTTTAATCACTTGGACGCTTGAATCGCATTACGTTGCACATACTCCTCTCTTAATGAGATCCTCATAAATATTCATAACATGTTCAGAACGAGGCTATATTCGGTCACCTAAGTAAACAATATGGCGGCGAAGGTTAACTAAAAACATCAGATTCTACTTCTACTAAGGATTTGACTTTTCTACCGGCTATCAATTTTAGTTTTGTTGAATCTGTTGTTAAATCAGGAAGTAAGAGTCAGGGAGACAAAGAGATATCCAAGGGATATAAGTATTTCAGCGAGAAATACTTATTTAACATTTCACGTACGTGTCCTTCACTTCTGGCGCTGATTCATTTTTAACCCTTTTAAATTTCATGTTGTTTCAATATCGTACACAATAACTTTCGCAAAAATGAACTATATGTTTGTCTTCGTTAGCACGTTAGTTCCCTGTAAAATAATAGTAAACCAACTATTTAAAAGAGGGACGAAAGATACCAGAGGGACAGTCAAACTCATAAACCGAAAACTGACAACGCCATGGCCAAAAATAAAAAGACAAACAGACAAACAATAGTACAGATGACACAACATAGAAATCTAAAGACTTAACAACACGAACCCCACCAAAAACTGGGGGTGATCTCAGGTGCTCCAGAAGGGTAAGAGTTGTGTATGTTATCCCCCTGTCCAAATCCACTGTGAAATTATCAAATGTGACACTACGTAGCAGAGCAAAGTGGGACAATACGACAATATAGATCATGATTGAGCTTGAATTATCAATATTTTGACTCAAATTTCACTAGAATGATGAATAATCTTTTTCATTCATTATCATCTCTATCAGCTTCCTGAAATCACCTATAAATTTCTTATAACCCTTTTAATAGGTGAACAATCCTTGTAGTAATTTTTCTTGTGCACAATCATTGTTGCTGTTCAAGTTAATTGATCTTTAAGTTAAACATGTTAATCCTGGCATACTTGCATATACTGTTTTAATTTGTTTACAGTTCATAAATTGGATAATGGTTGTATGGTAACAGCAAGATGTCACAGATCCCAAAAAAAGAATGAAAGTCCACATGAAATAGAGGTAAACAAATGGAATTCATTTAACCATGTTGTCTTAAAATATAAAAAAAATATATAGGTTTAAAACAGGATCAATTGAAAGGCAGTGTCTTCATATAGGCTACCACAATGTTTCTTTCTTTAAGAAGTGGCATGAGCGCCAATGAGACAATTCTCTATCTCGGACACAATGTAGAGTAAGCTGCAGTATTTGGCCTTCAAAATTTCCATTCTCAATTTTAAAGTAGAACTTAACTCATACCAAAGAGTAAGCTATTTACTGCTATATAGGGTCCTATTGGCATGTTTTGTATTCAAAACTATTTCAGTTTCATTATTGTGTACTGCTACTTTGAAGGAAGGTGATCACATCTCCTGAACTGTTCAATGCTGCATAATCTATATTTACAAACCTTGTTAGTATAATGTATTACACTTACCACTGGTAAGAGATTGAGGTTCAAGTCCTCGACAGGGAGTATATAGATGCGCATTTATTGTGTTGACAGTTTGACTTTTTTTTAATTAATTTGCACCCAAAAAAATCTACTACTTGTAAGTTATAAGTTGACAAAATCTAAACATACTGCTTGTCATTACTTCATTTATCAGTGAGTGACATCTAGGTTTTAGTTTGTTGAAATTCTTACCCTTCCAAAGCACATGAGTTCAACTCAGATATTTGGTTGGATGCATGCTACCTATAATTGAATTACTTTTATTTCTTAAGTAATTTTTCCTGTTTGTTGCTTGTCTTCAGTCTTTCTCATGTTTTCAGTATATTTTTTTTTCTGCCCATTGATCATGTTGATCCTCTATTTCTTTTACACTTCGGTAACCGCAATAATTTACTTCCATAGAAATAAAAATATTGCAGTTGTTGAGATTAAACTATTATTTGGCGAGACACAGGGAGCATTTACACTCTGCAGCGGGTGGGCACAAGATGGTGAACTGTGGTTGATTATCAATAGTACTGCTTAAGTCGACGCTAGGAGCCCAATTGACCTTGTGATAGGGTATGAATACTTCGTTCATTGTTGAATACCATCCAGCGACTGTCAAGATGATGAACAGAAATAAAAGCCCTTTTCATTGTGTAATTGTCATTTTTCTATGTACTTTTGTATTGTTTATGTGTGATTTTGTCCCATACACATTTACTCCATATCCTTTATTTTTACTTAATATTGATTTGTTTTCTAACAAGTCCAAATTACAGAAGGCATATAAGCACGATAAGGTATACTTATATTTATCATCTAGATTAACCAGTCTGATACCTAACATTTGACCTTGTCAATAATGGTGATTAAGTCCATATGTATACATGTACATGTATCTTTAATATTACACTACAAGTATTTTGCATGTCATGCATATGATCACTAGCTGAATTGTTTGCACGAGTCTCTTTTCATTTAACCATTCACCATATTTGACTTTGTTAAAATGTTTATATATATTGATAAACAAAGAGAACTGTTTAGAAAATGCAACATTTATTATTTGTGTCTAATTCTCGTTTTGTAGATATCTTTAGTGGAAGGACCTGGATTAGAATCCAGCAATTGTTCCTGTGCTATAGGAAAATCAGGTACATGTGGCCACGTTACTGGGCTTCTATACACATTAGCACACATGAAAGCGTCAAATTTAAAGTCAATACCATCTGATATCTTAAAGACTTCTTTGCCTCAGACCTGGCATATACCTAGAGGTGAGAAGCTTAAAGGCAGCCAAGTTGATGATATTGTTGTTTGTGGCTACAATTCAAAATCTCCATATAGGCAACCCCGTGGTCTAAGATCAACTTTATATAATCCTTCAAAAATAGATTTTCCACCTGTCAGAGAATTATGTGAAGCAGTTTCTAAAGTTGACAACAGTATTTTAATGCTTTCTGTCTGCAGCGGTACGAGTCAAGAAACCACAGACACAAAATTTGGTAAATTTCCAAAAGGCTCTGCACTAGGTTACCAACAAAAGCTTTCAGCTCATTACATCTTGAATATCTTGGATGAAGACTTCCCCATACTACCAATTGATAACTTCATGCTAAACACACTACAAGTTGCATTAAACAGGACTAAAACTACCAGCTTTAATGCAATCCAAGTCAGTATGGATGAAACAAGGAACATAGAAGTGATGACAAGGCTCCAGAGTGATGATCCCAGGTGGCATGCTGTTCGTCGAGACAGGTTGACAGCATCAGTTGCTGGCGACATAGTCAAGAGGAGAGCTGGTTTGTTGTCTACCAAATAATATACCATGTGTTATACCATTTGTATACAACTCTAGGCCTAACTGTTCTGATACTTTTTCATAAATAGTTTCCATCTGTCTGTGAAAATAGATTAAATTTAACAATGAGATGAAATAAGACACCTAGCCTTATTTGACATATTTAAATAGCTATACATAAAAAAATATTTAAAGACGGCACAGGATTTCCTGGTTTTTGAAGTATTTAAAGGAACTCATTACTAAACAAGTTCATTGTTGAAGACCCTACTTCGACTGTCAAGATAAAGAACAGGAATAAAAGCCCTCTTCATCGATAATTTGTTTTTTTCCTTGTATTTTGTGCGATTTTGTCCCATGTACATTTACTCCATATCCCTTTAATTTTTATAAAGACAGACAAATAAAAATATAAGATAATTTTATTATTGGACAATTATTAAAATATGATACATATACACATGTACATGTATGGTTGTATCCTACTACTAGAAATTCACAAAAAATAATGTAACTTCAAATGACCAAATTATTACATGTATTATAAAAACATACAATCACTTTAAGGTAGATTGAAACCATTTGAATAAGCATCTTGCAAATTTGCAAATTGATTTTTATGTTAATATTAATGAGCAAATAAATTTAAAAGGGACCAAAAAGTAAAAAAAAAATTACTTAAGTTGAAGTTCATAGATAGCAAAATAATTGCATTTCATGCATAAACATTTGAAAGACCTCTTTTCAGGGAGAAAAATGGCAGAAGAATTTGAAATTTAAAAAAGTTGATTCCTTTTTCTCAAAAGTACACAATCTAGCTTGTAAGAAATAAAAATTACCAAAAATACAGTATGCATGTATTTGTGTATTAGCCATATTATTTCATCTTAAAATTAATTCCCCTTCTATTCAGCCCCTTTTTGATATACATGTATCCATATTCTCAATTTTTTTCAGATAATGAACCGTTAGTAGCTAGACTAAAAACAACACGAAAAGTGGTGACAGAGAGTATGCGTCATGGGTTGATGTTTGAGGCTGTTGCTGCTGATTCCTATGCAAAAGTAAGGGTATTGAATAATTTCTCAAATTCCAAACTATTATATCATATTCTTTGATTTTTAGCCATTTCGTAAAAAAAAAAATTTGATGTTTCTTCTTTAAGAGCAAATAATATGAGATTCATTCATTTCCTTATGATAAATTCAACATAGTTTATGTCAAATGCTTTTAATAAAATAGCATGATGTCATAGTTAAGGACCAATTTCTATTTATTAAAAATTAACTTAAACCCTCGATCAATCAGAAATGACTACCATGTGTTTGAGGCTGACATTATTTTAATTATTTCTTGGATTAATCAGAATAATATGTTTGTCATAATTAAATGAATTAACTTTTCCAGTTACAGAATGAAAATGAATATTTTTCCAAGTGGTATCATTGTCAGCCCATTCTCACCTTGGTTGGCAGCTAGTCCTGATAGGAAAGTGTACAACCCAGCCATGTTGCCACCATATGGATTGCTAGAAATAAAATGTCCAGTGAAGCCTCTGGTAGATTGTCTTTATTTGAGAAAGAATGATGACGGAAACCTAACCTTAAAAAAATCACAATTACTATCATCAAGTCATTATGCAACTTGCTGTTACAGGACTTAAGTGGTGCCATTTTATGTTTGGAGGCTGATGAACAGCATCTGGAGACAATTAATTTTGATGATGAAGAGTGGGGAAGGATGAAAACAAAACTTGATTTATTTTACTTTAATTATTTCTTGGATTAATCAGAATTATGAATATTGCTTAAACTTCTTTTGAATAGTCATTGTGATCAATAGGTGAGAAAAAAACATTTCTGATAATGCATACCTTCAATGTACAGTATCACAGAAATATATTTTATAAATATATTTTAAATACTGAAAAGATAATTATTATTATTGGTTGAACGGTTTCTAGTAAATGCACAGACAATAAAATTAATAATATTTCATCATAATGAATATGTGTACTAAGTTGCTATGACTTCAACTTACTCAAAACTACCTTAAACAAAAACTTTAACATGAGAATGTTATCTAAATTATACGCCATCATACGTGGGCATTAAAAATGATGACCTAACATTTGTGATACATGTACATTTTACTGCCACTGCTTTACAAGTGGACCTCTGAAAAGTGTCAGAATATTGGCAACAGTCCAAATTTGATTGATGGAACCAACCATGCTCAGAGGTATAGGTCTGTCAAAAGGTGAAATTCTTTCACTCTTCTAATGTGCCTTTCAACATGTATCCTCAGGCGAGCAATAGTTTGAGTTTCCTCTACCTCCTGCTTGGTAAACTGACCCTTATTCATAAGGAATGGGGTGTATTCACAGTTATGCCAGTTCCAGATAAAACATTATTTAATACAAAACCTTTATCAGCCATAATTGAATCGCCTTCCTCTAAAAGTTCAACTAAACCACAAAGCTTAGTTATCTCAACATCTGACATACTACCAGTATACAATGAAGAAATAAAATAAGGGCACCATGCGGTGCAATACCAACAAGACTTTTAAAAGTATGTGTACTCTTATAAGTAGAGTAACACTTAGAATTGAGTGCCAAAGATGATGGTCTCTCAGTTGGTATCTCAGTACAGTCAATAATAACTCTAGTAGTAGGATACAAAGTTTTAAAACCTGAGGCATTTTGTTCTGGATCTGTTTCCTTGTTGGCCATATATTTATGCTACCCAGTACAAAATACAAAAATTTGACCATGTTATTAATTTTCTACTAACAGTTGAAACATGAACATTAAATCTACAAGCTAAATCTTGTTCAAATAAACCACACTTAAGCCTGCACAGAAACATAAACAACTCGTCTATTAAAACCATGGTCCTTTGTCTGAAACAGACAAATTAATAGTATCATTGGCTTTATAATAATAGCTGGTCATAGAATTAGCAGCTGGTTGAACATAATTGAAGAAAGCCAAGAACAAAGCATAAGTTGAAAACCTGTATAAAACATAATCATTGCATCATCATTCGAAAATCTGAACACCCCAAAACGTTCTATTCTTAACTTCTCCTTTAACTGTTTAATCTCTTCATCTCTCTTTCAACTTTCTCTCTAGTTCTTTCTCTATGTTTTCAGCAACCACACTGAAATTCACATTATTCAAATTATTTAATTAATGCAACAGCGAAAGAGGAGGAAACCAAGAGCTGAAATTTACAATGGTGTTTGAAAACAAAACAAAATAATACTCCAGAAAATACTTAGTACTTAAATTTTGTATGAAATATTCAAGTTCACCAGTTACATGTAATTGATGTGGAGCAAACCAAGTTATATCTAAAATAATTATAAATAATTCCATATAGTTTGGAACATCCTTTTATGCCCTGCTGTAACCAAATGTTATGAAACTTATACACAATGCTTATTACCACAAAACACAGATGATTCATCACCCCAAACTCAATCCCAGCCTTCCTTTGTGGTATGGTACCTTGCAGTACAATTTCAGAGAGATCCGTACACTTGAACACAAGTAATTTTCTGGAAACTGTAAAAATGCTTGTTTTTGGCCCCTTAATCCTAAACGTTTTAGGCAATTACCCCAAACTCAATTCCAGCTTTCCTTTGTGATATGGAACCTTGTAGTACAATTTCAGAAAGATCCATACACTTACACACAAGTAATTGTCATGAAACTAGAAAAATGCTTGTTTTGCCCCTAATTCCTAAAATTTTGAGGCAATTACCCCCAAAATCAATCCCAGCATTTCCTTTGTGATATGGAACCTTGTGGTACAATGTCAGAGATATCCATACACTAACACACAAGTTATTGTCTAGAAGTTACAAAATGTTTATTTGTGGCTCCTTTTGGCCCCTAATTCCTTAACTGTTGGTACCATAACCCCCAAAATCAATCCCAACCTTCCTTTTGTGGTATTGAACCTTATGGTAAAATTTCATAGAGATGCATTCACTTAAACTAAAGTTACTGTGCGAAAACCAATGTGTCTTCGGACGACACCAACGTCATACCAATATACGACCGCAAAAATTATAAAAATTGCTGAATTTTTAGTTTCTGTTCTCTACTTAAATTGTTATGAGACTTACACACAATGCTTATTACCACAAAACTCAGATCAAGTTCAAATTTGGGTAGCGTCACTTTTACCGTTCTTCAGTTATGTCCCTTTATAACTATATGATATGCAAGCGGGGGCATCATCTGTGTCCACATGTGGACACTATCTGCATTTATTTCACATGTATTCCTTTGCAATGATAAATACAAATAGGCCTAATGTCAACATTAGAAATTATGTTACCAAACTGTCAGATGCATTGCTCTTGGGCACTGCCTATTCATGGTAGGGCCCTAATTAATTGATTTATCATACCTAGGATTCCTCAAATGTTCTTCAGATTCTTGTATATCTTCTTCCTGGTTTACCTTCTCTGACTGAAATAAGAATTAATGAGTCAAATGAACAATCTACATGTAACTGGCTATCCTTCAAATACACATAATGTAATGTCTAAGGTCATGATTACAATTTACATGTGACAAAACATCAAGGACCTCATAAAAAAGATAAAATCATATTTTCATGGGATGATTTTGTAACTAACTTTTATCATGAATATGTTGACTCTTATTTAGTAAATAGTACAAATTTCAGTTACAGCCTGGCATTCATCCTGATGAGAAATTCATAATATTGTATGATTTGTACACAGACTTTTCATTTATAATGGAATACATTTTGTTGAAATAACATTTTAAATTCAAGATTAAAGTACTGATCAACATTTGAATATGAAGTACATGTACATGTACATGCATCCTAGTCAATGCAACATTGTAGTACAAAAACATGTACATACAAGTAAGAAGATGTGATATGAGTGCCAATGAGACAACTCTCAACCCAAGATACAGTGTACCCGGTAGTTAAATATGTTTAAGTAAAGCAACTTTAATACATGTACACATGTCAAGGTAAAATGTCTGGTGCTCATTTCATGTACTTTTTATTTTATAATTTTATGTCTTGTTTGTCAGTTTGATGTACATGTATGTCCTTTTGAATATTTTCTTGGATGTTTTTATTCTACCATGGATTTCCAACTTTTGACACTTTTGTGTTTTCATTTAAAACTAATTGTTGGAATGTTTTAATTTTGTTTGCAGTGCATTTTAAATCCCATTCCTTTAGTAAAAAGAACAGCACCATGTGGTATTCCTATGACCACTTCCAAGAATGTCATATCAATTTACAAATTATAATTTATATAACAAAGTCACTAACAATACTATCCAACAATGTCTCATTTTCTGACTTCAGTTTTGGCTTCTTGTTTGGTGTGATGTGTTTAAACAATTCTCTTCTTGGGGTGAAATCTCTTGTCCAACTGAACACTGTTGGCACAGCATCTGCTTTCAGAGTTTTCCTTACTGGTGTCCACTTGAAATCCTCTCTTATGAAGTGCAAGGAACACACAAATGTGTATGCATTGATCTAAAATTGAACAATTGTATTTAGTATATAAAATCAACATGTATTTATGTCTATGGATGGGTTGTTGTCTCTTTGGCGTCTTCCCCATTTCCATTCTCAATTTTATTTATATTATATACATGTAGATGCATGACGGTGAAAGATTGTTACAATGTTTAACAAAATATGATAATTTCACATTTAAATTAAAATCAATACTTTAATTTGGGAAGTGGCCATGGAATAATGAGTGGCTGTAAACAACCAAAAAAAAAATTAAGGATGCTGATTATCACAAAATAAATGTTGAGTAATTGAACAGTGTATTATTTCATAAATATGCGCTGTCATCATTTGATTGCGATAAAAATATGATTCACCAGAAAAGGGTAATTGACTAAATAACTCCTCAAACAATTGGGAAACTCGTATATCAAAAGAGTAATTTATTCAAATCTTGATTAAAGCCTGGCATTCACAATTATAAAATGAAATACACGTATATAAATAGTTGATAGTTACCTGAAATAAAAATGTTATAAAAGCAAAATGACTGCATACATATACATTACTATCTTAAGCATCATATATTTTGACTGGACCTACAGTACAGGCATGATCTATTTCCACATCAAACAGGCCAGCTGCATGAGGATGTCGTTCAAATCATCCAAAATAATCTTTGATTGCAAACTCATATTTCATATCAATATTGGTAAAGTTTGACAAACAAAACCATTTTGAGAATAATTTTGTATTCTTATGAAGATGTTCCAGCATCAATCGTCACAAGGCCTGGGTAAGTTGATGATCCAGCATCTCAAAATGTAAACTGCTGATGGGTAAAATGGCAATCCTGTATTTAACATTTAAAGTTGCATTATTAATTTTATATAATGATTACAACAAATCAATTAATACATATAAATATCTTAAATCTCATTGTTAAGGAAAAGGAGAATACTGGTATACCAATATGTGCTAAAATTAAAACAAGGTGTCATTTCATGATTTGGTCATGCCATCTGTTTTTCAAATTGAATCGACATTCAGACATATTTACTATTGTACAAAAAGACACAGCCTAAATCATTGTAGTCCAAATAATTATGGGGAAAAAATGATAGAAGGAATCACTGATGCATGACTGGGTCTGCCCCCTCCTTATTTAAAAGTTCTTGATCAACCACTGGTTATAATAATAATAATAAAACAGACCGTGCAAAGGCTGTATAGCCAGTCAAGGTCGTTTAAAACTTCCATCGTGGTTATGATTATTAGGTCTATAGTCTCTGATGCATGATTTTTTATTATTAATTGTTTTGGCTTTTAACTAGCTGTCAGTAACTGCGAGTACTCTCAAATTGTTATTTGACCTGTTGATACTAATTGTAATGCTTTTTTTGTTATTTTATGTTATTCAGGGTTATATCTGGTCTATATTATACCAGCTTTGATAAGTGTTTGGTACTAATATAAATTTCCAATTCATACTATGAACATCAAAATTATTCATTTTGTTAAAATATTTCCTTTCTCTATTGTAACTGTATACGTATACCTAACAACAAAATTATTTTATTTACCTGTGTTTAAAGTTATTGCAAATGGCTGATATTTTGTTCGAGCATATTGTTTTTCTTAAATTGTTTAACATTTCATACCAATATAACATGTTACTTTTATTATTCTTCCTTAGTTTATTTATTTTGAATTTACATTGTATCATGATAGGTCAAATTTATTTGTTCAGTGTATGTTCAATGGTGTTAATATGTCCTTTGATTGAGTTAAGCTATTTCAGTTGATATTTTATAGTGTGTCTTTCTATGTTGTGATGTTACACTATTGTTTCAGAAAAAGGGTGAAGGTTTAGTACCATTAAAACGTTTAAACCCGCTGCATTTGTTTGCACCTGTCCTAAGTCAGGAATCTGATGTTCAGTAGTTGTCGTTTGTTGATGTGGTTCATAAGTGTTTCTCGTTTCTCGTTTTTATATAGATTAGACCATTGGTTTTCCCGTTTGAATGGTTTTACACTAGTAATTTTTGGGGCCCTTTATAGCTTACTGTTCGGTGTGAGCCTAGGCTCCGTGTTGAAGACCGTACTTTGACCTATAATGGTTTACATTTATAAATTTTGACTTGGATGGAGAGTTGTCTCATTGGCACTCATACCACATCTTCTTATATCTATTAGACAGTTCTCAGTTATAGTAATTTGTAGTTTTGTTGTGGCACTGCAGGAGTAAAACATTACAATTATACTGATTTTTGTATATTGTTAAACATGTAGTGATGATGATGTACACGTGAAACATTGAATGGAATCTGTATTTAAAGTCTTTGATAGCACATTTCAACATTTCTAATTCGAAAAAGCATGTAGTGTTGTTGTGTTTAATTTTAGAAACCTGAAAACACATTATTATATACAGATGTGCGATAAAATAGATAGAATAAAGGTAGGATGAAAATAGCCTTAATACTAAATAATACTAATAGGTCATCAGACAACTTCTGTTTACAAAAATAAACAATATTTATTAGGCCTATTACTTATTTGGTTTTGATTTTATGTGAAACTCTGTGTATGTGGTGATATAGCGGAAGCAAATAGTTTTGAAGATTCTGCGGGTTATACAACGATGATTCAATCAACTCATAAACAGATAAACTTACATTGAATAGTGGTCCAGGGTCTCTTCTGATTGCCTGAATCCACGAGTTTCTCCTTGCACCAGCTTGGGAAATCTGTGGAAAGAAACTTGATGGCGACGACCATTGCTGTTGCAGTTAGGGACACAACAATGTTGATCACTACCTTTCCCCATCTTGGATAATTCAAGGAAATCTTTCTCGTCTTCACTCATGGCGGCCATGTTTGTTAAAATGTTTACCGAAATAGCCTCGTTTTGAATTTATAAGCGGGATTTATGAATATTCGTTGAGAAAGAAGTATGTTTACATTAGTAACCAGAATCGACACTCGCTAATTCCACCAAACTATGCTTCAAAATTGTTGTGTACCCGGCTGCAATTATTCTGAAGGGGCCACAGATTCCCAAAATACCCTGAAATTCTTCTGAAATGAAGAGAAGGCATCAAAAGAGTTGATCCACCCGGCAAAAAAGCTAAGGAAACCCGGCGGAAAATTCGACCAAGATTGCGATAACCAGCTGATAACCATGTCATGCCAGGAGATTACAGAACAACAGGATTAGGTTATTATATATTTATATTTTTCTTATATTTAGTACGTACCTCTTGGTTTTATTTTTCTTGATTAAACAGCTCAATTGACAGGTAATCAAAATGAGGATGACACAGGGATGTATTTTTTCAAATATACCTTCACTCTTCGTTAGTTTTTCCCTGGTCTTTACTTTTTCACCCATTTACCTTTGTTTGCATTGTAAATAAGAATATTTCAAGACAATAATAATTATGTTATGCACTTAATTATAGCAAGCAAGGATTTGTATAGTGAGAAGGATTGGAATCTCGTGGACTATTGAATTGCCTGTATTGAAATAAGCTGAGTATGATGAGATTTTGCGAGATTTACCGTGATGCATCTCGTTTGTCGTTTTTCGTCCACCATTAAAAGTTGAATTTATGTCATTTCAAGATAAACTCGGCGTTTTGTAAGTATAATATAACAAAATTACATGATGTGATACTTTTAAGTGTAACTTTATGACAGTTCTGATTCAAAAAAATGTTTATATCTTTACAAAACACATTATCTGCATCTAAATTTACTATGCATTTTTATCTGTTGGTCATCGTAATAATCCCACCCAAATAGGCGGTCCAAACCACAACTTTAATCTCAATCTCCTCCTTCATAATAAGGATTTGTGTTGAGAAACTTAAATTATATGAAATAAATGTGCGTGGTGCGTGCATATTATAAACTATATTGTGTAAGGAGCTTTCGTTGTTGTTATTTTAATGGTTATTTCAGACCAACCGTCAAAAATCGTCCCGCGTCAGTGCAAAAAAGGGTGGCCTGATAAAATATCAATAAAGTGCCACAATTGGTCGATTTCAACAATAAAACGTAATTATATCAATTTATTATAGTTTATTTGTTGTACTTTCTAAAACATTTGGCTTGCAAAATGATAACGTGTGATATTATCATATTTTTAAACATCCAAATGTCGTTATTATGGGCGGGACCAAATTAACATAAATAAACTTCCTGTAATCCCTCGAACGTGATGAAAAATGTTTAGAATACATAGTTTGCATCTGTCATTTCATGGACATTTACACCAAAAGGTATTGTTTTTTCCTTTAGAATTGATATGAAAATGTACTGGGAAATTCCTTTATGCCTTCAAGGGTTTACAGAACCCTGCATCATCACCACATCAACTGAGTATATCATAGTCATACTGCACATAGGTCATAGCATATTTTGGCAGTAGTATAAAGTGAAAATAGAGGGACACTATTATTTTACAAGTTAAAGGCGTGTTCTTACTATCGTATTTATATTAAGACTGTCTATCTCTCCAATCTTTTGGTATACCTCAGGCCTGTAACAAAGGTAACAGGAGATAGTTACATTTGTACATGTGTATATATGTGCTTAAAAGTGTGGGGATAAGGGTACGATTTCAGTCCGACTAATTCAGTTAATGCAATAAAAAATATATATTGCCGTCTTCAGGATAAATCACAAGCGCTCGTCCCAGGCCTGTACAATTTTTCTGAGGCTTAACCTGCCCAAATGAATAAAAAGAAATTTTATGAAAGACTAATTTTCAGGCTTTGTTGTCAAAAGTGTTCCACGATACACAAAATCTCTTCACACTCATAAATAAAACCGAAAAGAAAAGAACGGTCTATGCACATGTATGGAGAATTTGAAAGTAAAATTAGGCACTTCATCAAGGAGCAGTTATAAAATCTCATCTCACTACTAAAACTCTTCATATTGTCAGGACTCTTGGGTATCTGGGTTCATCATTTGAAATATAAAGAAATACCAAAATAGTCAAAAATTTTATGTTGTCAGATCATGGTCAAACATTTGATATTCTTGGGATGGCTACATGTCTAAAGTACATAATTAATCCTTGTTACCCCAATACAATCAACCGGTTGTGTACTTGTATACATGTAGGATGCATAATGTGCCAATGCGGACTTTAAAATTCTAAACTTTTCTGACCAGACTCCATATTCTACATAAATTCATGTCTTGTATTTTATTATATTTATGATGTATTATGAACTGTGTTATTTTGTTAATGTTCATGTATACCATCAACCCCATGATAACTGGATTAATTTCAATAAAATACATATCCCAGCATTATTACAGTGAACATGTAAATTACATCTGTTTAAACAGTAACAGATTATACATACATGTTACCAAGCAGTGACAAGTGCCCAATTATTCGTTTTAAATTCCTGCAAATTCTCTAAATGTTATTTGATAAAACATAATTATTTTGCTTTTATATATGGACAGCTAGGAGAGTAGCCTGTGTATAATTGTTTAACATCATATTTGCATTAAGTTTTTACTTTCAGATGTAAAAGATATTTTGTGTTTTAATAGTACATCTCTGAAGACAATAGTTGGTTATGGCTGTGGATAATAATCAGGTAACTACATTATTAAATATATATAATAATACTGATACCAGAATTACTTTAAAATCATTATTTTCATAATTTACGCAAGAATCATACCAGTGTGCCACATCTCTTAATATTTTTACAGAAATTTTAGTGGAATTCTAGCTAGCTTTGGCAGCTTTCAGCACTAGTACTAGTACTGCCACAAAATGTAATTTTAGATTCTTATTCGTTCTTGATTTGTAGTAGGCAGGTGTATTTTGTTTTACATGTAATGTTTTATTTTTTGCTTTGAAATTAAACATGTTAAATGGATTAAATTATAATTATTCATGTTATTCAGGGAAACCCTAATTATATTTTAGTCTTACATGTCTTACAAAAAAAATGTTTGCTTTTTCAGGATACCAAAGTTAAAGAAAGGAGACATGTTTCATTGTAGTGAAAGTGCAAGAAATAACACCATATTCTGACTTACAATATGATCACTCATACTGCATGCAATACAGGAAAGGCATCAAACCAAGCCTATAGAAGACATACATTTGTAGAATGTATTTTCTATGAAGTACACATCGCAGAGGATACTTTATATACCAAAAAATCAAATACAAATTGTGTCAGCTCCTTTGACAAACTTAAGACGGAAGTTAACCAGAGTATGAAATCACCATTATTAATATGTAAAATCCAACCAGTGACTATATATTTATTCAAATAGTGTCATGAATGGAATTTAAAAAGGACATGGAAAATTAACATGTTTTAATATTGCTTTGTGTGTGTGAATAAAATTTGTCAGCAAGAACAAACTTCTTTTATTACAAGACATCCAGAATACATGGTGTCTTCATAGCAGGTATCAGCATTTCTGTGGTTGGGTGTTCCCAGATAGTTTAGTTTGTAACAATGTTCCATTTTTGGTCTTTCATGTTTGGTTCATAAGGAATGTAAAATAATATTTCGTGTGGGTATAAAAATAAGGAGATGTGGTACGATTGCTATTAAGACAACTATCAGGAGATCAAAGGCCAAGGATGTAAACAAAGACAAGTCAGTGTTCACTAAGATAGGTTTTCTAGATAGGTACTTTTGAAAGTTGATAACCAATTGATTTATTGGGTCAATGGAATGAGGGTGGGGTGATGTGGGAATGAATGTTTTAGCTTGGTGAGAATTAGTAGAAGAAAAATGTTGCCCATTCAAGATGAAATGAATAAGCTGCTGCATTTCTGTCTCACATTACGCATGAAAATTATGTAAAAAGTGAAAATGAAGCTATGCGACATAAACAATCTGAGCAACAGATAAGAATGAAATAATATTGACTATTTGTGAATAATCTGTCCAAGAGAAATCCTCCTGCCTTACCCCGTAAAATGAAATGATTGTCCTCTTATATATTGCTCTTAATGCTTATAAAAAATGTCAAATATTTTCCAATATAAAACAAGGAGATGTATGAATGCCAATGAGACAACTATACATAAAATTCCAATGAAGTGGATGTAAGCAATTATAGGCAACTGTACAGCCTTCAACAATGAGAAAACCCATATGGTATAGTTGGCTCTACAAGGCCACAATGTGAAAATGTGAAACAAATTATGAGTAGGGTGTATGACATAATAAGCAGATAACCCAAAGTTATACGTAAAATGCTGTTAGTTGCATGTGTTACTAATGTTTTCACAAGGAAATTTACTTGTACTTGCCATGGGTACAACCCTTGATTTAAAAAAAATCAAGACTTTTACTGTTGTTTATAATCATGAACTTATTTTAACTTCCTGCCAGACAGACTATTCTTGAAAACTGTATGCTTTCCTCCAACTGTCAATGCTCTTGTGATAGTTGGGTCAGTTTCATATACTAAAAGAAAGGACAAAAAAACAAGCTGCGAAAATAAATTATTGTTTTGACCTTCTCTTTGAGGTTATCTTAAACAGCTATTACTAGTATCATAAAGATGTGTTGGGCTACTCAAATTACGATCAAAAGAAAAACAACAACATAATTACGATAATTTTCGGCAACTGCCAAATGTAAACGACTATCAAAGTTTATTTTCCAGCTTGGGGAGGTCCTCAATATGACATATACAGAAGGAATCGTGATATCTTTGCGAATTAAAACAAAATATTGACCAAAGATGCTTAAACAAACTAAACCTAACTATAAACAAGTCAGAAATAATTATCTTGCCGTTCAACCGGATATTTACTATCAGGCGCGTATAAATTTATAGTCGCGAGTACGCAACATCTCACGATACGCGAGAAGTGTCGATATACCGCGAGATTCCAATCCTTCTCACTATACAAATCCTTGTAGCAAGTAAAATATATTACCCTGACAAAACAATGCATGAAAGGAAGAGAACTACATGTATTGGTATATATGACAATCCTTTTATTGCATTCTAAAAAAAATATGGTACACACGAGCATATTTTTTTATTTGTTTGTCGCAATAAAGTATAAATTTTAAAGTACTTAACATTAAACTTATGGCAAAAGCTGTCTGAACAATTTTTTTATTCTTCAAAGTTGGAAATCAAGAGTATTTTGTTGGAAAAAAACATCACACACATCCCTGCATTAAATGCTTGTCCCTTAGGAATGATGAGAACAATTTCCGAATCTACAGGTTATTAAATAGCATGATGCTTTGTGGTTTCTTGTTTTAATATTTCAGAAGCCATCATGGATAACAGACTTTTACCCAACCATGAAGTGATGGAAGGATACATCTTTATGTTTGTTATGAATTCATCGTTAAAATCAAAGCGGCTGCAAGTGCGAGGAATAACACTTCTGAACCAGATGTAAAAATGTTTGACAAAGGAGACAGCATAATGGCAAATAGTGGAATTATGGAACAGGATTTATTTACTAGCCAAGACAGTTCCTTAACACACAAACTTTTCTGAAAGGGAAATAAATCCCAACTAGATCAGAAGAAAGTGGTTCATGATAGAAAAGTGTCGTCCAAACAAATCCACATTAAAAGAGTCATTGGATTGTCAAAAGTTACACAAGGGTAAAGTTAATGAGCCTCCTCAGCTGTGGCGGGGAATAAAAATTTGAAACATATTATTCCACGTGGAAACTTCTACCTCAACTTGGTTCCAGAATTATCCATGTTTGCTGTGTTCTTTCTAATTTAATAAAAAAACATTGTACATAAATATGCATAAAAGAGGACATGGATTTACATGCAATTGATTTTATTATTTGTTCTATGTGGTTCTGATTCGCCAATGTTTTCCAGTTAGCACAAAACCATTTTAATAAATTTTGAAAAAATATTGTAGAAAAGTATCAAAATCATGCAAAATGTATGGCACTTAAAATATTTTCAAAACATTTTCATGATACTTTTAAAACATCATTTAAATGTTACTGAATTATGACGACAATTTTTGTAATATGTTTTATAAATGATTTAGGGACGACATCAAAAGTTCAATGTAGGATAAAAACTTAATTCACATAGTTTTTCACTGACCCCCTGTCTTAACTTAATGGGGAAAAATTGATTGACCAATATGGGTATATGTTATCAGAGTATACTTTATGTATCATGGGTCCTGTTTTCCCAACAATGTATGTTTGTTCTGTATATTGACTTGGACATCACTTTTAAAAATATTTGAAAAAGTGATGTGTATTTTAGTATGCATCAAAGAAGGCACTGTTAAATTATAATATTATAAACACTACAGTCAGGGCCCAACTTAAATCCATATTTTTCCATCCGAAAATCGATATCATATAAACAAAACTTGCAGCAATTTTACCCCCAAACTATTTATATTAAGTTTTTATCCTACATTGATCTTTTGTCGTCCCTTAAATGTGTTTGTTTATCAAATATCCTTGAAACACTTTTAAAAATATAAAAATTCATTACTGAGGGATAAAATGTTTTGAAAATGTTCAAAAATATTTTATAACGAAATGTTTTGATAATGTTCATATTCTTAAAGGAATGACTGTAATATTTTTCTGTCTATGAAGAATAACATCAAAATGTGGTGCACACTAAATAATGGGCGTAGCGTGTTATTTACAAGTGTGCACCACATTTTTATGTTATTTTGAATAGACAGAAAATATTTTAGAGTCATTCCTTATAATTTAATTCCAAAATTAGTAAATTATGATAAAAACGTTGATGACGTCACAGTCACATGACAAAATTATGTCTATGAGCTGATAGTGGTTCTGATTCGCCAATGTTCTAAAAAAAACAAGTCTCTTAATGGTGTACATGTAATTGTATATATATTCTAAAAAACAAGTCTCTTAATGGTGTACATGTAATTGTATATTTTAAAACAAATACATTTTTGTGATATAGATTGAGATTATAAAAGGATAAATACCTTCACACAATCTGCAATGTTTTGAATCATTTCTAAGCTTATTTACTTCTGCACATCTTGAATCTATCCTTATAAATTTTGGCTCTTCTAATTGATTCTACAAAAGATAAAAAAAAATCAAAATATTAATAAAATACAGGTACATGTAAGAAAAATCACATTGTACCAGTAAGCATTCAAAATGAAAGAAAATTCAAACAAGAAAGTAATGGCTTGATTTTAAATTATAACATAAGACAATAAAAACAAATATTTATATTAGAAATGAACTAAATTAATGGCTCCTGACTTGGATCGTCACATTAACAATTATCTATTCTTATCTGGCCTGGGCTGAAGGGCTAGCGATTAATTATCAAAACTGTATAATGAATATATTGTCTTTCATGGTTACCATGGTTACGAATATCTACTAGTATAAAATGTCTGCAATATTTCACTATTTCATATTACTTTACTAACTAATACATTGTTGAAGACACTGAAAACAGCACACCTAATATAAGGACTCTTGTCAAGGCAAGACAAACAAGAAAGAAATCAATGATCCAAGTTCAAATATATTGATTAATTGTTGGAAGCTTAATGTTCAGTGACAAATATTTAATGCATGTTCCGGCCATAGTTTAGAGGAATGGTTTGAATTTTTAAAATCTTGTAGTTATAGGTTGCACTTTGTAAATACAGCTGTATCACAAACCACGCCTCTTATGGGGAGATATATAATATTCATAGATAATTAATTTTGTTTATGTACTGGTTCCTGGATATGATCTCTATGTTTCATCTCGTAGAGACATAACTTAGGAATGTTACCAGTATATATACATATTCATAGTGATCCAGTTAAAATCTGTGGAAATCCTTAAATCATGGTAGGGTACCATAGAATTTTAATGTAAGTTTTAACTCATAGAAGTTCGGGGCATATAAACTTTGAAAATATGTCGCACAGCCCTATATTTTGACCTTTGAAAAAATAGTAGTGCATATGAACTTTCCATTCTTTTCAAAACTTCATAGTAAAAGTGGTACAGTTTTAGCCGTGAAAGGAGTTCCTATGGGAAATTGCATTGTTGATATTAACAGATATGCAACCTAAAGATTTTTGTAAGTATGATAAAAGATTAAAATGTTAGGATTACAATTGAGGATGTTCTGCTAATTTGCCATGAAATATTTGAAAACAAGAAATCATGTGGATCTAATAGTATAACAAATGAAACTTTGAAAACCTCTTGTATGCTGAATGTTAAGCATAATAAGTATGTAATATTATGAAACTTACTACTTTTTCTTAAAATTAATAAACTTTTACTTTAGTTAGAAGTTCTTTGTGGAGAGAAAATTGTATTAAACCCATATTTAAAGGAAGATATTTTAATAGCCCTTCAAACTACAGAGATATAACCCTTTTTAGTTGTTAAGGAACATTTTCTCTTAGAGTAGAATAGTTTAGAAAACTATTTAGAATCTAACAAGATTATCTGCCAAGAACAGATAGGATTCAAAAGGATGTAGAACTATATATAGCAATCCCATTTCTAAGTTTAAAAATATTTAGTTGGGTTAGTTTTCATAACTATTTTCTAATCAATTTTCCAGAATTTGAAATATTCCAGATTTAAATAATTCCTTGTTTGAACTTGAATTGCAAATAAAACTTCTTTATAGATGTACATGTACATATCTTTTAAAATTTCCAAAATGGCCTTTTCATGTTAGGCACTGGCTACGGTTACATGGAAATGTAACAATAATATAAAATTATTGTTACATTGGAGACTAATTGCCGGAATGCAGGGTTGGGTAAGGAACCGATTAATTACGAATGTAACAATAATATTTGGTCTACGGTTACATTGCGTTATTGTTACATTAACGCACTGCAATGTACGATGGGAATAGTAATAAATATGTATTAAAATAAAACTTGAAAACTTTTATTTGATATTTACAATATTGCATACAATATTTTAATTTTTATTTACAATGACAGTTTCTACAAATCCAGTATGTTGTTTTTGGGTCATGTTTTCGTCCGATGCATTTCGGTGAAACCTCTCTAAGCAGCCATCACAAAACAGTGATACGGCAATGTGCACGCTCTATATTGCATACCGTACAATTCCATTCTGCATTTTCCTTTATGAAGTTTAAGAAACTTTCAATGTCTGAATGCCATGCTTCAGGTGAAAATATTTTTACTCTATGTTTACATTTTCGTCCAATATTTTTTGGAATCATGTTAGGTTGTTTAAATACAAGTCAATTGTGAAAGCAATTAATGTTGACATTTGCCGACAGATTGAAATTGGTGGAAACAGTGTTTTCATTTTCAGAGTCCAGATATTTTGTGATCTTATCAGTTCATTAAGTATTCATCAATAGTGATATTGAACTAAACTGTAGTAGCCATGATTTTTAACAACACCAAAACAATCAATACTTATTCGCTGAATAGTATTATTATTATTAATATTATCTAGTACATATCGAAGAATTAAGCAACATAACTATAGAAGGTTAAGTTTAATAAATCTATCATACATTGCAGTCTTTAATGTAACAATAACTCAATGTAACCGTAGACCCAAATATTATTGTTACATTCGTAATTAATCGGTTCCTTACCCAACCCTGCATTCCGGCAATTAGTCTCCAATGTAACAATAATTTTTATATTACTGTTACATTTCCATGTAACCGTAGCCAGTGCCTTCATGTTATATGTAAAAAATTGCAGAGAAGGGCATATCTGTTTTATTTCCAGTGTCTAAAGTGTTTTTAATAGTTGATGAAGCTGAGACATATAGTTTTTAAAAGATTTAAAAGCTTAAAATGTAGAATCATGTCTTGTTTAAAAGTGGTATTGGAGGATTTAATACTTTCCTTGTGTAATTGTCCCATTATCATGATTATCAAAAGTTATAAATTGCTTATATATAACAAGTTAAATTTAATTTTCCCTTGTCCAGTCTGCATGATCTGTATCACATTTCATTGTCAACAGATAATTTCTGTATAGAACCCATATTTTTAATTATACAAAATCATTTAAAAGTATCCTAGAAAGTTTATTTATACATTCATGACTACATAAATGTACAGTTTTTATTTTTTTTTTTTTTAACTTAAGGTATTTGTCCCTTGGTATTTTCTCTGAATATTTCATATAATATTGCATTTCAAAAGATTATTTTGGGGACATTTCTGATTTGATTTTATGCAAATTGGTACCAACATTTGTTTATTTTGTTTTGAGCACTTTCATTTTCTTATGAGATAAACATATAATTTTCTATTAAACAAATTGCTATATATATTTCAACCAAATTAAGTTGTAAAAAAGTATTTGTGTTCACATCAGGAGAAAATAAAACAACTGAAGACAGAACTATGACAAAACAAACAAATATTCTTTATAAATACCATTCTGCGTTTTTCAACACATTATTTGTAGAAATCCAACCATAATTGCCTCCAATAAACGTGTTTTTATATGAAATATTTAGCTCAAAATGTAGGTGACAAATATTTTTGGCCATGTACTGTAGCTTGATTGTAGCGTCGTTTCCGCTTCATAAGGGAAGAAATCTCAACATGTTTTAATACACCGCATACCTTTCTATCAGATCTATATTTCTTCCTCTTGTTACAGCCTCACGTAACGTTAGTTCTTTCTTCAAGGTTGGAACAGACCAGGTGGTGTAATCATCGGATGCCATTGTTTACGTTGTAACTACAGATGCAAGCGTTTTACGTGATTGAAGCGTTCAAGTAACCACTTATGGAACCGCAGCGCCGCCACGCGTGAAAAGTCGTGAATGATTCCTATTAATTATATTATACACAGCAGTGTTAGTTTTAATTTCACCAACTTGTATTCTACCGTTATTATCAACGTTACTGTAGACTGTTCTTTGTTTTATTTTCAATATTGTTTTGTGTCCATGGACTTATGACTGCCCATTTCTTTATTTCTTTATATTTTACTTAGTTTTTAGAGAACATACACAGTTGAATATTACTTTAGCTTTACATTAATAAAATCAGAACATTTTAAACTATTGGAGACATCACGTGACTATGATGACGTAGTTGGCCTCTAAATGGACACATATATTGTCTTTAAGGAAGCTACGTGTCAATCAAGAAAGTCTGTATTTTCGAATAAATTTACATCTTTTTTCGCTCCTATTGATGCTATTATGAGCTTCATTTATATATCTTCAATGTTTTTGACAGTCTAATTCATACATATCCTGTCACAGGATTTTTGAAAATGTTTCTACAAATCCTTCCATGCATTGCTCTCCACATGAAGTCATTTATACCAGCTACTGTTAATATTTAGTGAACACCTTGAAGAGCAGCAGCAAGGATAAAGGCGGAAAGAAACAAAACATTCGTTATAGAAATTAAATTCAAAGACAAAGTGAACGACTGAATAATATCTTCGGATACTATGAATGGATGTTTGTAAGTGAAATAATATTTCCCTACGATTATTAAAATCGATATCGGTATAATCCTGCTAGGTTTCAATCATTCTTAGAGGGAAACAGGGGCTTGTGACAAAAAGTGTTTGAAAGGCATTTTAATAAATATATCGATATCATCTTTCTTTACAGAACTTTTGCAATGAGCTTAGAAAAAAGACCTGAACAGCTTGGCGAGGTAAAAAAAACTGTTTAGTGCTATAACGAAGGTAGTCTGAACTTACAAAATGTTTTCCTTTTCTGTTCAATGTATGACTATATTAAAATAAAGTCAATAAATATATAAATATAGGCTTCTATCTTTAAAACTTTAAAGTGATATGGTTCTTCAAATTAAAATAAAATTGAATGAATATATTTTATATACTTGAATGGCTAAGTTTTACTATAATAAAACTAAACTGTATGTTTTTGGAACTATGATATAGCAATGAACATCGGTTTCCTTGTATTTCATAAACTGTATATCTCTTGTACATTCACACCATTTCGTTTCTTCTGGATCTTATTTGATGATACGCAGTTTTTCTCTATTTGCATAACGATACTTTCACATATATAAAGCAACGTTGTGGATAGTGAAGAAAAAACATGGTCCTTAGGATCGCGAAAGTAAATTGGTTTACAAAATTATAATGCTGAACAAAATAAATGAAATAATTTAGAGTTGTTTCAAAAGGTAAATAACAGGTATGTTGCTAATCAACTCCGCCTACTTCAATCTCTATGAAATTTGGAGACACTCGATATTTCAGGTAGTTAAACATCCCCGTTGTATACTATTGTCTATTTTTAAGACTCTATATTAACATTCAGATGTCCTTTGATTATTTGTGCCGTTTTGTCATACATCTAACGTTTCTACATAATTGTACATCCTTGGCTTGCAAATGTTTGGCTTTTGGCTTTCCTCATGAAGGTAACTGCAGAAAAACCGCTTCTACCATATCATGCATATACGTATATCATAAATTGTGTTTCTTTTCATCTCCCTCTTGAATCCCTCTGATCGCTGGAGACCCTCATGGATAGTCAAGCTAATTAAACATCTATATTTTAAGACTATATTGACCTTTATATGTCCTTTACTGATAAATGTCGTTGGTTTACTGTCGGATTGAGGTATTTCACATATTACCATTTATTGATAGTCATATACCACATGTAGATATAATTAACACGTGTTCACTCCAGGTTTTAAGTTATATGTTTATTTTCTATTGGGGGAACTTTATTTGTTAGGTTTCCTGTTTGAAACAATTTTTAGCTCCGCTAAAAAAAATCATTTATTAACATTAAAAACTACAGAAAAAAGTACGATTAAACACTAAGCCCTACCAAAAATCAGGGGTCCTCTAGAACGATTAACAGTTTGACTTTTACTGGTGATATTCGTCGTTAGAGCCATGTATTTGCTTTGAAAATTAGATAAAAAATTAAAACAAAAATGTCATAACATCTGTCAATGTTAAAAATGCGTTACGGTTTTTCATTTCGTGGTCTTTTACCTCACTATTAAATTAATGTTTTTCCTGTTTTATAGGAGCTGCTGCAAGCTGCCGAAAATGGAGATAGACACAAATTAGAAAGGTGCTTAGATGAAGGAGCAAATATAAACTATCAAGATTTTGTGAGTTCTGTGAATACATTGACAATTCACTTTACCGTTAGAATTTATCAAGCACATGAACGAATACAATTAGAATTGTATAACTATTTTAATATTCATTTAAAAAGTAATATACAGCAGTACTGTACCCATGCTAAAAACTCGTAAATTCATTTTGAATAAACCAAATGAAAAAATGAAAAATGAAAAAAAAGTGAATATCGCTTGAACTGTTCATTTAGTAAGGTACGTTAAATTAAAATAAAGGTACGACTGAAGTAAGGATTACACTATACGATCATGTGAGTTTTTATATAAATTAAGGTGAACTTAGTTTACTGATGTTCAAATATCATAAAACGATTTAGAAGAGACAAATTCAGGGAAATCGCATAAACTCCATAAGAAGCGGAAGCGGGTGCGTCGACATAGCAATCGTCTCGTGATATGCAGGCATCACAGATGTTTATGATGCTTTTTTCTATGATTAAAGGAGAAGGTATGAACAGGCATCTGTGTTTACCCATGAGAAGTTCGAAAATAAAAGTATCAGAAATTTTATTAATTGTAGAAACATACAATTGAAATCGACAATACATCAGTTTAAAGGGTATAAAAACTAGTTATTTGACAGATACGATGTGTTAGTGCCTAAACTCACTGGCGACATGTTATCGTTGTCATTGATCTCTATGTAAAAGAAAAGTCGTCAGACTCTGTTAGATATAACCCTTGGTTAAACTGAGGGTTACTTAACCAAGGGTTAAAATTCTGTTGTTCAACTTCTTTTACACCATTGGTTACTTAACTTATGGTTAAATTTTCAGTCAATGTTTATTTTGATCAAAATAAAGAATAATTAACACTTTTCGCAATGTTGATGTGCATTTTAATTCATTTGTATGCACACAACACCCTTAATAATACATGTGTATTATGATTTTAGTTCTATTGTCGGTCCTAGACAAACTGTTTGGTCAATAAATATAATTTCTTATTAAAACAATACCCTCTCAGCGTATAAATTCATTAAAGAGTATAGCAACAACGCGGACGTGGCAGAGAACACCTTTTGTTTGAAAAGAGGCGTTGATTGTATAACTGTATCTGATTATAGATAAAGACAATTTCTTACTAAAACTTGTTTAATTTTGCTCAATTAATGTGTTTTATTGACATAGAAGATGACAGGGTAAACAAATCTTGATTTGAAAATGTCTGTTAGGTACACTATGAACGTAAACCTAGATGCAAAAAATGGGGAAGGACTGTAAAAGCTACAATCATGTTTTGATTAATGTAATTGTAGTAGAAAACGAAGAATGTGTTGTATCAAACTTTTTATGACCTTTCCAATCTTGTTATGAACAGGGAATAGTACTTTCAGACAACACTATTCCTTTGTTAAAAATTTAACCGTGAACCGAAACAAGGTTTAATCCAAATCATTTAACCAAGGATTTAACAAAGAGTTAATTTAACCATAGGATGAATATATGCTAGGATTACATTTTAACCAAGGGATTAGCAACCCGGTCCTTCTGTGAATTTACATGATTTTGTATATAGCTCTTCAACTGTTTCGGTTCTCATGCATCCCTGGCTTTCAAATATTCTGCTGAAGGAAAATCAAGAAAAGCGCTTTATTGTCATTTTTTATTCAATATTCCATTTAATTTAAATGTTATTGTCAATGGGAAATAGAACATGGGCGTATTAAGTGTTTTTTTTTTTTTTTTTTTATTGTATTTTTTTTTTTGGGAGGTCTCTTTTAGTAGAACATATGTGTTTATATTGAATTTTTCGTATTTTTTGCTACTATTAATATTCCTTAGTTTTCTTACCCTTATTTTTAAACTCAAGGATCCTCCACTGTAATAGATATCAATCGTAAAATATTGTTGACTGTAAAACAAAGGTTGCATGAAATGAAATTGTAAAACTTATGAGTCCCCTGTACTCCGTTTCAAATACCGTTTTAAAAAGGACCACAATGATTTCGTATATACCGTAATACTGTAAGGTTATTGTAAAATGTTTTCAGTACAGAAAATTGGCATTAAATCGAAAATGGTTAAACTTCATCAACATTGTAATATGCTTTTTTGACTTATTGGGGAGATAAAATATTGTTTTTCACTAAATTACAGTTATATTAACTAAAAAAGTCAATTCTAAATGCAAAGAATCCTTTCTTTCTTATTCACATTTTCTTTGAAAACCGGAACTTTTGTTAAAAAACCTGAACGTTTTTTTTAAATATTGCTCTCGAAAAAACGCGGACAATATAAAACGCTGAATTTTAAGTCAAATTCAAGGAAATTGTGCGTAGTTTGTGCTCAAAATATGTTTAACCCCGCCGCCCGTCCCAAGTCAGGAGCCTCTGGTCTTTGTTAGTCTTGTATGTTTTTTAATTTTAGTTCATTTACATGTTTCGGAGTTTAGTGTGATGTCCATTTTCACTGAAGTAGTACACATTTTTGTTTCGGGGCCAGTTGAAGGCCGCATCCGCGTGCGGGATTTTCTCGCTGTGTTGAAGACCCATTGGTCTGATTGCATGTAATACCACTCGAAAAAACCTGATCTACATTCGAAAAAAGTGAACCAACTCACTTGAAAAAACACGATTTGAGCCGGACCCTATACCTACCGTGATATTCTTTCGTTAATTATTACATATGACGTAAAGTACATTTGCAATTTGAACATTCAGGGTTTATTATAATATCGAATGTGAACTTTTGAAATGCAAAACTTGAACAAAACCCCATGAATTGCACATGTTGCATTTTAAAAGACAACATTAAGACAGTCGACCTATGTACATTGTTGTTATTATTGTCATTTCAAGTGGACAATTATGTCTTGCTTAATTGTTTGTCTTTATTACAAAAATCGGCTTGTGGTTGAAAATATTACGTAGTTTCATTATTTGTGAGGACATAAGTGGCTTTTGCTCATTGAGGATTAAATTTTAAGTGCTATGTGTGTTTTTTTTTAGAATAGAGGGACTGCACTTCACTCTGCTGCATTGAACAGGAACACAGATATCGTCCAGTTGCTAATTGACGGTGGTATTAATCTCAATGTACAGAACAAAGTAAGGAGTAGATAACTTATAGTGGATATGATCAGTCACGTGTGAATGTAAAACAGTAGCAACAAACAAAAAAGATGCTTTATTTTATCTTGCCGAAAGGACACGTGAGCAATTGCCATCGTATGGCGTCCATTGCCGTCGGTTCATCATCGTGGGTTCATCGTCGTCGAAGATCAAAGATCTCCTGTTTTGGAACTACTTGACCAACTTCAATCAAACTTAAGGGAATTATCCTTAGGGTTTATAGTATAAATTTCCTGTTTTTGTTATTCCGATCAGTCAGAAAATATGGCCGCGATGGCTAAAATTAGAACATAGGGGTAAACTTATTAATTGCCTATTATGTTGAAAATTAAAATAGTAAGAGAAATCTAAAGACACAAACATGCTCAGAATATCAAGATTTACATAGTTCTTTTTTCACCGAAATTATCAAAAGACTCCTTAAGGAGTTGTTGCCCTTAATAGAAATAAGAAGATGTGGTATGAGTGCCAATGAGACAACTTTCCATCCAAGTCACAATGTGTAAAAAGTAAACAAATATAGGACAAAGTACGGCCTTCAACACAGAGCTTTGGCTCACACCGCTTAAATCTGGAAAACTTTCAGTATTTAAAAAATATCTTAATTTCTTTGTAATGTCTTAATTCGTTAATTTAGGGACAACAATTATCACAGTATACTAAACAGTATTGTACCTTTGTTCATTTAAGTGACGTAGGGAGATACATTGTATATGTCTTAGATGCATTATTTTTTTATTAGTTGTTATTGGCTTTGAACTAGCTGTCAGTAACTGCGAGAACTGTCAGATCTGTACTTAGTGTCTTTTTCGTTGTGGGAATGTATAAGTATCCTGCCCCGTCCGGTCTGTGTTTTTGTTGTATGTCTTTCTGCTTTGTGTTGATCTGATAAGTTAAGCCATTTTCAATTGATTTTTATAGTTTGTTCTTATGTTGTACTGTTACACCACTATCCCAGGTTAGGGGGAGGGTTTGGCGCCATCTAACTAGTTTAACCCTTCCACATTCTGTATGTGCCTGTCCCAAGTCAGGAGCCTGTATTCCGTGGGTGTTGTTTCATACTGTATATCATCTTTCTTTTTTTTTTGTTCTTTGTTTTGTACATAAATCAGGCCGTTACTTTTCTCGTTTGAAATATTTTACATTTGTCATTTCGGGACCCTTTTATTGCTGACGTTCTGGTATTGGTTTTGCTCTTTGTGGTTATGGTTACCTATAGTTGTTAACTTCTATTTCATTTGGTCTCTGTCGGAGGGTTGTCTCATTAGCAATCATACTACATTTTCTTATATATATATATAAGTACGTCTGAACCAGTGACAACTCTACAACAGATTTATCCATCGGATCACCAGCAGTGATGGTGATACATGGCTGTGTATATTCTGTATATACAACTCGTCTAAACATCAGCCCAACAATGTTAGATCTGTAAATTTGCTTTCGCTAAATTTTTGTTCTTCCCTCGCCGGGATTCGAACTCATGCATGTTGGGCTGACGTTTAGACGAGTTGTATATATATATATATATATATATAAACAAGTCTAAATTGAAAACAACGTTCAAACCTATGATTGCGTTGGATAAAACCGCAATTTTATACGTGTGCATGCAAAACAAATTTCTTGTTAGGGGGTCTAAATACAGCACAAACAACATTTTCCAAAAGACCAAAAAGTGAAAAGTATATTTTAACAAAACGCATTTGACTAACAGGTCGAACAAAAATGTTCTTAAACCCTGCTGACTGCCATTGGCGATTGCCAAATAAACGGATCACCGATGTAATAAATGGATCTTAATTATAAATTGAATACTAAACAGAAAACAATAAACTTGCGGAAAAGATGGTATACCGCAAACAAAAGGTGCAAAGGTTTTGTACACCATATCCGGATTTCGACAATTAATGTCTCTTCAGTGATGTTAGGAATCGAAACGGTATTTGGAAAGCCATACAATTTACCTCAATTTAGGATAGACTCTTGAATTTTGAGGAGTCAAAATAGAATGAACGGATCATATAAACCCGAAGGCAAATATAATACAAGCCCAAACGAAAAAATATAAACAAGTCTAAATTGAAAACAACGTTCAAACCTATGATTGCGTTGGATAAAAACCGCAATTTTTATACGTGTGCATGCAAAACAAATTTCTTGTTAGGGGTCTAAATACAGCACAAACAACATTTTCCAAAAGACCAAAAAAGTGGAAAAGTATATTTTAACAAAACGCATTTGACTAACAGGTCGAACAACAAATGTTCTTAAACCCTGCTGACTGCCATTGGCGATTGCCAAATAAACTGATCACCGATGTAATAAATGGATCTTAATTATAAATTTAATACTAAACAGAAAACAATAAACTTGCGGAAAAGATGGTATACCGCAAACAAAAGGTGCAAAGGTTTTTGTACACCATATCCGGATTTCGACAATTAATGTCTCTTCAGTGATGTTAGGAATCGAAACGGTATTGGAATATATATATATATATATATAAACAAGTCTAAATTGAAAACAACGTTCAAGCCTATGATTGCGTTGGATAGAAACCGCAATTTTTATACGTGTGCATGCAAAACAAATTTCTTGGTATAGGGGTTTAAATACAGCACAAACAACATTTTCCAAAAGACCAAAAAAATGAAAAAGTATATTTTAACAAAAAGCATTTGACTAGCAGGTCGAACAACGGATGTTCTTAAACCCTGTTGACTGCCATTGGCGATTGCCAAATAAACGGATCACCAGATGTAACAAAATGGATCTTAACTATTAATTTAATACCAAACAGAAAACAATAAACTTGCGGAAAAGATGGTATACCGCAAACAAAATGTGCAAAATTAGTACACCATATCCGGATTTCGACAATTAATGTCTCTTCAGTGATGTTAGAATCGAAACGGTATTTGAAGGCCATATAATTTACCTCAATTTAGGATAGACTCTTGAATTTTGAAGAGTCGAAATAGGATGAACGGATCATATAAACCCGAAGGCAAATATAATACAAGCCCAAACGAAAAATATAAGCAAGTCTAAATTGAAAAAACGTTCAAACCTATGATTGCGTTGGATAAAACCGCAATTTTATACGTGTGCATGCAAAACAAATTTCTTGGTAGAGGGAAAAAAGTGAAAAAGTATATTTTAACAATATATATATATGTTTCAATGGATTGTTGTTGTGAAAGTAATACACAGAGATAAACATTAAAACATTTACATAAAAAAAACATCTGAAATATATTTACTTCTCATGTATAACATAATTATAGTCGTTTGTCAAAATTTAAGTATTGTCTATTTGAGAAATAATTGGCTTAAGCTCGGGATAAAATGATGAAATATAAATGCTCAACTCATGGTTAAATGAAAACAAATCTATGGCTGTCATGAACTATTTCGATTCTAATAGAACAAATACGGTCATTTTGTCAACCATGAAAGCCCGTTTCACACGATACTGTTTAAGCAGATTCGTGTTTACACTATATCATAATATTCAGGATATTATATTGTTCTATATTAAATAGAAAAATTTTTAAAAATCACATTTTTCACCTACAAATGTTCTTTTTATCTAATTCGATTACATTCTGAGGCGTACAAGAAGCATGAAAACGCTCTATATTTACAGGTCACGCCGGAAGCACATGTAACATAAAATAATGTTCCTCATGAAATATTTCATTCTTTTCATTTATAAAATAGTGTCCGTATATGGAAAAAAAATCATAGAAATTTGTCCTCTTCTGAACACTATTTCATTGATGGGGACAACATTTCATGAAACAAAGTCATGAGATATTGTCTTTCTTGGAGGATAATTTTTCATGGACAATATTGTGCTTTACTCAAACATATGACTTCACCTTCTTTAGTTGCCAAAGACGATAACATCATTTCGTGGAATTTTCTTTTTATGAAATTTTAAACCAAAATAATAACTGAAATGGACTAATTTGTTTATTTTGCATCAGAATAGAGATAACAGTATTGTATTTGAAGCTTGGCCTGCGTAAAACGTGGATTTAACTTCGCAAATTGAATTTACTGGTCGTATGAGTTAGGTGGGTGTAACGTAGAACAGCCAATTTTGTGTATTCATGCGTTTGCGCTAAAAGTAGATATACTGTGATTATACTGGTTGACGACATATAGGTCGTCATATTAGAATTCTCAATATCGAGGTTGCATTTTTGTTTTGTAATACTAAGAAAATAACCATTCAGATGATAATGAGAATTTTATGCGACTGTCATACATGTGAGAGGTTTAGCTAGCTATAAAACCAGGTCAGAAAGGTAAATATGCTAGATATACTTACTGGAGGTGTGATGAGATGACTGAAGCTGTTAATTTTCTCCTTGATAATATTTATGTACGTTTCGGCAACAAAGTTTATCGACAGGTTGTAGGTATCCCTATGGGCACTTATTGTGCCCCTTTAATAGCAGACTTGTTTTTGTACTGGTACGAATCACAGTTTATGGCTAAACTCAGTAAAGACCCGTCGAAATTGCATTTAATTGATAAATTCAACAACACTTACCGTTATCTTGATGATATTTTTTCGTTAAATAATCAAGAATTTTCTCAATATACTGCTGAAATTTACCCCAAGGAACTTACTTTAAATAAATCAAATTTAAACGTTAATAACTGTCCTTTCCTAGATTTAGATATTTCGGTTTTAAACGGGAAACTCCACACTAAAATTTACGACAAAAGGGACGATTTTTCGTTCCCTATTGTTAATTTTCCATTTTTAGATGGTGATGTTCCTTTGGCACCATCTTACGGTGTTTATATTTCACAGCTCGTTCGCTATGCCCGTGTCTGTTGTGACGTTTTTGATTTTAACGAACGTAATCTATGTATTACTGGTAAATTATTAAACCAGGGATATCGTTACCATAAATTACTTAAAACCTTTACTAAATTTTTCCATAGATATAAAGATTTGGTTTTGAAGTTTGGTTGTACTTGTAGAAAACTTATTTCAAACGGGATAGCACATCTTCATTTTACGGAAATGTTGTTAACCGTGCCCGGAAATTTAGAAATTATCCTTGTAAACTTATCGCCCTTTAAATAAACTTATTCTAAAAGGTTACCAATTCAACACTGTAATAAGATCATTGAATATAGTTTTTATTGGTATAAATATTGATTTTGTTATCAGTAAATTAAAAGCAAACTAAATATTACTAGTATGTTATTTACATATACACATTCATGGATCTACAATCTGTCGATACCTGTATCTTGGCATTCCACAAGGTCATGTTCTTCTCTGACTGTTTATGACGTCTTTACACTAAATCCATTGGATGTTGGATGTGTACGGATTGATAATTTAGTCTTAGATGCATGATTTTTCTATTAGTTGTTAGTGGCTTTGAACTAGCTGTCAGATAACTGCGAGTACTCTCAGATCTGTTCCTAGTGTCATTTTGTTGTTGGGATGTACAAGTACCCTGCCACGTCCACTTGTATTTTTGTCCATCTGATGAGTTAAGCCTTTTTCAACTGATTTTTATAGTTCGTTCTTATGTTGTACTGTTATATCACTGTCCCAGGTTAGGGGGAGGGTTGGGATCCCGCTAACATGTTTGACCCCGCCACATTATGTATGTATGTGCCTGTCCCAAGTCAGGAGCCTGTAATTCAGTGGTTGTCGTTTGTTTATGTGTTACATATTTGTTTTTCGTTCATTTTTGTACATAAATAAGGCTGTTAGTTTTCTCGTTTGAATTGTTTTACATTGTCATTTCGGGGCCTTTTATAGCTGACTATGCGGTATGGGCTTTGCTCATTGTTGAAGGCCGTACGGTGACCTATAGTTGTTAATTTCTGTGTCATTTTGGTCTCTTGTGGACAGTTGTCTCATTGGCAATCATACCACATCTTCTTTTTTATAATTAATCCACCATTTTCTACATAAGAAAATGCCTGTACCAAGTCAGGAATATGACAGTTGTTATCCATTCATTTGATGTGTTTGAACTTTTGATTTTGCCATTTGCTTAGGGACTTTCCGTTTAAAAGATTCCTCGGAGTTCGGTATTTTTTTTTTTTTACTTTTTATGATAAAGCACTCCAAATGACCGATAACAAATTTTCATTATTGTGTAACTTCATGAAGACAAGAATGTCTTGCTGATTACTTTGTCTTTATTACATCAAAATACAAGTATGCTATCTTTACTTATACATCTTTCTCATTGAAATCCAATATTGGCCAGTTTGAGTTTAATTATTGCGATTTCGTAAACACTGCATACACACATATATATATATATCCGATATGAAAACGCGAGTTCTTATTATTGCGATAAACATCCAGTCGCATTATTCGCATTAATACAAACCTCGCAATAGTTTCTGAATTTACAGTATTCTGTCTTTGGTGACATAGATGCCTTCTTATCACTAACGATAATTTTATAAGTGTGTTATAAGTGTTATGTATTTCTCTGTCCAGGCTGGAGGGACTGCACTTCACTCTGCTGCATTGAACAAGAACACAGAAATCGTTCATTTGCTAATTGACGCTGGTATTAATCTGAATTTACAGAATAAGGTAAGTAATAGAATTGGAGATGGAGGAACGGACACTTATATTTTTTATTAACAACAGGCCTTCGACATGGCGAAATGAAAATAGATTGATTTGTGTTTCGAAACAATATGGTTTGGGCTAAAGTAAAGCGGGTGAGTTACAATGTTATTCAAGAATGCAAAAACCCAATACATACAGAAACGGGTTTACTTACATGGCTTTGCGTATACATGTGTAACTCGCTCAATCCATCAAGGTTAATAGTTAGTTGCTAAATGGCTAATTTCGACGGATCTTTTAACTTACAGTGGGGTTTCTCGAGGTCAAAAACTTTTGATTGGTTGCATACAATGCAAAACCGTCTTATTGTATAATATGATGAATGTTGTGCGGGCGAGCGGGAAAAGTGGGTATTCATTTAGTGAAAAAAGTCCTTCCACACAGTCTGTCATCATAAGATCTTTCAGACTTTGCATACTGTATGTATACACATAAAACTTGTGGATATATTTTGCAGATTTTCCTGAAGTTGAAATTTCGTTGAGTTACGTCAAATTTGTATGTATGACCAATGTGACCACCACAAGCCCTTATTTGAACTTGGAAATGATCTGAAATAAGATAATCTGTTTATTACCTCCTTAAGAATATATTTACGCAATGATCGTTTCTTTTCACTACATCTGCTATTGTAGAAAAGAAAGAATTGATAACATGTAAATTTGATGTCTGGTAACATCCACATTTTTCACAAAACCGTACTATACATATTTTGTTTATCAATTTTTCATTGTAGTTTGGGAGAAGATCATCAATGGGATTTGAGTTTCCTGTTTCCTCTTGTTGTCTATTGTTTGTCTCTTAATTTTCCAGTTTGTGACATACGCTTCGATTGTTTTCCCTTCTCCTCTCAGCCGTTTTGTCTTGTTCATTGGAATATTACGTGAGCGTTCAAAAAGTCCAAAAAGCCATACCCGTTTTTTTTTTTTTTTTTTTTTTTTTTTTTTGCTTGCCTATCAATACATTTTTATGAAAGAAAGCATTAGGTCCTTTAGATCATTTTCATATAAAATGTAGCTCTTTTTTGCCGGTTTTACCCATAAAGAATGAGAATCATTGGAAAATACATTTATAGATATTCCTGTAAAGTTTCAAAACATTTCACATTGTAACTGCAGAAAAGATCCGTGATTCTTTTAATCATTTGATTAGTCTTTCAAACAGCCCGAAAGTTCACTCTTGTAACACACCTTTTGTTGCATGCATATTCCTTTTTTATCTATACATAACATAATGTTTTAAACAAAAGCAAGTTTATCTCAAACTGTAATTTCCATTATAAGGGTTCTATGTAAAATGTATCACATTTCACTTATTTCTGCAAAGTGCCTATATACTTTATTGTCCAACTGTTTAACTGCTTTTTTATATCGAAAATTGCATACTTGCATTTATTTCATCCAAAAACCCCACCCCCTGGCACACATGTAACCTTTCCCGTCCAAATATCACAAGCAATGATAACAGAAAATGATTAACATGTTTTCCATTACATTGAGATGTTGTACATGTTTTATTGAACCAAGACTTTTGTAGAATACCTGTTCAACATCTGACAGCCATATGCGTAAAATATTACCGGTTTAAATCGATAATCAATGTTTTGACACAGTCCCCACATTTAAAGTATAATTAAGCAACCTCAGCGTCGTGTATTAATCTTTTCCTAAAAAGTCTATTAGAAACAAAGAAACACTTTTCAAAGATATGTAGTATTACTTTGAAAGCTCTTTTGTACCAAACCGCGATCTAACATTGGACCATAGGCTTCACAAAAATAGTTGATTAAATAATAGTTTACTTGTTAGCACTTCTGTCAAAAAAGAGAAATATTATTGCATCTCTTGGCTAACTGCAAATTAGTTGACGATATGTGATTGATATCAAAATATTACCAATTCAAAAGAAAAACAAAATATAAAAGAATATGATTATAGGTATGCATGTCAAAGGTAACAACTTGGACGTATAGGAATATTGTCAAATATCAAAGAAATGACAATCAAAATTGATTATAATTGGTCAGGTATATCATGAAATCAGATTGAGAGTTTATGGGCGAAACGTACAATACGCGAATAATTGCCTTCAAACATTGCAAAGATTTTCTGCTAGATAATAATATAAGTTGTGTAGTGTATTATCTATAAACATGCTCAATGTTATTCTATATTATAATTGCACGGGAGGTAAAAATATTTTACTTACTTAATAGTAAGTTATTGTTAAAAATAATTTTGCTAGGTTAATGTTATTACACTTTTAAAGATGGCATCTGAATTGTCTTTATTGATAATATAAAGTACAATAAGTCACAAAATTTTAATTGTTTCCACATGTACATGACTTAATATAATAACATAATAGTCCGCCAAGAAAATGTGCAACTTGTGAATTTTGTTTTCTCTGGACCTATGTTGATTGTGTACTGATTGATATTGTAGTCTTAGATGCATGATTTATTTTATTAGTTGTAATTGGCTTTGAACTAGCTGCCAGTAACTGAGAGTACTCTCAGATCTGTACTTAGTGTCTTTTTGTTGTGGGGATGTATAAGTACCCTGCCACGTCAACTATGTTTTTGCTAGAAGTATTTCTGCTTTGTATCCATTTGGTGAGTTAAGCCCTTTTCAACTGAGTTTTTAAAGTTTGTTCTTATGTTGTACTGTTTCACCACTGTCCCAGGTTAGGGGATGATTAGTGCCTTCAAACTAGTTTTACCCTTACCACATTCTGTATGTGCCTGTCCCAAGTCAGGAACCTGTAATTCAGTGGTTGTCGTTTGTTGCTGTATTAGTCCAGCTTTTTCGTGCATATTTTTTGAAGAATTGTGGGTTTGATGATAAAAGCATGAAACTTTGCACAATTTTAGATATATATTTTGTAGTCAATTTAAGCTATGGGCCCACTCTGAAAAATCCAATAGGGCGGCTATTTTCAAGCTGTCCGCCAATCAGTTCAAATTTCACAACCATGTATAGATTAAAGCCAAAGGTATTCAAACCAAATCTTTTAAAAACATATAACATGTAATCCAACGTTTTTAGTAAGTCATGACTTTATATTAGCCTTTTCAATTGGTTTTCAAAATGGCGGAACATTTCAAAGTGGCCACCTAAAGAGCTTTGCTGATATTTATTTCTTCTATCGAATTGCACTTTGCAGTTCATACAATATTCTAGGGATTGAGTTTCCATGATATACGGATGCTGCTTGCAAGACAATTTCATCAAAGATCCCATAAATGGAAACAGTCGAACGTTTTCAGGACGCCATCAGAATTTTTTTTAATGTTAAGCAACATCTGAGTCACAAATGATAATGGATATGTTCCACTTCTTCTTGCCACGATCCTTTCTTTTTCCTCGATTGTGGTAACAAGAGGATAAATAAATACGACTAATCACCAAATGTCTATTGGCAACGAGAAACATCACGAGTGCTACCAGTTGGCCAGAAACTACACACCCTTCCGAACACCTACCTTGACCCCTAGTTTTGATGAAAAGGGACTCGCGTTGTTTTATGCTTTCAATGTTGTATTATTTGCTCTGCATTTTTTAATGTCTGTGTTGTCAACCAGTGAAGGTCTTGTTTATCCATCGTACAGGCATGGAAAACCTTATTTCATTTCAAACGCTCAAATTCGGTGAAGTTTTATATAATTTACATGTACCAATGGTTTTTACATGTTTTAATTTTTGATTCTTAGGGTAAAAAGAGACATTTATAAATCCACTATTATATGATATATGCCTAATTACTAGATATGACTCATCAATCTATTTAAACAAGAGCACCTTTTTATTGCGGTTGGTGCTCAATTTTTAGATTTGTGTGTAGTGATTTGTGTTAGTCCTTTTTGCGTTTTTTATCCATGTTCTTATCTGGTTTTGTCTTACTAATGATCTTTGAGTGCCTAAGTATCTTCTCCATCTTTTTTATTATCTAAGCAACAGAAGTTTTTTAAATGTATCTTAAGGACAGCCCATTTTATTGTTTGCTCCACTCCCCACCACATTTTTTAAAACAGGACCGTACATAACATCATTGTCCTGGCGCATTTTCATCTACCATGACATCGTTTTATATCTGTCAACCACAGTTTATTACCTCATTCCAAATGCTGATACCTCTGTGATAAATGTCCAATAAGGTATATGCCCTTCGAATTCATTTGAAGTAGCACTCTGGGTAAAAGGCCGAAACATTCCCCCGCCTAAATAAAGCTTTCACATGCTTTAAGAATGTTGTGTTTTTGCTTTTAAACCGTTCCTGGTGTAGAATATCATTTGGATTACCTGATCATGTTATATTATTTCAAAGGTGGATTGAAACTTGTTAATTACTATGCCCATTTCTAGACAAAACACTATTAAATGATGTAATTGTGTGATATTGATGGGCAATTTGATTGCCCCACCTTCTCCTTTTACAAGTGTATAATTCTACTCATGGGCTTGATCTACATTTACCATTTTCAAATTACGTTTGCAACACGTAAACTGTAAAGTTAAATGGCATTATATCGCGCACTGTTACTGGAAGCCATAATTTGGACGAAAAATGCAAAGAACCAATGAATAAGCAGTATAATGGAAACTTCATACACTTAAAAGGAACATTCTTTTAATGATCTCACATCAAAATGTCCAGTTCAGTCTTTAATGTTACAGACCAGTTGGTTAAGTGGACTGTCAATTTCCCTCTTCTTACTCCATGTTTTGAATGTTACATAGTTCTCACCAGGGTCTCGTCCCTCAGTAAAAATTATGTCAGGATCTTTCCATACGAATTACAACTACACCTACTGTAATCTCATGGAAATGTCTTGTTCATAATGCATGAGAACCTCTAAAAAGAATCTGCTATTCATTAAGTACTATGTTTCCTTGATTGAACATTTGTTCAATCACTGTTTTCTAACCAATCACATAATGTTCTCAACGATATCATTTCTATATGAATACCCAAAACAAAACTATTCTTTGTCCTGCTAGAAATATGTTTGCTCAGTTCCGCTGTTCCGATTTTGCAAAAAGCAAAAAACGATTGATCACAGGTGATAATTGATACATGTCTCAGGAACAAAATTAACACATTGATGGAATGTATTCATGGAATGTCGAATCGTTGTGACATATTTGATCTCTTCCTGAAACATTGGTCAATGCGGACTGATATATAAAAGCGCAAGACCATTTGGCTTGGCTCTACGTGCGTGGAATGCTGTCCAGACATATTTATTGTTTTCATTATCATCTGCTTTAAGCCATCTGTGTTATCATTTTGTTAACTTATCAATACCATATGAGGATAGACTTGCACATTTGATTAATTATACCAGGTTGGTATACAAGTATTTCTGATTAGACAATTGACAGAGTGCATGTTCATAAAACGGTAATTATTAGATGTTAGTATGAAACGCTTGGTTAAATTTGGGTAGTATTAAGGATATATCTTATTCTATAGTAAAATATATACTAAGTTATAGCAATAAAACGAACAGTTGTGCTGGCGCATAATATATTGGTTATAGTACCAGAGATTATAAGGGAAATGCATATATTTCAAAGCAAAAGGTTATGACGAATTTGCCAAGTTAGACCAAGAAAATGCTGAAATATTGAAATTGTCGTACTATGTAACGATTCCTTAGTCGTAGTTGAACTCTTGTTGTTGTCAATATTGTCCACGGCTGCTGTTGTAAAACCACCACATATTTAATATTGAGTGTTTCATAAATGGAATGTTCTAGTACTGTAGATAAATGAATAATTGGATTATTCATAAACGACAAACGTAAATTGTACATTTTGTAATTCAGTACCTCCTTTCCTGGTCCTAGCATCCAGAAGAAGGCCTATATACATTATGAGATGGTTTTAGTTCAGTTGAATGTAATGTTAAAAAAGAATAGAGAAATAAAACAGAAGAAACAGAAGTAACTTTGAAATGAATAGCGTCGTATTATCCTCAATGGAATAACTCGACTGCATCTAAATATTTGGATTATCAACTAATGTTTTTAATGACTGTTAAAAAGACTGTTGCCTACATCATGTCTTTTTGAACTTCCTGCATGTGCAGTTTTTCAAGTACCGTTGTCATACAAACAGATTGTCGCGGTTCCTTGTTTAATTGCAACACCAAAATAATCACTAAACAGACAAAGCAAGCACCTGCCTTGTTAATGGCCTTGCAAGCCTGAGATTACTGTAATTTTAAGATCATCACTATGTCCTCTTCCAGTTGATCACAGAGAAAACTGTTCAAGTCGAGAAGTATACATTCAAGTTAAGTCTAGCTCATATATTTGAAAAACGCCAGTGCATATACGTGATCCCTCGTTGTAGACTACTGCTCTGCAAGAATGGTACCGAAGTTACGATTTTCTATACATTCCTCACAAATCTTTTGATGTTTGGCTGTATTATATAAATGTGACATACACTTAGCATAATAAGGCACTTAGTTTTACTGAAGGTACGTCAAACAAACACTTTTTGACCCTCTTTAAGTGAATTTTGTTGATTTCGATATCTTATGGCGGCCATCTGGCAAAAAGCCTCCATATTGAAGTTTCAAGTTGGATCCATAGTTTATTTTGTTCGATGCACCCATCACTACTTACATGACAAACTAATATAAGGGATATTTGTTGATTTTGATATTTTGTGGCGGCCATCTTGGAAAAAGCCGCCATATCAAATTTTAAAGTTGGGTTCATAACTTATACATGTATATATATTTTTCGAAACACCCAGCAAAACTATCATGCCAAATTTAATCTTATATAAGTAATATATGTTGATTTTGATATTTTATGGCGGCCATCTTGAAAAAAAACGCCATTTTGAAATTTCAAGGTGGGTCCATAGCTAATATTGTTTGAAACACCAAAAACTACTACCATGCCAAATTTGGTGCTTTTATCATCAAACCCACAATTTTGTCACCGATCTGCCGGACTATATATCATATTTGTTTTTCGTTCATTATATTGTAGATAAATAAGGCCGTTAGTTTTCTCGTTTGAATTGTTTTACATTTGTCATTTGGGGGGGCTTTTATAGCTGACTATGCGGTACGGGGTTTACCCATTGCTGAAGGCCGTACAGTGACCTATAGTTGTTAATTTCGGTGTTTTTGAGTTTTCTCATTGGCAATCATACCACATCTTCTTATTTCTATATTACCTGCAGAAATGTTGTTTTTTGTTTAACTACATGAGGTCAAAGATGTCCTCTTTTCTTTTGGATCTTTATTTCATCAAATTATCGAAATATTATTTAGTAACTAATTCATAATTTTTGCCTAAACATTTGATTTCACCTATCCGATGGAACTCACGTTCAGATTGACACTCTCGTTATGCTAATGTCTTTTGTTCTTTTTTATTTATCATTGGAACGTGATTCTTTGTCCAGAGTGGGTTTACCGCACTTCACGGTGCTGCAACAGGCGGGGATACAGAAATCGTTCATTTGCTAATTGACAATGGTATTGATCTCAATATGCAGAACAATGTAAGAAGTAGATCTATAGAATATATTTAACAAATTAACATATGAACTAAAATTAATAATTTGTCAAATGCCGATCTCTTACGTGGCAAACATTGTAGTCTACATGAGAACGACGATATAGTGTATTTTTGTTTTATAAAGTTTGACAAATTTAGTAGCTTGAAGGAGTGCAGTCTGGTTACCTGATACTATTTCACAGTGTATATTCAGAACGCTTGCTTTCCGATTCAATAGCCGTTAACGCTTGCTTTCAGATTCCGGAAACGCGTACTTTTCGGTATTCCAAAAGAAAATTACAGATATGGTTGAAGAGTAGTTTGCTACAATCTATAAAAAAGTATACAATTTCTTGAATGAACTTATAATTGACGAAACAAAACAAATAACCAGGTGTCCAGTTTCATAATTTATCGTTTGTTCGATATCATTTTTATGCCAATCACAAATGATCTTATCAGAATTATTCACCAATGTTTTGAAAATCGATGTGTAACGCTGACTTTGAGATTCATGACACGCTTACTTTACGATTTAAGGGATACAAGTTCATTCAAATATAGTATGCTCAAACATGTTTCATTGTAGAAAATCTTTCCATTATGGTACGATTATTTAAATCTGAGGGAGGGGGGTATGTTTTTTCCTCTAAAATATATTTTGATTCCCAACTTTGAAGAAACAAATATTTTGATCTGTAAGAACTACAAAAAATAATCTGAATGCGAGTTTTTGCCATTAAATTCAATACTTGGTTCTCAAAATAAAACTAATTTGATGCTTGCCTGCATGGTACGAAAAAGAATTTCAGAATTAAAAGAAATAATAACTCCCACTCATCCCAGCAACCCTCTCTTCGAAGTTATATGGTTGTTCCCTTACGTATAGATTTACAAGTTACATATCTCTGTTATCAAAGGACCTTTTTTTAATTCACAATGGCCATATAAAACCGTAATATTTTTTAAACAGTTCTTATTTTCATAGCATTATAGGTCTTTAGTTATATTTGTGATCGTTTGTATTCAGTGAACACGCACGTAACCATCCCTCCCCGTCTCATCCCTCTTTTCAGTTGAATTTATTTGTCTCTAGTTATCCACCGTCCCATAGGATTTCGTCTTTCCTTTAAAAGTAAGAATTTTAAATTTCAAAGATGTATTGATTTCCATGTTTTACATAAAATATAAAGGTATAATTCCAAGAGAAAAATAATAATTCCAAATATGCAACCATTTTACAAGAACATAAACAAATCAGTCTAATGCAGTACACATTGATAATTCTGGGAAATGGGAGATCTGACATTGAAGCAACTTGTAAAAATGTCGGCCGACAGAATTGGGACTAAGTGGACATCTAATTGGTATTCTAAAAAGTTAGGGAATTCTGAAATAGGAGCAAATTACAAAGATAAAAAATCTGTCCCAAAAGCAGTATGAAAATAAATATCCTAGCCTAATAATTGTTGTACATGAAAAATGAAAATATGTATTTCAGGCTTTGACTGTCCATGGCGTTAAAACACTAAATCCCTGGGATGTGTTTAAATTGATTTGAATCTCTGATGCATGATTTTTAATTATTAATTGTTTTTGGCTTTTAACTAGCTTTCAGTAACTGCGAGTACTCTCAAATCGTACGTTTGTATTAATTAGACCTGTTGACACAATTTGTAATGCATTTTTGTTATTCAATGTTTATTTATTTTGTGTTATATCTCGTCTCACTATTTTCAATATGTACCATCTTTGATAAGTATTTAGTATGACGATACATTTTACTCCTTTACTCGTACTGTGAACAACAAATTTATTTATCTTGTTAAAAATATTTCCGTACTCCTAACAACAAAATTATTATATTTAAATTTACCTGCGTACGTTATTTTATTTAACGTCATTTTGTCCCAGGTTAGAGTTTTCTTTTTGCAATTGTTTTAAATCTTTTTTTATTAATATTGTATTTATATTGCGTCATAGATAAAATTTATTCTTTCAGTGTATGTTTACTTGTTTTGTCTATATGTTCTTTTGATCGAGTTTAGCCATTTCAATAGATTTTTTATAGTGTTCTTTTTATGTTTTATTGATACACTACTGTATAGATTAGACCGTTGGTTTTCCTGTTTGAATTGTTTTACACTAGTCATTTTGGGGCCATTTATAGCTTGCTGTTCGGTGTGCGCCAAGGCTCTGTGTTGAAGGCCGTACTTCTTACACATAGTGACTTGGATGGAGAGTTGTCTCATTGTTACTCATACCACATCTTCTTATTTCTATTCAGGGTACAAAATTTGACATGGAAATCTCTGGTTCAAACAAGCATCAATTTTGGTCAAAGGAACTCCCCCCATCCCCTCCCAAACCCACAAACTCACCGGTTATGTATTACAATCCCAAATACCTCCGAAATTATGCAGAAAGAATTGCAAAATCAAAAATTAACTGTACAAGCTTTCAGTTTCAATTTAAACTTTGCTTGCTAGGGTATAGGGTGAATATGGTCAATTTCCCCTGTGTTTGAATAATTCACATGGTCAAAATCCATGTCTATTGAAATTTATCTAGAAATTAAGTATCAAAGAGTCTATATCATATACTTGAAAAATTATTTTACATATTTGTATAAAATCTACATGCTATTAGCGCTACAGTGCTATGTTACTGTCAAAGGCATTTTGATACAAAATTGCAAATTTTACATTTTTGGCTAAATTGTGCATCGAAGAACGTGCCTTACCAAAATGGATTAATTTGTTTCTGGAAGACAATACCTAGCTTTACTTCCAATTAATTAATATAGTTTTGGTGTTATATAACGATGTCCTTCTTATAAAAGGTTTTTTAGAAAATTGCAGTTTTGAATTATCTTCTGTGGTGGTTTATAATAAGGTGCTCTCTTTTACAAACAGGCTAAAAACGTTTAATCGCAAACGTTGGTCTATTATAATAAGAATTCATGTAAAGACTCAACTAAAGGAGGTTGAAAACAAATCGGAGCCTTGGTCAGATAAAACGTATTTGGTGTATTAAAACCTTTACTCTTTTGCGGGTTAAGTTATATTTAAAAGATCATTTACAGAGTAAAAGTAAAAACGTAAGAACCGGATATCATTTACCCTTTTTGAACACATGATTTTCTCGTGTCCTTTAGAGTTTTTAGTAAGAAATTTTCCATATTTGCTGTTGTTTGTTTTTCTTGCCCGAGTTTAACTTGCCATTTGTTTCTATATTTCACCTTCGTGACTTTCTCACCGATTTTCCAATCACTCAAGATTTTTATAATGGTATGCTGTACAAAAATATATTAGTATATATCGGGTACTCCTGCATATTCTACAGTCATTTCCGCAACTCGTCAAATCGGCTTCTGTCATAATATTTATAGTCATATAGTAACCATGTCTAAACAATCAACTTGTCATTTAGTAAAATTCGCATATATTTAATTTATACACGAAATAATATATCAGATTTTTATGGGTTTTTTATAATTTTCACTGAGCTTGGTCTCTGTATATAATTGTGCACCAACAAGCATTATGCATGCAAACTTTCTTTTCCCAAATTGACCAAATAAAACAAAAGAGTCCTGAAAAAAGGGATTTTTATTGACGAATTAAAGAAGAAATTCTGACACACAACTTGGTAACGAAACAAATCCTTGTTATTTAACTTTTGCAATGCACTGGCATACAAAGAGTAGATTTTACAAGTAGCCGAACAAGCAAGGTATCAATTCGACTTGTTTACTCCGCTGTGTCGTAGGGTGTTAATTAATAAACAACAAAAACAAAAACACATGTTATATAAAAATAAGGAGATGTGGTATGATTGCCAATGAGACAACTATCCACCAAAGTTCAAATGAAGTGGATGTCAGCAATTATAGGCAACTATACGGCCTTCAACAATGCGAAAAACCCATACCGTATAGTTGGCAATCAAATAAATAGTCTACATCTTATCCGATGACAGGCAAATCTTTCCATCTGAAAATCGGAAAGCAATCGTTTCCCAGAACGACGCTGAAAGTAAACAATCTAAAGACAGCGTTTCCTGTGATTATTTTCAACGGGCATTTATGGCTAGAGTAAATGAATTTTGAGATATGGAACAGTAATGATGAAAGGAAAGTCAATAAATGATTTGAAAACTTACTTGATTTGAAATGCATTATTGTGTTTGGTCGTTTACAGTGTTGTGTTTGTAAATTGCTTTATATATATTTTTATCTTTTACGCTTATACTGTGATTGTCATATGCTTTCTACTCAGAATGGTAATACTGCACTTCATTTTGCTGTATGGAACGGGAAAACAAAAATCGTCAATTTGTTAATTGACAGTGGTATAAATTTCAATTTACAGAACACGGTAAGTGGTAGAAACAAATTTCACTAAAATATTAATATCATGTTGGTTAAGAAGTAAAATTACTAAAATACCGAACTCCATTGAAAATTTAAAAAGGAAAGTCTCTTATGAAATGGCAAAATCAAAAGCTCAAATAGATCAAACGAATGGAAAACAACTGTGATATTCTTGATTTGGTACAGGAATTTCTTTCTGTAGAAAATGATGATATAAACCTGGTTTTATAGCTAGCTAAACCTCTTACTTGTATGACAGTCGCATAAAAATCCATTATATTGACAACATTGTGTGAAAAAAACATAATAGGTAAAATGTAAAAAATAGGGGTAAAGAAGTCAACATTGTGTTATAATCTTAATTTTAAAAGACGACAAATGTTTTGAAACTGTAACAAAAATCCCTACGTATGATATAATGAGTAATGCTTTCATATCTGTATAGCACGAAAAAGTACATTCGATCACACAATTAATTTATTGATTCCTACATACCTAATTCATACCGGATTTATCCTTTTCCTGACCTGTTGATTATTTTTATTTAATCAACGTGTGGTTCGTTTGTTCTCACTTCTTCATTGGTTAAAATTCGATTATGACGTCAAACGTTCTTGCTTTCTTCTGAATTTCCTGTTGTGACGTCATGAAAAAGGCGACCATGTCTGATGACGTCAATAGAAATAACACATCTTTTTGCACATCATTCGAAAAGAAGGATTAAAATTGTCTGTATATTGTCTATAAATCATTAGAGAAACAGATTCCACCACCAAATATCGAGCAATACGATATTTATCCACTTTCGACAGTTAAATCGAGCCACGCGTTTTAAATCTGAAAATTTAACTGTCTCGAGTGGATAAATATCGTATTACACTTGATGCAGTGGCAGAATCTATATTTAAGTTTGGCATCATTATTAGGGTCTCAAAAACCAAGACATTAGTGTGATATTCATGATGGTCATTAGATGCCGCTGAGGTGCTTTTTATGTCTTACACAATTAACATATATTGAAAAGATAAATGTGTGTGACTTTGTGTTTGTTAATAAAAATATAAGTTCAGAAATACACCTACAATCAAAAGCTTGAAAATAGCTATTAATTGAAATTTTTTGGGAAAAACAAACCTGTTTATAAATGGATAATCAATTAGTTGGTGTAGTCTTTTTCTGATTAATATAACATTGAATATTCAATGAAGGAAAATTTGCTTGTCAAACATTTTCTATAATTAAAACATCTTGCATTAATTTTGCTATTCTTCCCTTAATTCTTATTTTTCAGGCCAAAAATCGTCCATGCCAATCCAATTTGATAAAATAACTTAAAAGTAGGAAGAAATAGAATATGAGTAAAACATATAATTTACATACCAATTAAACAATGTTAAATGTTATTCGTTGCATAGAAATTATAGTTTTTTTATGTTTTCATTTTTCTAACTGTGTTTTCAGTCTTTAAAATAAACGTTACTTTACCTATCCAAGAAATATTATCAACTTAGAGTGACAACAAACTTTTATCAAGGATATTGACACAGAGTGCCTATTCAAAGATAGAATCGATGAGACACGGGATGATTTCATCGTTCAAATTGTCAACTTCCTATTTCTCATCAGAACGATTAAAATCGACACTACATAAGTTTCACGGTCAGCATCACGAATAGGTTGACCGATATGTCGGTGTCTCAATACAACCCAATTGTGAAATTTGGAACATTTTGACTTAGTATGGATTCGCATGGCGGTTGATGATGAAGACGCTTATCCTGATGACGCATTAGGTCTCGATCCATTTGGGGTTCATGAGATTCCTTCAGTTATTGATTTATTAGATATTGTCGCCTTATTTTCAAACCCGTTTCAACAACCAAATATAAATAAAAAATGGTATCTTTCAGGGTTATTTAGTAATAGTTATTGTTAAGTTATCGTCATGTAAAGCTGTTTATTGTTTCAAACGAACACTGTTATCCAAAAAAAAGTGTTTGCAATCTCGAAGAATTTTTTTTTTCTTCTTAATTATTAATTTTTACATATTCGATTTGATTTGGAACAAGTAGGTTGATTAGATTTTCTCAATGACTTTTAACATGATATTTAAATTCTTGAGCAATTGTAACACTATATAAGATAAACGATTTGACACTCAGCAGTTAAAACAAACCGAAGGCATACATCAAAAATATGAGAAATGTTTTTGTAGCTTGTGTTTCGTCAATTAAATGGATGAAACATAATTTTCACTATAAAAATTTCAGTCATTAAATGAGTTGACGTTATAAAATCAAATTATATTGTTTTGGAGAAATTGATCATGACCTTAAAGAGCATTTAGTTGGAGCCATAAAGTTTAACTGTTGTACCTTACAACCTTATGCATTACTTGTTTAGCATCAGTCAGCGATACTCGGTTTGTCACTGATCATTCATCAATCAGCCAGCTTTACGTCAATTATCAGTTAGTCAAGTTAATAATAATAATATGTTTGATACGTCAGATGTATGCCTGTCGTAAATTATTAAATGGCATTTTTCTTTCAATCGTTTCAGATGCCTTCCGAAGTCGATCACCTGTCAAACGACAAGAATATGTTTGTGAAATTTGCGAATGAAACTAAATAATTGATTTGAAAAAAGGAATTATATTTTATTATGAAATTTATTTTTTTTTAAACGGTATCTTGAAAGGTTGAAGTCCCCCTTAAAGGCCGAAATTCTTCTACAATGTACAAAGTTACAAAACAAAAAGAAGGATGAACAGTAACAATGCAATTTCAAATTAAGAAATCTTCTACAAAATTCAATCCAAAACATACAAATATCCAAATATCCAAACAAAAATTTAAGTATTGTATACTTAAGTGATATATATTTAATGAAATATCAATCTATTGTTTAGTGTTAACAATATTCAATTTCAAAAACTAACTGTTAATAATATGATTTTTAAGATCAATATATAGATGAAAAAGTATTGGCACTCAAAATACTTCTTTCCAATACTGGTACATGATTTGTAATTAAAAACAAACATGAATATAAGTGCCACTCTGTTTTCCTCTTTTTCACCTTTTTCACTTTTGTTTACTATTTTTCACTCTTTTTCAGTGTAAATATAAATTTAATTTCTGTACATTAATCACATTATATGAAAACAAACTTTAATGGGGGCAAACACTATATATAACAAATAACTCTACACGATTCCCAAAATTAAAAAGAAGTTATGGCGCTCTTAATCAACGCAACAAAAGAAGTACCTGTTCTCTTATGATTATTACTCTTTATGAAATCAACCCAGCCTGAGGTGCAAACAAGATTGGTTTCTAAAATAAATTTAGGTAGCAGTAGTCTAACAATGTTCAAATTTCATAAATTGGTAAAAGGAAGATACAAACCAAAACTTGACATGTTAAGCATAACGTGCTTTGCATGCATTAAGTCGACGCTAGGGGCCGTCTTGACCTTGTTGTGGGGTATGAATGATTTGTTCATTGTTGAAGACCCTACATCAACTGTCAAGATGAAGAACAGGAATAAAAGCCCTGTTCATTGATAATTTTCTATGTTTTCTATGTATTGTGTGCGATTTTGTCCCATGTACATTTACTCCATATCCTTTCATTTTCTATCACCTGCTAATCAATACTCAAAGAACATATTGGCACTTAAAAGCAATGCAAACAACAACCGAAGAACCTGTTGCCTTACATATGTCACATGTTATGACAAACAACTCATCCTGATGTATCTAATTTAACATATTGGCACGTTTTATCAACTTGAACAATACATGTAAAAGCTGTTCTCTTATAGTTATCACATTTCATGAAAAGCAACGCCAAGTGGATAAATTTCCCATAACGGTATTTGATTTCCGTTAAAAAGAAGAAATATTGACAAAACAAAAGTGTTTTCAAATGAAAGAAGAAATATTGGAACTCATAATCAAAGCAAAAAAAAGTTATAGTATGATTCCTCTTATATCTATGATATTTTATGATAAATGATCGCTCATGATGTACCACGTTGACCGATTTCTTATGACAGTTCATCATTTTCAATATAAAATGTCTAATCTTGATCAATGCGAGCAATATGTTAAGAACCTATTTTCTTACATTTATCCTTTTATGAAAACACTACCCTGTGGCGCCAACAATATTGCTCTCCAAAAAACACTGCATAAATAAAAAGAAGAAGACAGTCTTAACCAATGCGTCCAAGGTGGTAACGTCCTGTACACTTGTCGTATTTTCACAATTTTTGAACTGATTTCCGACAAAGCTCTCTTCAAAAAACAGTAATAGAATGTTACTATTTATATCATGATTTTTGTTTGTAACATTTACTGTTGAAGATGTTGTTATTTTATAGAAAGGAAGATCTGCACTTCACTATGCTGTTGAAAACGATTATAGCCATATAGCAAAGGTTTTAATTGAATATGGATGTGACAAGAATCTACAAGACAAAGTAAGTTTTATATGGTAAATCTTAATTAATGTATTTTCAACAACCTTATCTTTAGTCTTCTGATTGTAAAGCGATGGTCTTGTATTTATCTAATTCTTATCATATAAATGACAAAAGCATGTCAATTGTCATGATAGTACAGCTGACACATGTTGATTTGTCTAAATGTAACATTTTTAAGACTTCATTTATATTACCGGAGAGAGAGAGCTGAATTAGTACGTTTGTTTTATTGGGGATTTTAGTATCCGTATTGTCATCTATTGTTATTTCTTGAGGTCAAACTGAATAAGTTGACTGTTTTCTCTGATTATCTTTCTATCTAAAGGTGTTTTCTGACTTTGTTTCTTACTATAGGACTGTGACCGTGAGAAGCTGGATGAGTGAAATAGTGGAACATGCGGATGAATCTCTTATCTTTTGATAGAAGCTAAGTTGTTGTCTAGTTTTATTGAGGAGCATGTTTTACACTTGTTATCTACTAAGTTTGTAAATATGATTGGTTGGTTGTTGTTTACTTAAACCAGTCGCATACATGTCCATGCATGAACAAATTAATAACAAATAAAATAGGTAGGTCCTGTAATAGAGGCCGTCCGGGATGAAGGTTGGGATAATTGGACTGCTGCTAACAAATTAGTGTAAATTGGATTGGGACACACATTTTTTCTTGCAACAGGCCACCTACGGACCTCTCAAAGAGCTGTTGCAAGGGCTCTTAGTGTGCAGAGAGTGTGACGCGCTCTCTACACGAGGCATCGGATTTAACGTCCAAATTCTAACCGGACGGCAATGCGTACTTGTACATCCCAAAGACCAAAAGGACACTTATACTGTTAAAAATAAGAACATAGAATTCAAACAATTGGAAACTTTTTACGGCTTTCAAGTGGCAAACTCTGTTTACATTATTATATAGATAAGAGAAAGAACATGTTGAATCAATGCATGACAGAAAACAAAATTCACTCATATTTTTTATAAATACATGTCTTTTTCAAAGGATGGAAATACTACGTTACATAAAGCAGCTAGCAATTACAACAAAGAGATGGTCAAATATTTGTTAAAAAAGGACGGTGACCCATTCATACTCAATATTAATGTAAGTACCGTGGTATTTTTGTTTATATAGATCTATAAAAAGCTGCCATTCATATTCAGATACCTCATAAGTCAAATCTGCATTGTTATATGAAACAACGAAGTAGTTTTTTATAAATTTGTGTAGGCGAGCGGTGATCAATAACTTGCCTTATAACCAAACATATCTTAACTAAAAACAATACCTCTTGTACCTTGTAAAATTTTAATTGTCCGACTTGTTGCCAATTACTAGATTTTGATCTAGAAAGAGAATAAATAGACTCACTTGTACTTGAATAAACTGTACTGTAACCAACTGTTTGTTTAGGCTCGCATAACAAATGGTTTTGTCGACAATTATAAAAAGACTGTAAGATCAACTGTATATTGAGTGTTTTTTCAACAGCCTCGTAAATTGTTATTTTCTTGATTCAGTTGAATTTATATTGATTTTTCTGCATTTTCATAACCGTTATTCATTAGCTGTACTAATCAGTGTTGAATTAAGTGGTGAACTTATCTTGAACAACTTTGAATTAGACTTATCAAGCATTAACCGCATTAGACGAAATTTGAAATCTACTTGGACAAAAAAACATACCTTCGACCTGGCCATGACCATAAAATTAATTATCAAATAGAAAACTTGCTTTAGCATGTTTAGTGCAGTTCTGATTTATCAGTAAAAAAAAAAAATTATTTATGCCACAACAATAAAAGAAAAACAAACATGATGGACAGCAACCAACGACATTCACTGTATTAAAGGCTCGAGACTTTGTACAAGCGCATTAAGAATCAGGTCGTGTTTAATTTGTATTCGAGCGCTCAACCCTAACCTGTGACATAATGTTCCTGTACGACAACTAATATGTTTCAGTGCAACTCCTTTTATGTGACACATAGTTGTGTTCCCAAAGAATTAGATTTCCAGATACTACCTCTGTATTTGCCTCACATGCCAAGTATAACACAGATCACTTCGCCGGAGTTTTACAAAGTTATGATAGAACAATTGCAGCTGCAATCCATATCTAGGTCTATATTTCAACCATTTAAAATATATTGTTATTCAGGGGGAGACGCCAAAAGAAGTGACCATCGATGACGAAATAATAAAGTTATTAAAGGTAATGTATACATAAAGTATACTTCTGTGTAGTAGTTTTGAATTTAAATGTAAAAAATAATCGATTTGCAACAAATAAAATTGGAGAAGTGCCTATTTGGGTTAATACCACTGGCCTTAAAAATAAACTTCAGCAACATTGAGATGTAAACCACCATCGTGTGAGAATAAAAGAAAGGTTGTAGTTCTTCGGGGTTTTCCTAAAACGTTATAAAAGGGTGTAGGCTTTTTTGACAAATTTGTATTTGAGGATCATACGATTAACAGCAAAATATCTGATTACCAAAATGTATGATAGCAATAGATAATAAGCAAAGAAACATGCACCTTTATATCGGGCCTTTTACAGCTGACTATGCGGTATGGGTTTTGCTTATGTAGTCCGTACGGTAACCTATTATTGTTAACTTCTATGTCATTTGGTGTCTGGTGTAGAGTTGCATCATTGGCAATTATACCACATCTTCTTATTTGTATACCTGTAACCTTCGGTGGCTCATCAGGTACCACACGACTCATATTACATAGGGAGCATGTTAATAAATTAAAAAATGAAATACCACAATACCAAACTTAAAAGAAAATTCTTAACGGAAAGTCCCTTATCAAAAATGGCAATATCAAAAGCTCGAGTTCATCAAACGAATGGAAAACAACTGTCATATTCCTGACTTGGTACAGGCATTTCTTCAAGTAGAAAATGGTGGATTAAACCTGGTTTTATAGCTTGCTAAATTTGACCTTGTATGACTGTTGCATAAACATTTCATTATATTGACAACAATGTGTGGACAAAAGAAACAGACATAATAGGTAAAATGTCAAAAATTGGGGTACAGCGGTCAACATTATGTTATAATCGTAATCACTATGACAAAAATTCTCATTTAGATCCTTTTATTGATAATTTGAACACATTTTGTTGTATAAATCTGTATTAAGTAAACATCAACATTTATGCCTGTTTGCTGTTTTCCAGGATTATGAAAGGACACTTTTACCTGGTGAGTAATTTGTAGCAGGGGTTCAGTGGATTTTATGGTTTTTTTTATTGCGAATATTTAGTTTAACTTTAAAACCAAAAACCCATCAATACATACTAACACCCATGCCATAGACAATGGCCCTGGTTTTAAGCACTAACCAACAACCATTGTATATGTAAAAGCTGAATTAGAATTGAAATAGTATTACTCAAAATTCGAAAATTACATGATCGTAGAACTTTTATATAACAGATTCACGGAGGAATGGAATTTAGAAAGGGCTTTATAAAAACCGTTAATCATTATCATTGCGTTTAATGTCCTACTGTATAGATATTTAGCTTGTTTTGTCTGGTGATAAAACATATCTTCATTAGTACTGCAATAGTGCTTTTCCTAAATCACAGAGGAAGTTCTGACTTTTTAACACAGATTAACGAAAAAAATGAAATGAAGTCTGAAATGGCCGTTCCAATAAAAAGTAAAATCACAAAAACACCGAACTCGAGGAAAACCCAAAACGGAAAGTCCCCACTCAAATGGCAAAACCAAAAGCTCAAACACATCAAACGAATGGACAACAACTGTCATATTCCCGACTTGGTAGAGGCATTTTCTTATGTAGAAAATGGTGGACCAAACCCGGCTTTACAGCCAGCCAAACCTCTATATCTGGACGCTCTGATAAAGAAAGCTTTACCCAACAATAAATACTTACCTTTTGAAAGATGTCATGTAGCAAAATACTTTCTTGGGTAACATTGGTAAGGCTCTATCTCAAATCAAAGTATCTAAAATATTTAAAGACAAGATTTATAAATGAGAATGTTTCAGCATTCTTCGTTTTTTTTTTTTTTTTTGCAATTAATGCAAATACTATAAATCCTAATGAAAATATATAAAAACACTAGAAACCAGGCTAACTTTTCAGTAAAACAGATACGCTCTTCGTCTACATATGAATCTTTAGTGGTGCGCAAATAAAATCAGCTGGAATGCCAAATTAATAGCGATACAACGTAAGAACTATACGATACAACAAGGAAATTTTAAGATGCCTATCATTTAAATATATATGAAATAATTACCTATTTCAATTTCAGCAATGTATAGCTTGAAAGCAAAATATTGATCCTTCAAATTTTCTGTATTCCGTTTTTACATTTCATAGTAAGATAAGTGTGAACAAGCATGAATCAATCTAGATATGAAGACATCGTGTGATTGCACATAGAGTTCACGTTTCTGATGCGAAATGGAAAGTTGTATATAGGGATGTTGGGTGTACTTGAGTAAACTTGTGATTAAGGATACTACCTAAACTAGAAAGTTTAATTCATATTATGATCTTTTCCATGATATTGAATAAAATGGACGACTTCAAACTGGCATCTTTGACAAATGGGATAATTTCAATTTTCCAATTGCCAACCTCCCATTTTTCAACACACCCTCTGTCTCATTGTATGACGTTTACATATCTCAATCAATATGTTACACTCGTTCATATTCACTCTATAACGGACTTCATTTCTCCTTACATTATATACAGCTGCGACAAAAGCGCATGATTCGCCCTGTCGTTGTAAATTGAAATTGTGGTAAAAAATAGACCTTTATTCTTTCAATCCGAATGTTGTATCAAAATTTCATGAGAATTGTGAAAAGCAAATTGAGTTATTGAACCAAATTTGGACATACAGACGGGTGGATGGACAGACGGATGGCGATAAACGATACTGCGTCCCTTACCTTACGGGTGTATAAAAACTGTTTCAACAGAGTTATGAGAAACATCAACTGAAATTGAAACTACATACGTTTTTCGGTCACCATCACAAATTGGTTAACGGACGGATGGACTACTGTATACGATAATATGTACCTTACGTTCGTATAATACTAAGCCAACAGAGTTATGAGAAAGAACATCTGAAATAGACTACATGTGTTTTTCGGGGGCCATTACGAGTTGGTTGACCGATACGATATGTCTGTGTCTTAACTCACTAACGACGTGTTTTCGAAGTCTAATCTCTGTCGATACTATCATAATCGTCTCATCTGTATATTAACGTTTTGTTTATTACCTTGATATTGTTCAATATACGAAATTTGAACATTAGTAAACTCTTGTCTCCTTAATTTGTACTTTAGTCAGGAAGAACGTGACTTGTTTATTGGTTGTAATCGGATTTAAACTAGCTTTCAGGAACTGTGAGAACTCTTAGATCTGTACATTGTATCTTTTATGTTTATATTTGATTTGTGCTTCGTGTCAATCTGTTGAGTTAAGTTATTTCCAACTGCCTTTTGCAGTTTGCTATTCTGTTGTGATGCAAACCACGTTCCAAGGCTGAGGAAGAATTGGGCAATTTCAAACATGTGTAATACTGACCAATTGTGTATGTTCTTGTCCCAAGTAGGGAGCATGTAATATAGAGGTTGTCGTTGGTTGCTGCCTGTGATATAAGTTTTTGATCATTTGAATTGTTTCACATTTTGTGATGTCGGTCCGTTCAAAGCTGAGAAGGCCTTAGGGTTATTTATAATTGCTTAAATTCCGGTCAATTAGACAGACTCTGTTAAAAATGAAAACAACACCTTATAAATATAATGCGTCCGAAGCGCTTTTCTGGTTTTACCTTCATCAGGAACGCTCAAAGCCGAATATTTGAAAGCTAAGGATGTATAAGAACCTACACAGTTCAAAAGAGAAATATAACCAAAAAGGACCTAAAAACATTCCATCTAAGGTCAACTTTGGCTGAGGGAGTTGAAACCTTAGTTTCTAACATTTTCAATATTTATTAACGGGCAACTTTAGAAAGGTAACATAGACGTTAAAGGTAGTAATAAAAAAGGTAAAAAAGACTTACAGGTAGTAATAAAAAGTTGTGGGATGATGTAAGGGCATTTCTGCAATCTTAACCTAGGGCTTTATAAGATTTTTTATAATTTTGTAAAATTAACACGATATAACTATATAAATGATATTTCGTATCCAGTGTATGTTTATCCGTACCCATGAATTTCTTAATTTTTGTCTCTACCTTTCGATTAAAATTCTAAGAAAATAGCCAAGGGTTTAATGTTGCAATAACGAAAACAATCGATTGGGTTGAAATTCAAGTGCAATTTTTCAAAACAAAGGGAATAATCACCACAAAAAAGTATAAAAAGTTGATGATAATTTGTGTATGATATTTCGACATAACCAAAATGATAAGTCAAAAAAAAGAAATTCTAATCTCTGCATATCGAGTTTTTGTTTCTATCATTATATTCCATGAGAAATTAAACAAAATGTATCATGAATAAAGACAAATGAAGGGCTTGTCGTTACGACATCACTTATCATTACAAGACACAGTGGGAGGTCTGGTCTTGGCAGCTCTGACCCCCTATACTGGACAAAATCCGGTTTATATGACTGATATGGATTTTTGGGTTAACTAAACCAGACTAGTACACGTTATTCGAGTTGTAATTACAAAGCAAAAAAAATGTCTGCTTTGTTATTTTTCATGTCAACTTACCAAACAGTCTAAATATATATTGAAAGTTTCACATTGAGACTGCACCAATGTTGATTGTTGGTATATCACAAATAAAGCTGAGAGTTATGTTATTTGGCATTTCAGGTCTCCCAACTGAAGTTAAAAAATTTGATAAAAAATCAGCGACGGTATTCTCTAGTCTTTTGGAAGAAGAAAGTTATCCACACTTTGAATCACGTGTAATGTTAGTTGGCGAACAGGGTAAAGGGAAGACAACTATAGCCAGATATCTTGTAGGAAAACGACCCTCAAGATTCAGGATCGCAACCAATGGGATAGAACTATACAATGGGCTTTCATATATGGACCGACAAACGAAGGACTGGCTTGGTGGAAAGCAAGGTAAGACCTTTAACAACACAGAACTATTCAAGGAGTTGAAATTACTTGTCAGTCATAATTGACAGCAATGGCAATGATTCTTTTATCAATTAAATGTTACCTTGTAGGAACAATGTTGTTTTTATTGTTAGTTTTCGTTTGCTTCATCCACCTTGTAATAATACTTGGTGTGATATAAAACATATGTACATTTTAATAAATCAATGTTATAAATCTGAGTAATATTTTGAATTTCAGATCTTTTGTCAGACATTCTAAATAATGGTTTTTTTTTTTTATATAAAAACAATACGATTGCGGGATTTATTTGTTGGAACAATAAAATATGTGTTGCAAAAGAGAATAATAGATCCACAACCTAGGATTCTTGAGAAACCCCACACCTCATGGGCTCATGTACATCGTAGTATTTATTTGCACTTCTGTATGAATGACCTGAAAACCTTGATTAATTCGCACAAAGTGTTCAATATAGGTTTCTCTGGCTCAAGCACAACCCATATTCTGGCATAGTCCTCAACTGTACCTATAAACAGCCTGAAGTTCTTCTTCTGGTGTTGAACTTGGGAATTCGGTATTTTGATTGTTTTGTGAACAAAAATGTCTGTTGTTTATTTCTACGATGCAAAAGTAACCGTTTATAGCATGAATAGCAGGACTATATTTGTATTGGGACATTCTGAAAGTTTGAAATTTACCTTATTTAGGGTTAAAGTATCTACTTCCCCTTGAGGATTGAAAATTTTTAATGTTAACAGTTTGGTAGAGATAATAGAAATAACCGGTACAGTTTTATCATTGATGAAATTAGGTGGTGTTGTGTTTTTATACGAATTTTGACGTAGGAAAATGCACATTAAAAAAAATTCTTTCAGGTCAAACAAAATATTGCGTATTCCTAGGGCAAATGCACATTCAGTAGATGAAGTGAAATACGGCACACATGTTAGAATATAAAATACACTAGACTTATCTAATAATAATTAATTATGAGTTTTGAAGACCATAATGATTTGATATATTGGAGGAAATATTATGATTTTGGATTATAAAATCATTTGAAGCGAAACTGTATTGAATCATTTCACAAATTATATTGTTCTTATAACATTACTTATCTTGAATGTGATGTATCAAGATAGTTGTTAATAACATTCAAACAATAGAAATCAACGCACAAACCCAACATCGAATATGAGTTCATTAAATGAGAAGCGAAAGATATCAAAGGGACATTGAAACTCATAAGTCGAAAATAACCTGACAACGCCGTGACAAAAAAGAAAAGGACCAAAAGACAAACAACATTATGTAACATGTTTGGCTAATAGCTGAACTATCTGTTCGTATACATTTTCACAGAATCTGAGATGCCTCAATGTCAATCTTTTAATTAACCCTAAACCTACCAACAACTTAGAAGTTTTACTATAAACTACGAGATCAACTTATAAAAAACACTTTGAATCTTAACTACAAAGAAACAACAAAATTATATACAATTTACTTTGTATTCAAAAGTCTAAACTATAACTTCAATTTATCCTTGATCCTTTAACTGACTCCGATATCCCAACTTTTTGTCAAACTTTAACCTTTTAGAAACTAACTGAACCGAGACCCAAACTTACAAACCACAAGTTCTTAAGACACGTAATCTCCGAGACACCAGGCAAAATTACAAATTTACTAACTCGCACAATGTATCGGTGTCCTTATATACGAATAGCGCGGACCTCGAAGAGAGCACCCTAGCAACAACGAGTCTCATAGCAACCAAGGATAAAGGGCTGATTTTCAAGGAAGTTTTCGTTAATGTATTGTTCAAACAGGTATTTTATAATGGTTAACAATTAAACAATGAATTACAAATATTGGCTTATGTTTCAAGTGTATTGTTGTCACAATTATACGAAACACAGCATTGAAAACTAAAGACTGAGCAACACGAACCCCACCAACAAAAAAGGGGGGGGGGAGGATCTCAGGTGCTAAAGAAGAATGAGCAGATCTTTCTCCACATGTAGCACCCGTCGTGTTTCTCATGTAAGTACAAATCCGGTGATTAGTCTTATTCGGTAGGTCACATTCGGGGAAAAGAGGACGGGATTGTAGTAACAACAATTGGAACATATCCGTCGTCATTTGTGACACAGATATTCCACAACTGTCAACCATTAACTTATTTTGAACAAATATGGGTATATTGAACCTGTCATTGATTATATTTTTGAACATTTAACTAATCTCTTATTTTAGATTTTTCCCTCGAGGAATTGACCGTTAGCAGATCTCTTTCACAAAAAGACAAAAGAAAGAAAAATGTAATGTCAAAAATTAAAACGCCAACTAGTGAATGTATAACCGATATGGCAATAGACGTGTCATTATCAGCCGTTGAAGAAAAACTAAAACATACATCAAATGAACCATCATCCTTCGATGCCACATTACAGTATGACTTTGGTGGTTTGTCGTCTACTAAAACATTCATTACAGAAAATGTTAAAACCATGTCTGATCATCAATTAAAGACCGTACCCGTATTTCCTGGTATTTGTGGAACAGACATGCAAGGCATAATCCGTGGTTCAGGAAGGCAGTCTGGTAGATTAGTTGATGATTATCAAAGTTCAGATTGCCCTAGCAATCGGAATGAACCAGTAATGCAGGATCACCCGCTTGTAAAAGAAAATACTGATTCCTCGAATAATAGAGAAATAATTGAGGCTTTGCGCGACAATGCTTTAGATGATAAGTGTTCGAAGTCACGGTTAAATGGTGACATGCACATACAAACTGTAACTAGACCTGGAGTTATCAGGAAGCTGAAAAATATTTTTGGAGTTACCAAAACAGTCAAAGAAGTCAAAGTCTCAATCACAAAAGAGAAATTTTTAAAGAAGTCTATTTATGCTGGGAAAAGGCAGTTACATAACAAAATGATAGCACCTATAATTATCTGGGATTTTGGTGGACATGATGTTTTCTATTCAACGCACCAAACATTTTTAACGTATAGAGCTATTTACATAATTGTGTTGGATGGAAGTAGAACCCTTGATGATCCTTGTCAGCATGAACAGTATATCCCAGGAAAAAGTGGGCATAAAACAGCAAAAGGTATTTTATAAAAAATATTATGTTAGTATGGCTTTTTCAGTAACACACCCTTATCAACCTGAAACAACAATATAATCCGAAGAGATCTGATGGGATGATACGGTGACTTATTTTAAAAAGGTCATATAATATACACTTTATTATATACCTCAAGTAGATTTTCACGTGACATGACGTAATGCAGAAAAGGTGTTTGATAAAGCCTTTGCAAAAAGTAAAATAGCAAAAATACCGAACTCCGAGGAAAATTCTAAACGGAAAGTCCCTAAGCAAATGGCAAAATCAAAAGCTCAAACACATCAAACGAATGGATAACAACTGTCTTATTCCTGACTTATATCGATATCATCGTGGATGACTGAAACAACACAAATGTCCTTGATTGTATTACATTTACACGTTACTTGTTTTTACTACTTTGAAAATAAGAAAAAAATGTAATATGATTGGCAATGAGACAGCCATCCACCAGAAATGACACGACGAAACTAAAATAAATTATAGGTCACCGTATGGCATTCAACAATGTGCAAAACTCAAGTTCCGACATGAAAAATGTGAAAAATCTCAAACGGAAAAAAAGAGCGACCTAATTCATACAATACAATTTATGAAAAACCAACTATGAAAAACATGATTTAACAACAATCACAGAATTACAGGCTCCTCACTTGGGACAGGCACATAAATAATGTGGCAGTGTTAAACTTGTTTGTGAGCACCCAACCCTCCAATAACCTGTTATTATATAAACAAATATATTTATCATAAATAAATAATGTAAATATTATTTGTTTTTTTCAAATCGAAGGAAATTGTAAATTAGGTAATTCAAAACATTCATAAGTAGAAAACCGTCGCACACAAGTATTTTTGTTAATAAGTTTGAACCATATCATTTCTATTACCAGAGCAAACGTTTACTATACGCTGAATTGGTTGACGTCATTAGATGTTTTATGTGAAGACTTGCTCATATATCCTTGAACTGACAAGGTTAATGTATCGGCTAGACATATCAGTCTGTTATTAAAACCTTCCTATACATTTAGATAAGTTTAATAGTTTGGTTTTTTTTTGTGATACTTGATTGGCTGTTTGTTCATTATTAAAGATTATCTAAGATTCTGGATCAATGCGATTGTAACATACTGCAAAGGAAGTATACCGGGTTATCCTAAAATTATGATTGTTCTGACCCACAAGGATCAAGTTAAACCTGTAAGTATTTTAATGTTGTGCTAATTTGTGCTAAAAACATTTTGGGTTTCAAACGGAATATTAATGGCGTCATTGTAGACCAAAATAATGTCTTTTAAAGAAATATGCATATGTACTTAATACTGTCAAATATACATATGTATAATTTTTGACATATTGAGATATATAAACAATTTTTGAGAAAAGGTAAGGCAATATTTATTTAAATTAATCAAATCGAATATCCTTACTTATATATCATGCGTTTTTATTATTCATGAGTTGGCACCGCTGCTGATTACTATCTGACCCCTCGGTTGTCATTAAATAGAAGTCAGTTCATCAGTGCTGGTATGATATACAATACACATTTTGTATATTAATTAAGAGATCATCAAGCAACTTAGGTTCTAAATTCCTTAGTCAAACGTCAGTGCTGTTCAGAAAATTCGCTTGAAGTTAATTCAGTACTGTTCAGTAGTTTTCAGACAATTCATTATATGTTGGTGATGTCAATAACAAGTACTGAACATTCTGAACAGAAAATGAACATCGAATTTTCTGAACAGTACTGAATTTACCGCAGTGAATAGGTCTGAAAATTGACTGAAAGTGACTTAATAATTCATTGTCCAGTCTTTTAATAGCTGTTAAAATCTAAATGTCCGTTTCCGCTCCAAATTGGTTTACTAGTATCCTGTGTGTGTACAATTTCATGAATACCGTTGGCCAATGATTTTTTGTATAGTCTCTTCTGATTCCTGTTAACAGAATGTCGTTGGTGCGGCTTTACAAAGTCATTATGTATTCAACATTTTTTAGAATGAGGTTGAACAGAGACGACATAAACTATTTGCAGATATCAAACATATGTTTGAACAAACACCAATCATGAACCAGTTGGTAATTGAGGATATGATATTTGTAAACGCCAAAGACAAATTTGACACAGACATGTCGAAGATTAAGAGTACTATCATCAGAGAAACGGAAAGACAACCAACATGGGGCGAACGTCTTCCAAAGTGCTTTATCCCTTTAGAACTGGAATTCGCATCGCTGATCAAACGCAATATCCCGCTGATTACACTAGAGCATCTAAAGAAAATAAACTCTCAGCAGCCAATTAGACCACTGACAGATTTAGAGTTAAGGGTATTTCTGAAGTTTCAACATTCTGTTGGCAAGGTTTTGTACTTTGATGAACATAAATTAGACAATCATGTAATTTTGTCTCCCACTCATCTTATTGATGCTTTTAAATCTATTGTTACTGACAGAACATTTTGTGAAGGCGACAGAAAAAGAGAAGAGTTGTGGGATGTCATGAGCAAGACAGGTGTAATATCAAAAAAGGTTATCCACCTAGTTTGGAAGAACAAGAAATATCAGAAATTTTACAGAGACAAGGACTATCTATTGGATGTCATGACCCATCTAGATATTTTGGTAGACCCAAAGAGATACGACAATGACCGAAAACGTATTCCTGCTGACTTCTACTATATTGCAAGTATGGTACGGACAAAAGATGACTCTGGATACCTTCATACAGCTAGTTTCACACAAAGAAATATAGCAATAGCCTTTCACTCGTTATCTTTGATGATACCCCCTGCATTATCCTTTAGATTTATCAGTTACTGTCTATATGTATGGGCAGTGAAAAAGTATGGACAGACCAACAAGGACATGTTATTTCATAGGTCAGGTGTGTTCACCGTTGATCCTTCTTTAGATCTGTACATTCTCTGCAAAGATGAGCAAATTATTGCCCGTCTTGTTCATGCCAGAACGAACTCATTAATAATGAGGGATCTTGCTTCCAGCATAACTGAATGTTTAACTTCTGCTTTGGAGAAAATAAGTCAGTTGTATATAAGAACAAGTAGCGACCTAAAACAAACCAGTGATGCATCCTTTATAACCAGCATATGCTGTAGCTCACCAGATAAATCATGTGTCCTCAAAGTCAACGAACTAGCGAACATTGGCGAAGTTTGGATATGTCCTGCTCACGGCATTGAACACAAAATACACATAATCACATCTTGGTTTTCAGGAAAGGTATATCTATTATTTAAAGGGGCATTAGCTGTCAAATTCATGTTCACTGATTTGACTCAAATTCTTATATTTGATTTATAACATACTAAAACGTATATCCAAATTATAAAAAGTCTAAAATAAACAATTTACAATGCATGGACTCGATAATATGTATCCGCATTTCGTATGTATTTTAGTCTAGACGTCATCAAATTAACCATCGAGGTGACCTCCGAAGACTGTAGACGGTCATATAACCCGATATAATTATAAGTCTAGTTATAAATAGATAGCGAACTCGTGCAATTGGATTTTTCTAGACCTGTTTGATTTCATATTATAGGCTAAACATATATGTTAATCATCGTTTTTACCTATATAAGAATAAGGTTTTGTGGATCGAATAAGTCAATCAAATGGTTTACCCTTGTTTCACTTTCAATGTTGACATTCTCTTCCTTTTAATAACTGAACACGCCTAATTCATGCGTAAACCATCTCTAGCTAAGTGGTTAAATTGAAGGTCACATGAATATGGACTCAATGAGGTCGAATTATTCACTTGCAAGTGAATAATTCATCAGCGATGTTTTTTGCTTATTTTGACAAAATTGAACCAAACTGGCTGCTAAAAGCGAATTATTATTTCACTTTTTCACTTTCATTAATGATTGAACAAAACAAACCAGATTTTATTTTTTTTTTTTATATCTCGTAGCTAGTGCCCCTTTAAGATGTGTGCATTTTGTTATTGAACTTATTTTTTTACCCTGTAAATTTATTAAAAACAGTAATTTCCCAGCGAGCTTAGTATGTGATATAAGTAAATGGTAGTTTAAAATTTATGAAATTGAGCTTTTGTAATTGTTTTAATATCTTGGCCTAGAGTACCATTGCAGAGACATTTATTGTCGAAATGGGCCTCTAATGCAGTTAAAGATGTACCGTTAATGTTATTGTAAAGGCATCGAACACATAAAATATGATATTACATTGTGTTTTATAGAAAAGGTACACATATTCGTCCAAAACTATTTACAATTTATCAAAATTAAAGATAAACTAATCATAAATACAAGAATTAAAATGTGTACGCCAAAAGCACATTTCGTCTACAAAAAGACTCATCAGTGACGCTCCAATCCAAAAAATCAAAAGGCCAAATAAAGTACGAGGTTCACGAGCATTAAGGAAAACAAACATTATAAAGACTGAGACATACGCATTGTTCCATTACACGTAGAAACTTTAAGTCATAAAACTAGCTATTCGTTTCACAGGTTATGATGTTAACTTTTGAGAATGAAGTTTAGTCATTGTATTTGCACTTCACGAAAGTAAAGATTTTGTATGTATTGATGACAAAACGACGAAAATAGGTAGATATGCATGGCTTGAAAATGAGGGCAATATTAATCCATCTTTTTCAGATAGCTTGTATAAATCTCTCTATCATAAGACATTATTTCCAGCTAAAGGCTAAAATTTGGAAAGACATTTATTTATCAATCCTATTAATAATGATTCTTTTTTAATCCAAGAAAATTCAAGCAGAGAAACTACTGAGTTTATTAAATACATTTTGATTTTACACTATTTGAACTTTGTCATGTCAGATACTAATTAAAATAAAAAACAACAAGGCGAAAAGTAGGACTATAAAAATATTTGAAAAAAGTTATAAAAAGGGGGCAAACCACAACTTTCATAATGCAGAAGAGCTCGATCTTGTCACTCATACTACCCAAATGCATTTTAATTACCTTCATTTTAATTTATAAAAACTGAATTGACATTAAATGGCCTTTGAGTTTTCTTTTTCAGAAACAAGTGTCGATTTAAGTGAAAGTTAATCTGACATTGCGAATCAGCTGACTTTCGGGTCCGCAATGACCCTTTGATTTCCAATGGATTATTTTAAAAAATCCAATATCTCAAAACTTAAATTCATCATTGCCTTTTCAATTTTATATATAACTAACCTTTAAACTCCCAGCTGAATGTAGACATCGAGCTAGATTAAGCGAAAAGTTCGATCGGCTCCATTGGTAAACAAGACAAAATTATGACGTAACGTTGCCCCACCTTTTTACGGTTGAACTATTTTATAGATTTTCAAAAGAAACTCCATTGAATGTGCAATTGGTCTATTAATATTCTTTGTTTTTTGATGAAAAAAGCGTATTCATTGATTATTCTTTTAGAATGAAGATGAATGCGAAGCAGGATGCCCAGGTATTGTATACTGAGTCGATAGTATAGTATATGTATTTTGTTATTTGTATCAATAACCTTGGTCTCGAAAATTTCTATTTTTTTTACAAAAATCAGATGTGCTATGATTCTAATCAAACACCTATCCATACGGACTAACTGACACAGATGTGAACATTTACAGATCAACAAGCGGCTTTCAATTTTGATTGGTTGATTGATTGATTGATTGATTGATTGATTGATTGATTGATTGATTGATTGATTGATTGGTTGATTGATTGATTGATTGATTGGTATTTAACGCCTTTTTCAGCCAGAGATGGGTCCGATTACTTTCAATGTAATTGATTAAATTACAATTACTTTGTCAGTTTTACGATTAAATTAAATTAATGATTACATCATTTCTCAAAATAAATGATTAAATTAATTATTACATTGGCAAGTAATCATGATTACATCTGATTACAATGAATTTCAAAATAACCCATTTGAATGTCGGAAATGAATAAAGGTTTAATATAACTAGCACTTTTTGAGAAAGGATTTTATTTGATATGTTATTGAATAATAACTTCAAACTTCATCAATTTAATAAACCACAAAGATTCACAACATATATACATGAACATTGTGTCACTGGTTATGACCCATTACATTTTATCATCATTAATCTCTGAATTATTTTGACTTCAGTCGAATAAAAGTTTGTAAAGAGGTTTGGTTTTTGTCTTTCTGACATCTTCCAGACTTTATATGTATTTCAGGGTGCAGTCATGGGAAGTTAAAATATGAACGAAATAAAGTTACCAGTTAAAAACATATCTAAAATTGTAATAGAATTGTTTAAAAAATCCTAAACAAAATATAAGTATTAAAAATCATTGCAATTTACATGTCCATAAATATACCAACATTTGTTTATTTTAAACAATTTATTTGTCACACCTTTTGTTTGTGCTAATTAGATATATTTTCACAAGTCTGATTTTTCTTTTATCAAAATTATTTTGCCCTACAGATACATACAATTGATAATTGCAATAAAAACAGACCTTAATTGGTCATCTACCTGTCAATTCAAAAATGACAATAATCAATTATTAACAAAGGATTATAATTCAGGGGTTGAAGAAAAGTATAACTTGTAAGTTACATTCATAATCAAATTTACATTTTTAAATTGTGCATAAACAATACCTTTTACTTATGCTAATATTGACTTTCAATACTGTAACATTTTTTTACTGAAGTTAATAAATCAATTAACATGCTTAAATTAAACAAAACTATTGTAACAAGTTAAACATTTATTAAATATGAATAAGAAAAGGTTTATTTAAGGCATGCCATATTGACCATAAATACAATTTAATATTTTTTCTTCATTGTAATCAGAATGTAATCAAAAGGTAATCAGGATTACAAGGTATTTTAAAAAGTAATTGATTAAATTAGATTACATGTAATCAGATTCTTTGCTGATTAATGATTACAATGATTACTTGAAAAATTGTAATCAATTAAATTACAGCTGATTAATGATTACAATTACAATTACCCCATGCCTGTTTTCAGCACTATTGTGCTATTTCTTTGCGGTCAGATTTTAGTGGTGGAGGAAGCCGGAGTGCCTGGAGAGAACCACTGACCTTCGAATTTCGGTAGGAAAACTGCCAATCCTAGTCAATTAAGATTGGAGTCGAGCGCACTTGCCACGCGCGGGATTCGAACTCACCACCTCAGTGTTGACAGGCTAGTTATACAGTAGTTCGACTACTAGTACTAAGACCACTCGGCCACCGAGGCCTCCTTTTTCAACTATGAACAGAACCCATACTGTATAGTAAGCTAATAAATGGCCTGATAAACCAAAATGTAAAACATCCCAGTGACTGATTTATATTACGAAAATGTGCGTAAAAGAAAAATGACAGACAGCAACCACTTGAATAAGTCCTGGTTTGTGACAGGAATTTATTGAATGTGGCGGTAATAATATGTAAGATTTCAACCCTCCCCCGTACCTAGGACAGAGGTGCAACAACACAATATAAAAACAAACTGTTCAAATCAGTTAGATAATGGGTTGACTCACAAAATACCAAAGTACCGATCTAAAACTAATCTCCCAATTATTGAATTTGCCGCATTTTTTCCACTTTTAGAAATATTTGGTTTTCAATGCCCTTCAGCATAGTATTTCATTCGGATTCCTATCTGTTTTTATTTGATCGCCACTGGTGTTTCTTATGTAGACGGAACGCGCGACTGGCATACCAATTTATAAGCCAGGTATCATTATGAGTATTCCACTTACCTAAAATTCACTTTTCATAGAAAATTTGGTCAAAATATATTAACGTCCCTTTTTTAAAAACAATTCGGTGTCAGAAGATAGCTTATAATTGACTGAGTGTGGTACTATTGTTATGAAATAAGGGCCATATTTCTGGTTCACTCAGTTGAAATCTAAACATTCCAGGTGTAATTATTCTTATAACCAAGAAGAACAAAATTTATCAAAACTTTCTTTTTATCTATCTCTTATAGTGTGAAAACAGTAGCTTTAGCAATCAAAGCTTAAACAATATAGACCGTCGAATTAACCTTTGACCGTTGGCCTCAATATACAAGTCATAAAGTAAGACTCTCAAATCAAAAACCCTAGGTCTCCAATATGTATCATCAAGTAGTGATATTACTTAACAACTAATTTCAAAAATTCAAGGGGAGAAAACTCCTATAAAATGTCCTTTATATTCTGACCAAATGATTCAAGTTACAATATGTTGCTTCTGATTATTAAGCCAACACCTTTTGTCGAAATCTATTATTTTTTTCTGGGGAGTAGCGATAACAAGAAACAAACTAAGATTTAGAACATGACTTTGGCCTGTGACCTAGTCCTCTTTTCTTTTTTTTTTTTTTTTTTTTTCCTGGATGCAGAACTTCACTTCAAAATACCCTAGTCCCTATCACTAGTACTTACATGGTACGAATATCAAATACAGAATGGTTAATGGAAGAGCATGATCTGTTCGATATCATGTTTTAAATATTTAATCGACATTTTGTGACAACACAGTACAGCGCAAGAACAAAAAAATGGCGAAATAATAAAGATAATGATCAGAACAAATACTATTGATCTTTACACAAAAAAGTTAAAAGTCCTAATGATCATGAGTATCAACAGGCTTTAGAACCTTAAGTGTTGCTAATAAATGGATTGCCGTACATGTAAACTTTTTCTAGTTTCGTGGCGCTGTGGTACTGAACGAAATTGCATAATGATAGATTTGATATAAACTGTGACGTCTATCTACCTTTTACTTATATAATACTACCAGTATTTTTTTATGACAGCTACTTTATCTATCCAGCTCAATAATAAACAAACGAAAAAGATATAAATCAAAAACTAAACTTGCAAAACCCATTGCCGTCATTCATATATCACAAATGTTTGTTTTATCATGGAGTCGCCAGTTAAGTAATTTCATTTTAATGCAAAAAAAAAATTAAGTTGGAGTTTCAGAACACTCATTTTATGATATTTTTTTTATCTGTATTGATTCTATTTGATACAATCTTTTCAACACAGTTACAAATGAAGACTTTTTGAAAGTGACGCCATCAGATATCCACTTACGTCGTATGTCACTAATGTACAGTAGAAATACCGTCAGAGAACTTGCTATACGTTTAGGATTGTCGACGACTGATGTTGATAATATGTTAGACACTGATGATCCACGGAAATGGAACTTTGAAGTTTTGAGACAATGCCGGAATAGTGTTGCAATGACATTTAACCACATCAAAGAAGCAATAGAAGCAAGTGGACAAGATAGTATCCACAGACTATGCAAGGTTAATACATTTTGACGAATCACAACACAAAGAAACAGTTGTTTTGTTAAATTCATTTTGTGTTTTCAGGTTAATTGGATCCATCGTATATGTTGCGTCTTTTAAATGAACACAAAGTAACATTTTTTTGTTTAATCCATTTTGTGTTTTCAGGTTTATTGGATCCATCGTATATGTTGCGTCTTTTAAATGGCGATATTTACAAGAAAATGTTAAACTTACACACACACACACACGCAAAACAACACATTTTATCACATTAATTGTGGGCAAAAAAAAATTAAGATACAAGGGGACATTCAAAAGACAACACCATGGCAAAAATTTAAAAACGACGAAAAGACGAACAAATCCACAACACACTACATAGAAAACAAAAGATTGAGCAATACGAGCCCTACCCCCATGTGACGCAGATAGTCGATAACGGTCAACCAACTCATGATGACGTCCGTAAGACTGTCGAATGACCGGCTTCAGTCCTTGGAACCCTTATTTTAAAAATTCCCTGTAAGCAGCAATCCTCTATCAAGGCAATCATGATAGGAAAAACAAGCTGTAGAATATCGTATCAACTGGGAGATATATACTCTACATACTGACGCTGCTTGAATGCTGTTACATAGAAATGAAAAGTTCACAATTGGAAAGCTGAAATCATCCCTTTTGTCGTAGAGTTTTGGTCTCATCCGTCTCGTATGGTCAATTATGAATATTAGTATGATCGATCAAATAGCAACTCATAGTACATGTAGTAATAGTATTACAAAAACATTATTTGAAAAATGAAATTCCTTACGATAGTATCCGCTACAATTTGATGTTATTAGGTAATCGAATATTTATATTGAAACTACATTCGTTTTTTTGATAAAAATATAGAAGTATTCATCTAATCCACCAAATACTGTTACCCTTTTGATAAAACAATATAGACCATGTCAAGTTCAAGATAATCAATGTTTCAGCATAGTTGTTTGAATGAGGTTATAATATAGCTGTGCATTGAGGATATAAAATAATGTTAGTTTATAGAAATGAATTATTGACAAAAGCAGACTAAAGAAACCCAAAGTATACTGATGAATAAAATCTGTCCGAACATCTCTTTGTGAATAAGATACGTTATATTTGACAGATACATCGACAGGAAATAGTGTACGAATAGGACAAATAATGAGAACAGGCTATATATATCCAATGATACAAATATCCACAAGACACCAAATGATGCGGAAATAAATAAAAAGTTTTGTTTTATTCGTATACTTAATATTGTTTTATTCGTACCATGATTATATATATGCTGATATCAAATATAATACGATTGTATCACCCTTACATCGTTTGCATATTATAATGGCATTGAAATTGACCCAACAATAACTATTCTTTTGTTTTTGTTTTTTTGTTTTACAGCTTGTGAAAGGTGGTTCAATTGATTTTGGTAAGTTATGTCAATCCATCTCATTCCTAGATATTTAAATTCATATTGTTTAGATATATGAACAAATTTATACAAATCGTACAACACTGGGGCTTTAAAAATTCGGCTAAACTGTTGCAGTTTATACATGTTCTTAACGCATATGATATAGTCTATCGAGTTTTGCTCCTATTCTGCATTAAACTGTGTTACCCGTTGTCAAGTGCGTTAAATATGTTCAAAAGGAGAGGCGAAAGATACCAAAGGGAGATTCAAACGCATAAGTCGAAAATAAACTGACAACGCCATGGCAAAAAAAAACAAAAAATAACAGTACACAAAACACAATATAGAAAAACTTGATACGATAAATAAGGTTACACCAAAATTACACTGTATTATCAAATAAGCAACAATAAAACGTTACACGCATTTCTAGAAGATATTGTAATACGAGGTGTTTAGATTGATAGTAGACACAAAATATATCTCAATCGTATGCCAGGATCATCTGTACATCTATATGTCAATTGTATGCCAGGATCATCTGTACATCTATATGTCAATTGTATGTCAGGATCATCTGTTCATCTATATGGTAAAACATATAATAGAATTTGGTGTATCCTAAATACGAAAAGTGTAATGCACTTCTTCATAAAAATTTGAACATGTGTTATGATTGCCAATCAGATAACTATCGATCAGAGTTCAATTGATGTTAGCAACTATATGTCACCGTACGACCGTCAACAATGAGCTAAACCCATACCGTATAGTCAGCTATCAAAGGTCACGATGTGACAAATTGTGAAACAATTCAAACGGAACACAAACGGCCTGATTAATGACAAGACAATTGACGACCTGGCGAATGTAGCGGGGTAAAACATGTCTGTGGGCCTCCAATTACAAGGAACAGTGATGTCTCAATACAGCATAAGAACATTTCGGTTGCATCAATAAGAAGTGTAAAATCATGTTCAACCGCCGACAAAACAATTTGTTAAGATAGTGTTTGGATATCAATTATTAAAACAAATCATACCAGACATAATATAGATATCACAATCCCCCAAGATATATATTTTTTTAAGATTAAAACATTTTTTTTTTTCATCTAATTGCATTTTTTGTTTAAAATTATGTAATGAATCAAATACTTCGTTATCTTTGAAAATTACAGAAATGCAGGAAGATAAGTGGGATCTGGTACCTACAGAAGAACACATTGATAGACTGGCTCCATTAGTAGGAAATAACTCTCTCCCGTTCCTGATCGAACTTGGAATGGAGTTTCAAACCTGGGAGCAGATTAGCTACAGGCAAAATGAAAGAGATTTGGTACGACTGAACAAGGATATTTTAGAAGAATGGAGAAACAAGTTTTGCACGATACATAGTCTGAAACCAACATTGAGGACAATCGCACAGGCATTTTCTTATATCGGCAAAAGTGTAAAAATCGTTGAAAACACATTGTCAGATTTGTTTGACTACTAGCATTGTTGTTTGTTATTTTTTCATATGATTATCATTTTGCATGTAAATTGTTTCAATTTTTCATATTTGATATATATATATATTCAGAACTTTGTGTTTTACAAAATGGTTATGCATTCAATGCTAAACTATGTATGTATATTTAAAAGCAGCATTTTAATAATGTTTTTATCTTTTTCATATTTTGTCTTTTTGACATAAGAAATTTGATTGTTCCTTTGGTATTTCTGCCTATTTTTTACTGGATCATTTTATATTTCCAAAGTGCCAGACGAATACTTACGTGACATTTGTAATCCTGTGACTGTCCATTTTAAGCATTGTCGTGTAAACATTCTGTTTTAACTATTTGAACATATCTAAAGAAGATTGATAATGTTTGTTTTGCTTCAGGAGAATCTTGTCTTTGATCTGTGTTTGCCGACCGTATATGAACACTTCCCATTTTTTGTTTAAACATCGTTTTTACAACTGCAGAAGGATAGAAAAAAAGACAAGTTGTGTTCGCACAATGATAAAGTAATCTTAATTTCTGATTCATAATCGACTTTAACTTTTGACACAAACGGATCATTGGAATATTTTTCTCGAGTTCCTTTAACCATGGTTACCATCGTTAGATATTTGTTAGAATGCCAATGTTGGACTTAGATTGTCACTAATATCATAACATGTTTTCGAGTATTTTTTTTCAGGGGATGAGTGTTTTTCAGTAATAAATTTATTCACCAAACTGGTTACATTTAGTTTTCTGTAAGTGTCATGAATACAGACTGTATTTGTTATATGCCTTCTTCAGAACACAATTCATTATAATATCTGGAATGTAAGAATGTCCACAGACTGTTCATGATTTGCCTTTCATAAACTTTCCTTAAACGACAAAGATTTCTTTTTCCAAAGAAGAAAAGAAAAACCAATGGCAATGATTTATTTACATCTTTAAACCTTTTTAATGCCCTCTGTCATTAATGCATTATTTTTATTATATATAATTATTAAATGATTTTTTTTCAGTTTGTCCATAATGTGGAGCTTTGTAATAGCTCACGAATGGTTTACATTCATTTTAAATTTGTCAATATGGTATTTTTATTATTCACATTCGCCAAAGTAGTTTTTCATCAATGTTGATTTGCTATTAAAATAAAACAAAGTACAGGTTGTACTATGTTATATTTGTTTTTCCGTTTATTAGTTAGTAGATATAAGAAGATGTGGTATGAGTGCCAATGAGACAACTCTCCATCCAAGTCAAAATTTATAAATGTAAACCATTATAGGTCAAAGTACGGTCTTCAACACGGAGCCTAGGCTCATATTGTTTTGTTATAAATCAACCCGTTGGTTTTCTAGTTTCAATTTGTTTACAATTTGTCATGTCGGGGCCTTTTAAAACTGACTATACGGTATGGGTTTAGCACATTGTTGAAGGCCGTATAGAAGACTTTAATTGCCTAATTCTACGACATTATGACTTTGGTGGATAATTGTCTCATTGACAATTATATCACATCTCTTTATTTATATTTATCATTTTTTCCTTAGTAAGCTAGAAAAATGAGTAAGTGAAAGTGATAAGTTTAAAGTTTTTAATCGTACAGTTTTTAAGTAGACAAAAAGTGCAAGAAACAGGACGAATATATCATCTATTATCTTAAGCTTACGATCTTGGCAGTAAAATTCGGCATAGTAGTTTGAATTAAACCTCTAAAGATTAAATTTAAGGGGGAAAATATGTTTATTCTTTAAAACCTTATTTTTGCATGTGGACTTGAAAATGTTTCTAAAGACGAGGACGTTTGTACTCATTTCTACAATGTATGTACAACTTATCTACAGGAGATTGAATAGTAGTTTATCCACTGAATAAATATCATTCGTTGGAGGTTATTTTAATATAACACAGAAGTGCTATTACTTTGAAACACTTTTTTCCGATTTTGTCGCAATATAAGAATATTCAAAGTTCAATTATATATAAAATTGCAGTGAATGGATGGTTATGCAATAAGCATATATCTTTTGTGAAGACTATATATAAACAAGTGCTTATTTGATAAACACTATAAAATAAAAGCTGCTGTTCTTGCTGGTTTTTGTTGCTTAATCTTTACTTTTCTACGTAGTGTTTGGTGGACTCTTCCCTCTTTCCGTCGATCGTTTTTCGTTTTTTGAAATTGCGTTGTCAGTATTTCTTCGACTTCTGAGTTTTGAATGTTCCTTGGTAAATTCCGCCTCTATTTGGTTATATTTTCGTATCCGATAATATTGGATTTCGTTAGTATGCGCACAATGAAAGACTTTATATTTGAATGATTACAACCTTTATCTGTTTTTGGAATAATTGGGTTGTCTTAAAATATGCCAACGTCTACATATTTTTTTGCCACGAAATCTTTTGCTGGAAATAGCTGTTTTATGGCAATGTTTCTGATAAGAAAAACGTTCATTTAGGGAGGAAAGGGGGGGGGGGGATCCGGTCGTTAAGGAGTAAAAATAAATCTAATAATATCATGCAAGCTGGGTTTTTTTTCCCTGTAATTCATTAATCACAAGGCAAACATGTCTCTCCTTATGTATCTACTTCTCCCCACAAGAGGCATCGGATGCAACGTCCCTATTCCAACCGAACGTGGCTGCGTAATTATTCATCCTGCACATCAAAATGAACTCCGCTCTTTAGAATTGGTTTGACTGCCCGCAACCGGATGGCCAATGACAATCTTTCTATACTATAGTCAATCTTTGGGTTATCATGAACAGTGGATAAAAATATACCGATCTTACGTTTTACTGTTACTTCCAAATTACATATGTTTGAAACTCTAAAACAGAAAAGAAAATATGATATAACAAAAGAAGATGTGAGGAAAAAACATCAACCCAATGAAAACAACAGAGGAAATCTAAAGGTCAACATGTGTCTTAAACAATAGACAAGATTTTACATCCCGAGCATAGAAAGGCGATGGGTTAATTTAATAAATTCAATTATCCATGTTATTAAAAGACAACGATCACTCTCAACATAAGTGGTTCCACCAAATGACGCTTCACGTCCTTACATTAAAGAATAACAGAACTGTGTATGAAGAGTAGCCACTGTCAATCGGGGATTCGACAGTCGCAAATGCAGTCCCTCTGGTGACTAGTACCAGTCTAGTGCAGTACAGTGAAACCTGATCTCGTGCAGCATAGTGAACAACTGGTCTCGTGTAGTATAGTGTATTACTGTTTTCGTGCAGCAAAGTGAAAAACTGGTGTCGTGTAGTATAGTGTATTACTGTCTCATGTTGTATAGTGTATTACTGTCTCATGTAGTATAGTGAATAACTGGCGTGTAGTATAGTGTATTACTGTTCTCGTGGAGCATAGTGAACAACTGGTCTCGTGTAGTATAGTGTATTACTGTCTCATGTAGTATAGTGAACAACTGGTCTCGTGTAGTATAGTGTATTACTGTCTCATGTTGTATAGTGTATTACTGTCTCATGTAGTATAGTGAATAACTGGTTTCGTGTAGTATTGTGTATAACTGTTCTCGTTCAGTATAGCGAATAACTGGTCTCGTGTAGTATAGTGTATTACTGTTCTCGTGCAGCATAGTGAATAACTGGTCTCGTGTAGTATAGTGTATTACTGTCTCATGTAGTATAGTGAATAACTGGTCTCTTGAAAATTACAACTATATTTATGTATTAAGAAATAAAACATTAATCATCAATATGTTTTTTCCCTTATTTTATAGGGTTTATTAATGGTTCTCATTGAAATCATATTTATAAAAAAAAAATCTTGAGAGGCGATAACACTGATTACTACCAAACACGTAAGACAACACTAATATTAAAAAAATCTCCCTCAGTTAATCTTTGTTTAGTTTCCTAAATAGTTGAAAGGCGGATATATTTCGTAATGGGGGAGGGGGAAGCTTCAGCCATGGAATAATATCAAAATGAACATGTTGTACCATAGCTAAGCTACGCCTACTTTCCTGTAAGATTCTAGTTGGGTTCCTGTTTAGTTAACACTATGGTTTTCTATCAACACATTTTTTAAGTAAATTATTTCATTAATATTGTACAAATACTTTTATTTTACAGGTTGTTCATTTCTGTCATTTTAGCTTTTCGTACAAACGGCTTCGTTATTAAGCAGGCCTTTAAGTGAGCATGAAATAAAATAAAATCACAACTACATTTATGTATTATTAAAAAACATTAATTGATATGGGTTTTTCCCCTTATTTTATAGGGTTTGTTAATGGTTCTCGGTTCTCATTTTAAAATCATATTTATAAAAATTCTTGAGAAGCGATAACAATGATTATTACCAAACACTTAAGACAACACTAATATTAAAGCTTATTGTTTTTCTCTCTCAGTTAATCTTTATTTAGTTTCCTCAATAGTTGAGAGGCGGATATATTTCAGAAAATGGGGTGGAGCTTCAGCCATGGAATAACCTCAAAATGAACATGGTGTACCATAGCTAAGCTCCGCCTACTTTCCTTTAAGATTCTAGTTGGGTTCGTGTTTAGTTATTAAAGTATGGTACAACATTGAATTGAAAATAATAGACCATGGTTTTCCATCAACGCACTTTTTAAGCAAATTATTTCATTAAAACATCAAAAGAAAGAGTGCAATTTATATTACAATAAGTTTTATTCGTATTGTTAAGGTTTTATAGTTTTCACTTTTTCGAAATAACAAGAAACAAATCTTATGTTTTATTTCTATTAATGTGATGTAAGTAAAAGTTCTTTCAACGATCGTCAGAAGGGTCTTATCTTCAAATACAGACATTTTGAAAGCACTTGATATTATAATTTCAACAAATATGTTATAGATAGGAGATTTTCTAATCACCTTGCTATGAAAAGTTAGAGAACTTCTGTTGTGACAACACATATCAGATGCTTTTTTCATTTCTGGGAGCAAATTAATGGTACTAAACGGTTATCACTAACTATATTTTTACAACCATTTTGAAAAATGTGATTATTATACTAGAAGTCTATTCAGAATACTAATAAATATTTATTTGTCTGTGATATTACTTTGATGAATTGTATTCAGTCGTGTCGCATGTATCGCAAACGTTAAAAAGAATAACATTTGTAATTATTCCAAGGGAGACTACTCAATATGACAATTTGAAATGACAAATAGTTCCAAATAGGCTGTATCTTTTTCTTCAATTCACAGTTGTGGCGTGATCGTCAGTTTGCAACGAATTCCTCTCAAACCGGTGTTAAGGGCCGTCTTAAACTTGCAGTAAGGTGACAGTTCTTTTGCTCTGTGTTGTAGGCCTCACTGTGACTATGAGATGAAGAACAGCAATAACAGCCCTGTTTCTTTCCTTTTTGTGTTTTTTGCTGTGCATGTAATGATTTTGTGTTATGAATGAATACACATTATCCTTTCTTTGATATTGTATCACTCACCTTGTAACTATGCAAAAATAATGAATAGTTACTCGCCAAAGCATGGCGATTTGGCAGATAAGGTTGCACTTACAGGGCACATAAAAGTGCAGTTTAATTACTAGTAGCTAAAAATAAGATTGAACTGCTCTAGGGTCCCTATGAAAGCAATATCGACGATGTTCCCCCTAATGAGTCTCATCCCGCTGAAAATTTGCACGCATTTACTATTAACATTATATGATATGGAGATTTTCTAATCTCCGAGTTTTAAAAGTGATTAAATTACAAACGAAGCAGAGATACTGTAATGACGAAAATTGTTGATGTTTCTGTTTATGGATTTTCGAAATAAAGATAATAAAAAGTTATTATTAACTATAATTTTACAAAAAATGCAGAAAAATGTAAAAGTCATACTTCATTTATATACAGTATTACAATTAATATTTTTTCTTTTATATTAAGTTTGTGAATGCTACTTTTTCTTTTGCCTGTATTGCAATTAGTGAATCTGCATTGAAGAAATGGCATGGGATGGACGATCTTATTGATAGCATTACATAGCTACTTGAGGATCACACGAATCTGTATTGACCACTTGGTATTCATAACATAACAAATAATAACCAGTGCTTAAACCAGGCAATATGAAGAACACTTTAAGCACGTAAACGCAACAGACAAAAAACACATAAAATTGCAATTTTAAAAAGACACACATTACAATTATTTAAACTCCTATTAGATTCGACTTTAAGAAGTGTTCTTGCTTCGTTGTGACTGCAATCGGCTGATCTGTCTGTCGGATGCATTATTTGCTTACCTATTTATGTTTATGTTTAAATTTGCAAATCTTTGTGTGGCCCTTTAGCCAAAATCGAGTCGCATAACTAACTTAATTCAGCAACTCAAGTTATGTCATTGCTATAGCTGATTTGACTTCGGTCTCGAGCAAGACCCCGAATTATTGAACTTCTGCATTATGTTCAATGTCTTACTGACCTCAAGCCACGGATCTCGTACAGTACAGCGTATCACTGATATTACGCAGGACAGTGAATGACAGATCGTGTGCAGTATTTGAGTTACCAATTTTGAGCAGTGCGGTACATTGCATATTTCATAAAATGCATGCGCAATGAATTACTGATCTCATGCACTACAGTGAATTAACGACGTCTTGCATTGCAGCGAATTGTTTTTCCCGTGCAGTACATACATTATGATTTTTTTTAAAGTTTTCAGTGTTGTCTTTTTCTCTCTCTTTAAAACAGGAAACAGTTTTTAGGGTTTAATACGTAAATGGTCTTCAGTTCAAACGACTGGTCCAAACAAAGATATAGTATATAAATTTCCCCTATGTTTAAAATTTAGTTTTAATTACTTGTAATTAATTAGGAGATTTTCTGATCTCCAACCATTAAAAGTATCTACTAGTACTTAATACAGAGTTGTTTAGTGCTGTCCTTGTGAGCGTGTGTTTCTGTTTGTTCACTTCGAATTAATGATGGTAAAACATTATTATTGATTAGCTGCTATTTTACAACATTTCAGAAAAATGTCATTATCATACTTGATTTCTATACAATATGCTATTAAATAAGTAGTTTGCTATTAAATCCCTTTTATTAATTGTACTTTTTCATGGTGCATGTATGACAATCGTGTAAAAAGAATGAAGTTTGTAATATTCCCAAGGGAGACTACTTGCTTAACATGTTATATTGAAAAAATCAACAATATATACCTCATCTGGTATCTTTAAATATGATATGAGGAAGAAGTCCTCAATAGCGGTAGATAAATCAAAAAACGAAAAATAGATATAAAAATCAATATAGTATGAACTCAAAATCGTTAAGTTTTTTGCCTAACAGTTAAGCTTGCATATTACCATGTTCCAGTTCTGCTGACGGTTACTGCCATATTGTAATAAATAATAGAGCTGTGCCTCAACATGCTGATATTTATCATACAGTGATTGTGAGGTGTCTTCGTTTCTGTATCATATTCTTTAACTTTCCAGGCCATTTATTTTCATTTTTTTTTTGTCCATTTTCCTGTATTTGTTTATATTTTAGCACCCCATTACCGAATACAGAGTTCTCGGAAAGTGTCAGTTCAGAGCATTTGATAGATAAATAGATGGGATTCTGTCTTATATGGAACATGTTATCGTGTCAGTGCAATATCTTATCTCGTGCAGTACAATGTATTAGTGATCGCGAGCAGGACAGTGAATATCTTATCTCGTGCAGAACTTGATACTAGCGATCACCTGCATTGCATTACTGATTTCGTGAAATATATTGAATTATCATATGCTTGTATAAAATATTACTGAAATTTTACAGTTCAATAACATTTAAGAATATTAAAAGGCTATGAAAGGATTACTATCAGATTCTTAAGAATTTCCTCAGCGAGCTGATAAAGGAACCTTTATTGACTGCTTCCGGAATGTTATCACATGCCTTTCCGTTAATTTCCGTGACGTTTATCACATGCAACTTGGTGCATTTCCGGAAATTTGTTCGAAAACGACAGCACAGTGCGGAAAACCGCAAGTGATTTAAGACTTTTCACAAAATGGTTGAGAAGCAAATTTCAAACTAAGAACATGATAATTGTTGTGACAAGATAAATAAAATGCTTGTAATATCAATAAAAACAATTAAAGTTAAGAAATTTGTATTTGGTTGTCTGTAAATTATTATCTAAAAATTCATGGAAAGGTAAAATTTTAATTAATAGTTCTTGTCTGTATTTCTTCTGTTGAAGTATATGATAAAAAGATAATTACATGTCATTTATCATATCAGACCCTTTATAGGCCCTCGTTCATGATATCAGCCCTCGAGCCTGCGGCTCTTGGGCTGATATCATGACCTAGGGCCGATAAAGGGTCTGATATGAAAAATGCCATGTAATAATCTATACTTACTGGTATCATGCACTGCAGTTAGTTACCAATGTCTTGCACTGTAATGAATTGCTAATATGGTGCTGTACCGCAAAATGTATATAAGAACTTCTTTGTACTTTTACAGCATTGATGATTCCCTTTTTCAAAAAGGAACATTTAATCGGTGTATAGTTTATACTATGATGGTGAAAAAATAATTGGTTCGTGCAACAAAATATTATTGAAACTACTTTGCGTTATATTATTCAGAAATGTTTTCTTATTCGTTATTAATTAGGAGATTATCTTAACTTTTGAACTTTTAAAGTAAGTATTCAAATCCAAGCTGTAAAACAGTGATGATTCTATAAGCTGATGATTTTGTTTGGAGAATGCGAATTTATTATATCTGTGGAATACATTATTAGATTATGTAGTGATTTATGTTAAAATATTTGTATAGCCCTCAAATGACATGGCTACTTTAATTGAGCGTCTTTACTTGACGTGACTTCAATTTCGAACAGGACATTGAACTACTGATCTTGTCCATAACAGTTACTGTATATTATCGCTATTTTGTGCATTTTTCCTTTGATCTTTGTTTGTGATAATTTTTCATATCATGCTACTCGCTTGAGATGGAAAATTATCGCTAGAAACTAAGGAGGCACGTGACGTTGCTAATGAAATTGACACGAAATTGACAACGTCGTCATAGGAAAAATAGCGATAAACAGATTATCATTGGTCATCTCAACTTGATTGCTTTTCTCGCTTTCGCCGTCCCGGCTCAAGCGAGAAAATCAATCTCGTTGAGATGATCAACGATAATCTATAATTACAGACCTCGAGGTACGGATCTCGTGCAGAACAGTGTAATATAGATCTCGTGCAGAACAGTGTGATATAGATCTCGTGCAGTATGTTGTATTACTGATGACGTCCAGTTTAGTAAATTACTGATCTCCTGCAGTATAGTGTTTACTTATTTCGTGCAGTATTAAGCTGGTTCTCGACTGACTACTACATTTTGTTCATAGAGTGTAGCGTAATACAAGCGGATTCCAGTTTAGTGCAGTATAGCATATTAATGATCTCGTGCAGATTGGCTATTACTGATCTCGTGCAGTATGGCGTATTACTGATCTTGTGCAGTATCGTGTATTAATAATTTCGTCCAGTACATTGAATTACTGATCTCGAGCAGTATAGTATTGTACTGATTTCGCGTAGTATAGTGAATTTCTTACATCATGCGGTGCTGAGAACTTCTAATCTCGTGTATATGAAAAATAAGGAGAATAGGTATGATTGCCAATGAGATAAATGTAACTATCCACCAAAGTCCAAATGAACTTGATATTAGCAATTATAGGCAGCTGTATGGCCTTCAACAATGAGGGAAAAAACAGACCGTATAATCTGCTATAAAGGCCCCGACATGAAAAATGCGAAACAATTCAATTGAGAAAACAAATGGCCTAATTTATAACAAAACAATTTACGAAAAAACAAATATGACAGACATAAACCATTGAACTACAGGCACATAAAGAATGTGGCGGCTCCAAAATTAACTTCGATAAAACTAAGGGTTTGTTTATTGGGAGACTAAAGGGCAAGAAACCAAGATTAAAAAAAATATCCTGGATTAAGGATAGCATAAAAGCTTTAGGGGTCCACCATGGTTATAATATTAATAACAGTAAAATATGGGATTCCATAATTGGCAAGATAAAAAACTGTATTCACGTTTGGAAAACAAGAAATTTAACTTACAGAGGTAAAGTATTGATTATAAAAAAACAATTAATACCGATTTTGGGATACGAGGTTGAGATGAGGGGTATACCTAATGAATGTGAAAAAGAAATAAACTCGCTTTTCTGGGATTTTTTTTTGGGGCTCTAAAGTCAGCCTAGTTGACAGAAAATTATGTTGTCTGGAAGAAAATTTAGGGGGGATCAAAATGATAAATTTGGAAAGTTTCATAAAAAGCAAACATATAAAATTAATTTATAGAATCTTAGAAAGTCCAACACAAAGTTTGAATGCAATTGCCAAATACTGGCTTAAACATTTTGACAAAAAATTTGGTATTGAATATTTTATATGTACCTGTAAAGATCTAAATGGAATCAATATTAAGTATATGTCAAATTTCTACCAAAAGGCGGTTACTGCATGGTGTGAACTTTACAGTAAAATGACCGAACGTTCAAAACATAGTATTCTTGAAGAGAATATATTTGGTAACAACAATATTAAATGGAAAGGGAAACCTTTGTTCTTCCCTTCCTTTACCAAGAGTCATATCGCCAAAATTAAAGATGTTTGGAATAATGAAACGAAAACCTTTTATAGTAATAATATCATATTTAATAAACTAATAGATAAACGTAATTGGATATGCGAATATAATCTAATAAAGAAATCAATTCCCAATGATTGGATTAACGAACTTAGAAACCCCATTAGTGATCCAACAAATTTGAAGCACATAAAAATCCAGAATAACAAAATATATGATACGAAAAGAAATTTTATACCCCCAGATAAAATTCAATTAAAATCATTACAAAAACTACTAAATAAATTTACTAGTGCAAAATGTGAAATTAAATGGAACAGAACATTTAATACGGAACTAGACTGGCAATCAGTTTTGAAAAAGCTACACAAGCTGCCTGTATCAAACAATATTTTCCAATTTCAATGGAAATCACTACATAATATTCATTACACTGAATTTAAATTGTACCAAATGCGAAAGTCCGATGGCTTATGTAACTTATGTGGCAATTTTTTTGAAACACAAGAGCATCTATTCTATCATTGTTGTAAAATTCAAAGAATCATTGAAGAAATAAAAAGATTGCTATTTCTGTGCATAGATATAACGCTTAACTTTGAGGTCCAAAACATGATCATTGGATATAATCAAGATCTTGATAAAACGCATATAAATATTGGAAATTTGATAGTGTTTTTAGGAAAATTTAGTATTTGGAAAGGTCGGAACGACATTAAATTCAACAAAACAACATTTAATGAAACATCCACTCTCCGTATTTTTAAGAAAGACATGAATGATTTTTTCAAAATGATCGCTAAATCAACCAAAAGAACTTATTCGGAATAGACAAACTTGAACATTTATCTCAAATATTGTAATCACTATTAATAGTCGAATTTGACATCTTGTTTATTCTTTGCTCATTATGCAGAATTATATATATAATTATGAAAGAACCTGTGCCCCGGTATTATAGCTATATTTATCATTTGAATACAAAATAGCACACTTTGAACTAGTATATGGTTTACACCTTCATTTACAAACAACCGCCATTATTTATATAAGTTAATTTTATACTTTATATTAAATACATATTTATATTACATACTAAATAATTGTATTACTTTTTTGTACTAGTATTTTACTCACCACAGACTGTGTTTATTCATAAATGAACATACATTTATTTCTCAAATAATCCTTCATCGAAAACTCTGATGATTGAAGCACGTGTTTTGGCTATGTCAATATCTAACAGGCATTTAACCGGGAACACAATTTAAATAACAAAAGATTTCATAATTGGTTGTCTCTTATTTACACGAGCTCGGATTGAACTTTAAACAGTGCAAATGGTTAGAAAGAAAACAATATAAATAACTGTTATTCATAATTTTATAATTGTATCTTAAAAGGATAAAATTATATGAAAATGCAAGATTTTAAAGTGTAAAGAATCATGGGAAGAATACAGTATCTAATTATAAACAGATGCTGTTTTTTTTATATATATATATTGAATATATATTATATAGATTTTTTCTTTTTTTTTTCACCCATTTGTATTTTCCCTGGCAAATGGGATATGTTAAATGAAAGCAGGGACCCCTCTGTCAGTTGCCCTGGACTGCGTAGGGTTTATGTATTCCAGGTGATTTAAAATAAAAGATATTACTCACAAAAAAAAAAAAAAAAAAAAAAGAATGTGGCGGGCTAGCGCCAAACCCTCTCCATAACATTGGACAGTGGTGTAGCAGTACCTCATAAGAACAAACTATAAAAATCATTTGAAAAAGGCTTAAATCATCAGATCGATACAAAGCAGAAAAACAACTAACAAAAAAAAAACACAGACCCGACGTGGCAATGAATTTATACATCACTCACAAAAAGGACACGAAGTACAGATCTGAGAGTACTCGCACATTAATTACTTGTTTCCTACAGTACTGGGCATGACGTATTTCGTAAATTTAACATTTATGATTTTATATCAGAAGATCTTATTACATCTGTATTGTCTCGGTATTGTAGTTTTAAATTTGTTTAAACATTGTTCCATGCAAAAAACATTGATTTCGATAGCACATAGTTGAAGAGTTGTCACACAATCAGTTTATCCTTTTAATATTTAGGAAATTGCCTCATCTCCTTGTTATCAAAAGTTGTAGAAATAATATCGTGATCTGAAACAAATGGTTGGTTTATTTTCTTTGTTGTTTCAAATAAATGGTACTGAACAGTTATTACTATCTGCATGTTTACAACAATTTGAATAAAAAGTTATTATCACACCAGATTTATATTCAGCAAAATGAAAAAATATGTGTTTGCTTTAATATTAATTTTATAAATGTATATTTTTGTGTCGCGTGTATTGCAATCTTTAACAATAATAACATTTGTATTGTTTCAAGGGAGGCTACTCACTATGAGATTTTAAAGAATGACAATGTGAGACGGGACTGAATAATTTCAAAGAGCATGTAGCGCTCACCTTGTATCTATGCACACTGATGAAAAGTGATTCATCAAGGCAATGGCTCTTTTGCAGATTTGAGTGCACTTACATGCAGACGTGAGCGCAGCACACAGGGCATATTAAAGCACAAGGTAAAAAGCTAAACAAAATAAAATAATACTCTTCTAGGATTCCTATGAAAGCGATATGTGTTCCCAATAATTAATCCCGTCCCACTGCTAATTTGCACACATTGTCATTACGGAGATTATCTAATCTCCGCACTTTAAAAGTGATTAATTTACACAAGAATCCGTGATATATACTGTGATAATATTTAAGACTGACGTTACGCTTTGTGGATTTTCAAAATTAAGATACTAAGTTATTAGTAACTACATTTTTACAAGTAGATGCAAAAAACTGTGAAAATCATTCTTCATCTATATAGAATTACAATAAATATTTATTTTCTTTAATATTACATTTGTGAATGTTAAGTTTCCTTTTGTCTGCTTTGCAATCGTTAAAAAAGAATAACTTTTGTCATATTTCAAAGGGAGGCGACTCGATTTGAAATTTTGAAGAAAAAACTTATGTGAGACGGGACTGAATAGTTCCAAGGAACCTTTATCGTAGTACAAGAGTTATGATTTCTTTTTATTGTTTCGTTGTTGTCATGTTCCTGTATTCTAAAACAAGAAACAATTCTTAGGGTGTTATACGACTGGTCCAAGCAACGAAATACTATATAAACATGACATTATATTTTACATCTACATTATTTTACTTGCAAATGTTTAAGAGATTTTCTAATCTCCAATTCTTAAAAGTATCTACTAGTCTGTAACACAGAGTCCAATACTGGCATCGGTGAAGGCGTGTGTATCTATTTGTGCATTGCAAGTTAATGATGTTATAACGATAATACTGACAGCATTTTTAACAACAATCCAGATAAATGTGATTTTCATACTTAATTCTTATTCAGTATGTTAATAAATATTTTTTTGGCTATTAAATTTCTTTCATAAATTGTATTATTATACCTCAGTGTGTTTTTTTTTTTTTTTTTCTATATAAAAAAGAATGAAATATTTGTGCTATTTCATTCCACTGACTATTTGCCAGTCAATAGTTTCAAAGACTATTACCCTGAATAGGGGTAATAGTCTTTGAAACTATCTGCGACTCATTTCACAAACAATCGTACAAGAAAAAAGTCATGAATATTTCACTATTACTTACGATAAATTTTTATCGTAAAATTTTCTTTGTAAAGAGCCTCTGGACAGTGATGAAAATTTCTGTATTCTATTTTTCTACTTGTTATGCCATTTTTTTTTTTTCTTTTATTGTCTTTTTATGTATAACGAATCACGTGCATCTCAGTGAATTACTGATCTCGTTCAGTATAGTGAATAACTTAATTCGTCCAGTGAAATAAATTACTGATTTCGTGCAGTACAGTGTTCTACTGGTCTAGTTCAGTAAAATAAATTACTGATCTCTTGCTGCATAGTGTATTCCTGATCTCGTTCAGTACGGTGAATTACTGATCTCATGCAGTATAGTGAATTACTGATCTCATGCATTGTGGTGTATACTAACTGGTCTCGTTCAATAAAGTGTATCTCTTACCTCATGCTGTGAAGTCTAGACTGATCTCGTCCAGTACAAAGAATAACTGATCACGTGTAGTATAGTAAGTGACTGATCTCATGCAGCATTGCATAGCAGAACTCGTGCAACTTTGAATAACAGATCTCGTGCAGCATTGAATAACAGATTTCGTGCAGTACAGTGAATAATCAATCTTGACAATAAGTGAATTAATGTTCGCACTGTCCTGCTGATCTGACTTTGGTCTATAGCAGGATGCTGAATTATTGAACTCGTGCATTATGATCAGTGTCTTACTGACCTCGAGCTGGGGATCTCGTACAGTGCAGTGTACCACTGATCAGTGCAGTAAAGAGTATCACGGATGTCAAGCAGGACAGTGAATTACAGAGTCGTGTGCAGTAATTGGTATTACCAATGATGTGTACACAGGGAAATTTCACTTACATGAGTTTCATGTGAATTTAAATTTCACCTCAAACGAGCTTCTACGAGAAACTCACGTGAAATCAGTTTATGTGAGTTTCACGTGAATTTCACGTGGAATTTTTTCTCATGAAATCCACGTGAATTTTGAAAATAAAGTTATTCAAATAACATTTTCAAATTTAATTAAATCATAAAAAAATACCAAGTTTTTTTGTAAAGTTCATGTGAAATTGACATGAAAAAAGTCACGTGGGATTCAAATGAAACTTAATTTACGTGAAATTCCCATCAAAATTTTCACGTGAGTTTCATGTATGAGCTCGTATGAGCTGAATCTCACGTGAAGTCGTGAATTTCACGTGAGATTCACGTACGAAAAATTTGCCTGTGTAGTACGTATTATAGTATATCACAATTTCGTGCATTGAAGGTGAGACAAGCGTGTATTTATGTTTGTTCATTTCGAATTAATGATTCTACGTTATTACCGACCTCAGTTTTACAACAATCTAGAAAAATGTGATTTTCATACTTGATTTTTATTCAATATGCTAATAAATATTTCGTTTGCTATTAAATTACTTCTATAAATTGTACTTTTGCATGTTGCATGTATGGCAATCCTTGAAAAGAATAAAATTTGTAATATTCCCAAGGGAGACTACTTACTTAACATGTCATATTGAAAAATCGACCGATCAAAGACGAGACTCATAAGCGTCAAGTCGACTGTATCACTAATCTAGTATGTTTCCATAATAATAAAGCATGACTTACTCAGACGAAGCAATTTTTATATAAAAGAGTACTTGAAGATGAAAAAGCTAAGCAAATGGCACATGCAATTGCAAATTAAACAGCCTAAAAATTCAGCTAAACTGATTATGGAATTTTATCTTAACAATAGAGCTATAGTGTTCTTCGTAACTTATAAGCCTCACTATGCTGATATTTATCACACAAGAGGGTCTGGATTGTGAGGTTCGTTTTTGTATTCTATGTTTGTACTTGTTCGGACATTTTTTATTTTATTTGCATTGTCAATTGTCCTCTTTTCATCATTTCAAAGTTCTTAAAAGTGTCAGTCCGGATCATTTGACAAAAAAATATTTGAGATGTCTGTCATATATGGAAATTGTAACCATGTTACTTGTTATACGTGCAGTATAGTGTATTAATAATCTCGTGCTGTACAGTGTAATTTTGATCTCGTGCGGCAAAGTTATGATTGATCTTGTGCGATGTACTATATTATTGCTCTCGTGCAGAATAGTGTATTTAATGATCTCGTTCAGTATAGTGTATTACTGATCTCGTGCAGTATAGTGTATTATTGCTCTCGTCCAGTGTAGTGTATTACTGATCTCATGCAGTACAGTGTATTACGAATCTCGTGCAGTATAGTGTAATTCTGATCTCGTCCAATATAGTAAATACTTACTCATGTAGTATAGTGTAGTATTGATCTCGTCCAGTATAGTGTATTACTGATCTCGTACAGTACAGTTTTGATACTGATCTCGTGGTATGTTTTAATAATGATCTCGTGCAGTACAGTAAATACCAACTCGTGCAGTATAGTATTATAGGTGTCAGACCATCAATTCAAAATGCCTATCTATTCAACTAAATTTTGCAATTTTCACAGCTTTCTAAATAGTTTACCTTAAGTTTAACTTCATAGAAACCAGGTATATCCTGAATCATACATTTATCACCTTTCTACATGCCAATTTTCAACCAGTGTTCAAAGTCTTGTAACGAAGAACTACCGTTCGGAAGCCAAGTACTACTAAAAATAACCCCTGGTTTTCTGGAAATCTTAAATTAGTTTACTATGGAGCGCATTAATCCTCAATTTTTAATGCAACTCATGGACAAGTAAATTTTAGCTCAAAATGGTCTAAACATATTTCTCTTTCACCAAAAGTTTCATTTCTGCAAATTTATTGGTTAGTTTAACAATAAGTAAACAATGACATCGGAAGCACTATTTTTTGTCAGGGAAGGGCTACTTTTACTTTTTAAATTGGAGTGGGTGAATTGGTGGTTTGACACCTATACTGGTCTCGTGCAGTATAGTAAATACGTTCTCGTGCAGTAAAGTGTAATACTGTTCTCGTTCAGTATAGTAAATACTAGCTCGTTCAGTATAGTGTATTACTGAACTCGTGCAGTATAGTGTATTATCGTGCAAGATAGTATGATATTGCTCTCGTTCAGCATAGCGTATTTCTGATCTCGTGCAGTATAGTGTACTATAGTTCTCGTGCAGTATAGTGTATTACTGATCTTGTGTAGTATAGTGTATTACTGATCTCGTCCAGTATAGTGTATTATTGATCTCGTCCAGTATAGTGTATTATAGTTCTCGTCCAGTAGTGTATTACTGATCTCGTCCAGTATAATGTATTATAGTTCTCGTACAGTATAGTGTATTACTGATCTTGTGTAGTATAGTGTATTACTGGTCTCGTCCAGTATAGTATAAAATTGAGAATGGAAATGGGGAATGTGTCAAAGAGACAACAATCCGACCAAAGAGCAGAAAACAGCCGGCCGCCACCAATGGGTCTTCAACACAGCGAGAAAATCCCGCACCCGGAGGCGGGCTTCAGCTGGCCCCTTAACAAAAATGTGTACTAGTTCAATGAAAATGGACGTTACACTAAGCTCGAAAACATATAAATGAACTAAAAATTAAAAAACACACAAGACTAACAAAGGCCAGAGGCTCCTGACTTGGGACAGGCGCAAAAATGCGGCGGGGGTTTAACATGTTTTGTGAGATCTCAACCCTCCCCCTATACCTCTAGCCAATGTAGAATAAACAAATAAACAAACAAACAGTAATACGCACAGTAAAAATCAGTTTAAAAGAAGTCCGAGTCCGATGTCAGAATAGGTAACAAAAGAAACTAAGCAAAATGACAATGGTACAAAAATTAACAAAGGACTTCTAGCAGTTACTGACATGCCAGCTCCAGACCTCAATCAAACTGATTGAAAGATTATGTCTTCATCATATGAAAATCAAGCACAATCCCTCCCGTTAGGGGTTTAGTATTATACCATCATAAAATATATGAGAAGAACATAACCCGTATCATGCCAACAACTGGTTTTAGAATAAATGTGTTTATTTACGATGCAAAGACCCTATGAGTGAATTAATATTAATACCAAAATATGCCATCTTTAATGACCTGACAACAGTATCGTAACTATATCCCTTCTGAATAAGTCTGTTTAAAGGTTTTGGATACCTTTCGAGGTGAATGTCGATATTTTTGTGCTTTGTATAAAATATTACCATAAAAGATTGGATGTGATATATCTGAACGTATATGATGTCTGCACGTTGATTTATATTTACGAATGATGTCCTTGTACCGATGATAAAATTTAGTAAATGTTTTGACTAGTTTGTGATATCGAAAACCCTGGTGTAATGATTTTTCAGTAATACAGAGGTTTCTTTCGTCAAAGTGTATTAATGATCTCGTACTCGTACAGTATAGAGCAATACCGATCTCCTGCAGTAATGTATAATGTATTACTAATCTTGTGTAGTATAGTGTGTCACTGATCTTGTCCAGTCTAGTGTATAACTGATCTCGTACAGTATAGTGTATAACTGATCTCGTCCAGTATAGTGTATTACTGACTTCGTCCAGTAGAGTGTAAATATACATCTCGTGCAGTATAGTGTATTACTGATCTTGTGTAGTAAAGTGTATTACTGATCTCGTCCAGTATAGTTTATTTATGATCTCGTACAGTATAGTGTAATACAGATCTCGTGCAGTATTTGGAACTACCAATTTTGTGCAGTTCGCGGTGCATTACAGATTTTAGTATAGTGTATTGCTTTACATCATTTAGTGTATCTCAGGGCATTGCTGGTTTTGATCAAGTTCAAATTACTGATTTTATACGAAAAGTTCTTATCATGTTGTATTTTATGCGTATTGTATCGGCTTTGTCGTTTTTTCTATTTTGACAAAAAGAAACAAATCTTATGGGTTTAGTGTAAAAGTGCTGTGTAAGTAAGTGTTCTTAAAACGGTCATTACAAACTGAACATAATTTCTGTTTCTTTAAAGAGATTTAGAGATTTCCTCATCTCTATATAACCAAAATTATTAATTGACTAATTTTCTCGTCACCGGATATTTTTATCTGTTTTTTTTTTCTTTCAATTTTGTAAATTAGTGGTACTAAACGGTTATCACTATCTACATTTTTACAACAATTTTTAAAACATGTAATTATCTTACTAGATTTATTATTCATAATGTTGATAAACAATTCTTTGTTATAAAATTGCCCTAATTAATTGTACTATTCAATAACTGGTTTTCAAATCGTTAAAAAAAATTACATTTGTCATATTTCCAAGGGAGGCTACTGAATAAAAATATTTTGAAGAAATGACAATATGAGACGGGAATGAAAAAAATACAAAGAGCCTGTTTCGATCATCTCGTATCTATGCACGAAAACGACTATTGATTCACCAAATCATGGCGATTTGGTAGATGTGAGTTGACTTGCCTGCAGAGCGTGACCGCAACAATTAGGGCACATAAAAGTGCAAGTTTAATAGCTTTAAAATACAGACTCTTGTTGATTTTATGTATACAATTATATATAAGTCATAGTGATGATGATTTCTTTCAATCACTTAACGTTTCTTATAAAATGTAAGGAGATTTTCTAATCTCCACGCTTTAAAAGTGTATGAGTTACACACGAAGCCGTGATACTATGAGCAGATCAAATGTTGATGTTTCTAGTTACTGATTTTCGAAATAAAGATACTGAAAATTTATTATTAACTACATTTTTTCAAACAACGCAGAAAACTGTGTTAATCCTACATGATTTCTATAAAGTATTACAATAAATATTTTTTTATCATATGATGTTTTAAAATAAATTGTATTTTTCATCTTCTTTGCATTCCAATCAGTGAAAGAATAACAATTACAATATTTTAAAGGGAGACTAATTGGTGAACCTGTAATATTGACGAAATGGCACCAGAGACGTAATCGATAGCAAAATAATAAAAGATCCTGCATATTCTGTATCGCACTCTTGGAATCTGTTACTAGTGATTAAACCAGATAGGATACTTTAAGTACACAAACGCCTCAAAAATGGCACAGGGAAGTGCATTTCTAAAAGGTTTACAAAAAACAATTAATTTAACTCATATTTGTTTCGATCTATAAAGTATGCTTGTATTCACCATGAATAGCTTCATCCTGCTGATATCTGTACGGAATAAAAAAAAACAAAATGCGGCGTTTTAAAAATATGAAGGTTCATATATATGGCTTTTTCTGTGTGATACAATATGCATTCAACATCTTGACAGTTCTGTCTTTACAAGAAATTATATGAGTTCTGTTACAATCAGGACGTCGAATTATCTCGTGCAGTACAGTGTATCAGTGATCGCGAGCAGGACAGTTACTATCTTATCTCGTGCAGTACAGTGTATCAGTGATTGCGAGCAGGACAATGACTATCTTATCTCATGCAGAACAGTGTACCAGTGATCGCGAACAGCTAGGACAGTGGCTATCTTATCTCGTGCAGTACAGAGTATCAGTGATCGCGAGCAGGACAGTGACTATCTTATCTCGTGCAGAACAATGTATTAGTGATCGCGAGCAGGACAGTGACTATCTAATCTCGTGCAGAATAATGTATCAGTGATCGCGAGCAGGACAGTGACTATCTTATCTCGTGCAGAACTTGAAATTACCGATCACGTGCAGTGCATTACTGGTTTCGAGAAAAACATTGAATTACTGGTATCACGGTCGCGAAACACGTGACTTCGTCGTGATCAGTTTCACGGAAAAATGGCGACCGTCAAATTATTATAGTTCGCTTGGATGTAAACTTTAAACGTAAGCAGTGGCGGATCCAGGGGGTCCGGGGTTGGAACACCCTTTTTGGACGATCAATGCATTTAAATGGGGACATATAGTTGGAACCCCCTTTATCCTGGGTTGGGAACCCCCCTTTTTAAAATGGCTGGATCCGCCCCTGGTAAGTATTTACATATCATCGTGTTCACACATAGGACCCCCCTCATCATATGCATATTTTTCTTGCGAATATTTTGATGCATATTAAGTTATATTTCACTATAGGTTTCATAGAGAACATTCACGAAATATTTCAGACCTGCTGAAGATTGTTTTGGATTGTGTACACGATATGAACGTAAAATCACTGTAAATCCATTTGTGTGTCTTATTTTCACCAATCGTGTACAGAAACTTACCCAAATTTACTAATTCATTCATATAAACTAGGTCAATGTATATTTTTGACATTATTGCGAGCTGAACGCAATAATATTTTTTTGGTCAATAAATGATCAGTGTTCACGGTAAGAGCATTAAGTGATCAGTTCCACGGTTTAATTCTGAATCAGTATGATAAGATCACATTCTGGGAAGGTAACCGGCGGAAATCCAGTTGAAATTAAACAAAAGATACTGAACTCTTTGTCAGAGAAGGTAAAAAAGCAAAATTAGTATATTTTAATTGTTTACATCTGCTTTTATGGGTTTTAAAAAAAGTTTAATAAAGGAGCATAATTTAGGATTTTATACATCTTATATAATGCTTTAACTTGAATTATACTATAGAGCTTCGAGATATTTGTAAACTTTTAAATTATAGACAAATTTTCATAAAACAGTCTAGTGTAGCCGGTTCAAATCAAAGTGGACCTTTTTTGTGCATAAGTATAAATTCAGCCAGAAAAAAAAATCCAAAGAAAGATAATAGATTTATCCTTCTTAAACATTAATTTGCATCTCTGCTCCCAAAGACAGTTTTTTTTTGGGGGATTGGGATCCTAAAAATGGGCAATAATTGATTCGAAAAGAGAAAGTCAAGTGCACCTTTTAATGTTCGGGTGTGTTTGAGTTGACTGACGGTTCTGTCTTGAAACGTATAAAGCACAAATATTTGCTACATCATCTGGCTTCAGGTTCTATTATTTTTATATGATTAGGCTGCAGGTTGATTTAATAACATAAAAAATTCAAAGTACTAAAAAATGAACATGTAGCTGCATAAAGGAGATCATGGTTTTGTCCTCCTTCAGTCACATCATCATACAAAGTGTTAAATTTATAATTTCTTATGGTCAGGCGGGGGCATCATTTGTGTCTTACAGACAGCGTAACAATTTGAAGTTGTATACCAACATCACCGTTTGTCTAATCTAAAATATGTGGAACTATACTCGTGCATATGGCAGAGCAGAAAGTGGGATGGGTTCCTTTCTCAATATCTAGTTTTCTCTTTTATGTCCCATTATGCGGGAAAAAACAAAGCTTTCACAGCAACTCTAAAAGTATCGAGAAATAAATGTCAGACAGCCAAAGAGTTTACCAAATAGACAACCTCAACGTTGCAACATTACAGACAGGAATTTAATGAGGATATTATCAAAATCGCCATACACAATACGAGAGAGGGGCGAAAGATACCAGAGGGACATTCTCCTTCTCCAAAACGTGAGAAATTACAAGGGTACACAAAGCGCTCACTATTCAGTTCAACCAGAGACATATATATGTCTGGTTCAACCAAATGTTCGTTAATAGTAATATATTCTCCTTCACCTAAATAGGGAATACAAAACAAAAGACAAAACGTGCACTCTGCAGTCCATCAAAATTACAACCACAGACATTAAATGTGATCTTATCGTATTGATTCAGAATTAAACCGTAGAACTGATCACTTAAACTCTTACCGTGAACACTGATCATTTATTGACAAAAAAATATTATTGCGTTCAGCTCGCGATAATGTCAAAAATATACATTGACGCTAGTTTATATGAATGATTTAGCAAATATAGTTAAGTTTCTGTACACGATTGGTGAAAATAAGACACACAAATGGATTTACAGTGATTTTACGGTCATATCGTGTACACAATCCAAAACAATCTTCAGCAGGTCTGAAATATTTCGTGAATGTTCTCTATGAAACCTATAGTGAAATATAACTTAATATGCATCAAAATATTCGCAAGAAAAATGTGCATATGATGAGGGGGGTCCTATGTGTGAACACGATGATATGTAAATACTTACGTTTAAAGTTTACATCCAAGCGAACTATAATAATTTGACGGGCGCCATTTTTCCGTGAAACTGATCACGACGAAGTCACGTGTTTCGCGACCGTGGGTATCATGCACTGTAGTTAGTTACCGATGTCTTGCATCGCCATTGTAACGAATTGCTAATCTCGTGAAGATCAGCAAATGAATTAATGAATTTATATAAGAACTTATTTGTACTTTTGAAGTATTGTAGATTCCTCTCTTTAAAAACAAAAACAATTATTATTCATCGTTGTTTTCTTTATAAATGGTATATAGTGCATACGATAATCTTTAAAAGATTGATTCGTGCAACAAAATATCATCGAAACTACCTGATGTTATGTTATTCAGACTTTTTTCGAATTCGCAATTATTCAGAAGATTGTCTTAACTCCAAACTTTTAAAGTGAGTTTTCAAATCCAAGCTATAAAACAGTGATGATTCTCAAGGCTGATGATTCTGTTTGGAGAATGCGAATTTTGTTGTATCTGTTTCTGTGGAATACATTATGAGATTATATATTGATTTATATTTAAAATTGTATAGCCCTCGAGTGACATGGTTACAGTAATTGAGCATCTTTACTTCATCTGACTTAAGTTTCGTGCAGTATGTTGTATTACTGATCACATCCAGTTCTATGAACTACTCATCTCGCGCAGTATAGCATCATACTGATATCGTGCAGTATGGTATATAATATACCTGGTGCAGTATAGCGTATTACTGTTCTCGTGCAGTATATACTGTATAGTGTATTACCGATCTCATGCAGTATATTATGTATTAATAACTTGGTCCAGTACATTGAATTACTATGCTCGAACAGTATAGTGTACTGATTTAGCATAATGAAAAAAAATGTGTTTGCTATAATATAACTTTTATAAATTGTACGTTTTTGTGTCACGTGTATCGCAATCTTTAAAAATGATAATATTTACATTGTTTTCAAGGGAGGCTACTCACTATGATTGTTGTTATTGGTTTTGGTAGGCGGCTTACTTATGTAGTAATTGCGTTTTTAGTATTACCTTTTGGCGAGTAATCATATGAAACTGTGACAAACAATGTTGACTGTGTTACAATAAAGTATACATATGTATATAATAAAATTAATATTAAAAAAAAAACACACAGAAAAAAACACACAAAAAAGCAGAAAAAAAAAATTGAAAGGAAAATGAAACAAAGCAAAAAACAAAACAAATGATAGTTCCTAATGAAATGTAAATTATTAACTGATAGTTATCATAAAATTGTTTAGATATTTAATCAGGTTGTTCGCCTTTGTGTCGTCTGTGATATACTTATGCTTGCTGTTCGGTGTGAGCCAAGGCTCCGTGATCAAGGCCGTACTTTGACCTATAATGGTTTACTTTTATAAATTTTGACTTGAATGGAGAGTTGTCTCATTGGCACTCATACCACATCTTCTTATATCTATTATGAAAATAAATTATATTAAGAAACATAGAATAAGACATGTGCTAGGTAAATGCTACCAATGCGAGAATAACATTCCAAAGATATTCTGGTATTTAGTGATTCCTCCGTCCCTGACGAGAAAAAAAACTTCTGTCATTGAATGAGAAATCAATCCTACCTACACCCTTAGTCGCCTATTTAGATATATATACATGTCATATATATATAAGAAGTAAAAATAGAAAATGTGAAAAAAATCAATACCAGTATATTATTAAAACAATGCTACTTTCTATGATATATACAAAAACATGACAAAAAAAAATGTGAGACGTGACAGAATATTTCCTAAGAGTCTGTATCGCTCACCTTGTATCTATACACACTAATGAAAAGTGTTTCATCAAGGCACTGGCTCTTTTGAAATGTGAGTGCACGTACCTGTAGAACGTAAGCGCAGCACACCGGGCACATTAAAGTACAAGGTAAAAAGCTAAACAAAATACAATAATACTCCTCTAGGATTCTTATGAAAGCGATAGAGCCGATGTGTTCCCGATAATTAACCCCATCCCGCTGATAATTCGCCTTCATTGCCATTACATGTCATGGAGATTTTCTAACCTCCGGACTTTTAAAGTGGTTATTATTCGTATGGAACCGTGATATATACTGTTTTGAATTTCAACACTGACGTTACTCTTTATGGATTTTCGAAATAAATATACTTAGTTATTAGTAACTACATTTTTACAAACAGATGCAGAAAACTGTGACAATCATACTTCTTTTTTATAGAATTACAATACATATTTGTTTTCTTTCATAATACGTTTGTGAATGCTAATTTTCTTTTGTCTGTATTACAATCGTTAAAAAGAGTAACTTTTTTCATATTACAAAGGGAGGCGACTCAATTTGAAATTTTGAAGAAATGACAAAATGTGAGATGGGACTGAATAGTTCCAAGGAACCTTTACCGTAGTACATGAGTTATGATTTCTTTTTATTGTTCCAGTGTTGTCATTTTCCTGTATTTGAAACAAGAAACAATTCTTAAGGTTCTATACGACTGGTCTAAGCAACGAAATACTGTATATGTTTAGGAGATTTTAACATCTCAAATCATTTAAAAGCATCTACTAGTATATTATACAGAGTCGTACAGATATTCCAATTAACGCGTGTATATCAATATTTTTATTTCAAATTAATGATGTTATAACGTTATTGCCGACAGCTTGTTTTACAACAATCCAGATAGATGTGATTTTCATACTTGATTTTTATTCAACATGTATATTTTGTTTGCTATTAAATCACTTTTGATAAATTGTATTATTTCATGGTGCATGTATGGCAATAGTATAAAAGAATTCCTGTTGTAATATTCCCAAGGGAGACTACTTGCTAAACATGTCATATTAAAAAATCGACACATGAAAGACGAGACGGTGTAGCTTCTAGTCAACTGTATCACTCATCTGGTATCCTAGCACTGTTGGAATGAAGCATATGTAATTGCAAATTAAACAGCCTAAAATTCAGTTAAACTAATTATGGAATATTATCTAAACAATAGAGCTGGATTTCCCGTAACTAGCCCCACCATGCTGATACTTATGAAACAGGAGGGCCTGCGACTCATTTCACAAAATATGGTACGAGAAAAAATACTAGTTAGTTTAGATGATTTCAGTATAACTATCGATAAATTTTGAAAAGAAATAAACGAAAAGAGCCTCTGGATTGTGAGGAAAATTTATATATTCTATTTTTCTACTTTTTATGCCATTTTTTTCTTTCCTTTTATTGTCCATGGTCCTCTTTTATGCATTACTGATCTCGTTCAGCACAGTGAATAACTTATCTCGTCCAATGCAATAAATTACTGATTTCGTGCAGTTAAATAGATAACTGATCTCGTGCAGCACACTGTATGACTGATCTCGTGCAGCACACTGTATGACTGATCTCGTGCAGCACAATGTATGACTGATCTCGTCCAGTACAGTTAATTACTGATGCAGTATAGTGAATAACTGATCTCGTGTATAGTGGTGTATACTAACTGATCTCGTTTAATACAGTATCTCTTTATCTCGTGCTGTAAAGTCTAAACTGATCTAGTCCAGTACAGAGATTAACTGATCACGTGCAGTATAGTAAATAAATGATCTCGTGCAGCATTGAATAACGGATCTCGCGCAGTACAGTGAATAACTGAATTTGACAATAAGTTAATTATTGTTCCCACTGTCCTACTAATCTGCATTGTTCTAGAGCAGGACCGTACGCTGAATTATTGAACTCGTGCATTATGTTCAGTGTCTTACTGACTTCGAGCTACGGATCTCGTACAGTACAGCGTATTACTGATCTAGTACAGTACAGATTATCACTGATTTCAAGCAGGATAGTGAATTAGAGAGTCCTGTGCAGTATTTGGTGTTACCAATGTTGTGTAATGCAGATCTTGACAAATTTTATGAAATACATTCGCAATGAATTATTGATATCGTGCAGAATTTGGAATTACCAGTTTTGAGCAGTGCAGTGCATTACAAATTTCGGATGACATACGTGCGCAATGAATTACTGATCTTTTGCACTGAAGTGAATTAACGACGTCTTGCATTGCAGTGAATAGTAATTCTCAAGCAGTACATAAATTATGACTTCTTTTAATTATTTCAGTGTTGTCACTTTCCCTCCATTTAAAACAAGACACAGTTCTTTGGGTTTGATATGTAAATGATCTACAGTTGAAACGACTAGTCCAAACATCGAAATATTAACTTATCTTTGTTTTATATTTTATCCAACAATCTCGTGCATTAAAGTGTATTACTGATCTCGTGTAGTATACTGCATTAATAATATCGTGCAGCATAGTGTTATAATGTTCTCGAACGGTGTAGGGTATTACTTACTTCGTCCAGTATATTGTATTACTGATCACGTGCAGTATAGTGCATTGCTAATCTCGTGCAGTACAGTGTATTACTTATCACGAGCAGCAAAATGTACTAATGTTCTCGACCAGTATAGTGAATAACTGCTCTCGTGCAGTATAGTGAATAGCTGATCTCGTCCAGTACATACAATTACTGATATCGTGCAGTATAGAGATTGATTGATCTGGTGTAGTACAGTGTAATACTGATCTCGTGCAGTATTATAGTTTATTACTGATCTCGTGAAGTACATGTATAGTGTAATATTGATCTCGTGAAGTACAGTGTATTACTGATCTCGTGAAAAAGTGTATTACTGATCTCGTGCAATATAGTGTAATACTGGTCTCGTGCAGTATAGTGTTATATTGATCTGGTGCAGTATAGAATAGTACTAATTTCGTGCAATATAGTGTAATATTGATCTCGTTCAGTACAGTGTATAACCGATGTCATTCGGTACATTGAATAACTTATTTCTTCCAGTAAAATGAATATTGATATCGTGCAGTATAGTTTAATACTGATCTCATGCAGTATATTTTATAACTGATCCAGTGAAGTATAGTACATTACTGATCTCGTGAAGTAAAGTGTATCACTTATCTCGTGCAATATAGTGTAATACTGATTTAGTGCAGTATAATGTATTATTGATCTCGTGTAATATAGTGTCGTGCAGTAAAGTGTTATACTGATCTCGTACAGTATGTGTTATTCTGATTTCGTGCAGTAAAGTTAAATACTGATCTCGTGCACTATATTGAGATTCTGATCTCATGCAGTATAGAGTAATACTGATCTCGTTCAGTATAGTGTTATACTGATCTCGTACAGTATGTGTTATTCTGATTTTGAGCAGTATAGTGTAATACTGATCTCGTGCAGTATAGTGTATTATTTCTCTTGTCCAGTATAGTATTATTGATTTAGTGCATTATAGTGTAATATTGATATTGTGCAGTATAGTGTAATACTGATCTCGTGCAGTATAGTATTATATTGATCAGGTGCAGTATAGTGTGATATGGATCACGTTCCGAACAGTGAGTTACTGATCTCGATCAGTACAGTGTATAACCGATCTTGTTCTGTAAATTGGATAACTTATTTCTTCCAGTAAAAAGAATTCTGATCTCGTGCAGTATAGTGTTATACTGGTCTCGTACATATAGATTAATTCTGATCTCATGCAGTATAGTGTAATACTGATCTCGTGCAGTATGATTTATTACTGATCCCGTGAAGTAGAATGTATTATTGATCTCGTGAAATACAGTGTATTACTGATCTCGCACAATATAGCGTAAAACTGATCTAGTGCAGTAATGTGTATTATTGATCTCGTGTAGTAGAGTGTATCACTGATGTGGTGAAGTATATTGTGTTACTGAGCTCGTGAAGCAATGTATATTTCTGATCTCGTGAGTATAGTGCTATACTGATCTCGTACAGTATGTGCAATTCTGATTTCGTGCAGTATAGTGTAATACTGATCTCGTGTAGTATAGTGTTATATTGATCTCGTGCAGTATTGTGTAGTACTAATTTCGTCCAGTATAGTGAAATATGGATCACATGCAGAACAGTGAATTACTGATCTCATTCAGTACAGTATATAACCGATCTCGTTCACTACATTGAATAATTTATTTCGTCCAGTACAATGAATACTGATCTCCAGCAATATAGTGTAATACTGATCTAGTGCAGTTTAGTGTATTATTGATCTTGTGAAGTAGAATGTATCACTGATCTGGTGAAGTATAGTGGCTACTGATCCAGTGAAGTAAAATGTATTACTGATCTCATGCAGTATAGTTTAATACTGATCTCGTGCAGTATAGTGTAATTCTGATCTCATACAGTACAGTGTAATACTGATCTCCTGCAGTAAAGCGTATTACTGATTCGTGCACTATAGTGTTGTATTGATCTAATGCAGTATAGTGTTGTATTGATCTAATGCAGTATAGTATATTATTGATCTCGTGCAGAATAATGTATAACTGATATCGTGCAGTATAGTGTAATACTGATATCATCACGTGCAGTATAGTGTAATTCTGATATCGTGCAGTATAGTGTATTACTGATTTCGTTTCCCAATATATATATATATGGATTTTTCTGTGTGTAACATCATTCATTCAGCATCTTGACAGTTATGTCTTAACAAGAAATGATTTAAGTTTTGTTCAACAAGGACATCGAATTACTTATCTCGTGTAGTACAATGTGTCAGTGATCACGAGCAGGACAGTGAACATCTTATCTCGTGCAGAAATTAATATTACCGATCACGTGCTGGGCATTACAGATTTCTTAAAATACATTGAATTGCTGTTATTATGCACAACAGTGATTCACCAGAGTCTTGCATTGTAGTAACTTGCTAATTTCATGCAGTGCAGCGAATGTATGAATGGATATATATATGAGAATGTCTTTGTACTTTTACAGTATTGTATATTGCCCTCTTTAAAAGCAAGAAACAATTCATCAGACTTTTCTTTATATTGAAGAGGTATATAGTTCATATAGCATTTTACTGATATTGTGCTGTATAGCGTATGACTGATCTCGTGCAATATAGACTATATAGTGTATTAATTACTGATCTCGTGCAGTATAGACTATATAGTGTACAAATCACTGATCTCGTGCAGTATAGACTGTATAGTATATTTATTACTGATCTCGTGCAGTATAGATTGTATAGTGTATTAATTACTGATCTCGTGCAGGATAGACTGTATAGTGTATTAATTACTGATCTCGTGCAGTATAGTATATAACTTATCTGATGCAGATTAGCGTATTACTGATCTCGTGTTGTAATGTGTCCAGTACATTGAATTACTGATCTAGTACAGTATTGTGCATTACTAATTTGGTCCAGTACATTGAATTACTGATCTCGAATAGTATAGTTTACTACTAATTTTGAGTATAATAATGAATTGCTTACAGCATGCGGAGCTGAGAACTTCTGATCTTGTGTATTACATTAATAACTTGTCTCTTACAGTACTAGTCATGACGTATTTCGGTCAATTTAAAATTTATGATTTTATATAAGAAGTTCTTATTGCATTTTTATTGTCTCGGTATTGTAGTTTTAAATATTTTTTAACATTGTTCCATGCAAAAGACATTGATTTCGAAAGCACTAAGTTCAAAAGTTATCACAAAATTTAGTTAATCCTTACAGTAATTAGAAAATTTCCTCATCTCCTTGCTATCAAAAGTCAAGGAAATGATATCGTGATCTTATTCTAAAGGTTTTTTCCATTGTTCCTTCAAATAAATGGTACTTAACAGTTATTACTATCTGCAGGTTTACAAAAAATGAATAAAAAGTTATTATCACACCAGATTTATATTTAGCATATTGAAAAAAAATATGTGTTTGCTATAATATTAATTTTTATAATTATACGTTTTTGTGTATCGTGTATTGCAATCGTTAGAAATAATAACATTTGTATTGTTTCCAAGGGAGGCTATTCACTATGAGATTTTAAAGAAATGACATTGTGAGAAGCGACTGAATAATTCCAAAGAGCCTGTATCGCTAGCCTTGTTTAAGACAGCCAGTTAGATACCATAAACATACTAATGTATACACAGGCCAGAGTCTGAGCTTGTTTTGCTATATGATATAAAAACTAAATTGACGAAAAGAGGTCATTTATTCAAAAATCATAAAATGCAAAAAATACATTTTGCAAATAAAACATTTGACTTAAAAGTTGAGCTGCGTCGGATAGAAATCGACCTTATGCAAGCGCACGTATACATGTACATGTATAAGACTTGGATTGATTTTGGAACATTCAAATACGAAATAAAAGATAAATTTTGGTCTGTGTGTTGTAGGGTTCTTATATCAACTCAATTTTCAAACAGTTACAGACTTTACATAGAGATTTTTTCAACCCAAAATAGGTTAACATAATTATTGATATTCATTTGCATAAAGTCGATTTCTATCCGACGCAGCTCAGTTCATAAGTAATATAAAATTACAATACATAATTAATACGAAATCACATCAACTAACATCATATCAATTGAATAAATGACAAAGAATAGCAAAGGTGGGGAGAAAAATCTGCCCCACTAATAAACATATATACATATCTACTTCTAAAGATAAGATTAAGGGAGGTATGCGGGTGGAAATTTTTCACAAATAGTTTGATAAGAATTACAAGTTTACACGTCAAACGCTGATGATAAAAGGAAGTGACCACAACGCACTTACACGTGAGCTCGTGCTGACCCCGCAAGATCATTGACCAATAAGAAAGATGTAATCCAATCATGCACTGGTCATTAGTGAAATTTCTCTACACGTGAAAACATGTTATCTAATTTCAACAATTTATCGTTTAATTAAGTATGACAAATCTGACCCATTGACCAGTACAGAGACATCATAAATTTACAGTATAAATATCTCACTCTTTAGTCTAAGTCTGAGTAATAAAAAAATTATTAAAGAATTATCTTCCCTGCTTCTTAAATGATTTTTATTCAGCTTAATTTTCAATTAGCAAATAAAATTGGTTATCTATGCACACTAATGAAAAGTGTTTCATCAAGGCACTGGCTCTTTTGCAAATGTGAGTGCACTTACCTGCAGAACGTAAACGCAGCACACAGGGCACATTAAAGTGCAAGGTAAAAAGCTGAACAAAATACAATAATTTTCCTCTAGGATTCTTATGAAAGCGATAAAGTCGATGTGTTCCCGATAACTAATCCCATCCCTCTGATATTTTGCACACACTGCCATAACATTACATGGAGAGTTTTTACTCTCCGGACCATAAAAGTGGTTTTCTTACAGAAAAAAACGTGATATAATCTGGGGTAACCTTTAATGCTGACGTTACTCTTTATGGATTTTCGAAATAAATATACTAAGTTATTAGTAACTATATTTTTACAAACAGATGCAGAAAACTGTGACAATCATACTTCATTTTTATAGATTTACAATACATATTTGTTTTCTTTTATATTACGTTTGTGAAGGCTAATTTTCCTTTTGTTTGTATTGCAATCGATACAAAGAATAGCGTTTTGTCATATTACAAAGGGAGGCGACTCAATTTGAAATTTTGAAGAAATACCAAAATGTGAGACGGGACTGAATAGTTCCAAGGAACCTTTATTGTAGTACATGAGTTATGATTTATTTTTTTTATTGTTTCGGTGTTGGTATTTTCGTGTATTCTAATACAAGAAACAATTCCTAGGGATTTTTACGACTGGTTCAAGCAACGAAATACTGTATATATAAGCATGACATTATATTTTACACCAACATTATTTTACTTCAAAATGTTAAGAGATTTTCTATACTCCATTCCTTGAAAATTTACTAGTATACTATACAGAATCATGCTGTGGGTTTTCTGAAGGCGTGTGTATCTATTTTTTCATTGCAAGTTAATGATGTTATAACGTTATTACCGACAGTTTTTTACAACCCAGATAAGGGAGCTACCATTTGATTTTTATGGGGGGGGAGGGGGGGGCTAGGATGAAATTTGAAAAAAAAGGCAGGACAGGAATTTTGAGTAAAAAAAAGGCAGGATGAGCAACTTTGCACAAAAAAAAAGCAGGATGACAATTTATGTAAAAAAAAGTCAGGATAAACGAATAAGAAAAAGGGCAGGACCGAATAGAGGGAAAAATAAAAAGGCAGGACAGAGATTACAACTAAAAAAAATGCAGGACAAAATATTTCATCCTAGCCTCCCCATAAAAATCGAATGGTAGCTCCCTAAACGTGATTTTCATACATGATTTATATTCAATATGCTAATGAATATTTTGTTTGCTATTGAATCTCTGTAATAAATTTTATTATTTCATGGTGCATGTATGACAATCGTATAAAAGAATTCCAGTTGTAATACTCCCAAGGGAGACTACTTGTAAAACATGTCATATTCAAAAAACGACAAATGAAAGGCGAGACTGAGTAGCTTCTAGTCGACTGTATCACTCGTCTGGTATCTTAGCACTGTTAATATGAAGGATATGCAATTGCAAATTAAACAGCCTTAAAATTCTGATAAACTAATTATGGAATATTATCTTAACAATGGAGCTAGAGTTCCCCGTAAGCAGCCCCACCATGCTGATACAGTTCATTCAGGCGGGTCTGCGACTCATTTCACAAAACATCGTACGATAAAAAAGTCAGATTTCAGTATAACTTACGCACGTGATTCGTAATACATAATAAAAGAGGACAATGGACAATAAAGGAAAAAAGGAATGGCATAACAAGTAGAAAAATAGAATAAAGAAGCTCTTTTCACAGAAAACAGTTTGTTTCATTGGCGGTTGTCATTCTCCGCCAATGAAACAAACTGTTTGTAATAATAAAACTTGTATGTAATAATTCACTGATGCTATTATATTTGTATATATATGTAAATTCTATAAGCTGTATTGCTTCTGAATAAAAGACTATTATTATTATACGATAAATTTTTATCATAAAATTTTCTGTGAAAAGAGCTTCTTTATTCTATTTTTCTACTTGTTATGCCATTCCTTTTTTTTTTTATTGTCCATTGTCCTCTTTTATTATGTATTACGAATCACGTGCATCACAGTGAATTACTGATCTCGTTCAGCACAGTGAATAACTTATCTCGTCCAGTAAAATGAATTACTGATTTCGTGCAGTACAGTATATTACTGATCTGGTCCAGTGAAGTAAATCACCGATCTCGTGCAGCACTATGTATTACTGATCTTGTCAAGTACAATGAATAACTGATCTCGTGCAGTCCAGTTAATTAATGATCTTGTGCATTGTGGCTTATATTATCTGATCTCGGTCAATACAGTGTATCTCTTATCTCGTGCTGTAAAGTCTATAATGATCTCGTTTAATACAGAGAATAACTGATCATGTGCAGTATAGTAAATAACGTATCTCGTGCAGCATTGAATAACGGATCTCGTGCAGAACAGTGAATAACTGATCTTGTGCAGTATATTAAATGAATGATCTCGTGCAGCATTGAATAACGGACCTCGTGCAGTACAGTGAATAACTGATCTTGACAATACGTGAATTACTGTTCTCACTGTCCTGCTGATCTGACATTGGTCTAGAGCAGGACGCTGAATTATTGAACTCGTGCATTTTGATCATTGTCTTACTGACTTCGAGCTACGGATATCGTACAGTACAGCGTATCACTTATCTCAAGCAGGACAGTGAATTAGAGAGTCGTGTGCAGTATTTGGTATTACCAATGTTGTGTAGTGCATTTCATTACAAATTTTATAAAATACATTCGCAATGAATTATTGATATCGTGCAGTATTTGGAATTACCAGTTTTGAGCAGTGCGGTGCATTACAAATTTTTGATGACATAATTTTATGTCCACAATGAATTACTGATCTTTTGCACTGAAGTGAATTTACGAGGTCTTGTATTGCAGTGAATTGTAATTCTCAAGCAGTACATAAATTATGACTTCTTTTAATTATTTCAGTGTTGTCACTTTCCCTCTCTTTAAAATAAGACACAATTCTTAGGGTTTAATATGTAAATGATCTACAGTCGAAACGACTAGTCCAAACATCGAAATATTAGCTTATCTTGTTTTATATTTTATCCAAATGTTTGCTACTTGTATTTATTTAGGAGATTGTCTTGTCTCCAAACCCTTCAAAAGTTCATACTATGATATAGTATGGAACCATGCAGTGAACAATTTGAAGGCGGGTATTTCTCTTTGTTTATTTCAAATTAATGATTCTAAAACGTTATTACCGACAGCTTTTTTACAACAATCTAGAAAAATGTGATTTTCATACTTGATTTTTATTCAATATGCTAATAAATATTTTGTTTACCAGAAAATAACTTCGATAAATTGTGTTTTTTCATGTTGCATGTATGGCAATCGAATAAAAGTATAAAATTTGTAATATTCCCAAGGGAGATTACTTGCTTAACATGTCATATTGAACAATCTACCATGAATGACGAGACAGAGTAGCTTTAAGTCGACTGTATCCCTCATCTGGTATCTCAACATAATATAACAAAGAAACAATAGAGCTGCAGTTCCCCGTCATAAGCCTCAATATGCTGATATTTATCATACAGGAGGGTCTGGATTGTCTTCTTTTCTGTATTCTATTCTTTTACTTTTAAGGCCATTTGTCTATTATTTTTGTCTGTTTGCTTTCCTCTATTGTTAATATTCCAGATAACATTTTAGATGTCTGTCATTTTATTCAATATGTTACAAAGTCATTGCAAATGGTTGAAACAAGTGAATGAATTCTGCAAAAGAAATCGAGAATTTGACTGATGAAAGTATAGTCTGGACTGACAAAAGTTCAGACTATGACAGCCCAAATATTCAATAGAACTATGTCTCGGTCATTATTCTAAATAATGTAAACCCACCCTAACCCTCATAGACCTGTTTCAGCTTTAAAAAGTTTAGGAGATTTGCTGACCCTCTATCTTTTAAAGTAATTTTTCTACACGATGTTCATTTTAAATGATGTCTTTAAGGTCTGATGTTTCTTTTGATGATTGCAAATTAATTACTTAAAAGATTGTACTAAGAAACAGTTTTACAACAATAAGAAAAATGTAATAGTTATATTTGCTTTCTTATCTGTATACTACTTAGCCATTATTGTTTATTGTATAACTTTTAATATAAGTAGAAAATGAAAGGATATGGAGTAAATGTACATGACAAAATCGCACACAATACATAGAAAACATTATCAATGAACATTTTATTCCTGTTCTTCATCTTGACAGTTGATGTAGGGTCTTCAACAATGAACAAATCATTCATACCCTACAACAAGGTTAGCGTCGACTTAAGTGTATTCTTGATGTTGCTTGTACTGCAGTTGTTAACATTTAAAAGATTTGTAACATTTCAAAAGGAGACTACTCCAATGCACAGGACGGAACTGATATAGCTTACATAAATAACTAGAAGTTCCGAGGAGTCTGTATGGATCGACTGAAATCTTTGCATAATAATGACTAGTAGTATTTCACTAAACAATAGAGGGAAAACACATTTTGAGTCATATGAAAGCAATAGGGATGTTGTTCCTCAAATCAATTTATGGAAGCAGGACCATCTGCAGAAATTATTTATAATAGTAGAGGGTTTGGATAGAGAATAATGAGCAAAAAATATAAAGAATAGAGAAAAATGGACCCAAGAATAAAGAATAGAGAATAATGAGGTACTAAAATATAAAGAATAGAGAAAAATGGACCCAAAAAATAACAAATAGAGAATAATGAGGTGCTAAAATATAAAGATAGAGTATAATGGGCAAAACGTATAAAAATAAAGAAAAATGGCTTGAAAAATTATAGAATACAGAAATGAAGGATCCCCCCTTTTCCCCAATTCAGACCCTCATAGTAGGTGCAGGAAAAAAGACAATATTGGGATAATGACATTAAAGTTAAAAATGCATTATTCCTATGTTGCTAAAATAACCTGACAATTCTATCCTTTTTCGCCTATGTGTATGCTGGTGTAGCCTGTGTTTTACTACTTAATTGAGAAATCTTTAGAAATCTTAAAGATCTCAAAATCAGAAGAACGGTGTTCATACAGCACCGACCATTCGTCTTTAAGGGGACAGGGGAGGGTACATGCAATTTTATTTCTTGGAACAAACAATTATCTTCGACCTTAAACCAAAACAATTTTCATAATATCATACAGGAAGAATTTTTAAAACACAATTTAGTTTCAACGGAAACAGATTTCTCACCTCCCTACCAAAACAAATATATTTTTTCAAGATTTGGAATCAAACAAACTACTTTCAAGATTTGTCTTAGATGATGGTCTACAAATTCTGATATCTTTTCAGTTGGATGACTATTTGCTGAAACAAATGTCTCTGGAAAAACTAAGCTCCAATGATCATGATATGCTAACCTGATATATATGCGAAATATAGACTATTTATTCGTCAAGCCATGACGCGTTAGTTGATTGATTAATTAATTGATTGTTTGATTGATTGTAGTTTAACGCCACTTTCAGCACTATTGTTCTTTTTCGTGGCGGTCAGTTTTTATTGGTGGAAGAAGTCAGAGTGCCCAGAGAGAACCACCGACCATCGGTAGGAAAGCTGACATTCCTAGTCAATTAAGATTGTAGTCGAGCGCACCTGACACGTGCGGGATTCGACCTCATGCACAACCTCAGTATTGACAGGCTTGTAGTGATACAGTAGTTCGGTTACTTAGACTACTCGGGCACCGTGGCCCCTCAAGTTAGTTGAAGAAAGGCACTTACGTAAACACCTCAAAGTAAGCACAGAAAATGCAACTTTACATCATCAAATGCAATTAAGATTCTTTTGAACCCTTATTTGAAAAAAAAATATTCCCCAATATCTAGCCCCATGCTCCTCAACTGGGAAATTTAAAAACAATACGTGTTTTAATATATATGTAAAAATTTCAAAGATATCGTCCTTCGGGTGAAACCATCGTATTATGACTGATCTCAGCAGAGTTAATTATGCTTTGACTGATCTCGCGACAATGTATTGTTGATCTCGTGCAGCAGTGTAGTATTGATATCAATCAGGACAGTCAATAACTGATCTCGTGCAGTAGTGTATTGTTGATCTCGTGCAGCAGTGTAGTACCGATCTCGATCAGTACCATCAATATGACTGATCCCGTGCAGTGGTGTGTTGTTGATCTCGTGCAGCAGTGTAGTACCGATCTCGATCAGTACCATCAATATGACTGATCCCGTGCAGTGGTGTGTTGTTGATCTCGTGCAGCAGTGTAGTACCGATCTCGATCATAACAATTAACGACTGATTTCGTGCAGTAGTGTATTGTTGATCTCGTGAATCAGTGTAATACCAATCTCGATCATGACAGTCAGTGACTGATCTCGTGCCGTAGTGTGTTTTTTATCTCGTGAAGCAGTGTAATACCAATCTCAATCAGGACATTAATGACTTATTTCGTGCATTAGTGTACTGGTGATCTCGTGAATCAGTGTAATACCAATCTCGATCAGGACAATCAATGACTGATCTCGTGCAGTAGTGTTGTCCCGATCTCGATCAGTACCATCAATATGACTGATCTCGTGCAGAAGTGTGTTGTTGATCTCGTGCAGCAGTGTAGTACCGATCTCGATCATGACAATCAATGATTGATCTGGTCCAGTAGTGTAGTACCGATCTCGATCATGACAATCAATGACTGATCTCGTGCAGCAGTGTAGTACCGATCTCGATCATGACAATCAATGACTGATCTCGTGCAGCGATCTCGATCAGTACCATCCTGATCTCGTGCAGCAGTGTAGTACCGATCTCGATCATGACAATCAATGACTGATCTCGTGCAGCAGTGTAGTACCGATCTCGATCATGACAGCAAATTACTGATTTATACTACAACAATAAACAAAACAAGAAACAGGTATGGCAGACAACAACCAACGACAACCACTTGATTAGAGGTTCCTGACGTGGGACATATACATAAAGAATGTCACTGTGGCGAGGTCAAATATGTAAGTGGGCATTATATCCTCCCATAACCTGTGACATTCGTGTAGTAACACAACATAAAACAAACTAAAAATTGGTTGGAAAAACGCTCGACTCTCTGATTCGTAGTTGATATAGCAGTACATTTTTAATTTTTAAGCTTATGTACCAGTATTCTTAAAATTTAAAACTGTACATATTGAAGTTTAGTGATAGCACAAACATATTACTCTACTTAACATGGCTTGAACAATGATAAGAAGATAAGTTGTGCCATTTTAATCTAGCGTCTTGAAAATTTATATCCATGGACATTAAAAGATTTTTTATCAGTTAGAGTTATCCTTCTTAGTTCATTATTCAATGTTATATAAGATAACTTGCCAATAAAACGATCGTGTTTACTATTCTCTCTCGTAAATTTTGCTTTCTTCTTTTGAAATATTAAGTCATTATAAGTTAACTGTTATAATGTCAATGTTGATTCAGAATGATAAAGAAGATTTACTGGTCAATTCTTATATATAAAGGCAAACAATCGTAAAAGGTTTGTATTGATTATCACGATCAGAAATATGCAGACAATTCAGCTGGTATTAACTTTTTACTATAAATAAAACTGTATTCTATATTTTGACAATGGTTGAACCATTTTATCCTATTACATTATGTTTGTTTTTCCCATTTATAAATCTTTTTGTGTGTTTACCTACTTAGAAGAAGTATTAATGCTTGTGTTATCCTAAATTTAAACGATTTTTATCGATAATCTGAAGTTTCATTTTCCTGTTGATTTTCTCAGCTAGTATCACAATTTCTGTATACACATTATGTCAATTTATTATCAGTGATATCAACGTAAAAACTAATACGAAGAGGTTTCTAAGCATGTCAAGTTTCTGACACCTGTCACCGTAACCTTAATTAAGAACATACAACCGAGCGGTCAGATTATAATTATATTCCGTTATTAGGTGAGATATGAAAATTACATTAATAATAACGGGAAAATGTCCAAATAATGGCGATTTAATTAAAAATTGTACTGCCTCCGGTAAAAGTAGTCAGACACAGTTGGCATTTATCAAAAGATTGAAAGATATTTTGATACAAAGTTATTCCAACTCCACTGGATGGAGCAAACGTAGACAGTTTCATATTTAAAGATGATCGGAAAAGAGGACGGCCAAAACATTTTTTTATCTGAATAGTTAAATCAATTAACAAAACATAAACGCACTAAGTCTAGAAATCATTAGATTTTTCCTCTGTCCGTTTATTGAGAATGTTTTTTTTTAATAATATTATGATGGAAAGGTATTTTTTAATTCATCGTAGATCTTTGGAGTACTGAGTAAAGATCAATGGCAAACTGATGAAGTTGCCTTGGCTTATGTCGGTAGACGGTAGTCGCGCACTGAGTAAAGATCCAAGGCAAACTGATGAAGTTGCCTTGGCTTATGTCGGTAGACGGTAGTCGCGCACTGAGTAAAGATCCAAGGCAAACTGATGAAGTTGCCTTGGCTTATGTCGGTAGACGGTAGTCGCGCACTGAGTAAAGATCCAAGGCAAACTGATGAAGTTGCCTTGGCTTATGTCGGTAGACGGTAGTCGCGCACTGAGTAAATATCAATGGCAAACTGATGAAGTTGCCTTGGCTTATGTCGGTAGACGGTAGTCGCGTACTGAGTAAAGATCCAAGGCAAACTGATGAAGTTGCCTTGGCTTATGTCGGTAGACGGTAGTCGCGCACTGAGTAAAGATCCAAGGCAAACTGATGAAGTAGTCTGGGTTTACTTCTCGTCGGTAGTCTACAGTCTCGCAGTGAGCAAAGATCCAAGGCAAACTGATGAAGTAGTCTGGGTTTACTTCTCGTCGGTAGTCTACAGTCTCGCAGTGAGCAAAGATCAATGGCAAACTGACGAAGTAGATCGGTACTTTTTACTCTTGAAATTTAATTTGCTTGATTTTTGTATACATGTTTAATGAAAGCACGCCAATGTAATGATTTTTACGCGCAAATGTAACGGTAATGCGCGCAAATGTATTGCACTGTGACCGTCAATTCCAAATTATCACCTGTCAACGTCACCTTAATTAAACAATTATAAAAACGATCAGAAAATATTAAAATAATGGTTATTTAATTCAAGTTGTACTGCCTCCGGTATCCTTCAAGTTATTTATGTACAGTTTATTACTGACCTCGAAACGCGAATCTCGTACAGTGCAGTGTAAAACTGATCTCATGCAGAACATGTTTTATAATTACTGATTTCGTTCAATATACATGTTTCACTCAACTCATGTTGAACGTGTATTTCTAATCTCGTGAAGTACAGTTATTCCTGATCTCTTGCAGTATAGTGTATTACTGATCTCGTACAAGAAAATGTATTACTGGTCCCGAGCAGTACACGTATTGCTGATCTCGTGCAGTACATGTATTACTGCTCTCCTACTATATCGTGCATAACTGATCATTACTGATCTCGTACACTAAATCGTATCATTGATCTCGTGTCGTACAGTATATTACGGATCTCGTGTAGTAAATGTATTATTGATCTCGTACAGTACTTGCAGATTACTGATCTCGGGAAATACAGTGTAAAAATAATCTCGTGCAGTGCGGTGTATTACTGGTCTCCTGCAGTACATTATAGTACTGGTGTCTTGCAGTACAGCTTTTTATTGATCTCGTTCAGTACAGTGTATTACTGATTCCTTGCAGTAAATGTATTACTTACAGTACATGCATATTACTGATTACTTGCAGTACAATGTATAACTGATCTCGTACAGTACAGGTTATTACTGATCTCGTACAGTACATGCATATTACTGATCTCGTACAGTACATGCATATAACTGATCTCGTAGAATACATGCATATTACTGATCTCGTGCAGTACATGTGTAATTACTGATCTCGTACAGTACATGTATTACTGATCTCGTACAGTTGATGCATATTACTCATCTCATGCAGTACAGAGTATTACTGGTCTACGTGAATTGTAATAGTAACAGCTTATACAAAGTCGTTAAAATAACTTGTCCAAGAAACGAGATATTAAGTGATTATTATTATATTTCACACACACACACACACACACACACACACACACACACACACACACACACACACACACACACGTCATTCAAATTGCAACTATTTAGATTTAAGATCTCTGTCTTGAAAAGTGCTATTGTTTTATACAGAGCCTTTCAATGTTATCTTTGAAGGCGTGGGTCTTTTATTTTTGTATTGCTAAGTTTAATATGCCGTTTCCCTCTTTTTTAGATTAATTACCCGTTTTCCTATTTTGTATGCTACATCCAAACCGTATACACATCAGGTTCTTCTTTTCACAATTAAGGAGATTTGCTGATCTCCAGTCTTTAAAAGTAAGTTTTACACGCGCAGCTTTAATTTAGTAATGTCTCATACAGCTATTGTTTCTATTTAATGATTGCAAATTTAATGGTACTGAAAAGTTACTAAAAGCTGTAGTTTTACAACACTAAAGAAAAATGTTATGAGCATATTTGTACTCTTTTCTGAATACTAGTAAACTTTTAATGTCTAACAATACAACTTTCGTGAATTGTATTTTTAATGTTATCTGTATTGCAGTCTTTAATATTAATAATATTTGTAATATTTCCAAGGGAGACTACTCGGATGCATAGCTTGAATAGATAACTAGCCTGTATCTAAGTTTATTGACAGCACAAACATTTTACTCTACTTGACATGGCTTAAACAATGATAAGAAGATAAGTTGTGTCATTTTAATCTTGCGTCTTGAAAATTTATAAAAATGTCGATTACTCTATGGACATTAAAAGTTTTTATCGGTTAGAGTTATCCTTCTTAGCTCATTATTCAATGTTATATAAGATAACTTGCCAATAAAACAATCGTGTTTACTATTCTCTCTCGTAAATTTTGCTTTATTCTTTTGAAATATTATGTCATTATAAGTTAACTGTTATAATGTCAATGTTGATTCAGAATGATAAAGAAGATTCACTGATCAATTCTTATATATAAAGGCAAACAATCGTAAAAGGTTTGTATTGATTGTCACGATCAGAAATATGCAGACAATTCAGCTGGTATTAACTTTTTACTATAAATAAAACTGTATTCTATATTTCAAACCATTTTATCCTATTACATAATGTTTGTATTTCCCATTCATAAACTTTTTGTGTGTTTACCTACTTAGGAAAAGTATTGATGCCCGTGTTATCCTAAATTTAAACGATTTTTATCGATAATCTGAAGTTTCATTTTCCTGTTGATTTTCTCAGCTAGTATCACAATTTCTTTATACGCATTATGTCAATTTATTATCAGTGTTATCAACGTAAAAACTAGAACGAAGAAGTTTCTAAGTATGTCACATTTCTGACACCTGTCACCGTCACCTTCATTAAGGACATACAGTCAAGTGGTCAAATTATAATTATCTCCTGTTATTAGGTGAGATATGAAAATTACAATAAAAATGACGAGAAATGTCCAAATAATGGCGATTTAATTAAAAAATTGTACTGCCTCCGGAAAAAGTAGCCAGACACAGTTGACATTTATTGAAAGGTTGAAAGATATGGTACAAAGTTATTGTAATGCCATTTAAATGAACAAACGCAGATGAGATTTAAATTAGATCGGAGAAGAGGACGACAAAAATATTTGTTTGCCTGTGCAAATGTAACGGTGATGCGTGCAAATGTAACGCACTGTAACCGTCAATCCCAAATCCTCGCCTGTCACCGACAGCCGAGTGGTCAATTTATGATTATATCACGTTATTAGTTGTGAAAATGAAAATATAAAAAATAATGATGAGCAATTGTTATTTAATTCAAAATTTGTATTGCCTCCGGTATCATTAAGTGTAATTATGTACAGTATCCTAGTGACCTCGAAACGCGGATCTCGTACAGTACAGTGTAATACTGATCTTGTGCAGTACATGTATTACTAATATCGTGCATTTAATGTTTTACTTATAAATATAATTATCGTGCAGTACATGTATTACCTATCTTATACATTATACTAGTAGTGTATTATTGATCTCATTGCAGTACATGTATTACTGATCACAAGTATTACCGATCTATTACATTATACTAGTAACTAGTATTGCTGATCTCGTGCAATATATGTATGACTGATCTCATGCAGTATCTCTATTACTAATCTCATGCAGTATCTCTATTACTAATCTCGTGCATTGCATTGTATTACTGATCTCGTGCATTGCATTGCATTACTGATATCGTGCATTGCATTGTATTACTGATATCGTGCATTGCATTGTGTAACTGATATCATGCATTGCATTCAATTACTGATCTCGTGTAATGCCTCTATTACTAATCTCGTGCATTGCATTGTATTACTGATCTCTAGTAGTACAGAGTATAATTAATATCATGTAGTTCCTGTACTGATCTCATGAAGTAACTCTATTACTTATATCGTATAATACAAGTATTACTGATCTCGTGCAGTACATGTATTACTGATTTCGTGCAATAAATGTATTACCGATCTACTAAAGTATATAAGTAGTGTATAACTGATCTCGTGCATGACACGTATCACTGGTCTCGGACAGTGTTGTGTACTATTGAACTCGTGCAGTGCAGTGTAATACTGATAATGTGCAGTAAATGCATTACTGATCTCGTGCAATTCAGTGAATTACTGATCGTGTGCTATACGTGTATGACTGATCTCGTACAGGACAGTGTATGACGGATTTCATGCAGTACGTTAATTACTTATCACAGTACAGTGTATATCTGATCTTATACAGTGCAATGTATGACTGATCTTGTGCAGTACAGGGTATCACTGTATTTTTTCTCTCTTTAAAACAAGAAAAAAACTAAGGCGTTTTCTACGAAAATGGAACAGCTCATACGAAAGTTGTTAAAATGGCTTTAAAAAAAATATATATCATTAAAAGTCACGTTTGTTTTTATATTTCACACACACACACACACACACACACACACACACACACACACACCTCAAATAACTTGCAATGATTTAGGAGATTTTCTCATGTCCGATCTTTTAAAGTATGTACTATGTTTAATACAGAGCTCGAGCCGAACTGTGTCGTTCTGAAGGAGCGTGTTTGTGATTGCGAATTAAAGATACTGAAACATTATCACTAACTCAAGTTATCACAATTCAGAAAAAAAAGTATATATCATAAGGTTTGATTTTTGTATACTGATAAATAATGTGTTTGCTATTATATCATCTTTATTCATTCTACATCGTTTAATAACAGTTTTAAAATTTCCAAAGGAGACTACTTGCTGCGGAACATGTCATATTTATGAACCCAAAAGGCGTGACGGAGAAACTCCAAAGCTCACCTTGTACATATAAACATAAAATAAAAAATAACTAATGATTCACTCATAAGAAGCGCTTTTTGCGATGGCAGTGTACTCGCAGTAAGTACATAAAGTAATCGCAATGCAAATGCCGCATGAAATTGTAAATAACTGTTTAAACTACTTTAGGATTCATATCTAAACAATAACACGTAATAACTTTTCGAAGCCTCGTCTTCATCATTGACGAGGGTGGGGGATATGGTCTTCTTTTCTGTTTTGTTAAATTCAATATGCCGTTCTGTCCTATACATTTAGCTACATCCAACTTTCTTTCACTTGCTGTTGTTTTAAAATGTTAAGGAGATTTGCTGATCTCCACTCTTAAAAAGTAATTTTTAAACTAAAGTTATTATTCGGAGAAGATTATAGTTTGCTGTTTTTAAATATAGATTGAAAATAAATGGTCCTGAAAAGTTTATAATAGTTACAGTTTTACTAAAAAATAAAGTTATGATCAAATTTGGTCTCTATTTTGACAAAGTGAACTTTTATTGTCTAACAATATAACTTTCCTCAATTATATTTTAATGTTGCCTGTCATGTAATCTTAAATATTAATAATATTTGTAATATTTCAAAGGGAGACTACCACGGCGCTTTTGTGAATATAGTAACTATAGAAGTCAGCGACTCTTTTCACAAAAAATCTTACGATAAGTTTTACTCTTTTAAAAGAGCAAAAATAAGATTTTTATGATTTTCATAAAAAATCTTAAGTGAATCTTAAGGATGTACACCTCTGAGGAGCCAAAAATTTCTAGAATTAAACTTTTTTTCTTAACATTGTTTTTGGGTTTATATGACCAAAAAATAATTGGTTAACAAAAATTCATATGGTGGTGCACTTCTTTTTTTGCTACGGCCCTTTGAAAGTACCCAATTTTGATGATTTCCCCATTTTTCATCAATTTTTACCCATTTTAGGCTATTATCGTGAAAAAAAAATCACAGTTCCACAATTTAACTTTTTTCATACTTTCAATAAAGATGAAGTGAACCAATCTGAATAAATTTAACTTAAAAAACCTATAGGTAGGTGTTAATATAAGAAAGTTTTATCATATTTTGATGCATTTTCGTGTCAAATTTACCATGCTGTCAATTTTTTTAATTTATGATTTTTCTCTGTTTTAAGAACAAAATGCATATTATTTCAACTTCTTTGTAATAAATGATTGAAAAAATACATATCTAAGAAATTTGAAAAGAAAAAGTGATATGGGATGTACATGTTTCTGATAAAATCATTTCTTGTACCCCTCACCAATTTTCTCAAAATTTTGGCTAAAAAGACTGACTTGATTGGTAATAAAATTTGAAAAATTCATTCCTCAAAAAACTATTTATTGTAAATACACAATTTACGTGTGCCATCGGCCTCTCTTAAGTGAAGATTTTACTCTTAAGAGTTTTTTTAAGAATCGTAAGTATCACGTATCTCTATAGAAACAAAATGGCTGGATTGATTCTGTTTAATTTCATCAACAGAAGAGCTATTCGTAGAGAACGCGTTTTTCGCGATAGATCTGATGATCTTGATTCATTAAATGATGATCAACTGATAGCCCGTTATCGTTTTCCAAGACGCTGCATAATGGAATTGACGGACACCGTCAGAGACTTGATTGAAAGGCCTACTGTCAGATCACATGCAATTCCACCCCATATTCAGGTGAGAAACTTACAGAAAAAAATACCATTCCCCTTCTTCTATCTTTCTTTGTTTTCAAAATATGCGCTCTCTATCACGACCGCTATTCTATGAAGTACAAATTAAGTGTAACTAATCCCGACTCGGTACCAATAAATATATAGGTGCAGCAAAAATGTGAATGTCAGTTTATTTATAAGTCCGTGTCAAATTTTTGTTGATTGTATTTTCTTTGTCACAAGTCCGACAATCCGATAATCATACAGTCCGACAATCCTATAATCCGATAATCATATAGTCCGACAGTCCTATAATCCGATAATAATATAGTCCGACAGTCCTATAATTCGATAATAATAGTCCGACAGTCCTTTAATCCCACAATGGTATAGTCCGACAATCCTTTAATCCCGCAATCATATAGTCTGACAGTCTTATAATCCGATAATCATATAGTCCGACAGTCCTTAAATCCCACAATCATATAGTCCGACAGTCCTATAATCCCACAATCATCTAGATCGACAGTCCTATAATCCGATAATCATAAAGTCCGAAAGTCCTTTAATCTCGCAATCACATAGTCCGACAGTCCTATAATCCGACAATCATATAGATCGACAGTCCTATAATTCGATAATCATAAAGTCTGAACGTCCTTTAATCTCGCAATCATATAGTCCGTTTACGTCAAAACGCAGGGCGTGTGCATGAATTTAAGAGGGAAAATATTTTTGTTACACCTGACCATCTATGAAATAAAATTATTTCATGCGTCCATTATCGAAATTATATGAAGTTAAAATAATGAATAGAACTGGCTTTTTTTACTATTTTTATACAGGTTTTATTCTTTTTGTCGATTGATTGGTTTACCAAACATCTCCTTTAAATATATTCTAAAGTAACTGGTTTGGACATTTTTCTCTAAAACAACAGACCATTAGATTCCAAATCAACACATGGAAATCAACATGAAAAAAAATGGGGAATGTGTCTATGGGACACAGATCATGCCCCGCTTGCATATAACGTTAAAAAGGGACTGTAAAAGAACTGTAAAAGTGACGCTACCCAAATTTGTACTAATCTTGATCTGAGTTTTGTCGTGATAAGAATTGTGTATACGTTTCAAAACATTTAATTGAGGCAAACTTAAGTTGGAGAATGGAAACGAAAAATTCAGCAATTTTTCCATTTGTAAAAGGGCATAACTCTAGAACGGTAAAAGTGCCGCCACCAAAATTCGAACTTGATATGTGTTCTGTGGTAATTAGCATTGTGCATACGTTTCATAACATTTGGTTGAGGCAAACTAAAGTTAGAGAACAGAAACGAATATTTTAGCAATCAGTTTTCCATTTGTAAAGGGGCATAACTCTAGAACGGTAAACGTGACGCCACCAAAATTCTAACTTGATCTGGGTCTTGTGGTAATAAGCATTGTGTATAAGTTTCATAACATTTGGTTGAGGCAAACCAAAGTTACTTAGAGAACGGAAACCAATTTTGGGACGTACGGACGTAAGGACAGCGGGGGTATAAAAAGCCAAATCAAACTTTAAAAGAGAGGCGATAGATACCAAAGGGATATTCAAACTCATCAGTCGAAAACAAACTGACAACGCCATTTCAAAAACGAAAACGACGAAAAGACAAACAACATTACATAAAAGACAACATAGAAAACTAAAGACTAGGCAATACGAACCCCACCTATAAAACCGGGGCTGATCTCAGGTGCTCCAGAAGATAAAGCATATCCTGTTCCACACGTGGCACCTATCGTGTTGCTCATATAAGTGTAAACTCGGTGAAAAGTCTATTTCGGTAAGTCAAATTCGAGGAAAAGAGGACGGAATTGTGGTAACAACAACTGGAACATATCCGTCGTCATCTGTGAAACAGTCAACCAACTCGTGATAGCGATCTTAAAAGTTTCGAAGGGATGCTTTCAACTTCACCACTTGGAACTCTTTGTTTAATAGTTTCCTTGTAAGTAGCAACCTCATTCAAGGAAATCATGATGGGAAATGCAAGTTCTGAAATACCATATCAACTTGTAGATATATACTCCATATGCACTTTTATTGAAATGTTGCAACATAGAAATTGAAAGTTCATAACTGTGAAGCTAAAATCATCTCTAGGCAGTAAAGATTTGTTCTCAACTGACCAAGTATGTTGCTGTTGATGAATTTTGAATGACAGAAATTGTATCTTTTTCATGATAACGCATGAGTTTCCGGGGTTTCACCCCCTACCCGGCATAGGTACTTGGGGACAGGACAATTTTTTTTAGCCCTCCCCTTTTTTCCAAAATCTGTTATTTTTTTTGTTTTCCATTAATTTCAATTATTTTCGCCTTTTATACAAAAATAATGGATTTTGGAAAAAAGGGGAGGGCTAAAAATATTGTCCTGTCCCCAAGTACCTATGCTACCCGGAGGTTCTCTGCCCTTGGGCCACTGGGGCCTTTAACCCTCTCGTCGAGATTCGGGCGTACACTTATAAAAGGCCTTGCTACGCCACTGGAATGTTCTGAGAAGCCTGCATCTATGCATAATAATTACTGGTAAATCAACAAACCACGGCGCTTTGGCGAATCTAGTAGCTAGAAGTTCTGAGAAGCCTGCATTTATGCATAATAATTACTGGTAAATCAACAAACTACGGCGCTTTGGCGAATCTAGTATAATAACTAGAAGTTCCGAGAAGCCTGCATCTATGCATAATGATTACTGGTAAATCAACAAACCACGGCGCTTTGGCGAATCTAGTAAAAAATAGAATGGGAGATACCAAATGGCAAAAATAACAAAAGAACGAGCCACATGAATCCCTTTAAAAACGAGGATGATCTAGCAATACTTTTTTCGGGCCCTATTAAAAACAGGGGTGTTGTTCCTCATAAAAAGCTTCATTGAGCTAATATTTTCCACACATGTACTATTACTTTTTTTTTATTGATTGAGGGGGTTTTACCTCAGAACTTTAATATTTTCACACACATCCAGTGTATAAATGATCTCGTGCAGTACGGTGTATTACTGATCTCTTGCAGTGCATTATCTTACTGCATGAACACTTGCAGTACAATGCATTACTGATATATTACAGTGGTGTATTACTAATCTCGTATAGTATTATCTATAACTGATCTTGTTCAGTACGTTGTATAATACTATTACTAATCTATGATAGTGCAGTGTAAACTTGATCCCGTGCAGTACAGTGTATAATTGATCCCATGCAGTACAGTGTATAATGTATCCCGTGCAGAACAGTGTAGAATGTATCCCGTGCAGATCAGTGTATAATACATTCCGTGCAGTACATTGTATAATTGATCTATTGCAGTACACTGTATTACTTATCTATTGCAGTACATTTTTTATTGATCTATTGAAATACCGTCAAGGTCACCTTAATTGAGAACATAAAGCCCAATGGAAAAATTATATTTATCTCCCATTATTAGTGAGTTATTGAAATTACAATAATAATGATGAGCGATTTATTCAAAAAGTTGTATCGCCTCCGGGATCCTTTGAGGTATTAATGTACAGTGTCTTACTAACCACCTCAAAACACAGTGTATCAATGATCTCGTCCAGCAGAGTGTACAACTGATCACTTGCAGAACAGCGTATCACTGTTCTCGTGCAGTATAGCATATCACTGATCACGTGCAGTACAGCCAGCTTGTAACTGTTCGCGTGCAGTACATCCTATCACTGATTTCGTGTACTATTGCGTATAACTGATCTTGTGTAGATGAGCGTATAACTATTCTCGTGCAGTACATCATATGACTGATCACGCGCTGTACAGCGTATAACTAATCTTGTGTGGTACAGCGTATTACTGATCTCATCCAGTACGACGTATAACTAACCTTGTGCAGTACAGCGTATTACTGATTTCATCCAGTACGACGTGTAACTAATCTCATACAGAACAGCGTATTACTGATCACGTGCAGTACGACGTATAACTAATCTTGTGCGGTACAGCGTTTTACTGATCTCATCCAGTACGACGTGTAACTAATCTCGTACAGAACAGCGTATTACTGATCACGTGCAGTACGACGTATAACTAATCTTGTTCGGTACAGCGTATTACTGATCTCATATAGTTCGACGTATAACTAATCTTGTGCACTATAGCGTATTACTGATCTCATCCAGTACGACGTGTAACTAATCTCGTACAGAACAGCGTATTACTGATCACGTGCAGTACGACGTATAACTAATCTTGTGCGGTACAGCGTATTACTGATCTCATATAGTACGACGTGTAACTAATCTCGTGCAGAACAGCGTATTACTGATCAAATTCAGTACGACGCTTAATTTATCTCGTGCAGAACAGCGTATTTCTGATTTCATCCAGTACGACGTGTAACTAATCTCGTGCAGTATACACCGTATCACTGATTTCGTGCAGCACAGTGTATTATTCATCTTGTTTGTGTGCTATTAAAGGAGATCTGTTGAAAGAATAACACTTGTAAAATTTCCTAGTTAGACTACTTGCTGAGCATATTATATCTATCAATAAACCTAAAAGACGTGATTGAGAAACTCTAAGGGGACTGTATCAATCATCTTGTACATATACTAGTATGCATAAAACAAATAATGACTAAAAATTCACTCAGAAGATGCGCTTTTTGAGATGAAAGTGTAATTGCAGTTCTTAAGTGCCATGCAAATAAGACGTGAAATTGCAAGTAAAACAGCCTCAAAATTCATTGAATCTACTTTTGGAATTTTGTCCCGAAACAATGGAGCTGGTGTTCCCTAAACAAGCCTCGCATGAGTGATATTTATTTTACACGAGAGCCTGAATGAGGGTTCGATCTTTATTTCTGTATTGCTAAATAGAATATGCCGAATTTCTTTTATCTCTTTAGTTGATTCAATGCCCGTTGTTCCATATTTTGTAAGCTTCGTCAAAACCCTCATACACTTGCTCTTGCTGTGAAATGTTCAGGAGATTTGCTGATCTCTTTAACAGTAAGTATAACAGGCGAAGTGACTATATATACTGAGATGTCTTAAACGGGTGCTGTTTCTATTTAACGATTGCAAACTAATGGTACTGAAAAGTTAATAACAGCAACAGTTTTACAAAGAATGCTTTATTTCTTTGGGAATTCGGGATTTGGTGTTTATTTTTTCAGAAATTCGTATTGACACCCCTTCCTAACCCCGCTTCATACCGGCTGAAATGAAAAAAAAAAATAAAATAACCAACCTCACAGAGCTTTCAATAACAATGCTTTTAAATTAGATGTTTGCGGTATTACGTAAAATACCATTTACAGATTTACTTGATTTTGTATTTAAAGTGATAAAAACTAGGAGATGTGGTATTATTATCAACTAGACAACAAGTCGCATCTCAGCTTTCAATAACGAACAAAGCTGATTTCGGTGCCCAATAAGCTGTGAAAGGCCACAGGATGGTGAAATATGAAACTATTCAAAAGAGAAAACCTACGGCTTGATTTACAAAAAAAAAACAAATTTGACAGACAGCTGAACAAACGAATACCTTTGGATTTCGATTCCTGGATTTGAAGAGTCTCACAAAGAATGTGGCGGTATTAAACATACTGGTGAGCATTCACCCGTCCCCCGCCCCTAAATACGGCACAGCGGTGTTAAAGCACAGCATATGAACAAACTGTAAAATTTTTTTGGAAAAAGGCTTAACTTATCAGATCTTTATTAATACCGATCCCTACAAATATAAGTTATTTCAGTGCATTTTCTAAATATTTGACAATCTTATCTGAGTCATCTTGAGATATAAAAATGTAAATATTATGGTTTCGAGATAGCGAGATAATACTACTCTATTGGTGTGGCTTATCACCGATAAGATGATAAGCGATGTCATTTTAATATTGCTTGTTTGATCTATATAAAAGTTCGATAACTCTATTGACATTTAACGTCTTTGTCAATTAGAGTTGTCCTTCTTACTTCATTATCCAATGTTATTCTATAACAGAGATAAGGTCTGAATATTGATACTAGCAAATAAAAATGCATATAATGTAATTATATTATTTGATTGTGCATTCATAATTTATATTTTGATGGCTCTGATTCTGACTGATGCTAATATATAAAATATACATGTACACTGTGATGTTTATTGTTGTAATAATCAATTGTAACTGATTTGTATGCCCTTTATGTGCCCTGTAATTTGGGAAATAAAAATATTCTATTCTATTATATTCTATTCTTCAACAGCTGACTCTTGAAAAAAAATGATGTGATTCTTACTTCTCTTGTTTGTTAAATAACTTTTCACCATTTCTAAGTTTGTTATAGGTTTTGGACTTTCAAATATATTGGCCTTCAGCATCACTGAAAAGACATTAAGTGCCGAAATGCTCACATGGCGCAATAAAATTGGTATCGTTAATGTTATTTGAAACATCATGCCATATTATGCCCATAATAACGAATTACAAAGTATAGATTCACTGAGATCAATTATAGTGCAAACACATCATAAAAAGAAAGTTCTTTCTGGAATGTTACGATAAAAAAAAAGAATTCAGACAATTGAGTCGATGTCTATTTTCTACTATAAATAAAACTTTTTTCTTTATTTCGACAATGATTAAATCATTTTATCCTTTTACACAATATTTGTATTTCCCATTATAAACTTTTGTATGTTTACATACTTAAAATAAATATAAATGCCCGTGTTATCCTAAATCAAGAATATTTCTTTTCGATAATCTAAGCCTTTTTTTCGTGTAATATCACAAAACCATTATGTGATATGTATTATGTCAATTGATTAACAGTGTTATCAACGTTAAACTGAAATGAAGAGGTTTCTAAGCATGTCACATTTCTGACACCTTTCACCGTCACCTTAATTAAGGACATACAGTCCAGTGGTCAAATCATTATTAATATCCCATTATTAGGTGAGATATGAAAATTACAATAAAAATGATGAGAAAATGTCAAAGTAATGGCGATTTAATTAAAAAGTTGCACTGCCTCCGGTTAGAGTAGTCAGACACAGTTGACATCTATTGAAAGATTGAAAGACGTGTTACAAAGTTATTCTTTGAAAGTATGATCGTAGAAGAGGACGGCCAAAACATGTTTTACCCGAATAGTAAATTGATTAAAAAAAGCACCAAGTCTAGAGCTAATAAGATATTTTCTCTGTCGGTAGTCTATAGTTGAGCAGTGAGACACTGAGTAAAGATCCATGACAAACTGATAAAGTAGTCTAGGTTTACTTCATGTCGGTAGCCGACAGTTGAACTCTAGTCAAAGATCCATGACAAACTGATAAAGTAGTCTGGGATGTTGGTAGCTAACTGACGAGCAGTGAGTAAAGATTCATGACAAACTGATGAAGTAGTCTGGGTTTGCTTCATGTCGGTAGCCGACAGTCGTGGTCTAATTAGCAAAGAACAATGACAAACTGATGACGTAGTCTGGGTTTACTTCATGTTGGTAGCCGAAAGTCGAGCAGTGAGCAAATCCTTGACAAACTGATAAGTTAAAGTAGGTTTACTTCACGTCGGTAGCTGAAAGTCGAGCTCTGAGCAAAGATCAAAAAAAGTCTAGGTTTACTTCACGTCGGTAGCCGACAGTCGAGCTCTGAGCAAAGATCCAATGTAAACTGACAAAATAGCCTAGGTTTACTTCATGTCGGTAGTCTATAGTCGAGCAGTGAGCAAAGATCCAAGGTAAAATGATAAAATATCCTGGGTTTACTTCATGTCTGTAGTCTTTAGTCGAGCAGTGAGCAAAGATCAAAGACAAACTGCAAATGATTAAGTAGTCTGGGTTAACTTCACGTCAGTAGTCTACAATCGAAGGTAAACTGATAAAATAGCCTAGGTTAACTTCATGTCGGTAGTCTTTAGTCGAGCAGAAAGCAAAGATCCAAGGCAAAGTGATAAAATAGTCTGGGTTTACTTCATGTCGGTAGTCTACAATAGAGCAGTGAGCAAAGATCCAAGGTAAAATGATAAAATAGCCAAGGTTTACTTCATATCGGTAGTCTTTAGTCGAGCAGAAAACAAAGATCCAATGCAAACTGATAAAATAGCCTGGGTTTACTTAATGTCGGTAATCTATAGTCGAGCAGTGAGCAAAGATTCAAGGTAAACTGATAAAGTACTCTGGGTTTACTTCATGTCAGTAGTCTACAATCGAGCTATTAGCAAAGATCCAGGGCAGACTTAAGAAATAGTCTGTGTTAACTTCATGTCGGTAGTCTATAGTCGAGCAGCGAGTAAAGATCCAAGGTAAACCGATGAAGTAGTCTAGGTTTACTTCATGTCGGTAGTATAAAGTCGAGCCGTGAGCAAAGATCAAAGGCAATCGAACGAATTAGCCTGAGTTTACTTCATGTCGGTAGTCTACAGTCGAGCAGTGAGCAAATCTGATGAAGAACAGCAGTGTGGTATTGGTTCTTTGGCATATTTGTTTCGTCTGTATCCCATTAGACTGTTTTCTGATCTACATCATACTACATGTATGTCTCTGTTTTGCATGTAGATAAGCTTTCATTTTATTTCACTGTGCTTATTTCACATTACTTTCCTCTTAAGTTCTGATCATTTTATCAATCATTTAAAACTATAATTAATCAGCTGTTTACCTGTAAAATGAATGCACGCAAATGTAAAGATTTTTACGAGCAAATGTAATACATTGGGACCGTCAAGCCCACATCCTCACCTGTCACCGTCACCTTAATTAAGGACAGACATACAGCCCAGTGGTCAAATTATAATTATCTCCCATTATTAGCAAAATTACAATAAAAATTATGAGAAAATGTCCAAATAATGGCGATTTATTTAAAAAATTGTATCGCCTCCGGAATCAGTACAGTGTCTTACTGACCTCGTACAGTACAACGTATCACTGATCTCTCGCAGGACAGCGTATCACTGATCTCGTGCAGTACAGCGTATCAATGATGTCTTGCAGAACAGAGTATCACTGATCTCTTGCTGTATAGCATATCACTTATCTCGTGCAGTACAGCATTTCCCTGATTCGTGCAGTACTGCGTATTAATGATCTCTTGCAGTACAGCATAATTATCACTGATCTCGTCCAGCCCAGCGTAAGCCTAACCATTGATCTCGTGCAGAACACCGTATCACTGTTTTCGTGCAGTACAGCGTTTAACTGATCTCGTCCAATACGTCGTATAACTGATCTCCTGCAGTACAACGGATCACTGATCTCGTGCAGAACAGCATATCACTGACCTCATGCAGTACAGAGTATCACTGATCTGGCAGTGGCGGATCCAGAGGGGCGTAGAGGGCGTACGCCCCCTTTGCTTGCACTTTTTTTTTTTTAATTGTAAAATGATTAATCAGATTAGACTTCGTGAACTTTGCCATTTCCCGTGTATTTAATTTTTATGCGTCAATTCTTTAGTTTACTTATAAAGATATTTTCGCTCGTATTTACTGTAATATATTATTGATTATGTCAAAGTCATGTGATTCTCTAACGGTGGAGTTGACCAGTTCATCGAAAAAAACGTCACTCAGTCATTTTGAAATTCAAATTACAGTAACACATTGCTTAGGCTGAGGATGACAAGCATGACGCCGTCAAAGCAACAAAGTATCATGAGCAAGAACGTATTGACTTCTATTTCACAATTCCACCCAACAGAAAGTAATACTCCATTACACTCTCATGAAAAAAAAGTTCCACAGCAATATTATTTACCTACGAAAATATGTTTAACCCCACACGCCCCAGCCCATTAATAACATTGCTGAATAGTGATCCCCAGTCAGTAAGCTCTAGATATAGATTTAAAGTCTAAGGTACGGACCATTTGATCTGAGGGGGCAGTCTGAGATATTTTAGAGACAAAATTCTGACCCTGCCTTAAACAAAAATTCTGGCCGTATCTGGATTGAAAACAATAATCTTGTGCACTTTTTTGCTATTAGAAAAAAATATTTTCAACAGAATTATTTACCATTAAATGAACATGATGAATAAAAAACGGGCGTAATTTTTTTTTTTGGGGGGGGGTTGCATGTGAATCCCATATCTGACCGGAATGTCTGTTTCGCCGAACTGATATACTAATACTTTTTTCAAGGCCCGACTGCAACCTGCCTGCTGGGTGTGGCCTATATGTTTCAATGTGTCGACCGTCATTCACAACTTCATTGTCATTTCCGACTCATTCGTAGCCTTTGGTTGATTTGGAACCCCTCACTTCCCTTGTTGGGTGAAACATTTCAACCAAACATTTGGATGAAAATTGCTTGTTTGTCTTTCTTCGTGTCGGTCGTATAGTAAATTTCATTGAATAGCCGTATATCATGTTTACAACAAGAAATCTGTGAGGTTATGCTAACGAACCATACAACAAATGAGAATTTTCCATGTCCATTTTTTACTGACAAATCCCACATCAAATATATTAATTAGTATATGGCTTTGGATCCATCCAATCATTTCATAATAGACAATTGATGCAGAGAATACGGCACCAAAAATGTCCAACCCCACACTTAAACTATAAAATACATTTTACACTTATTTTATGTTTTTAGCCAAAAAGGTCCAAAAATTGAGCGAGCGAGGCGAACTTTAATACTACGCCCCCTTTCCAAAATCCTGGATCCGCCCCTGGATCTATTCCAGTTCAGCGTATAACTGATCTTCTGCAGTACAACGTATCACAGATTTTTATTCAGTACAGCATATCACTGATCTCGTGCAGTACAGCATATCACTGATCTCGTCCAGTACAGCGTATAACTGATCTCCTGCAGTACAACGTATCACTGATCTCGTGCAGTACAGCGTTTCTGTACTCGTCCAGTACAGCGTATCACTGTTTTCGTGCAGTACAGCATATCATTGATCATGTGCAGTATAGCGTATAACTGATCTCGTCCAGTACGGTTTATAACTGATCTTGTGTAGTTTAGCTTACAACTGATGAAGCGCTTTTTGGAATGAAATTGTGCTTGCAGAACGTAAGCGCCACGCAAATGACACATCAAATTGCAAGTTAAACTGCCAAAAAAACAAATTATACTACTTCTGGACTAAAATAACAAAGTTGGTGTTCCCCTTCACAAGCCTCTCTTTCTGTACTTCTAAATTTAATATGCCATTTTCCCTATTCTGTAAGATATATCCGACCCTCATCCACCTGCTTCTACCTTCTTCTTCTTAGAATAAGCCTCCTTTAATTAGAAGCACCTCCATATGGAGTTTTACCTTAACTTTAAAGTTTTAAGAAAAAAAAAACAATAGTTGTCAAAACCCAGAAGTCGACCGACCATTTGTTGTTTAGGAGATTTACCAATCTCCAATCTTTAAAAGTAAAACTTATACACGAAGTTATTATACTAAGACGTCTTTTAAGAATCCTGTTTCTATTTAGAGATTTCAAATTAATGGCACTGAAAGGTTAATAATAGCTACAGTTTTACAACACTAAAGAAATATGTAATGATCATATTTGTTTTCTATTTTGAATAATAGTAAACTTTTATGGTTTATTATATAACTTTCATGAATTGTATTTTTAATGTTACCTGTATTGCAATCTTATATATTAATAACATTTGTAATGTTTTCAAGGGAGACTACTTGGAAACATAGCTTGAATAAATAACTAGCCTGTATCTATGCATAATCAAAGTACTCAAGTACTGAACATCGGATGACCGCAAGTTCTTGTGAATGGTCCGACAAGCACTTGTCTCTGAAAAAATATCACATCTCTATACCTGAAAGTGAGGTTAATGTACAGATATATATTTTTTTTCCTGAGACAAGTTCGTGCGTGGATGATAAATTAATGACAGGGAATTCAACCTCACCGTAATAACTTATATTGTAGTGATACAAATCAGTATACTCTGGTTTGTTGCTATACATTATATCAGAAGTCCATTACTAGCCTAGTAATGGACTTCTGATCATATTAATATTTGTATATTACAATTACATGTATATATAATTTTCATCCATGTGTATATCATTCTATTCTACTATATTAATAATAGTGCAGTGCAAGTGCATGGTGGACACTCTTCTGTAATAATTCGATTTTTCTAATTGATTGATTTGAGTAGGCATTCATATTTTCCCGCAAAATGTTTAATCTCCCATGCAGAGTTATCGTTCCTTGAGAGAACAAGGGTCGATAACTCTGCATGGGAGATGATGCAAACGTTCTTGACTGAGATATTCTTCCGCATGCGTGTGCATAGATATTAATGATTTTTAACATATATATATATCAAAACATTTTAATATTATTAATTTATCTTCTAAAAAAAAATATTTGATGAGTATTCATTGAAGAAATAAATTAATAACAAGCAATAAGGAATGTTTTTTTGCACTCGATGATGTCTGCGTATTTATCATGTTTATAGATCGGTTAAAAACCCAATACGAAAGTTACGTAATAGAAATCTAGGCGACAGCAATACACCGGAATGCCCTCACGGTCATCCGCTGTAAAATGACTGCTTAATCTCCAACATTTGGCACTTTGGCAAATCAAGAATAAAAAGAGGCGGGAGATCACAAAGGGATAATCAAAACCCAGAAGTCGACCAAAAATTCAGGGCAAAAAAGAACGAAAACAAAAACAACCGTCTAAACAACAATACATAGAAACTATAGAATGCACAACACAACACCCTTAAAAACTGTGGATCTATTACAGTACAGTGTATTACTGATCTCTACCAGTACAGTGTATTACTGATCTCTAGCAGTACAGTGTATTACTGATCTCTACCAGTACAGTGTATTACTGATCTCTAGCAGTACAGTGTATTACTGATCTCTAGCAGTACAGTGTATTACTGATCTCTAGCAGTACAGTGTATTACTGACCTCTACCAGTACAGTGTATTACTGATCTCTAGCAGTACAGTGTATTACTGATCTCTAGCAGTACAGTGTATTACTGATCTCTAGCAGTACAGTGTATTACTGATCTCTACCAGTACAGTGTATTACTGATCTCTAGCAGTACAGTGTATTACTGATCTCTAGCAGTACAGTGTATTACTGACCTCTACCAGTACAGTGTATTACTGATCTCTACCAGTACAGTGTATTACTGATCTCTACCAGTACAGTGTATTACTGATCTCTAGCAGTACAGTGTATTACTGATCTCTACCAGTACAGTGTATTACTGATCTGTACCAGTACAGTGTATTACTGATCTCTACCAGTACAATTTATTACTGATCTAGCAGTACAGTGCATTACTGTTCTTCTTAAAACAAGGAAAAAACATAGGCGTTTTCTACGTAAATAGTTACAGCTCATACGAAGGTCGTTAAAATGACTTGTCCTAGATACGACATTTAAACAATAGGACGAAGCAAACCTCACATGGTGGATACTAATCATACAAGAGGATCTGAATGGGGTAGAGTCTTTATTTCTGTATTGCTAAATTTAATACGCCGTTTTCTTCTCTTTCGTTCATATATTGCCCGTTGCTCCATATTATATTCGCCGCATCCAAACCTTCATACGCCTGCTTCTTCTTTTCAAATGTTCAGGAGATTTGCTGATCTCCAATTTTCAAAAGTAATTTTTAAACACGAAGTTACTATACTGAGATGTCTCTTAAGACTGCTGTTTCTATTTGGCGATTGCAATTTAATGGTGTTGAAAAGTTGATAATAGCCTCAGTTTTACAACACTAAATAAAATGTTATTATCATATGTTTACTCTATTCTGAATACTAGTGAATTTTTATTGTCTAATAATCTAATTTTTATCAATTGTATTTTTAATACTACCTGTAGTTCAGTCTTTAATATAAATAAGATTTGTATTGTTTCGAAGGGAGACAACTTGGATGAACAGCTTAAATAAACAACAAGACCTATGCATTATAACAACTTTTAAATTACCAAACTGTTGCGATTTGGCGAATCTAGTAAAAAACAAACAGGCGGACGATACCAAAAGGGTGAATTAAAACTAATCAGTCGATATAAGAGTTATTCCTCGATAACAGAAGGGTTCGTGTTGCACAATCATTAGTTTTCGGCGCAGTGCCTTTATCCGTTGTCATGGTGTTGTTTGTCTTCCTCTGGATTTTGGAATTGCCTCCCTATAGTACATGTTTACTTTGTTATGCCCCCGTCGCAGCGGAGGGTGGCTTTAGTCACAAGTGTTACCCTTGTCCGTCTGTACGAGCGTTCGTTCATCTGTCCGTACATCCCGCAATTGTTTTCCGTTCTCTTACTTTAGTTTGCCTCAACCAAATGTTATGAAACTTACACACAATGCGTATTACGACAAAACACAGATCAAGTTTGAATTTGAGTGGCGTCAATTGTACTGTTCCAGAGTAATGCCCCTTTACAAATGGAAAAATTACTGAATTTCTCGTTTCCGTTCTCTAACTTAAGTTTACCTCAACCAAATGTTATGAAACTTATACACAATGCTTATTACCATAAATCTCAGATCAAGTTCGAATTTGTGTGGCGTCACTTTTACCGTTCTTGAGTTATGTCCCTTTATAACGTTATTTGCAAGCGGGGGCATTATATATGTCCCATGGACACTTTCGCCATTTATTTGTTTTACTCGAATGAATACTTTGCCTCCTCCCAGACACGCACGGCATTAGGTCATATATAAGTACAAGCAGGAGAGAAAAGGTAGGTTTATACAGAGTGACTAAGATAAAAAAATATATATATATAAAAATATGTATATTAAAAATAAGGAGATGTGGTATGATTGCTAATGAGACAACTATTCACCAAGTAGTACGTTTGTAAACGAGACAACTATTTACCAAAGACTAAATAACGTTAGCAACTCATTTATACTGGTCGATGTCACGAGGCTTCGTTAAATATAATTTACAAGTTGACTAAATTTTGTTTTACAGGTTTTTAAGAATTGGAGATATGGTGTAAAAATCAACAAAACTACTATCATTAAAGACCGAAGGACAGCTTTCAATAACAGTGGCGGTTCAAGGGGCTTAGAGGGCGTGTGCCCCCTCCCTTTGATTGAAAATGTATCATTTTAGCATAAAGTCGTCCATTTGTTTTCGCCTAGCTTCGCTCGCCGGTAAATGTTCCCTTTATGGAATAACGGCCCCTTAAAATTGCTGGATCCGCCCCTAAATAGTGAACAAAGCTGAAACCGTTACCAAATAAGATGTAAAGAGCCACAGAGTAAAAAAATGTGAAACAATTGAAAAAAGATTTATGTTACCATACAAAAAATGGCAGATAGCTGTACCAACGACTATCTCTTGATTACGATTAAATTCCTGGATTTGAACAGACACAGAAAGAATGTGGCGGGTTTGTGGACACTTAACTCTCTCCCAAATTCGGGACAGCGGTGTTACAGCACAACATATGAGCATACTGTAAAAATCTGTTGGAAAGGGCTTAATTGGCTCTTCAAATCGGTATCAATACCGATCCCTTACACATATAAGTTATTGCAATACATTTTCTGGATATTTTACCGCCAGTGTCTCATCCTAGTAATCTTTAGATATGAAAAAGTAAATATTATGATTTCGAGATAAAAAGAAAATATTACTCTACACACCGATAAGAGGATAAGCTCTTGCGTGTTTGAAATGTATAAAAAGACGATAACTGTATTGACATTAAACGTCTTCGTCGATTAGAGTTATCCATCTTACTTTATTATCCAATGTTTTATGCGATAATTCTTTTTTGTTAAATTACTTTTCTGCTTTTCCAATTTTATCAGGTTTTGGACTTTAAATTTTTTTGGCTTTGAGCATCACTTAAGAGACATTAATTGTCGATATGCGCATCTGGTGCAATACAATTGGTACCGTTAATGTTATTTGAAACATCATGTCATTTTATGACCATAATTTAGAATGACAAAGTAGATTCAATGTTCAATTAATAATGCAAATAAATCGTCAAAGAAAGTTTGTTCTGGATTGTCACGCTCAGAAAAATGCAGACAATTGGGTCGATGTCTATTTTCTACTATAAATACAACTTTTTTCTTTTTATTTCGACAATGATTAAATCAATTTATCCTATTACACAATATTTGTATTCCCATTCATAAACTGTTCGTATGTTTACCTACTTAATATAAATACAAATGCCCGTGTTATTCTAAATCAAGCCTTTTTCTTTTAGATAATCTGAGGCTTTATTTTCCTGTTTATTTTTTCAGCTACTATCACAAAACCATTATTTAATATGCAGGACTGGGTTGCACAAACGTCTATTAAAGTTAATAGTCTATTAAAAGTACACTTAAATTTAATTATCTAATACTTGCGTTGCACAAACGTCAATTAACGTTAATAGTCTATTAACTCACTATTAAATTTAATTGAACAAAGGAGCGCTATTAAGTTCTTAATAGTCCATTTAAAATGGATGCCAAGCAAGTGCTTGATTTGCTTGTACCTCGAAATCAGTCGAAAAATTGCCGTGACAGGCTACTTAACTCGATGGATTTGTCGGACTGAGAGCTTCATTAATGTGACGTAATTCCCTGTGTCCGCGCGGCCGGTGATATCGTACTTTTCCTGATTTCGTCATATCCGCAATGTTACATAAAAGAATCGTTTTCTAATTGTTTTGTCTTCCGAAGAGACAGAAGAGATAAAATTGATAAGTTCAAGCATAAATAAAAATATAATTGCAATCCTATGATTAACCATATTTATTATGCATTTATTAGAGAAAAAGGGTTTCATTTTACAGCAAATTTCATAAAACTGAAGAAAAAAAAACTTTTGCTAGCATCCTTGGTAGTCTGTTTTTGTTCAATCTAAACTGTATTTCGTAGTATAAAGTATTTCCTTCAAAACTAACCATTTTTAGAAGGCATGCGCGAAATCATCGGACATTTATTGAAAACCTTTCAAAACAGGGTTTTCCCGGCCTAATTTATGGCACATAATCATTATCTTGTGGGTAAGATCATACATGTCATACATTAAGAAGATTTCATGAAATTAAAGTATGTCCTTTATTTGTTAAAAATATTTTATCCGATTATTGGTTTTTATAAGTTTACCAAAGTGGAGCCAAAAGTCTTAAGGTGCACGGATACATCGGACTGCACATTACGATAACAATAATTCACGCGGTCTTTGCTATGCAAACAAAAATAGATCAGTTTTAAATTAGAGCCGTAGCTTTTCTTCTTAAAAGATCGATATTAGTGTCAACATTAAAATTTAATACACATTTTCCCTAAAATACATGTATTTTGTCGTATAAACGAAGAAATCTTCGAAATGTGTGATATATTCCCCGTTGACGCTTTGGTGAAGAGTGCTTTCTTTCACGTCCGCATTTCTATCAAGTATGGCATGCCAAGTTAACATTTTAGATGATTACTACAGATGGGAAAATAAATAACAAAACAGTGCACAATAACATACATTGTAATTCGTACATGTAGGACACAAGAGAAACCACGTGATAATTATATTTTACAGTGGTTTAATTTATTTAGATTTTTTATTAAAGAGGGCATGGTGTATATTGTCTGTAAAATTTATAACCAATACATAGAACAAATATGTTTTTTAACAAAAGAAAACTGTCATAAAGATGAAAGAAAACTATCCAACACTTTGGTATATATCTTTGGTAACTTCAAATAAATATCTGATCCTCACATGGGATAGGGTTCATAATCAAAGTACTGAACATCGGATGACCTGGTAGATGGTCACAAGGACTTGTCTCAGAAAAAAAATCACATCTCTATACCTGAAAGTTATGTTAAGGTACATAGATATATTTTTTATGCCCCCGCCGTAGCGGAGAGGGCATTAAGTTTTACCCTTTCCGTTCTCTAACTTTAGATTGCCTCAACCAAATGTTATGAAACTTATACACAATGCTTATTACCACAAAACACAGATCAAGTTTGAATTTTGGTGGCGTCACTTTAACCGTTCTTGAGTTATGCTTCTTTATAAATGGAAAAATTGCTACATTTTAGTTTCCGATCTCTAACTTAAGTTTGCCTCAACCAAATGAAACTTATACACAATGCTTATTACCACAAAATAAAGATCAAGTTTGAATTTTGGTGGCGTCACTCAAACCGTTCTAGAGTAATGCCCATTTATAAATGGAAAAATTGCTCAATTTTTAGTTTCCGTTCTCTAACTTTAGTTTGCCTCAACAAAATGTTATGAAACTTATACACAATGCTTATTACCACTTAATACAGATCAAGTTTGAAATTGGGTGGTGTCACTTTTACTGTTCTTGAGTTATGCCCCTTTATAAACATAAAAAATAATGAATTTTTCGTTTTCGTTCTCTAACTTTAGTTTACCTCAACCAAATGTTATGAGACTTATACACAATGCTTATTAACATTAAACTCAGATCAAGTACAAATTTAGGTAGAGTCACTTTTACCGTTCTTCAGTTATGTCCCTTTATATCTTTATATGATATGTAAGCGGGGGCATCATCTGTGTCCATGCATGTACACAATCCACATTTATTTCTGAGACAAGTCCCTGTGTGTATGATGAATAAATGACAGGGAATTCAACCTCACCGTAATAATTATTATATTGTAGTGATCATATGGAACGCCATAGCTGCCTTATATGTACTTATTTCTATATATGCACATACTTTTTCTATATATGCACATACTTTTTATATATATGCACATACTTGTCTATATATGCACATACTTTATCTATATATGCACATACCTGTCTATAAATGCACATACTTGTCTATATATGCACATACTTTATCTTTATACTTTGTCTATATATGCACATACTTTGTCTATATATGCACATACTTTATCTTTATACTTTGTCTATATATGCACATACTTTGTCTATATCTGCACATACTTTTCTTTATACTTTTCTATATATGCACATATTTTTCCTTTATACTTTTCTTTATACTTTTCCATATATGCACATACTTTTCTTTATACTTTTCTATATATGCACATACTTTTTTAAATGATCATAACCCCCTCCAAAATATAATTTTCCCGTCTTTTCATAGAAGGTGTTCGTAATGATTTTCTGGGAACAAAATCCGGTTTTCTTTTCGTGAGTGTGAAACACATACAATTGTACTTCGTTCCAAAACTGGTGTAATATTAACGTATAATAGATTGAATTAGCAGGTCAGAGTATATATTTGCTATATATAGAAATAAGAAAGACTGCAAACGGTAAAAGGGTAGGGTTGTCCGTCAAAGTTATGAAACTGACAAAATGACAATTAGAAACAAGTTAATCGTGTTTAACCCCGCCACATTCTGTATGTATGTGCCTGTCCTAAGTTAGGAACCTATAATTCAGTGGTTGTCGTTTGTTGATGTGTTACATAATTGTTTTTCGTTTATTTTTTTGTACATAAATTAGGCCGTTACTTTTTCTTCACACCGAGGAGGATTTAGGTAGAAAACATCATGCAAGACCATAACATAGACTTGATGTGCCATATTCCGGAAATGATACGAAACCGACCGATTTGATTATTAAACAACAATTATAACAAAATGTCTATTCAATAAAAAGTTTAAAGTATTGAAAAACATCAAACATATTCTTCCGAGGAAAATAATATTTTACAAAGTTAGCAGGCTATTCAAAACAAACAAATTAACCACACAACAAACAAAAATGAGAAATGTAATAAGTGACCACTGTCCTTGTTAATGACCTAATAGTGTAAGCAACAAAACGATTATGTCACGGGATAATCCGTGTTTAATGAATGCCAAAATGTTGACTTAATTTGTGTTTTTAATAGCTTATTTCTTCAAAACTACTTTTATTTCGCACATGAAATTTGGCACACACATGCACCGTGTCTTATTGCTTTAATCACAGCAAAAATCATCGTGATGATACACGGTAATAATTTTGCTTTCGATGAAAATGTGGTAAATTAAGGGTAAAGTTTTTGTTTTACTTCAATGCTAAAATAATTATATAAAAATCACTTAAATACTTTTCGCTTTTGTTATATCCTATATCTTATGTATAAACTATAATATAAGTACTATTTTAAGCACCAACAAAGAGCGTAATAATTTTATTTTTCATGTTAAAAATATAACGTACACTACAGTATCTGGGGGTATCCTGTAAAACACGAAATTTAGAAAATCGTGACCATGGGACCTTACGACGACAATCATTTTTTAAAAATATAATGATATTCCTATAATTTGCAAACAAAATCAGCCGTGTGTTATCCGTTAACTTAAACTCGTTAACTAGACGGATTTTTGGACAATGGGCACCCTACTATAACCTTCCCGAATCGAAGTGAAAACTTGACTCGAGTTGACTCTCAAAATGGAAGATATAAATATAGCAACAGTTAGCCAAGTTGTCAATTTTCTTTTATGGACGTCGACAATAAACTTTATATTTAAATTAGTAACATAATTGAATTTAAGACTAATGCTAACTTATCCCTCCCTCGTTTTTTTTTAGTCTCTTCTATCCTTTTCATTGACAACATATGCAATTTCTTGTATCTTGGAATTGGACATGTTTTGGTGTCAATTGAAAGTAGACCCGTTGATAAATGATGAAAATCACTGAAATCGTGTTGAAATCGTGAAAAATGAGAAAAATCGCGATAATCATGATGACGTCGTGAAAAAATGATGAATATTGAGAAAATTTTTGTGATTACTTCGTTAAAAATGATGAAAATCGCGAAAATGCATGTGTGTCAGATTGAATTTTAGAATTTTAGAATTAAATGGAGCTTAATTGACTATTAAAACGTTAATAGTCACTTAATAGTCTATTAGTTAATAGAAGCCTTAATAGTGATTCGTGCAACGCTATTAACTCACTCTATTAACTAATAGTCAATTAGATATTTAATAGTCTATTAGAAGTTAATAGTCTATTAACTTAATAGACGTTTGTGCAACCCAGTCCAGTATGTCAATTGATTATAGCAGCGTTATCAACGTTAAAACTAAAATGAAGAGGTTTCTAAGCATGTCACATTTCTGACACCTGTCACCGTCACCTTAATTAAGGACATACAGCCCATTGGTCAAATAATAATTATCTCCCGTTATTAGAGATATGAAAATAACAATAATAATGATGAGAAAATGTCCAAATAGTGGCGATTTAATTAAAAAGTTGTACTGCCTCCGGTAAAAGTCGTCAAACACAGTTGACATTTATTGAAGGATTGAAAGATATGTTACAAAGTTACTCTAACTCAACGAAGGGACTTTATGATTGAAAGAGGATCGGACATGGTTTAATCGCCGTGATTGAAAATGTTTTTACTTGAAATTATTTACTAAAAAATTTTAGCTGCAAATTTGTAAAATTATTCCTGTCTCAGTGCTTCATATATATGTTTTAGTGGTAGCAAGATACAAGTATAATATGCTAGAGTAAATGTGGTGCTGTTTTATTACTATTTATTTGCATGCTGCATGCCTTGTTTTATATGTTATTGTGTATGTTTTTTTATATCCGGTTAAAAGCTAATTAGAGCTTATGTTTAATATGTTTGTTAAATATGCCGAACCAAATAAAGTTTTACTTAATTATTTACTTACATATAAAAAAAACCAAAAACACATCAGTTTTTTAGGTTTTATTTTTAGGGGCGTTTATCGGATACAGATATAAAAATAAGGAGATGTGATTGCCAATGATACAACTATAGTTATATCCACCAGAGTTCAAAGAAGTGGATGTAAGTAATTATAGGCCACCGTGCGGCTTTCAACAATGAGAAAACCGCATACCGTATAGGTTATGTTTTTTTTTATGAATAATCAAAGATTTATATACTATATGAATCCTTGGTATAACATTATGATCATGATTTGATGGCAAGATAGTTATAAATTTTATCAATTCTGTTAGCCACCATAGATACTGGAAAGAATACAATCTCACAAGACAGACCTATAGTCATTTTACTTCATGTCAGTAGAGTCGAGCAGTGCGTCAAGGTTCAATACAATTAAGATGAAGAACAGCAATTGATTTAAGTATTGGTCCTTTGACGTGCATGTTGCTTTCTTCAGTATTTCATCAAATGGATGTCTAGTCTACATCAGTATAACATCAGACGATTTTGTCTCAAGCCTTCAACCTCACCTGTCACCGTCACCTTGATCTTTAAGGACATACAGCCCATTGGTCAAATTATAATCATATCCCGTTATTAGGAGAGATATGAAAATTACAATGAAAATGACGAGGAAATGTCCAAATAATGACGAATTTATTAGAAAGTTGTACTGCCCACGGTATATTTTTTCATTGACGCATGTCTTTTTCTCTTCAAGTTATGTTTACATCTTATTTTTTACGCGATAGTTTTTGTTTTACCAAGAGTGACCTAAAAATATTCGGGGAAAAACAAATATCATTTTTTTCTCGAAAAAAGAGGTGTCCGGTAGAAAACAAACACAAACAGTTTGATTAAGCCGTCATACACAAATATGGAATTAAGCCGTCATACAAAAATATGGAATTAAGCCGTCATACAACAATATGGAATTAAGCCGTCATACACAAATATGGAATTAAGCCGTCATACAAAAATATGGAATTAAGCCGTCATACAAAAATATGGAATTAAGCCGTCATACAAAAATATGGAATTGAGCCGTCATACAAAAATATGGAATTCGACTTGTCGTGTTATTCCAAACTGCATAGTCAGAAAACGTTGAATGGTTTCGCTACAATTAACGAAGGTGAATCTATTTATTGTTCAGCTTCGAAAAGTCCAAAAAAGTTTGCCACAAACTCAGACTTATTCTGCTTTTTAGATTTGCTTAAATTGATTCCGATCAAATTGAGACATAAGAATTGTCCATTATTATAATCATGAAATGGTTTTGTGATACTAAAGGTGAAAATTATCTTTATGACTATAATTGTGGGGGACGAGCATAAGAAAATGAAAGAATTGAGTATGGGTATGTCTGTTTGTAAGGACATTGTTTCTGGTGTGTGTTTTTCTTTCCGTGTTATTTTAAAGTATTCTATAGTTCACCTAAGTCCATTCCAAAATTGAACCAGAGACTCTAGTATAAATCAGATATATAAATATTAACTTCAAAGCTTCCAATCCCTTCAAAAAGAATTTGCTAATCATTAAGAAAAGTATGACCGAATGAACGGTATGCCCTAATGGACTTATCTGGTAACTTAATCATCAAAATATAGAAAACTTAGAGCCGTAAAACAAATAGTGGAACTAGAAAACGCTAAGTCATTTAAAATATTTTCAAACTACTTGAAAATAATACATTTAAAACGATTCAAGTACATGTTTGTTCAACATGATTGAAGACTGTTTCCTTCAAATTAGCCTATTTTACAAAGTTTGAGTTTCCATATTAATGAAAAGCCATGTTTACTCTAGTAGTTCGATATACGTAATCAGGAGTCACTCCCTATTACAATATATTGTAAGTGTTTTGAACGAAGTTACAAAATTAAAAGTTCGAAAATACGTGTGTAGTGATAAGGTTTCGTCTGTTTGGGATTTATAAAAAGAAAACAGAAAAATGGATTGAGAAGTAAAAATAGAATTTTACCAGGTCTTGTATAAATTTGACAGAAATCATGCCCCCTTCCTTTACACACACACACACACACACGCAGATTCTTTTAAACAGTAATGTTATATAAGTAATATCAAGCTTATTTAGAAAACAAAAGAAATCAGAAAATAAAGCATTAGAAAAGAAGGAAAATTTAACTTCAGATCTTTTTCACCGGTTTTGTAATATATTTTGTTTAGTACGTGTATTTACAATAGTCAAGTTTCTAGTTTGATATTGAAAGAAAGAAGAAAGAAAGAGTATAAAAGAACTGTCATAATTAATCATTAATGACAAACTATGGGTCCAAGGCCTTAGTACGTGAAAAGTCTCCATGCTGAGTATTTTCCCGCCTCCTTCTTTGATGTGGACATTTTGTTCGATATTTACGATGGACCCCAAGGAATTTAGGGTCATGGGGTCTGTATTTACAAACATATTAAGTGTGTTAGCGTTTTATCGGGTGATACATTCCTATATTGTCAAGGTGTGATACTACAGAACTCCTATACCATATAAACCAGTATCCCACTGTGTTACGCTTTAGATAGCTAGTTATACCAACTATCAAATGTGGAGAACATTCATCTGCCATGCTAATTCAATCGGAGGGGGTAGACAGCTTAATGTATAGCATTTGCTTTCTTTCTATTGGAAATCTAAGCTATATATCTTTATGACATGACTTAACTCCAGAGAGAGAGAGAGAGAATTTCAGGACTTGGAAGTCTTCAAATGAGAGAGAAGGAGACATAATTCTTATTTATTTCAGAACTTTGAAGTCCAGAATGAACATGGTAGCAAGGAATTTTAGTAAGGTTTAAAGGGTAACTTTGGTGTTCATTACAAGCAAAAGGGCTTAAATTCAAACGTAGACTTTGTAAAATCATCTTGTAAAATATGTTATTATTACAATTCAAAAGTTCAAACTTAATCAATATACTGGTGTACTGAATGGCTCCTTTTAAATGTATTGGGTTGTATTACGTTAGAGGAAATCCAATTTTCCATTACTGAATGACGTCGTAAAGCTGATTCAATGGGTCCTTGTGTCAGATTATCGAGGGATATGTCGTAAAGATATGACATTAAAAATCTCGGTCCAAATACATGTACTAATGCAAAATCAAGCTTTGTTTATTTTAAACAAATTTTCAGACACGTATGAGCGTGTTTGATAGTCGTCAGTAAAACCTGAATTTTGAAATAATTTACAGTGGCTGAAGCACCGACCATTTATCTTGTGTGTGCGTGTGTGTTGCGGAGGGTTATTTCATACATGTGTTTTTTTAAATAAGTTGTATCAGCATAAATTTCTTGAAATAATTTTTTTTTCAGTTGGAAATGAAAAAATATACTTTGTTTCCGTCGATGATTAGGGGGAAAACTAAATACGGCACTGAGTTTCAACAAAAAGTTCTTGTTCCTGTATTTTATTGCAAAAAGTGGGTGTTTTTAAAACAAAGTCGAAAAAACTGTTTGTCCCTAGGTAGGAAAAACCTATGTCCTCCCTCAAATCATCGGTGCTTTTATTTGTTATTTTTCTATAGTATCCTTACTATTGTGTTATATGCAGTCAATCTGTTCATCTATTCCAAATCTGTATGAATGCATGAGAATTTTATCATTCCATCCATCAATCTTCCAACATATAAGTTCTTACACCTAACAATATTAATAATAAAAAAATAAAATCAACACATTTATGTAATTTTATGAGGTTGATAAAGCGTTGCGTTATTTTTAGTAATGAAACACTTCCTCGCTTCATACAAAACATGCTTCGGTCAACACTGTTACATCACAATAACAATAACAATAAGAAATAATTCAATACTTAGACAACCACTGACGTGATTCCTCACTTGAGACAGACACATTAATATGTGACTGTGTTTATAGATTCAATCCTCTCCATATTTCATTCGTTTATCTATCATAACAAAACATGCCCTTTAAACACATTGGCTATATATAAGCAAAGTAAGGACCATAGTTTTCTCTTTGAAATTTCATATTTCCTCCCATCTTTCTTTTAAAAGTATTTCGTTGTCATAATTATTTACTAAATATCTAATTTCATAATCATTTTAAATAAGAATAAGTCTTAAAATGAGATAAATGCCTCTAATTTGAAATTATGATTTTAATCTTTGTCATTTCAATGCCGTAATGAAATTATTTAGCTGAATGGGTTTACCTGTAAACCGAGACTATCGTCAAATCTAAATGAGATTCTCAGGGAATACAATCTCTTTAAGGTTCTACATTCAATAAACACAGTCGGTATCATGTTCATAGTTTTATAGAACTATAGTATATCTTTGAATTTATGTATTAGTTAATATTTTGTTCCAAGTTTAAGTTTGCGGTTCACGAACGTTTTCCTATACAGATTCATTTAATACAATAACGTATACGTATGAGCTTGCTCATTATTGAATACCATATACATGTAGTATCCTTTAGTTATTTACATCTGTGGTGGACAGTTGGATAGTTGTCGCACTGGCAACCATACCACATCTCCCCATTTTTTTCATATATAAATATGCCATTTATGACTAATGCAATTTCCATCTATATGTTTTGCGGAAATGTACGCCTTCAATTGGGAAAAGGGGGTATTGAAGGGTGATGTATCAAAAATATCATATTGAATTTCCAAAGACAATTATTGTGTAGTTAATGTAGTTAAATGTCTCTCTCTTTCTCTTCGCTAAAATATATTATAAAAATTACTTTTCATTCGGAAAAGTTTTAAGAAAAATCTCCATATACTTTAACCCCAATGCCATGAACGCAAGTATACCCGCAAGATTCTACACGAATATTTGCTTAAACTTTCTCTTGAATATATTTTCTATAAATTACATTTATATCAACCACTTAAGAATGTGAATTTTCTACATATAAGCGTGCACTTATTAACTTCTCACTTTGTTTTTATCTTACTCCATACAAAACTTGCAACAAAAAAGAAACAGGTTTTCTATACCAACAAGATAGTTGAGATAAACTGTACCTCTAAAGTTGAATAGATTTAAATAATGTAGAAGTCAAGTGAAGCATTGAAGTCATACTTTATCAAGTAATCAAACACACCAAAGAGACATAAAATACGTTGATCAATCTACCAAATTTGACTGCAATACATTCAGTATTTTTTTTGTAACTGACCATGTGAAGTAGAACCACGTTATCAGGGTTATCGTATACCATCTGGAGAAGACTAAAGTGCATATTGTCATAATGTGTGTGGTACTTGAGATGAACAGACAAAAATTATACCTATTGTATATGAAAATCTTTACTGATGATGAAACACATTCATATTGTTGAGAGATAGATAAACATGTTATGTTAAACATTTGTCGATGATAATTTCCAATTTTACAGTTTGTAGAAAAATCTACTATATCAGAGAGAGAGAGAGAGAGAGAGAGAGAGAGAGAGAGAGAGAGAGAGAGAGAGAGAGAGAGAGAGAGAGAGAGAGAGACAATCTAAATATGAGTTGCAAATATGATTGGAAAATTTCATCTTATCTGCATGCACGATCAGAAAGTTGTTTCGCCTAATACATACTCTAGTAGTCTACATCCAATATATATATGTACGTGTGTTCTGAAGAAAAACTGGCAATTCATTAAATTCCTTAGGGACTTCATGGCTAAACGATACTATAGTGTTTTGCGACTAAGTCTTCAGTGTCAATATGCATGTATATGTGCATGAAGATCGCAAACTAAACGGTTTGACTTAATCCAATTTACAATGAATGACATATTTGCTGTTGAAAACTTTAGAATTTGGGACAATCTGATTAAAATATAGATCTGTCGGAGGAGCACGCGAGTTCCGATAGTCAGATTGAATTTAAGACTAATACACGAGGGTCCGCTGGATGGGGGGTCCTTCATTTCTGTATTCTTTAATTTTTATAGCCATTTTTCTCTATTCTTTAAAAATTTTTGCCCATTATTCTCTATTCTTTATATTTTGGTCCATTTTTCTCTATTCTCTATATTTTCCCCCATCCACACCCTCATACACAAGCTATGCAAGAAGATACCTCAGATGATGCATACTGTAAGGGGTGTAATACATTTATAATGTCTTTCTAGATAACAAACAACAATAAATCGTGCATATATGGTTATGTTGATTGATTATTGCTTGCGTAACGCCTAGCCGCTAAGCAAATATATTTCATGCATATTCAGGCCATCGTATGTATTGTTGGTGTTATTTTGCTTGTAATATTTTCAAAATGGACTATTAAAAGCGGATATTTCAACTTGTGTCAATCTACAAATTGAGTCTTTTATAAACAATATAGGGATCATGTACACATTTATATAAAAATTAATAATTTTGTCATATAAAATAGATCAAAAAGCACGCTTTCAAAAGATTTCTCGGAATCGAAGCTGCTAGTTCATTTGTATTTCGAATTACATTGTATTAGGATTACTTATATATATAGATCATAATATCATAATCCTTCTGTTCAGTTTAGTTTGAAAATGTATGCATTACATAATAGATAATCTGCTTTTTATAGAATACCTATTTTTAGGAAAAACATACCTTCTTTGTTTCTGTACGTTTGAAATGGTTTCTATAGCTTAAATCTTGTTATTTTGATGAATATCCTTCAATCGAGAGACTTATTAAGGGTTTACCATATAAATTTCTGTTTTGTTTGTCGATCCAATCGAAGTTGTATTTATACTTTCATGTATTTTGACAATTTCAAAAACATATGCATATATATAAGGCTTAATAGATTAGCCATATAATGTCATTTCCACTCCAAAATCGTCTTTACGTACTTTTTTAAAATGTCTATGTCATATCTCGAGACACGAACTTACAACCTTTTTCCACAGGCACTCGTCTCTGAAATAAAAATTTCCTATATTTACCTTAATATAACACGTGTTATATTCAGGTAATAGGGAAAAGCATTTTCAGAGACAAGTGCCTGTGCCATTTTCTCGTCTTTCGACGACCATGCGCCTAGCATGTGCAAGACAGAGGTACTAACCACTTGTGTAGAGGAAGTTTCTGCATGGATGGGGGGTCATTTCTTTATTTATTCTTTAATTTTTTTAGACCATTTGTCAATTTTTTATTTGTTTTGCCGATTATTCTCTAATCTTTATAGTTTATCACCACATTATTCTCTATATTTTCTTTATTGGTTTTACCTATTTTTCTCAATTTTTCACTTTTTTGCCATTTTATCTGCACTTTGTGTCAATTATTCCCTAATCTGTAAACCACATTAAGACCCTCTTATATGGACACATCTAAAAGCAGATCATAAAGGCTTGCGTCCACTATGTGTGTTTGTTACTTATGTATGTGCTTTGTATCGATCTGATGAGTTAAGCCCTTTTCAACTGATTTTTATAGTTTGTTCATATCTATACTGTTACACCACTGTCCCAGTTTAGGGGGAGTGTTGGGCACCCGCTAACATGTTTAATCCCGCCACATTCTGTTTATGCCTGTCCCAAGTTAGGAGCCTGTAATTCAGTGGTTGTCTTTATTGCTATATATAATATTTGTTTTTCGTTCATTATTTTGTACATAAATCAGGCCGTTAGTTTTCTCGTTTGAATTGTTTTACATTTGAAATTTCGGGACCTTTTATAGCTGACTATGCGGTATGGATTTTACTCATTGTTGAAGGCCGTACGGTGACCTATAGTTGTTAATTTCTGTGTCATTTGGCCTCTGATTGAGAGTTGTCTCATTGGCAGTCATACCACATTTTCTTATTTTCATATTAGTAAAGATAGATTTCGATTGACACACAGGAAACAGAGAAAGTCTTCAGAGCGGAGAGTTGATCAACATGTTATTGTTTCATTTTATTATCTTTTTCGTTATCAAATAAAAAATAATGTATATCCACAAAAATATATGTTGACATTTTGCCTTTGGGATATTTTTAGAAGACAACACTTGTCATATCTTATAAACATGACATATTTTATGTATCTAGTAACCATTAAGTACCCGGGTACCACAAAAATATTTACTTAAACTTTGTGACTAAGCAAAATTAACATGTAATCGGTTATCTGAAATTTGATTTTTCGACATGTGTTTATCCGAGAGGTTTTGGGCTGGGGTGGTATGTTAGCCTTGCTAGCGTATCAATAACCTGGCGGGGTCCTGGCTCACTGCTCCAAAGTCAGTTACTGACGCGAAAAAGGAGGTCGGGCCAGGATCCGACCCAGGCCACCGTGTAAATGTTAATTTTAAAATTTGATCGGAAACTGAATAAACCCTGCTCTTCTTGTATGTGATGTGTGCAACCTCCAATGAATCAAAAAGTTCCCAGCAAATATTATAAAGCAATTAATTTCTTGTCCTTGAAGGCCCGAGTCTGACTGCAAATGTATATAAAAAGGCAACAAATAAATTAAAAAAAAAATGTCTTCAGTGATAATGTGACAGTTTGTCTTATATAAAAATAGAATTGTAAGAGATTTTTTTTTTTTATCTCGAACTCGTGCCTCATATCATTTTTCACGAAATGCACAAATAACAATTATCAGCCCCCATATAAAATTGGTTCTCAGACATATATAAGTATTATATATATATACAAGTATATACAATATATATATTGAAAACAACGTTCAAACCTATGATTGCGTTGGATAAAAACCGCAATTTTTATACGTGTGCATGCAAAAGAAATTTCTTGTTAGAGGGGTCTAAATACAGCACAAACAACATTTTCCAAAGACAAAAAAGGTGAAAAAGTATATTTTAACAAAACGCATTTGACTAACAGGTCGAACAACAAATGTTCTTAAATCCTGCTGACTGCCATTGGCGATTGCCAAATAAACGGATCACAAGGTGTAATAAATGGATCTTAACTATAAATTTAATACAAACAGAAAATATATATATACATGTGATGTCGTTAAATTAAAAAAAAACAGGCGGTTATTTATTTTTTTACATATTTGATTATATGATACGGGGAAAAATAATCACTTTCAAGCATTTTTTTTTATTTCATTGATCTTATTGCATTTACAAAAATACAGGCAGATACATACTACACAATTGTACTATATATAGGTGAATCATGCCTCCTTTTGGTATTTAATCATTAAATAACCACTATTCAAGAAATATAGTAGCGAAAAAAATAAATTCAATGCATTTCACACGATCGGTTAATTGCATGTCATAAAATCTCTGAATGCAACTATGATCCGTAATTTAATTAGTGAATTGTTATTTCACCTGACAAGTTTTCTTTGTCGCTAATTAAATCCGAAATGGATTTGACATGTTACTTTCTCGGAGTGTTAATTGCAAATAATCACTCAACCGGTCCGAGATTTACTCTAACCGTGTTTATTCCAGAGGAGGTCATCAGAATAGCTTTCTAAGATTAACCAATCACATCAAAGATTACTTGAACAGAAGTCGATAATTGGTTGTACGTTTCTAGATTCCCCTTGCTGTCAGACAACGAGGATTGCTCAAGGGGAATGTTGAAACGAGCTAATTGTAATTCAATGTTGAGAAACACAAAGGCTGAGCGATTTGAGTAATATGTGCTACGATCGAACATGGATATATGTAAGTGTTTCTAATTAAAAGGCAGTTTAAAACAAGGTTGTGAATTCAAGATATTAAGTGAATTATTCATCAGTCAATGACTGTTGATAAATTAAATTCAAGAGGTGTATTGGAAATATAAATAACAATGGCGGCTACTCAAACAGCACTGCATTTTTTTGCTTTTCTTGTGTTCGTCTTACTATCAAACGTAATCGCACAGCAAAAACCAGAGCATGGAAAATGTGAACCAATTTCAATACCTCTTTGTAAAGACATCGCTTATAACCAGACGATAATGCCGAATTTACTGCAACATCAGAAACAAGACGATGCCGGTTTAGAAGTTCATCAGTTCTTTCCATTAGTTAAAGTCAAATGTAGTCCACATTTGAAATTTTTCTTGTGTACAATGTATGTGCCAGTATGTACCGTGTTAGAGGAAGCGATTCCTCCATGTCGTTCTCTATGTAATCAAGCTCGAAATGGATGTGAAAGTTTAATGAACAAGTTTGGATTTTACTGGCCAGAAAGCTTGCAGTGTGATCAGTTTCCACCAGACGGTCTTTGTGTAGGAGAAAATAATACTGAACCCTTGCCTAGTGGAACAACTTTGAAACCTGGTACAGGAGGAGGAAATGATTTCGGTGGATACTACCCTTGGAACCCAAACCCTGGAATAGAAAAAATTAATCCAGGAGTAATCCTCACAAACTCAAGTTTTCAGAATAATCATTTCAAAACATCATTTCAGTGTTACAATAAATATGAAGTGAAAGCCGGTCATGATTATCATTTAAAAATCGGGGAACATTTCATTCAAGACTGTGGTGCTCCATGCAAGGATATGTTTTTTAGTGACGATCAAAGACAAACAGCATCGCTTTGGATAGGTGTGTGGTCATGTATCTGTTTAGGATCAACCCTTTTCACTGTCATGACATTTCTTATCGATATGACACGATTTCGTTATCCAGAAAGACCCATTATTTTCCTTTCTGGATGTTATTTCATGGTTGCGTTATCTTATGTTGTTGGATTTGCATTAAAGGAGACTGATGTAGAGTGCACAAAATTTCGTGATGCTGCAGACTCAGATTTATTATTCATTACACAAGGAACTAAAAAAGAAGGATGTACAGTATTATTCATGGCAATCTATTTCTTTAGCATGGCTAGTTCTATTTGGTGGGTCATTTTGACCCTCACTTGGTTTCTTGCTGCAGGAATGAAATGGGGTCACGAAGCTATAGAGGCTAATTCACAGTATTTCCATCTAGCTGCCTGGGCCGTACCAGCAATCAAAACAATTGCCATTCTAGCCATGGGACAAGTTGATGGAGATGTTTTAAGTGGAGTATGCTTTACTGGAATTTCCGATGTGGATGCTTTACGTGGATTTGTACTGGCACCGTTAGTTCTGTATCTGGTCATTGGAACTTCATTCTTATTAGCTGGATTTATCTCCCTTTTCAAAATTAGAACAATTATGAAAAACGATGGCACCAAGACAGACAAATTAGAAAAATTAATGGTGCGTATTGGAATATTTTCTGTACTATATACTGTACCAGCTACTATTGTAATTGCATGTTACTTTTATGAACAATCATTCAGAGACGAATGGATGAATAATTGGTGCTGGAAAGAATTTACAACAAAAGGAAAAATTATTTGCCCTCCTGGGCCAAAAGAAGCTACACCAGAGTTCAATGTATTCATGATTAAATATTTGATGACTGTTATTGTGGGTATTACATCAGGAGGTTGGATATGGACAGGTAAAACTCTTGGATCATGGCGGGGCTTTTATAGAGGGTTGTGTACAGTTTTTTGTGGAGCTCCTAAAAATGAAAGTGTTGTGTGAGAAAGTATATTGAAATGATGAAAATTGGCATAGATATTTCATAGCTTCAGTGACCTAATTTAATAACACAGTTTCATTTTTCCCCCTATTTTATAAGATGTAGAATTTAAGAAATTTTGGAATTGACATTTATTTGAATAAAAAAAAACGGGATTTATATTTCTTATTTTGTAAAATTCATTCTTCACATTTATTTAACTTATTAACTGAAGATGAAAGAATTAAAGTATTTTGGGATATATTTAATTGTTTTTTGCTAACTATTTATTCATAATTATATATGGTACAATTGATTTCTCCATCCTGAATACACATGTACAAGTGTCGTTTTTACAATAGTCACTGCCATCAAATTACATTTGAGGATAAAATTATATACGACACAGCAGTCATAGGGGTCATCATTAAATGTATTTCAAGAGGTCATTGAAACTGTGAAATAATTGCTTCTTTAAATTATAAAGACATATTTATTTGCAATAACATTTTGACGTTTTAATATTATTTCTGTTTTATAATTGTTTTTATTTTGTTGCTGTAAGTAACTTCTAACTTTTACAATAAATAGTGTATATATTGTAGATACTTTTTTAATTGATTTTACAATGATCTATCATATTCACAAGTCAGTGAGTCAAACCATTTTCTGTTGAAGTCATTTTTGTATAAAAGATGAGGTTTTTATACATTGTACATGTACATATTCAATACATGTTATTTCTAAATGTACTATACTAAGTTCCCCCCAAACAAGTTTGTGTCATTGATTTCTTTAAAGCAAGTGAATCTTTTTTTTTTGGAAAGACTTCCTTTTTAACCCCTCTTTTTGACTGAATAAGCATTAACACACATGAATATTTATTCATTCATTCATGAAGTCAGGTATAAAAGGAAGTTTTGTCTTGTTTTTCTTGAGGAAGTTGCAAACAAAATTGAATTTTACTTGGTGACTTTCATTCAAGAAAAAGACGGTACATATACATACAAAATAACATGTAAAATAATTCAACAAAATTAAAGATGTTAACATCTTATAAAACATGATGATTAATATTTAATTACTTATCACTCAGGTGTAAATACTTCTGAAGGGTACTGGGGTGACTTTGAAATTGTTTTTGGTACTTCATTTTTCCTGGATTTATTTTTGGTGTCTACTTGTATCTCATTCCTCTAGGATTTACATGATCTTACTAAGTTGATTTGATAAGTTCAAAAGTTTCCCTGTAAAAGTATGTTGCTTTACGAACATCAGTTGCACAAGTTTGTAGTAGCAACATCAGAGTCGGACCATGGCATGGTATACTTAGGTACAAAATGTATGTAAACATAGTTGAAGGGATAACAGTTGATAGTTTTTCAGAAGGATAACATACAAGCTTCTAATTTCTTCCTTTTTTTTTAGAGGGGGAGAGGGGGGGAGATTGTTAAGTTCAGCTCCAGAGGGTTATACCAAGAGTCGGGGGTTGATCTTTTTCTAATTATTTAGATAAAGAAACTGAAACGAAAACACTGATTTTTATGCTTGCGTGTGTATGTTTCATATTTGTAGTATTAACATGTACTTTTTTGATGTACAATGTTCGTGTTCACACAATAAGTACCACACAGATAGGAAAACCAAGTCAAGTCTGGATCCCTAGGAGCTATTGCTCTTCAAGTACCAATCTCATATTGAAAAAAAAATCAACCTTTAAATTAAATTCTAGAAAACAGTCAATATATATCCATACATGTACATTGTACATGTATAACCATTTGAATAATAAATGCATGCAATTTTATTCATACCAACTTGGGTTCTTGATATTTAATCAGAATGTGGATTTGCAGGCAGATGACTCATTTGAACACACTGTCAATAAAATCAATGACAAGGAGTAAACATAGTAAACTTAAATTATCATCCAGTCACTATTCTAAAGATAATTGTTTGTTAGAAAAAGTTGAGAGACTCTGGCCACCATTTTTGGGTGGGGAGAGGGTGAGTTTTTTTGCAGACAGAATATTTTTGGGTTGATACTGTTGCCGTTTTCATTTATGTACATTGTAAATTATGTACATTTATACCTCATGTCTCGTTTTATTCATGTTCCTTTATGCTTTTACAATTGATACAAATTTATATTGTACAATGTACTATACTGTACACCTATAGGTACATTATGTGTAAAGGTCTGTTATTCAGGAGTTCAAATTAGTGTGGGTCTAAGGTCCAGCACCTGTCTTTTCTAGGAGGGGACTTTTCATTTTTAAACTACAAAAGTCAAGGACCTACATTGTACCATTCGTTACACTGATGCTTTATACAGGACCATTGAATTTCTTATGGAGGACCTTTCACTGAAAATTTCAAATGGTCCTGGACCTTTCATTATTTAAAGCAAAGTTGAACCCCTGGTTATTACATTAAATTTACATGTTTACTCTCAAAAGTAGATACATGCATCTTTATTGGAATTTAATGTGAATTTTATGATATGGAAGTTTTACATGTCAGTCATAAATTTGCACTAGACTGAAAAGTTTAAAATCCTGGCATATTTCCATGATATTATTTCATACAGAGTCAGTCACCTGGAAAATTAGTTATGGTACAAAAAATTTACATTGAAATGTAGCTTCTATTATTTCTATTTGTTATTCATATAGATCTACTAGTCAGTTTGGAATAAATTAGTTTTCAATAAATTAACTTGAATATATACCGAAATTGACCACTGATCATGATATACATGTATCAAAATAAACCATGTTCATACAATTTTATATTAAACATTTAAGTGGTCAGTAAACCTATTGTACTTCAAGCTTTTCGTACATTGTACATGTTGAACACATACAAGATGTACAGGTACACTGTAATATTGTAGGTATGTTAATTAGTATTAGGTTGATATGTGTACTTAATTGTTCTTCATTTTTCATAATTTTAATTTTGGGTGAAAACTGAATTACGTTTATTTTTAACCTTTTTTGCAAATTTGAAATTTCTACCTAATAAGCTGATGTCTTCATTGGTCATTATTTAATTTTTTCATCTAGAAATTTTAAAGTTTTGTTTGTTGCTTTAAAGGTGTTAGCTAGAATCATCAATTGAAAATATGATATTTCTCAAGGGAGATAATTTTCAATGTCATCTATTTGTGGTGCCAAAAAATAAAAGAAACATATCATTCAATGTTGGATGTAATTTTTTTGTGTAAAGTTTAGAAGAAATTTGTTAAACAAGTAGTGTAAATATGCTGTATGCTTGAATTAACCATGAAAAACTCAATATATGATTGATTGATACTAAAATTAAACGTATAGTGATCTTTTCATTTTTAATTAAAACTTTAAGTGTTAGAATTGCATAGCCAGTGTGAAGAAAGCACAAGCATGTTTGTCATGTAAATAGTTCTTAATATTGTATAGAATTTTGTAAATGTATGTATAGAAAAAACATGTACAGAGCTTTGAATGTGCAGCATGTGTGTTTGCATTGCAATCTTCATGAATATTCATGACATGGTTCATGTTAAATGGGAAAATAAGTGAGGTTTGTATGAGAATTAATGGTTGTAAGATTACTTGCTGTTTGTGCAAAATTTTGAATGAATGTATTAAGAGTGGCGAAAGAATTAATGGTTGTTTTAGGAAACCATGTTTTAAAAAAACCCACAATGATCAAGCTCTTTTATTATACAAGGAAAATGTTGGTTTTACAATTTTATTATTCCATTCATTTTATTTAGAGTTATTATTATTTTACATTTTCTTATTCGGTAAGTGATCAAAGAAACATTGGGGCACTTCATTATGCAAATTTTTTATTTTGCATATTTTACATATTACAGGGTGTCCTTTATGCTTTTAGGTCAAATGTATGATGATTAAGCTTAAGTGTAACAACATGTATTCTGTGAAATGGTGAATTTTAATACCATTCGTGCATAATGTCATGTTGGTAGAATAACATAAATTTACAAATTTTTATGCTGAAGGTTGTATATCTTTCTGAAGTTGAATTACATATATATGAACTTCTGTGTTGTTTTTTTAATTGTATTCTACTCCTGGTCTTTGAAATTTGAAATATACATTTTTTTTGGTACATGTTCATCAGGAATTAAATTTTTAATTATATAATATAACATTAATTTTAAAACAAATTTTGAATAAGGGTAAACAAAAGCTCTACCTGTAAGACAGATTAGGCAAAGCAAAATTGTTGGAAATTTTGAACATGTTGTTCAAAAGTCATATTAGAAGTAAAAAGTTGAAATTTATTAAGGTTGTATTAAAAAAAAAAATGTTAGCAAAGACACTATTTCACATTTTTAATGTCTTGTCCCTAAGCATAGGTTCATAATATTTTTGTCTTCATAGTAAAAGACCAGAATCTTTGAATGTGCAGCTAACCTTTAATTGAACATGTCTTTTGATTAACAAAAAACTTTCTGATAATATTGTAAGTTGTCAATGGTTGTTAAGAATACAATCATAGAAATAAACATAGTGCCATATCTAAATGTACTTGGATAGTTTTTCCTTAGTTAACAAGAAAATCTGTCCAATTAACCTTAGGACAGTTAAATATTTTTTTTTAGTTTTATTTCACATTGTAAGGAAAAATTGTTCCAAATTTTTTTAATGTTGTAGTTTTAATTTTTTTTAATTGTATACTTGGCTGTTGAGGAAAAAGTATAAAACCGCATTCTTAATTTACCTTATATTTCTAATAGTTTTTTTGTTTTTTATTACTACAAAACGGATGTGAAGATGAACATGTAACTTAAACAAAGTCATATGGATGACCGTATTTTTTACAATTTAACCTTTGAACCTTGTTTACCATTTAATTTTTTATTATCAGTATAGGTTGTTCTGTATGGGTTTACTGATGGTTGTAACAAAATGTCAATTGGATTCAAATACGGATCTTATGTTAACTCGTCGCTTACAAGGATCTGACAACATTTTTCATCTTTCTGTTCTGGTACAATATATTTATTACATCAGCCAATGAAATTTCTGCCTCCAAATTTATGTAGGTGTATATAATTTTATAAAAACTTGAGGATCTCTAATACATTTGTTGTAGCTTAAAAAACTTGAGGATCCCTAAAAGATTTTACAACAGGAAGTAAACTATAGCATTGTTATAAGATCCTTGAAAGCATTAGGCATGGACAAAGGATATGTATTTTAATCTGATATAACAAAATGTGTGATGATTGTTATTTTGTATGAAAATAAGTTTGAATGTATTGGGTAGTTGAATTATAAATGATGGTATGACTGAAAGATAGTGCTGAATGTTCTTTACAACAAAATAAAGTATGTTGTAACAATATAAATGTCTTCTTTGTGTTATTAGGTTGATGTCAAATTGATCTTAACATCAATTTCATATGGTATTGCCTATGCCAGATAGACTTGCATTATGTTTTCTGGTCAGTTGCTCCATCCATCCATCCTGTATCAGGTTTATGTTTTCTGGTCAGTTGCTCCATCCGTCCATCCTGTATCAGGTTTAAGTTGTGGTTAATGGTAGTATGTGGTCACATCAACTTGACATTTTGTACACATATATAAAAATATGAAGATGTGGTATGATTGCTAATGAGATAACTTTCCACCAGTGACCAAATTTTAAATGAAATGTTCATTATACATGCCTACGAAGTGAATTTTTTAATACATTTGTCGAATAAGGGTTTCGACCAGGGCTTCATGAATCGCTGCACTTGGAAATACAAATATATTATACATTTAAAAATAAGTTAAGGAGATGTGGTATGATTGCCAATGAGACAAATTTCAACCAGAGACTAAATGATGTAGAAGTTAACAACTACACAACACTGTACAGCCTTTAAAAGGAGCAAAACAGTAACGCATAGCAAGCTATTAAAGCCCTTACATGACAAATGTAAAACAATTTAAACGAGAAAACAGACAGCCTGATTTATGAACAAAACAATAAACAAAAATTAAATATGAGAAACAGCAACAAATGACAACTTCTGAAGTACAGGCTCCACACTTTGGACAGACACATACAGAATTTAGGCAGGACTAAGCATATTTGTGTAGGAAAAATTAAAGGTTAGGGTAGGTTAGTTTGTGGTCTCATCAACTCGAAATTCAAAATGAAGTGACCTTTCTAAATATATATATAGATGCTAAATTGGATATCTGACCGAGATTTCTTGGTTCACTGAATTTAGAAATAAAATTTTAGAGTGTCAGTGGAAATGTAGTCCGTGGGACACGGCCCCAGCTTGTCTGGCAAAACAGCCGTTGGACGTCAGAGTAATCTCGGACTAGTGGAAATGGTGTCATATGGACACAGATTCTTGTTTTCTACTTACAAAGAGATATTTACTGGCCAGCAACAAATAAAAAAATATTGTTTCAACACCATAGCATACACTAGCTATTACTTACATTTCATGCTTGAGTGAATTATTAAGTTTTCTGTGATGGTGCATTTTGCAGACACCAACAGTACAGAGAGACATACCATGATAATTTTTTAAACAATGATTGTGCTACCATCCTCAACAATTGACTTAATTTTGTCTCGCCTTGACAGAGTCGAAAAGCGAGACATAGGTATGCTGTTTCCGGTGTCAGCGGCGGCAGCGGAGTCAACAACAATGTATTAGTTTGTGATTAGGTCTAGTTTAGGGTGAACCACAAGTGGTAGGTCAATGATATTTGGTATGCAGTTGTGTAAGCATTGGCATATGTCATTTCCATGGAGATTATTTGACTCCGCCCCCTTAGTCATGGTCTATTGACTTTGAAAATTTTGCTTAGTTTACATGTATTAGTTTGTGATTAGGTCAGTTCGAGGGGAACCATTAGTGGTAGGCCAATGTTAATTGGTATTCAGTTGTATAAGCATTAGCACATCTCATTTGCATGGAGAATATTTAGCCCGGCCCCTTCAGTCATGGTCTATTGACTTTGAAACTTTGGTTAGGTTACATGTATTAGTTTGTGATTAGATCAGTTTAAGATGAACTGCTAATGTTAAGTCAATGATATTTGGTATGAAATTTATTGGCATTTGCAAGTATCGTTTCCATGGAGATTATATAGCCCCACCCCTCATCATGGTTCATTGACTGAAACTTTTACATAGTTTACAAGTTAATAAGTCAATGGTTTTTGGTATGCAGTTGTATTAGCATTGGCACATCTCATTTCCATGGAGATTGTTTAGCCATGTACCTTCATTCATGGTTCATCGACTTTGAATATTTGCATAACTTACATGTTAAAGTATTGCAATTTTAATTTCAACATTTGCATTATCAAAATTACAAAAAGACGAGACATATCTCTGTGAAAACAGTTTTATTTCTGTTTAAATTATTTTTCTTTCATAATTAACTTCTTCAAAGTACAATGTACACAAGAAAGCAAGATGAACTATTAAAAAAGTCCAATGGAGATGACAATGATATCACAAACACTACCACTAAGTTAAGGTCTGCTTCCATTTGTACTGGTATTTCACCACCACAGATCCATTTTTGTCTGAAAGTTGCAGAATGCAACACAGGCATTACAATCCAGTGGCAGTAGCGTAAACTATTTAATTAAAACTTTATATTTCTGAAGGTAGAAGACATGGATGCTTCATACCTTGTATGCAGATGCCTTATGTTACAAAGTGTTTGTCATAATTAATATTGTGTCCATTGTCCTTGACCTCATTTTCATTGTTCAGCAACTGCATGAAACAAATTTGGATTTTTTTTTCATGTGAAATACTCACTTATTTATGAGTAATAGAATATCTTTATTTGGTATATGGGGATCCTTGCAAGGTCAACATGTCTGTCAACCAGGGTTCATCTGACCTAGACCTCATTCCATTGATCAGTTATTAAGGTTAAATTCGACAAGTCCATATCTCAGATTGCATGTGACCTCAACCTTATTTTCATGGTTCATTGGTCAATGTTAAGCTTTTATACGACCGCAAAAATTTTTGTGGTCGTATATTGGTATGACGTTGGCGTCGTCGTCGTCGTCGCCGTCCGGCATCGTCGTCGTCGTCAGAAGACACATTGGTTTTCGCACTCTAACTTTAGTTTAAGTGAATGGATCTCTAGGAAATTTTACCATAAGGTTCAATACCACAAAAGGAAGGTTGGGATTGATTTTGGGGTTATGGTACCAACAGTTAAGGAATTAGGGGCCAAAAGGGCCAAAAATAAGCATTTTGTAACTTCCAGACAATAACTTGTGTGTAAGTGTATGGATCTCTCTGACATTGTACCACAAGGTTCCATATCACAAAGGGAATGCTGGGATTGATTTTGGGGTAATTGCCTCAAAATTTTAGAAAAGGGCAAAAATAAGCATTTTCTAGTTTCAGGACAATAACTTGTGTGTAAGTGTATGGATCTTTCTGAAATTGTACTACAAGGTTCCATATCACAAAGGAAAGCTGGAATTGAGTTTGGGGTAATTGCCTGAAACGTTTAGGAATTAGGGCCAAAATCAGCATTTTCTAGTTTCCAGACAATAACTTGTGTTCAAGTGTATGGATCCGTCTGAAATTGTACTGCAAGGTACCATACCTCAAAGGAAGGCTGGGATTGAGTTTGGGGTGATGAATCATAAGGGGTTCAAAAAATTGGGGGATTTTTTTTTCCTTTTATTCCTTTTTTTTCTTTAAAATTTTCCATTTTAAGTTGGTTATTTCTGATTTATATTTAAAAGCAAATAATAATGATATGGCAGGAGATACAGATTGTGTAAATTATTATATAATAAGTATTGTGCAATAGCAAGAAATTTTCAATTGCACAGTATTGCGCAATAGCAAGAAATCTTCAATTGCACAGTATTGCGCAATAGCAAGAAATATCCAATAGCACAATATTGCACAATAGCAAGAAATTGTCAATTGTACAGTATTGCGCAATAGCAAGAAATATTCAATTGCACAGTATTGCAATTGCAAGAAATATTCAATTGCACAGTATTGTGCAAAAGAAGATACTTTGTATAAATTGCTTATTTCTTGACCAATTTCAATGGGGTTTTATTCTTGAATACTTGGGGTTCTTTTATATGCTGAATCTAACTGTGTATTAAGTTTTTGGATTTTGGCCCTGTTTAAAATTGGTCCACATTGAGGTCCGAAGGGTCCAAAATTAAACTTTTGTTTGATTTCATCAAAATTGAATTATTGGGGTTCTTTGATATGCCGAATCTAACCGTGTATTTAGATTCTTAATTTTGGTCCCATTTTCAAATTGGTCTACATTAAGGTCCAAAGGGTCCAAAATTAAACTTAGTTTGATTTTAACAAAATTGAATTCTTAGGGTTCTTTGATATGCTGAATCTACACATGTATTTAGATTTTTGATTATGGGCCCAGTTTTCAAGTTGGTCCAAATCTGGGTCCAAAATTAAACTTTTGTTTGATTTCAACAAAAATTGAATATATGGGGTTCTTTGATATGCTGAATCTAACCATGTATTTAGATTTTTGATTTTGGGCCCGTTATCAAATTTGTCCACATTGAGGTCAAAAGGGTCCAAAATTAAACTTTGTTTGATTTCATCAAAATTGAACTCTTGGGGTTCTTTGATATGCTGAATCTAACCATGTATTTAGATTTTGGATATTGGACCATAATAGGTGAATGTCCAATTTAAAATTTTAAGTTCTTAGACCACATTCATTCTGTGTCAGAAACCTATGCTGTGTCAAATATTTAATCACAATCCAAATTCAGAGCTGTATCAAGCTTGAATGTTGTGTCCATACTTGCCCCAACTGTTCAGGGTTCGACCTTTGCGGTCGTATCAAGCTGCGCCCATGGAGCATTTTATTTTGTTTGGTTTCTTTCTCGGATACTTAAAGCAATATAGTAGATCAGTGGTATTTGGTGTAAGGAATGATTGTAAGGTATACATGTCTGTCATGCAGATTCATCTGACCTTGAATTCAAATTCATGGTTCATTGGTCAATGTTAAGTTTTCATGGTAAATGTCAATAAGATACTATAAGCAATATGCCAACTATAAATGGTTTATAAAGTGATTGCATGGGGAACATGTCTGTCTGGCTGAGTTCATCTTACCTTGATTTCATTTTATGATACTACAAGATACTATAAACAAAAGTCTAACTATATTCAGTGTATGATATGATATTCAGTCATGATAAGTAAGTTAGGATAGATATTTCAGCATCTGCACTTTTGTAAATAAGTGTGTTTGTCTTGAGTGTGTGGGGTTGTGAATTCTATCCTTGACTTTAAAACTGATATTTGCCGTTTCTCTAGCCTGCTAATCACTCTGTTTATTAGAGTTAGAGCAAAGACTGTTTAATTTGAGGTAGGAATAACATGTCTGAGTTGGGTGAAATTACTTCCTGCAGACTATTTGTTACCTACTGTACTGTAATATTTTAAATTTTGGTTCACTGCATCAAAACTTGTTATCATGCTATAGACTGAAGAGGAAGGATTGAGCACACTGTAAATCGCCTCCACATGTCTACACAGGGAAATTTCACTCATCAATTTCAGTGATTTAAATTCATGTGAATCTCGTGTGAATTTCACCTCAAATGAGCTTATATGTGAAACTCATGTGAAATTTTTTATGTGATTGAATTAAATTCATGAATCAATTTTTTTTTGTAAAGTTCACGTAAAATTCGTGTGAAAAATTTCATGTGAATCTCAATTCACGTGAAATTCACATGAAAATTTTCATGTGAGTTTCATGTTTAAGCTTGTTTGTGGTGAATCTCGCATGAATTTCATGTGAGATTCATGTGAAATTCATGTGAGCAAATTTTGCCTGTGTAGTACAAAGCAAGGTAATCTTCTTGTTATTGTCCTTATATAAACGTAGCATTGGCCACTGGACTTGAAACACCAATGCTGTGTCCATTCTAAAATATTATTACTCAATTAGAGTTCCAGTACTAGTATATCTAGGAAACTTGTGAAGATCCAAAGTTGATCAACAGTGCCCTTTGTTAGACCAATGCACAGGATTGTTGAAGGTCAACTTTAAGAAAAAACTAGGACTGGTTTATTACAACAAATGAAAATGTAGTTTTACATAGGACTGCTTGGCTATGAAAATATATAGAAAATTAAATGAAACTACTTGAACTTTGTGTCTTACTTTTCCCAGAACTATTTCAAAGAGCTACAGTCTAGGTTTAATCAGACACCACATAGTTATCAACAACATACAACATTGATCTGTTTCTTTGCAGTCATTAAAGGGTCACAATTAATTGTTCTGGAAGGGGTTTAAACAGTGATACTGAAGAATACATGCATATTTAATGTGATTTGAGTCTCACAGGTGTCTAATGAAGAACAAAGCTGATTAACCAATGCTTAGAAAATTGCAATTACGGACAAACCTGTATGTAAAGGTCACTCTTAGGACAGAGGAAAACTGACCAGATAAGAAAGGTGACCTTTGCATAGGTATTACTACAGCAGGACATGAAGAAGGTGACCTGACAAGACAGGTTTTAGCTTAACATATGTGTTTAAAGTAGGTTCTGTGGTTGTCGTTTGTTGCTGTTTATCATATTTTGTTCATTGTTTTGTACATAAATCAGGCCGTTGGTTTTCTTGTTTGAATTGTTTTACATTTGTCATTTCAGAGCCTTTTATAGCTGACTATGTGGTATGGGTTTTGCTCATTGTTGAAGGTCGTATGGTGACCTATCTTCTATGTCATTTGGTCTCTGGTAGAGAGTTGTCTCATTGGCAATCATACCACATCTTCTTATTTATGTATTGACTAGATGCCTAAGCACCTCTGTTTAGATATTTCTCTGAATTTAAGCATAATCCAATGTGAGCTTTTTCCATCACTGGGCATCCATTGTTAAAAAATATCGTTCAAAGTTTTATATTTTATATTTATATAATCTATTGATAGTCAAATATAGCAAACATAATGTAACTGTTTCTATACATAATCAGAGGCGGATTTAGAGGGTTTTCCAGGGGGCTGGGGCCCCCCTTTTGTGGGAAAAATTTGGTTGATTATTTAGGGAATCACTGAAGCATGACTGGAGCGGGCCCCTCTTAGGCAGTCAGTGGACCCCCCTTATGAAAATTTCTGGATCCGCCACTGATAATACTAAAAGTGCTTTGACCTGACTCCCCAATATATTATTTATCAAATATCGGCTGACCCCAATATCTGTTTCGCTTAGGTAGGACATGTAGTGAGCTAGGATCCCAGACTATGATGATATTTTTTTTTCTATGACAAAAGTTGTGGTATTGCTTGGTTCCCAATAAGGCAAGGCTATGAAATCCTGTCTGGATTCATCATCCTCTAAATGGTTGAATCCAAAGATGCATCAGATTATAAAATTTTGTATCAACTGATTAACAAAATGATAACCTCATTTTTGTCAAGCCTGCGACTTCTGTCGCAGAAAGCTCGACATAGGGATAGTGATCTGGCGGCCACGGCGGCGTTAACAAACTTCTTAAAAGCTTAATATTTCCATAGGTAGAAGACCTGGATCCTTCATACTTTGTATATAGATGCCTTATGTTATGAAGTTTCCGTCCATTGTCCTTGGCCTCATTTTCATGGTTCAGTGACTACTTAAAAAAAAGTTAAGATTTTTAGTATTCTTTATTTCTCTCTTATTACATGTATGAATAATACTATAGGATAACTATATTTGGTATGTGCGTACCTTGCAAGGTTCTCATGCCTGTCAGACAGTTTTCACTTGGTCTCAACCTCATTTCCAAATCAGTGAACAAGGTAAGTTTTCTTGGTCATGTCCATATCTCAGATAATATAAGCCATAGGTCTGCTATATTTGGTGTATGGAATGATTGTAAGGTGCACATGTCCAACTGGCAGGTGTCATCTGACCTTGACCTCATTTTCATGGTTCAGTGACTACTTGAAAAAAGTTAAGATTTTAGTTTTCTTTATTTCTCTCTTATTATGAATAATACTATAGGATAACTATATTTGGTATGTGCATACCTTGCAAGGTTCTCATGCCTGTCAGACAGTTTTCACTTGGTCTCAACCTCATTTCACGGATCAGTGAACAAGGTTAAGTTTTCGTGGTCAAGTCCATATCTCAGATAATATAAGCAATAGGTCTGCTATATTTGGTGTATGGAATGATTGTAAGGTGCACATGTCCAACTGGCAGGTGTCATCTGACCTTGACCTCATTTTCATGGTTCAGTGGTTAAAGTTAAGTTTTTGCGTGTTGGTCTGTTTTTCTAATACTGTATGCATTAGGTCAACTATATTTGGTGTATGAAAATATTTTACGATGTACATGTCAGTCTGGCAGGTTTTATTTGACCTTGACCTCATTTTTATGGTTCATTGCTCAATGTTAAGTTTTTGTTTTTTGGCCTGTTTTTCTAATACCATGAGCAAAAGGTCAACTATATTTGGTGTATGGAATGATTGACCTCATTTTCATGGTTCATTGGTCAATCTTAAGTTTTCCTGGTTAAGTTTGTTTCTTAGATACAATATGCAATAGGTCAACTATATTAAAAGCATGTAATGATTGTAAGGTGTACATGTCTGTCTGGCAGGGTTCATCTGACCTTGACCTCATTTTCATGGTTCATTGATCAATGTTAAGTTTCCTGGTTAAGTTTGTTTCTTAGATGTGCAATAGGTCAACTATACTTAAAGCATATTTGGTGAATGGAATGATTGTAAGGTGTACATGTATTTTCCAGTTTGGTTTATCTCACCTTGACCTCATCTTCTTGGATCATGTTAAGTTTATGTGAATTAGTTGTAGTAAAGCTTTATATTTAGGACTACCAACATAAAATCAATGGTTAGTAAAGATGGCGAGATATTTCAGCGTGTGCACTCTTGTTATAGATTTAATCTCAATTGGTGAAGTAAATGTCATTTCCTTGCTCTATTTTGTTATGGATACATACAATAAATTATATAGCAATTACATTTCTTCTTCTCACTGTTAGACACTGGACGTTAAGCAACCAACAATCAATCAATCTGACTGTTAGACTTGCCTACACAAATCATAAGTGAGAACTCTGGTCAGTGGGCAAGATATAGGACTTTTGTAGGTTAACTTTTCTACACACGACAACAGCATGATGAAAATCAAATGACTTTAAAAACAGTGATCCCTACTTTATACAAAGAAGGCCAAATATACATGGAGGTACTTCATGATGAGACCCTGTCAGCCAAACATAGTCATCTAACCTTGACCACACTTTCATGCTTCAGTAGTCATACTAAGTTTTTAGGGTGAGGTCTGTTCCTCATGCAGACTATACATAGTAGATCAACAATACATGTATTTGGCATGTATATTGGTTGCAAGGAGGACGAGTAATGTTATATTTGTTTGACGTACATGTTATGGCCTTCACCTTCACTGGTTATGTTAAGTTTTGATTATGTCTGGTCCTATAATTGGTCAATGATTTGTGGTACAGGAGTATGTCATTTGTGCTTGACCTCCATTTTATGCTGCAGTGGTCAGGATGAGATCTATCTGACATGACATAAATGGCCTCAACTTCAATATTTTGCTCCAGGTGTCTGGATGAGTTCAGTTCCTCAGTAACAACAATATTTTGTGTTTAGATCTGTACCTGACATTTATTCTAAACCTAAATTTCATTAAATAAAATGGTCAGGTTAATTTTTTATGATTAGGTCTGTTCCTTAGTAACTCACTAATAGATCAACATTTTTTGGTAAGTATATTGGTTAGGAGGAGTGAACATGTATGTTATTAGTCTTTCAGGGACCATAATATGTAATCCTTGTGTTAAACGTGGCTCTTTTCACAACAAAATATTATGACTAAGTCACTGTTATATTTAAATGTTCATGACTTGTAAGTATTTTTTCTAGTTAGATTTTTAAGTTTGAATATACAAAATTTGAGGATGTGTTCTTGCATGAGCAAAATGGATTTCCAAGAAAGGATGGATACAGTCTTGCAAATAGATGGTAGAGAATTAAGTAAACCAGTACAGTAAGTAAAGTTGTTTATGTTCTTTTTTTGCCTGTTATGAAAGATTATGAATAAAGTGTATCTGAAAACTAATAAAACTCCACTTTTCATTCAAATGATAAACAAATTATATAGAGTGGTACATACTGTAAATTCAGAAATTATTGCGAGGTTTTTATTAATGCGAATTATGCGACTGAGTGAGTATCGCAATAATAAGAACTCGCATTCTTATATCTGATACATATATCTGTATGCAGATTTTCCTGACATCGCAATAATTAATCTCGCATTTTTGTCCATTTTTCAAAAATCGCAATAATAAATGCACGCAATCATTTCTGAATTTACAGTAGATATACACAGTGGAAAACTATGACAATGTGGTACAATGTACACAGTAAAACAAATTTATACTATAGTGTAAGGTACAATATGTACATACAGTAAAAAATTATTACAATGAGATAATTTATGCATTAAAAGTGATAAGGGTAATTGGATCACTGGCCTGAATAAGACCATGGGAGATAACTGGCACATTCATGGACCAACTATCAATAATCAGATCAATATATATGTAAATGTACTTTGAATTTCAATTGTTTCTTAAAGACAGAATAGGTTTATATTGGCCCATAGTTCACACTATATAAAAATATGGAGATGTGGTATGATTGCCAATACGACAACTATCCAGCGGAGTTCAAATGAAGTAGATGTAAAACAATTATTGCCAACCATACGGTATTCAACAATGAGAAAAACCCATACCATATAGTCGGCTATAAAAGACCTCAACATGAAAAATGTGAAACAATTCAAATGAGGAAACCAACGGCCTAATTTATGACGAAATAATTTACGAAAAACCACTGAACTCAGTGACAGGCTCCTGACATAAAGAATGTGACAGAGTTAAACATGTTTGTGAGAGCTCAACCTTCTCCCTAACCTGGAACAGTGGTGTGACAGCACAAATTACATGCAAGAAAAAACTGTAAAAGTCAGTAGCATTTGTTTAAATTCAAAAAATTGGTACAAGGCATAAAAACAATAGACTCAAAGCTCTGGAATAAGAACTAGTACTTGCAGTTACTGAAAGCTAGTTCATAGATATAAGAAGATGTGGTGTGAGTGCCAATGAGACAACTCTCCATCCAAATAACAATTTATAAAAGTAAACCATTATAGGTCAATGTACGGCCTTCAACACGGAGCCTCGGCTCACACCGAACAACAAGCTATAAAGGGCCCCAAAATTACTAGTGTAAAACCATTCAAGCGGAAAACCAACGGTCTAGTCTATATAAAAACGAGAAACGAGAAACACGTATAAATTACATAAACAAACGACAACTACTGTACATCAGATTCCTAGCCAACTACAAATGATAAATAAATTATGTTCTCCTAAACTAAAGGTTTTCTAAGTCAGTATCAAGACAGTGTTGATAAATTTTAAAAGACTTATTAAATTCTAAAGTTTGAATAAGTAACAGTACCAAACTTTAAAAAGTATAGCGCTTTCTAAATTTTATTGGTGATGAATGAGATGAGACAAGGAAATATTTCTGACCACAACCTGTTTCCTTTTAATGCAGTTGTCTATGTAATCATGCATTCTGAATCAATTCAGATTTGCATACTAGTATATTCTAATATTTTAATCAATTTGTCACATATATCATTTCAGCTCTTATATTGTATGAGTCAATTACCAAGAACAGGTGCAAAGTTTTAAAACTAATTTTTATCAAAAATTGATAGTGAAAGTATAGAACTTTAAAAAAAACTTTCTTAAATTTTAGGTGAGTCATTTTGAAAGGAGCTGACCATATAGAAGTCTGTCAATATATATCAAAATATTTAAAGAATTACTACTGTAAAATCAGATATTAATGCTGCATTTATTATAGCGATTTTTGAATAATGGACAAAAATGTGAGATTAATTATAGCAATTTCAAGAAAATCTGCATACAGATAAATGCATCAGATATCAGAATGTGAGTTCTTATTATTGTGATACCCAACCAGTCACATTATTCCCAATAATAATAACCTCAACAATAGTTTCTGAATTTTTATTTTATTTGAATTGTACATTGTAGACCATGAAGTCAGTGTCAGCTAAGAATCAACATATTTATTGGCTCCAATTTATACACACACTTAAGTAGGACTTGGACCAAAATAATTCATTGTTTTAATCAAGAAAAAATTAGAAAACAATATTTTCTATGATTGTAATGAAAATTGTTTCTTCAGATTGAGATCTCCCCCTTTGATAATTAGAGAGGATAACACCTAAGACCAATCTACAAGGAATTAGAGCATCCCATGTCTTGAGGTAATCTTTAGTGAAAATTTCACAGGGGCAGATCAAGTGGTGGCAAAAATCATGTTTTTGTTTAGATTTGTTAACCTCAAGGCCTGGCCCCTATATAGAGAATAAAAAAGTTGAAGGGACTCTAAGACTCCTTTTTTTAAATCCTGGATTTGCCATTGGTTTCAGAAGAATATGTAGAACAGAAAGACTTCACAAAATGAACAAGAGGCTCTCGAGAGCCTGAATCGCTCACCTGTAATTTTTTGCTTAAAATCTTTCATCAATGATTATTTTTGCTTTTCAATATATATTAATGAGTGGCTTAAAAATGCCATTTAAATGTTCTTTGTATCTGGCATATTTTCTTCAAAAGCAAAAAAAATGCATTTTACCCCTATGTTCCATTTTAGCCATAGTGGCTATGTTTCTTGACGTACAAGGAAATAAAATACAAAATTTATACTAGATACTCTTAAACTCATTCAGCCCAAGTTTGGCTGAAATTGATTCAGCAGTTTCAAAGGAGAAGATTTTCTAAAGTAAGCAAACTAGATGAACAAATTGTGAAAAATTGTCTTTAAAGGGCAATAACTCCTTAAGGGTCAATTGACAATTTTGGTCATATAAAACTTATTTGTAGATCTTATTTTGCTGAACATTTTTGCTGTTTGCAGTTTATCTTTATCTATAATAATATTCAAGATAATAACCGAAAACTGCAAAATTTCCTTAAAATCATCAATTCAGGGGCAATAACTGAAAAATCAGATTTGGCTGATAATTTCAGGGCAGGTAGACCTTGACCTAATGAATACTTAAACTTCTTGTCTGATTTGCTCTAAATGCTTTAGTTTTTAAGATATAAGCCAAAAACTGCATTTTACCCAATGTCCTATTTTTAGCCATGACCGCCATGTTTTTGACGAAACAGAAAATAAAACACCAACTTTATTCTAGATACCTTAAGGATCATTCAGCTTAAGTTTGGTTGGAATTGGTACAGTAGTTTCAGAGGAGAAGATGTTTGAAATAGTTTACACGGACGGACGATGACGACGGACTTACGACGGACGCCGACATATGCGAAGCGATGGCAAAGCTCACTTTCTTTGGAATGGTTACATTATTGAAATTGGACAGCTAAAATCGGGATGATGTCTGAGCATCCATGAATTAAATTTATATCTATTTTATTTACAATTGAATACTAATATTAATGTAGCACGTTGAGCTAGAAAATCAACCAAACCTGTCTGAGCATCCATGAATTAACCTTTATTTAACTTAAATCAGTAAGATAAATTGCAAAAGTGTAAAACTAATTAAAAAAAGCAACATTTTTGAGAATTTTATAGCACATCCTTTTAACACAGGTCCTTGATTCTCTCATAATTTATTGAAGAAAAAAAAGATTATTATATCTACACAAGTAAATCAGCCGTAAGAGTGATGGACCAAAAGGAAATTCTGATTCATTTGTAATTGGATACATAGAGATTAGGGGTAAAAAAGGTGATTTGCACAATAATAGAATATGTATTGGCCAGTTATTATAAATCTATATGTGAAACAGTAATACTTTTATTATTCCCAAATTGAAAGTAACTCACCATTATATTAACACCCAGGTCTTTATTTAGGCTGTACTGTGATAGATATTTCATTTAAAAGAAAAGGAAAAAATTCTATTTCTATAATGTCTAGCTGTCTTTGAAAACATTCACTTTTATAGGAATACTTTTCTTAATTTGTTGTGCATGGACACCTTTTCACTTTTTGTGTTTTATTACAATTTTTTTCAATAAAATCTATTTTTTTTCAGCTTGTTTTTTACCCTTCATGCCTTGACTGTAATCCTTAAATCTTACAATTGAAGTAGTTTATATACAACACCACTATCCTTGCATAAAAGACAACATAAAAAAAACAACAAAAGAAAGAGATTTGATTCTCCTCCTGAGACTACACAATTTCTTAATAGTCAATTTTGATTCTTTTTTACGTTTTCAATCAGACAGATTTTTTTATCTATCTGAAAAAGTTTGTTGTTATACAATTCAGTAAAAAATATTTAAATTCCTTCTCAGATATTATGTTTTTTTTCTGCTTGTATATCAGAGCATTACATTAGAAAGGATAAACAGATGTTAAAATTAAAACTTTAAGAGCCAAAAGCTCTTATCATGGTTTATAATTACAATCTGATAGAAATTACAGTCAAAGGAAATTAAAATTCCATTTAATATATTGGTAGTGTATTAAACAGCTGAGCAAATACTGCCAATTGATAGTTATATCTTTTGCATTCTGATAGCGTAGAGTGGAAAAAATATGTTTTGATGCAATTCATATTTGTTGAATAATAATCATGTCTACAGTACAGATGGGCTACACCAACACTTTTTAGATTAACAACTTTTGTGTCTATAGAGAATTTGTTGTATGTATCAGAATTATTTTGTCATCTTCATTGAATTTATTAGTAAGTAAATGTCTAGACTTGGGATGATTCAGAACTTGACATGTGGGAGGGGGAAGGGAGTTGGGGATCACTTCAATCTTTTTGTGGTGGGGTTAAGCTGCTGAGACATCAACCCTTTACATTTACTGTAAATTCAGAAATTATTGCGAGGTTTTTATTAATGTGAATAATGCGATTACTTGAGAATCACAATAATATGAACTCGCATTTTGATATCAAATACGATATATCTGTATGTAGCTTTTCCTAAAATTGCAATAATTAAACTCACATTTTTGTTAATTCTTCATAAGTCGCAATAATAAATGCACGCAATAATTTCTGATTTTACATTATTTTGAATACAAAAAATTGATCTAAAGCAATATCACTGGATTCCTTGGAGTCTCAGATAATTTGATTTGACAAATATCTGATGTATTTAAGGCTGTGAGTTTTAATGCCATCTGAAATTTATATATTTCAGAAACTTAAGATCAAATCGAGCAATCTTACCATATGTTAAATCTAAATGTCTGGCCCTTATATATAATGAAGCTTGAAAAAGTGACCTATTCTAGTGACTTATCCCTTCCCATCTTTGCTAGCCAAGGGTTACGATCCAGGAGGAGGGAACTGGATTGTAACCCTTGGTTCCCATCCATTCAGTACATATTAAGTAGCTCCCCTAGACTTAATATAGGAATTGAACACTTGTCCATAGTCAAACTTCTGATTTATGATAACCACTAGAGGTCTACCTTGATTTACTTATTTTGATGGGTTGCTGTCTCATTTATGTGTACCACACATCTCCTTTATTCATATCAAACATGTATGAATCAGCTAATGTCTATAACTTCTTCATTTTTCAGATGCAATAAGCATTGGACAATCCTTTTCACTCCTCGTTATATAAATGTCTAATTTCAATACATTAACATGAAATATTACATAATATTCTTCAAAGGATCACAGATATATATTAATAAATGTTCCATTTTTTTCAGTCTAAAACAAGAAACAGATGAAGAAAGAGAGAGAGTTACATTGATTCTGTTATATTGAGATGAGTAAAACAGTCGGACATATATTGCTTTGGTTTGGTGTGAGTCATCACTACGAATTAGACTGATGCTGTAACAAGAGGCTGACTTGGGATGAAGGTATCTGGTTCATTTATATAGAATTTAGGAGGTGTGGTATGATTGCCTATGACGGCTTCTTTAATTTCAGAATTATTGCGAGTTTATATTATTGCGAATAGTGCAACTGAATGAGTATCGCAATAATATGAATTCACATTCTGATATCTGATACATATATCTGTATGCAATTTTTCGGAAATCGCTATAATTAAACTCACAAAAAAAAATCCTAATAATAAATGCATGCTATAATTTCTGAATTTATACTATACATCCGAGACCAAAAGACAAGGAATTGCACACAAATCACTATGAATAAGACTGATGCTGAAATAGTAGGTTGATGGCATCTGGATTGTTTATATAAAAATAAAGAGATGTGATATGATTGTCTATGAGACAACTATCCACCCGAGACTAAAGGACAGGGATCTAAACCACTATAGGGCAATGTACAGCCTTCAACAAGAAGAAAAACATGTTGGCGTTTTAGTGAAATAGTGAAAAGGACATGAAAATGTAACTATTACCTTAAATGAACAATTGTCTACCTTTGACAATAGGTGGTGCACTTATTCAAATAACTGCTTTAATAATTGAAATAATTGAAAATGATGTAATTCAATGAGAGTCAAAATTGATTAATTTGAACTTTTGTTTTCTATTTTACTAAAATTTAGTCATATTTCTGTTTTCCTAATCCATAAAGGACATTCTCATTTTACAGCATGGAATACATAAACAAACTTTTTTATAGATGATTTTCTAATTTGTCCACTTTCCCGTAAATTTCCTATGTCAAAATGCTTATGTTATTATGTCACAGTAAGAACCAATTGTTCGATGTTCGATGTTTACCCCGATTGACCCTGGGTCAACCAGTGTAAAGCATTCATAAAAAATAACTCCAGATTGGTGTACTGTAAATTCAGAAATTATTGCGAAGTTTTTATTATTGTGAAAAATGCGACAGGGTTATAATCGCAATAATTTAAACTCGCATTTTGAAATTTTTATATGAATTAAACAGGATTTTCTCAATATTGCAAAAATTAAAATCGCATTTTAGTCTAAAATGACAAAATCAAATAATAAATGCACACAATAATTTCTGAATTTACAGTATTACTAGTATTCATTTTTTATTGTATCTGAAAATATATGACAACTATACTTAAATTATCGTTGACAAAAAATTACTTCCAATAGTTGATTGTGATTTTTGTCCAATAATCTAATGCATAAGTGCCTAATATAGTCTATTTTTAAAGTTTGGAAGTTGATGCTGGAACATTTAGAAATTGACATGATATCCCGCTTGTTGTGCCAGCCATTTTTAGTAGATTAAGTTTTGGTTAAGTGTTTTGCCAAAATAAAAGTTTTAAGTTTGATAATGCACTGATCTCTCTTACGTGGAAAATGAGGGAAAGAAGGAACCAAACAAAATATATAAGAGTTTCATCTGGCAAATATTCACCTTTATATTTTGATGCTGATAGTTTTAAAAGCTGGCACTTTGAAAAGTAGTTTAAATCCTTTTTAAGTCTTACAAACTAATGCAACTGATGATTAAGTTTAGATTCCTAGACTTAGAACTCCCCCATCCTTCTTTATTTCTGGGTCCCTGTCTGGAAGTTAGTTTTTATTAGTTAAATCCATTCAGTACACTATTTTGAAAAAAAATGTGACTTTTGATTATTGATAATACTTATATACTATAAATCACTGGAAGTGGCAAGAAACACGACTAAAAGTACTTTGTGTATACATAGAATATATTTAATTGTTAACCGAGATCAAAAGAAAAACAGCAGGTGCTTGGTGAAGCCTGTTTTTGCAAGCTTTTGATCTGCCAGCCATTATGAATGAGAGATGGATGTTGTCTTATCTTCCATTGTATAAAAAGTGCAGTTTTTAGTGAGATATGCATGTTTATTTTAAGGAGGAAGATGTATGATAAGTGATCTTTGATCTGACGGGATGTATGGATATCATCATTGATGTGATGATGCTGTTTTCTGATAAAAAAATAAGTATTCATAAATGAACTTAGTAGCTCCAGTACTTGGATAACTTGTAGCAGACTTTATGAACATCTTCATTTTCTTCGTCCTGAAAATACATGAAATATTTGCCACTGGAAGTTAAGTAACCAACAATCAATCGTTTCTTCACTATGTCAAAACCCTGAATGTTTTGATTCTGATGATCTCTGATTTCACATTAGATTTGGTTCCAATATTTTCAGTTTCCACTTGACCAAATGGTTTTTATAATTTGACTTTTTTATTTAATACTATTAATAACAACGGTACCAATTTTTCTGCACCAGATGTGCATTTCGATAATAAATGTCTCTTCAGTGATGTTGGAGGCCAAAATATTTGAAAATCCAAAACAAACTAAATAGATTAAGAGCTTATCAACCAAAAAGAAAGATTAATCTGTGAAAAAAAACAATTGAACTAATTGGTATTTATTTTACCAGTAGTATAAATTGTAGCTGTTTTGAACATTGACTGTGTTACTAAGTTTGAGGCTTTATCAGAATTTGATTCTGAAAATCTCTGATTTTATATGAGATTTGATTCTGAAAATTTATGATTTTTCATGAGATTTGTTTCTGAAAATTTATGATTTTACATGAGATTTGTTTCTGAAAATCTTTGATTTTACATGAGATTTGTTTCTGAAAATCTATGATTTTACATGAGATTTGTTTCTGAAAATCTTTGATTTTACATGAGATTTGTTTCTGAAAACCTTTGATTTTACATGAGATTTGGTCCCTAAAAAATGTTGTTTTCTACTTCATCAAATAATTTTTGTTATTCATGACTTTCTCAGATAATGCTATATCTGTTTGATTGATTTCCACTGTAGATCAACAGTAAAGGTGTAGATGCTGTTAAACTAATTAAATAATCAATTCATCTATTTTTAGGTTCTATATAGTAGTAGCTAGTGTAAATTGTAGCAGACCTCAGCTTCGTTTCTTTACTGCAGCTTTTTTTAATACTTAAGTGCATTGATTCTGATGATCTCAGATTTTAGTTGATAAAGATTTGGTCCAGAAAGTTACCAGTATCTAATGGACCAGGGGGATTTTCTGATTGGACTTTCTCAGTTGGAATTTAACAGCTCTCCTATAGAAGATGGTAAATTTTGACTGTACATTTGGTTCATTCAAAAAGAATTAAATTTTCCTGGACCAAACATGATTCCAATGAAATTTATCAAATGTCCAAGTGACTTAAGCAATACTGAAATGTATGACTTCCAACTAAATACTTTCATACTAAACATACTACTTTTCCTGTAATTTGTTGCAGGTGCTCACAGGCTTTTGTCATTGATAAAATTATGTTTGTCAGAAAAATTATAAATAATAAAAAAGTTTTGTTGTTAGATATTTAACATCCTAACAGGTAGTGCATTTTACATGATCTTTCTTTTAATCATTCCCTAGCTTAGGTCAGAAACTTCAATTATCATTCTTTCTTTTCATTACAGATTACAATGTTGAGATTCCCCAAATCTTAAGCAATAAGGTTAATGTTCATTTTGACAAAGTTTTGCTAATTTGCCAAGATCTTCACAATGTTGAACATATTGTGTAAAAGTGATTGTTATCATCATGTTAAGGTTTTTGTGTTAGAAATAATTCTTACTGAAGTCTGTCATAATCCCAGCTGCAGGTTTTATGATTTGTACAGGGTGGAGTACTATAAAAAACATAATACTGTAAACAGAATCTTGATTTATACCAAGGTGCATCCTTTGCTGTACTAGTAAATATTTCTTTGTTCCTGTTGTTATTGTTGCCAGGTTTTTTGTTTTGTTTTGTTTTTTTCATTTTTTTATATATTATTCCAATATTTCCTAAATTTTGCTGATTATGGAAGGTAGGATCGTTGATATCCCCCCCCTCAAAAATTTGCTATAACAAGAGTTAATTATTATTTGAATAAATAAGTACTTTGATAACTGTGTAATTGGGTTTCCTTTTTTTTTGGATGAGGAAAGGGTATCACATCCTAATGTAGAGAAAAACTAGGGAAATAACTTATATCTTTACCCTTAAACCCTTAAATGTGTTGAATGTGTTGCATTTGAGCTGCTTAATTCTACTCAGTTTCTCAATGAAAACCATTCAAATAATAGATTTGAAAAATATTTTTCTGTATGTAGATGCAAAAAAGAGTAATAACATTGACGGTATCAATTTTTCTTCAACAGATGCGCATTTCTACAATAAATGTCTCTTCAGTGATGCTCGAGGCCAAAATATTTGAAAATCCAAAGCTTATTAAAAAGATGAAGAGCTATACTCCAAAAAGGTAAAGCCTAAGCCGGGCAAGGAATCAGAGGTTTGCATGAAAGAGATATATTCCTTAATTAAAAAGAATTTCCAAAATTTTGCAACAGCAAATTTTGATAAAAAAGAAGTACTGTCTACTGGCCCTGGGCTGGTGATACCCTCGGGGAAGTCCTTTCAACTAAATAATTTTGGTAAATACCTCTATCATATAGAAGAGGAGGCTTAACAAATTTAAACAAAAGTCAAGATTTTAATGTGAACAAAATATTCCATATGTAAATTCATTAACTGTTATGTCTTGCCTGTGGCAAAAGTCCAAGATTTCTCCGACCTCAATGTTTTTTTTACTTATATGTTCAGTCTGTGGTTACATTTTTGTCTTGCCTTGATGGAGTAAAAAAGTGAGACTTAGGTATGCAGTTTCGAACGACGTTTGCGGCGTCAGCTGTGGCGGTGGTGACAGCGGCAACAATGTATTAGTTTGTGTCAGTTTATTGGGAACCACTAGTGGTAGGTCAATGATATTTGGTATGCAGTTGTATTATCATTGGCACATCTCATTTCCATGGAGATTATTTTGCCCTGCCCCCTCAGTCATGGTCTATTGACTTTGTAACTTTTGCCTACTTTCATGCATTAGTTTGTGATTGTCAGTTTAAGGGGAACCACTAGAGGTAGGTCAATGATATTTGGTATGCAGTTGTATTATCATTGGCACATCTCATTTCCATGGAGATTATTTTGCCCCGCCCCCTCAGTCATGGTCTATTGACTTTGAATGTTTTGCATAGTTTACATGTTAAAGTTTGTGATTAGATAAGTTTAAGAGGAACCACTTATGCTAAGTCAATGATATTTGGTATGCAGTTGTATTAGCAAGTTCTTTTCCATGGAGATTATATTGGCTCATCCCCTCATCATGGTTCATTGACTTTGAAACTTTTACATTGTTTACAAGTTAAAGTTTGTGTTTTGGTTAGTGTAAAGGGCACCAATTAAGATAAGTCAATGGTATTTGGTAGGCAGTTTTATAAGCATTGGCATTTCTTCTGTACATGGAGGTTATATGGTCCTGCACATTAAGTCATGGTTCATTGACTTTGAATGTTTTGCATAGTTTACATATTTAAATATTGGCATTTGGATTCAATTTTTGCATTTTACTACCAAAACTACAAAAAGGCGGGACATATCTCTGTGTCAACAGTTTATTTAAACTTTAAATTTTTTGACAAGCATTCAAAGAATTTTACAAACTTTTACTGAGTTTTGCAGATAATTAAATGGACTTTTTTTGTTGCAGTTAACAATTAATTAAGATATAGTCTATAGATTTCTAGACATCAATATAAACTTTGTCAAACCTTCATGAAATGTTATAAAACTTTAGAGAATGTTCTTCTTCATTAAGAGATAGCATCTAAAGCAAGACTTTGAATGTATTTTTGTATTTTACTGATATTTTTGCAACTATATTGAGATAAAGATTGGGTTTAACTTTTACGTTTTTTAGACATCAATTACTTTGTCAAACCTTCATGGAATATTATGAAATTTTTAGCTACTTAATGATCAAGAAATAGCATTTGAAGAAAACTTTTGAATATTTAACTGATAGTGAAATTAGATTTAGATAATGTCTAGAGCAAAGTAATTTGAAACATCCATTACCTTTTATCAAACATTTATAGAATTTCTTGAAAATTTTACTGAAGCTTCTTCATATTAAAAAAACCATCTTAAGTCAAATTAAATTTTTTTCTCCCTTTTCCATATTTTATTAAGAATTGGACTTTTTAGTTGTCATTTCGTAATTTTTTTCGAACTTGAATAACAGTCAATCCCTTCATTGAATTTTACAACACTTGGACAGAATCTTCGTCATAATCAAGAGATAACATCCTAAGGCTAAAGCAAAGTTTTTGATTTTATCTTTTGATTTTTCTATTATTCTATATATTTTATTGATCGATAATTGACTTAGATTTTGGTAGTCAACGTTTATATTTACAGAGATGTCACTGATAGCAGCAGTTTCAGGTGCTACACAGTATTCTGCAGAATCTTATTCATTCTTTCATCTGTATTCTTTTAGGCCATTATTTTCAATTCTTAATTTTGGAGTCAATGTACTCTATTCATTATTTTTAAAGAATTTATTATTCTGATTCATTAAGACCATCTTAACTGATACTCAGATTTCCTTTGATATATAGATACAGCATCTTAAACTTTGACTGGATATAACAAGTACTACTTATATAGTGTCATGTATCACATTAGGAAAATTTAATTTTTTTTTTGGTTAGGCGGGTTAATTATATGGAAACTTTTCGAGTAGTCAGATGAAAAAGAAAGAACTTACACCATATACATTAAAATTCTCTTTTCTCCAAAAATTTGTTTTCCTAGGAATTTTTTTCAGATTTTGCAAAAATGTCTGGAACTCCACATATTTGTCTAACCAAATGTTTTATTTCTAAATTAAAAAAAAATTGTAAATCAACTATCTTCCCTAGGGATTAAAAGTCAGATATTGTCATGAAATTCCAATGATATCCAATTTTTTTAGGGAGGGAGGGGGCTCAGAAAATTTCTGGAATAGTCCCATTTTCTGAATTTATAAATAGTTTTATTTTCAAAGATCAGTTAACCTTTTAAGCTATAATTTTATTTTTACTGTTTCTAGGTAGTACATGGAACCTTATTTTATTCAATAAGAAAATGAAATGTTATTTTACCCACCAAGTAAACATCTGTAGGGCCAGTTACTTTGATCTACATATTACACTTACTGATAAGTTACATGGAAGAATTCAGATTGAAGAGATATCAAATTTCTCTACATTAATTCAGACACATGCCTTTACGTGATGGATTTCTATCTGTAATATATATTGAAAGTGAGGCTCTAGGCTGCAACTGAAGGTTGAAATTTTCACAATAAGTTTTTTTTTAGAATTTACGTAATATTACATTTTTGTTTAGTCGCAAATGTGTTATTACATGTAATTTGATGAATAAGTACTTTTTGGGCTCTAGGCATCATCTTTGCATATGGTACATGTACTATTAATTCAAATTGTGTTTCTGCATTTATTTTTGACAGTGCGTTGAAGTCATGATCTAGATTCAAGTTCAAAGTCACAGACACAGTAGCTATATACTTCAATTATACCAATATATAAGAATAACCACACATTAAAAAACCCATTGGCTGTGCCAGTCAGATGTTTCAAAACCTTTTCAGTTAACTGGTCTGATACCCAGTTGTGGATCCAGAGTGCCCCATCTCTTACCACTGAAATTCTTTTTGTTTTGGTTTTTTTTTGGTTTTTTTTGTTTGTTGGGGGAGGGGATAATTTGTTTTTTTTGGTACCCACCCATCCCCCTTTTGGAAACTCTTTGAACTGCCATGAGATACTTGTGCTTATTCAGAAGCAATTTAATAAAAGGACTGAAATGAAAACCTTTAATTTCAAGTGGTACCAAAATGTACTTCTATGTTGCAGCCTCAACTTGAAACCCCTGAAAAGTGCATGTATAAATATATACTTTATTGAAATGTCAGGGGCGGTTCCAGGATTTTAGGTTAGGGGGTGCAAACTTAAATTTTTTTGAGGTAAAATTATCGAAATATTCTTTATTAAGCTGAGGAGAACCCATGCTTTGCAAATTTTAGGGGGTGGGGGTGACGTCCACCATGCCCTCACCTGAATCTGAATCTGCCCTGAATGTAGAGACAAATGCATAAACAAATTCCTTGAAATGCAAAATTTTACTTTAATATGTGATGTAATAAGATCTTCTGATAAAATATGCATGCTTTGAATGACTATTGGAATATTAAATATGTAATTTGAAACAAAAACAAATTGCATATTTTGCATGTCTTATTAGATATAACCTGTGTCATATAATTGATAATTTTTTAAGCTCTGGGTTCATTCGACAGCAGTATATATGGACAGAGAATGAATGTGTCAGTTCTACCAGAGACGTATACAATGTAATAAAGTTGTATTATATGTCTCTGGTTCTACACTGAAAATATTAATTCATTATTGTCAACATAAGATGTATGACCAAGCTCTGAACTATATTGATTTATCGACAGAAGCTGCAAAATTATTTCTAAAGATTCCATACAGCTTGACTCGAGCCAGACAATTGAACAAAAAAAGTTCATTTTCTCACGTTAATGAAGTCTTTTTTTCTCTATCAGTTTTGGTTGAAAGGCTTGGATAATGATACATTTTCATCAAGGATTTGTTTGGTCTGTCCTTTTGACCCTAGTGACTTCTCACGACTGATGTTTACTATTTCGTACCAGTTTGTGAATAGACTGGTGTCGCGACTGTCATAAGATATGTAATTATGTTATAATTATATAAATGGCTGTAGGTGGATGGGGCAAGCAGAGATAATAGTTTGGTGTCAAAGGACGGGATACCTGAGTTTTACCTGTAAGGTGCACCTGTAATTGTTACCTGAATGAAAAGTTCTTTGTTCCTTAAATCTGATCACATCTTTTCTGTAAGGCCTGGCTATTGTATTTTGTTGTTTTTAATTTGTTATCCAGGTTTTCATAGTTTTTGGTTCTCAACCATTAAGCAGGGGCAGATTCAGGGGGCAGTAACATTATTATGTAGACGGAATATTCATTTCTATCTATTGCAATGTCATGGAATAGAAGTTTCTTTATAATATTATAGTTCCAAATGGAATAAATATTCTGGAATATTGTTTATAATTATCTCCACTGGAAGATGTATAATAGAATGTGTTCCTTATGGAATAAAGGGTATATAATTTGTAAGACAAAGCTTCCAAAGGAACTTCTGTTAGCAGGAACAAATATACACTGGCTGTAATAAGTCATATTTTTGTTTGTGCTGGAAAGCTGTGTTAAAATTAATTATTCATTTTATACCCATTGAAATCCTGCATTTTGTGGGGCAGAATATTCATCAGGGGTGGATCCAGGATTTTAGGTTGGGGGCAAACTCAAATTTTTTTTAGGTTAAATTATCGAAATATTCATTATTAAGCTGAGGACAACCCATGCTTTGCAAATTTTAGGGGTGCATGCACACGCCCGCCTGAATCTGCCCTGTTCATATTCATTCTGTCTTGTGGAAGATTATTTATTTTCAGTTCTTAATTACCAAAACAATCATTTGCATTGCACAAGGACATGTCTTCCTGTACTGTGAAATCTTTAATGATACAGCAACCAATATTAGAGAGTAGGAAAGAATGAATTTAAAGTTCTTAAAAATTGTAATTCAGCAACTGTCAGCTTCTTTTATACAGTATCATGTTGTTTATTATATTTTGGTTCAGCTTTGTATTTTTGTTTTTTCTGTTATATTTGTTTCAAAATACCAATAGCGAACATATATTATATCATTATGTAGTAAGTAAACCATTTTGTAAGACGTTTTGGCCACTGGCTGTCTTCAGTTTCTTTATTATCCTTCTTAACTACATGGTAGACATTTTACTTTCACAATCATTAAATTCTGTTATTTAAGAGTTTTATTCTCTAAAATTGAGAATGGAAATGGGGAATGTGTCAAAGAGACAACAACCCGACCACAGAATAGACAACAACAGAAGGTCACCAATAGGTCTTCAATGCAGCGAGAAATTCCCACACCTGGAGGCGTCCTTAAGCTGGCCCCTAAACAAATATATATACTAGTTCAGTGATAATGGACGTCATACTAAACTCCAAATTATACCCAAGAAACTAAAAGTAAAAATAATACAAGACTAGCTATTCTTATGTTAAACATTGATATATTCGTGTGGCCTTGACAGTATGATCAAAGACCTAGGTAGTATCACAGATGGAATTTAATGAATGCTTTTGAATGACACTGAATAACTTGTTGCACAGCTTGGGTTTCAACTGTGTTTTAATTTAATAGAGCATTTGACTTGTGGACAGAAAAGGTACATTTTAACATGATCACAGCAGGGGCCATGTTAAATCACAAGTACTGCTATTTATGGTCATGGAGCCTATAATTAGACCACAACACTCAGGCTATTGTCTGTCCACTTGACTGTATAATTGCACAAGTGTCATATAACTACTGTCAGTTCAGAAATTTTAGGGAAAATCGTGGTGGTATAGCTTTGGCCTTTACACAAAATAAAAAATTGCATTTTTAAAATTTGATACCAATTACCAAGCTGAAATCACAATATTTAATTTTACATATTTGTCCATTATTAAAGATGCCCACTGTTGCCAAAATAGAACAAAGGAGTAAGATGCAGTCTTTGGCTTAAATCTAAAAAATAGAGCAGTTATAGCAATTTAATATTGGGTAAAAATGATAAGCAGGTCAAGGTCTATCTTCTGCTGAAATGCAGACAACCTTTATGCCCTTAAATGTCAATTTTTAGTAAATTTTAATGTTTTTTTGCTTATATCTAAAAAAAAAAAAATAAAGCAATTAGAGCAAATCAGACTGGATAGAATTGATCAGCAGGTCAAGGTCTACCTCTGATAGAATTTTCAGAAAAATCAGATGACCCATTTTGGAGTTATTGCCCTGAAAGTATTTTTTTGCAAATTTTTGCAGTTTTTGGTTTTTATTATCATGAAAACTATAAGCGATAGAGAGAAATTTTAAAGAGTTAAAATGACAATAAAAACAAGATCTACAAATCAAACAAACTTGGCAGAAGTCTTAAAATAACCACTTAAAGGGGGTATATTGCCATTTAACAATGATTGTCACCCTTTTTGCAGTTTTTTGGAAACTGTAGTTGATACTTAGAGTTAATTTATTGATACATGTAATATAAATGTTCAAAAAAATATGATCTTCAAATAAGCTATCATGGACGAGTCTTCAATTGACCCCATATATGAATTATTGCCCTTGAAAGTCTAATTTTACTTATTTTTGCATGTTTTGCAAAAACTATAATAGATAGAGAGAAATTATTCAAAGCAAAACTGTTCAGCAAAATTATGAAGATAAGCAAATAAGTCAACTTGGCCGTTTTTAAGAGTTATTGCCCTTGAAAAATGGTTTTTTATCTATTGTTTTTCTTTTTTTTTGCAGAATTCATAACAGAAGGAGAGAAATTGTATATAGAAATGATGTTAAGCACTATACGATCTACAAATAAGTCCACATGGCCGAAATTGTCCACTGGCTCCTTTTAGTAGTCATTGCCCCTGACTGACCATTTTCACCAATTTTATGATATTTTTGCATTAACAAAGACAGATTGAGAACAACGATTTATAGCAAAAATGTTCAGCAAAATAATATCTACAAATAATGATTCAATCCATGAACTGTATGGACAATTTTGGAAGCTAATTTCTATAGAGAAACCTTTTTACTACCAAGAACTTTATTTTCACTTACTAATGAAACAGATTTTTTTTCAAAGAAATTTAGAATTAAACAATTCATAAAAAAAGCCATCATCCTTCTCCCAGTGAAAATGTTATTGGCAAACTTGGGAAATCCAGGTGTCAATACCTAAAGGTCTGGATGGGGTTTACAGAATAGAGAATTATGGACTAATACTGCAGAAAAATGGGCCAAAAATAAAAATTAGAAAGAAAAAGGGCCAAAAAACAAAGAATAGAGAATAATGGGGTGCTAGAATATAAAGAATGAAGAATAATTAGCAAAAAATATTGAATTGAGAAAAATACATAAAAATTTAAAGAATACAGAAATGAAGGACACCATCTAGACCCTTGTTTATTTTACCTTTAACCCAGGTTCTGGTAAGTTTTCAGAGTAGATGTTATTTACCTTTACCCCAGGTCCTGGTAAGTTTTCAAAGTAGATGTTTACTGATCATTTGGAGAGAGAAAATTTTGATAAACAAGAAAAATAAAATAAAGTTGAACCTGTCCTGTTTCTTAATTAATGTATTTATTTCATTTTTTATAAATCTTATTGTCCTATGTGGAGCCATTTGTGACAGAAACTATCATTTATGCTTGTTCAAACAAATTACCTTAACTTTTTCTAGAAAAATAATTATTTTAGTGAAAGGACAGACAGCTGAAAGGTAAACTTATCAATTTTATTCTATTTCAGGTAAATATGGAGGAAAAACATTCAGGCTCCCTGATTTATCTTTACAAGTTTAAGTTCATCTTGATGTTAAAACAGAACTTTATATGGTAAGTACTCCTTGGGGGAATTCAATGTAAAATATAGGGATCAATGAATAAGAGTTGTAGGGGTGAACAACATTCAGACTGCAACCCTATATTACAATATAACTAGCAACTCAGTGGAAATTTTCTTCAGGTTTTTTTTTGATAATTGAATAGCAGTTAAGATATAATTATTGCAAAAATATTCACTAATTTAATTTAATCTTTAAGGAAGATCAGAGTACTGTAGAAATTCCAAAACTATTGTGATGTTTTTTTATTGCTAAAAAGCAATGGGATACGTTTTCGCAAAAATAAAAACTCACATAATGTGACATTTTAAATTTTGAAAGCAATATTATATGCAGCATTTCCTAAAATCAGACTAATTAATCATGTATTTGTGCAACAATAGCAAATTCAACAGTACAACAGCTCATACCAACAACCAACAACCAACGGTTGACTCCTCCATGAAAATAACAATTACAAACAAGATAATCAACATTGAACAATTCATGGTCCAGATAACCTGACATGCAGTGGGGTTTAACTCTAAATTTTTCCCAGACGGATTGTACATAAGTTTGACACACACTACAAAGGTTCTACCATCAAATTTTTGACACATACAGAACCAGACCTATAAGGTTTGTGACTTGCATTTGAGAACGGCATAATTATATGTGGAAGAGTTAAACTAGTTTTTTTTGGAAAACACGGTCTGCCATCTTCAAACTTTAATGAGTAAAGCTCAAAAGATATAGTTTGCAGTAGGGTTTCCTATAGTTGCGTACATCTACGTCGTATAGATCTACTGGATAGTTGTCTTCTTGGCAATCATACCACATCTCCTTATTTTTATATTATTGAAGTTTGTCAGTTTCAGGTCCATGATTTGCCAAGGTTGCTTTGGAAATTAATGATTTTTAATTCAATGGAATTAGAGTTTAGAATTTGATTAAATAATCATATACGTACATGGGGTTGAGTTAAATCTAGTTAAACACCACCACAAGTTGATGCTGCTGTCCAAAGATAGGAGGAGCCTTGTCAGTGGTTGTTTTAGTTATACCGTATATCAGGTTATTTTTTCATGTTGGATTTTGTTTGATGCTTGGCTTTAGATTGGTAAGTTAAATCTTGCTGTGTTCATTATTCAAGTCTCATGGCCTTGTTCAATCTATATAAACAAATAGTGAAATGTTCATGCAGAGCAAATTCTGTGGTATACAATGATTACCTTTAAAAAGCGAAAAATTAGACATGCAAAAATTTCCTAATATACTGTGTGTATGTGCTTTTGTACCTTAAAATAATTTAGTGTTAATAGCAATGTCAAATTTATTCTCAATTTTTCTAGACTCTGGACGATCAATAGCTTGACAAATAGTGAAGTAACTTGTTTATAATTAATGATCATATGTTACCATCTATATTTGTCTTCTCAGGTTTTCCTGTCTTTAAGTTGGTAATAATCTCAGTGTGGTATACCACACTATACCACACATCTATTTTTGATTCATGTATAATTTTCTTGTCTGATAGCAAGTCAAAACAGTTCAAGGATTTTGTAAAAATCTTTATAATTTATTATCTAAAAATTAATGCAGAAAGGCATAAAGTATATTAAACTAACAACTATTACTGTCAAAATCTGATGAAATTTACAAGTAATTTGTTTAATTGACTCCAAAAGTTGTCACATAACATATGACTTTATTGAGGTAGTATTTGTGGAATACCAATGAAATAGCAGATCTTCAAATTTAACAAGTGTCAGTTTAATGATCTTTAATTTGCAATTGTAATGACAAGATAGAAGAAAAATTTGAATTCTAATTTGAAAATTGAGGACATGCATGTCATAATTTAACATTTTATTATGTCAAGTTTATAGGTTAAAATTTGTACTTTACAAAATTGATTTATTTTTGAGTGAACTTCCAGCGACAAATATTTCTTGCCAAACCAGGAAAAGTTTATGGTGTCAAGTTGATAGGTTAAAATTTGTACTTTACAAAATTGATTTATTTTTGAGTGAATTTCCAGCGACAAATATTTCTTGCCAAACCAGGAAAAGTTTATGGTGTCAAGTTGATAGGTTAAAATTTGTACTTTACAAAATTGATTTATTTTTGAGTGAACTTCCAGCGACAAATATTTCTTGCCAAACCAGGAAAAGTTTATGGTGTCAAGTTGATAGGTTAAAATTTGTACTTTACAAAATTGATTTATTTTTTGTTGAACTTCAAGTGACATATTTTTCTTGCCAAATCAGAATAATTTTATTATATGTCAAGATTATAGGTTAAATTTTACACTTTACAACATGGATTTAGTTTTGTTGAACTTCCATGGGCAAATATTTCTGGCCATATATAAATAATTTAAATATAAAGGATAAATTTTTAAATTACTTTATATTTTGTTGTTGAACTCTCAGTGGCAAATATTTGTGGTCAAACCAGGAAATGTACACTACCTTGAGGTCAAGTGATAGTTTTTGATTTCATTCATTATAAGTATTTTACTACAAATTTATAAAATTGGTGTTCTTAAGAATCAGGTTGTATTTGTAATATTAGAATATAGCCTGGTTAAATTAAAAATGTCAGGGAGACAGCTGTGCAACAAAAAAAGTCATTATTTTTCACAAAATAACAGCAAACTATGGTTTTAAAATTTTATCAAGACCATGTTTCATTCCAACTTATACAAGTTTCTCCCATGAAACATAAAAAAATTCAAACCAAAATATAAAAATATTTGAACCTTGTTACTGTAAAGTCTGTCCCTCTTCTATCTGATACAATTCAGACAATAGTCCTCAGAATTTGTAAACGCTTATAATAACTTAAAATAAGGAAATGTGGTAGAAACTCATCATAGATACCAGTATGGCAAGCCGTTTTACTATTTATTCTAACAAGATATCTCATATAGTTTATAAGATATCTCATATAATTTTCTTTATAAGATATTTTATAAATTATAGGAGATATCTTATTAACTATATAAGATATCTTATAAACTATATAAGATATCTTATGAAGTATATAAGATATCTTATAAACTATATAAGATATCTTATAAAATATATGAGATATCTTATAAAGTATATAAGATATCTCATATAAAAATATTTACAAGATATCTTATATAACAAATATTTATAAGATATCTTATAAATTATATGAGATATCTTATAAACTATATGAGATATCTTATAAACTATATAAGATATCTTATATAAAAATATTTATAAGATATCTTATAAACTTTATTATATATGGGTCATTTTCAAAAAATGTCGAATTTTGAAATTGCAAAATTGATTTAAAGTTACTTATTCAAACAACCCTCATCATAAGCAAATCAAAACAAACAGTACTTATAGAACAACATATAAAAAGATGCAATCTTGATAATGTCATACAAGAATATATTGAAACATTTTTTGATAGGTGGTGCAATATTTTGTCTCTCCTGTTACCATGTTCAAAAGAAAATTCAGGTTATTTAGAAAAAGTTTCGATAAAATGTTAAGCTTGTTTTTTGTAGCCAATAAGATGGTTTTCAAGAGTAAAAACTTCTATATATATTCATTGTGTGAAATACAATTTTCCATGATGTACTGAAAAATGCCTCTAAAAATTGGTTTTCAAAGGTTATAAAAATAACCACCAGTAACGCAATAGTCTAAGATAGCAATTCATAATGTTCAGCATTTGTTCTCTCTTTCAAATAAACCCAACATCAAGTAAATCACTGCACGTTGGTTTACTTTTGTCTTTATTTTATTGGTAACAGGAACGTACGTTAATGATATATCACTATATTAAGTTCTATCCTGTTACCTTTTTGTCTATCCTGTTACCAATAGCAGTATTGCACCTGCAAATGCTAAATTGCGAAGATTAAGACGTTATAACCTTTAGATGAGTTCAAACAACGAAACATTTCATTATGTGTGCAACTATATGTTATTATAAACTTTTAAAGACGTTTCTGTCTACTATTGTAAAATTGGTGTTCTTAAGAATCAGGTTGTATTTGTAATATTAGAATATAGCCTGGTTAAATTAAAAATGTCACGGAGACAGCTGTGCAACAAAAAGGTCATTATTTTTCACAAAAATACAAGAAAACTATGGTTTTAAAATGTTATCAAGACCATATTTCCTTCCAACTTATACAAGTTTCTCCCATGAAACATAAAAATTCAAACCAAAATATAAAAATATTTGAACCTTGTTACTGTAAAGTCTGTCCCTCTTCTATCTGATACAATTCAGACAATAGTCCTCAGAATTTATAAACTATAATAACTTAAAATAAGGAAATGTGGTAGAAACTCATCATAGATACTCAGTATGGCAAACGTTTTACTATTTATTCTAACTTCAAGATATCTCATATAATTTTCTTTATAAGATATTTTATAAATTATAGAGATATCTTATTAACTATAAGATATCTTATAAACTATATAAGATATCTTATAATATATAAGATATCTTATAAACTATATAAGATATCTTATAAATATATAGATATCTTATAAAGTATATAAGATATCTCATATAAAAATATTTACAAGATATCTTATATAACAAATATTTATAAGATATCTTATAATAATGAGATATCTTATAAACTATAGAGATATCTTATAAACTATATAAGATATCTTATATAAAATATTTATAAGATATCTTATAAACTTTATTAATATGGGTCATTTTCAAAAATGTAGAATTTTGAAATTGCAAAATTGATTTAAAGTTACTTATTCAAACAACCTCATCATAAGCAAATCAAAACAAACAGTACTTATAGAACAACATATAAAAGATGCAATCTTGATAACGTCATACAAGAATATATTGAAACATTTTTGATAGGTGGTGCAATATTTTGTCTCTCCTGTTACCATGTTCAAAAGAAAATTCAGGTTATTTAGAAAAGTTTCGATAAAATGTTAAGCTTGTTTTTGTAGCCAATAAGATGGTTTTCAAAGAAACTTCTATATATATTCATTGTCTGAATACAAATACCCATGATGTACTGAAAATGCCTCTAAAATTGGTTTTCAAAGGTTATAAAATAACCACCAGTCAAATAGTCTAAGATAGCAATTCATAATGTTCAGCATTTGTTCTCTCTTTCAAATAAACCCAACATCAAGTAAATCACTGCCGTTGGTTTACTTGTCTTTAATTTATTGGTAAGGTTACGTTCGTTAATGATATATCACTATATTAAGTTCTATCCTGTTACCTTTTGTCTATCCTGTTACCTAGCAGTATTGCACCTGCAAATGCTAAATGCAAGATTAAGCGTTATAACCTTTAGATGAGTTCAAACAACGAAACATTTCATTATGTGTGCAACTATATGTTATTATAAACTTTTAAAGACGTTTGTTTTTAAATTTTATCCTGTTACTGTAACCATAGCAACCATAGTAACAGGATAGACATCTTCATTTTGAATGCTGTTGTGAAATTCTTCTCCTTTAATGAAGTGATAATGTACTTGTTATGCTTTTGGTTTCCAACACGTTATTGCACTTTTGCAGGTTTCATATTGGTGTAATTAATCAATATGTTGGAAGCTAGAATGACAAAAAGTTGAACATTTTACTAAATGTCTTGAAATTTCATTTTCGTAACTGTTATGAAAACTGCTGTGTTAAATGTTTGGTACTGCTGTGCTTTTGAAATCAACACTAACTAGTTCAATATTCTTGGAAAAAATTTAAGCTGATTTAAGTAGCGGTACAGGATGGACATGAACTTCATGTGCTGATTGAATTTAGTTTTTGGAAAATTAATATAAAATTATAGAAAAGTCTACCATTTTTAACTAAAATATTGACAATTCTAAAATACCGTTAAAATTCAGTTTGACAGTCAGACATACTAGTTTTGACCTTTTGAACTGGACCAAATACCCTTAACATAAAGATTCAGCACCCAAATTTTTTAACATGTAATTTCATCCCTTTACTTAATATTTCATGCATAAAATATAAAGAAATAAATTTGGAAAGTGTATGAACAAAATTTGCAAGTTATACACTGTCCACACTAGGGACTATATTTGTAGACAACGAAAATCTAAGGATCTATAACTGTGTCCTCGGACCTAATAGTATAGAAAGACTTGACCGATTCTAATAAAACTTTGCATGACCTAAGCTTAGGGAATTATAAGATAGTTGGCCAAGTTTCATGGCCATAGGATATTTATCATAGAAACTATGGCTATTTTAATATTGAAATTTGGATGTTTAATTTTGACGTTTAAATCAAATAATTTCAACTATCAAGATTTGGGCTTTAAAATTTAAATATTGCAAAATTTGCTTTTTAAATGCTCTTATATATAATATATTAGGTATTAAAAGCAACTGAACACTCATTTGATTTATCAGATTTATTACAATTATTCAAAAGTCAAATTTATATGAGCCTGTGCCTGAAAATTGAGATTTTCGAATTAAGGGGAGCCTTACATAAACATGCATTTTTTCCAACCAATTTGAAGTTTTTGAAGTTTTTTTACCATAAATTATTCCTCCATATATGTTAAATGTACTTTAAATTGAAAGAAAAGTTACAAAAAGCATACCACATGAGTATAAAATGGTCTTAGGTCATGCAAGACTGAACATTATTTAGCGTCAATTTAGGCCGTAGCACATATTTACATATAAAAATGCATACAGAAGCTATAAGAAATAGAAATTTGTTACTTTTTGCTCATTTCTATGCTAAGATGTCATGATACAAGAAGTCTAATTGCAAAAGGACTCTTGCATTCAACTTTTTTTGCAGACAGTATGGTCTGATGCACAGTTTTTCACTTTTCAATGGAAAACTTGCATGTAGTTTTAGTCTATAACTGGCATATATTTGAACCACATGCTATCCTACAGAAGAAAATAAAGGTAGTATATGAAATGGATAAGGTGCACAGATCATTGTCAAGTGCTTTTTTTACAGACTTAGTGAAATATTTATGATGGACTACAAATTTTATATACAAAGCTCTTCACATTTCACATACATCAAACAGGCCATTCGACCAGTTCCTAATTATAACACATTTTGCACATTTTTTCTGTGATAATCTACTTTTCTCTACATTCAGAGTTCACAAATGGTTAATAGAATTTGAATTAATCATAGAAACACAAATATCAAAGCATAAAAGCTGTCAGATAGAAAGTCAGCATGCCTCTTACGCATAAAATGGAAACTGCTATAAAATGCTTATTTTAGCCGTATAATGCCAAAATGGGACATTTTAAGAGAATTTCTTTCAAATAAAGATTTAAATCCTTTACTTTTATTGAGTTTGACAAATTGAAACCAGCAAACCATTCAGGAAGTTGCCAAAGTACAGAATCTTGATTTCCTGAATTCATCTCTTAGGCCCGAGAACACAGTTATTTCGTAGTGCATTTCTTTTAGACAATAAATTCAAATTAAAAAATCGCACCTGCTCTATCTCAAAAGATTTTACACTATAGTGTACTACTATTGGGACAAATAATATCAAAATTATAGAAAAGTCTACCAGCTCTAACTCAAAATATTGACAATTCTATGTTAAGGGGGTCTAAAATTCAGTTTGACAGCTTCAGACATACTAGTTTTTGACCTTTTTGAACTGGACCAAATCACCACTTAACATAAAGATTCAGCACCCAAATTTTTTAACATGTAATTTCATCCCTTTACTTAATATTTCATGCATAAAATATAAAGAAATAAATTTGGAAAGTGTATGAACAAAATTTGCAAGTTATACACTGTCCACACTAGGGACTATATTTGTAGACAACGAAAATCTAAGGACGATAACTGTGTCCTCGGACCAAATGTTTGGGTTACTTTGCTTTTGAAATCTTAGGTCAATTTAGGCCATAGCACATATTTACATATAAAATGCATACAGAAGCTATAAGAAATAGAAATTTGTTACATTTTCTATACTTAAGAACAACATATAAAAGATGCAATCTGTGCAACTATATGTTATTATAAACTTTTAAAGACGTTTCTGTCTACTATTGTCTATCCTGTTACTGTAACCATAGCAACCATAGTAACAGGATAGACAGATTTCTTCATTTTTGAATGCTGTTGTGAAATAACTACTCCCTTTGATGAAGTGATAATGTTTTTTTGTTGTGCTTTTGGTTTCCAACACGTTATTGCACTTTTTGCAGGTTTCATATTGGTGTAATTATTCAATATGTTGGTAACAGCATAGACATGACAAAAAAGTACCCTATCTTTTTTCACTAAATGTCTTGAAATTTCATTTCTCTACACTGTTATACAAGAAACGTGCTGTGTTAAATGTTTGGGTTACTTATTGTAGTCTGCCGTAACCTAAGGGCAAGGAGATGTCATACTGTGATGGCTGATGATCATGGTTTTTTTTCTCTAAACATCTTTTGAATTATTAATAAGGTAAATTGTTGATTGTTTTGAAAGATAACATTACATTTAAAATGTGTCCACAGTGTACTCCTGATGAAACATTTCCAAATCGCTCCAATCAATTATTAAGTCTTTATAATCGTTAGTTGTTATTGGCTCAAAAGTGTCCATAAATGTAGAATATTGCTAGAGGCAAATTAATGTGGGCAAGTTGCTGGTGTGTGCCCCATAAATTACCAAAGCATGGGTTGCAAGTAAAAAAATCAGAGAGGAACAGAGAAAGAGAGAGTAGAAAAGAAAATGAAAACAGCATGAAAATATTGAAATGTCAGGAGGTTCTGATGGCTTAAGGGAGCTACCATTTGATTTCTATGGGGGCTAGGATGAAATTTGAAAAAAAGGCAGGATGACAATTTATGTAAAAAAAAGTCAGGATAAACTAATTAAAAAAAAGGCAGGACCAAATAGAGTGAAAAATAAAAAGGCAGGACAAATTTTTTGTTGCCCCCATAAAAATCAAATGGTAGCTCCCTAAACTAATCTTATGACATCTGTAAATTGAAGACTTTTTAGTCACTTTTGGGATGCTTAACACTTGTTTTGATTTCTCTGCTATACCTACCTTATTTTTTCTATATGATCATCTAGCTACCAACTATTCCATCTTTCTATTTTAGGAATAATAGGGTTTAATAGTTGTTGTCATTAATAACACAGCCACCTAATTACCCAAACCAAAAAAAAATTAGCCATCACCATACAATCTTCACTTTTTGACAAGCTTCCATGCATATTTGTGCCCAAATTTTATTACCTGTATATTTCTTTTTCTTTATCATGCTTAATATAAAATAAGAAGATGTGGAATAATTGCCAATTAGTCATCTATCCACCAGAGACCAAGGAATGTAAACAAATATAAGTCACCAATACAAATTTTGTACGCTTTTGAAATCAACACTAACTAGTTCAATATTCATAGGGAGAAAAATTTAACGGCTGATTTAAGTAGCGGTAACAGGATGGACATGAACTTCATGTACGCTGATTGAATTTAGTTTGTAGAAAAAATGTTACATATAATAATAAAGAAGCTACGATTTTTCGTTATAGTTATTATTTACGTTCTAAAAAAGTCCCTTTTGCAGATATCAAGGCGATCAGAAAATAGGAAAAAAATCATTTGAAATGTGTTACTCGGACACTGTACGCACATAAATTACACAAAAATCAGACTTAAATATATTTTAATCTTATCAAAATAGATCTAAATCGTGTTTATTATTAATGTTCTGACTCATAAATCCTACAAACTTTCATTTAAACACTTACAACTGCATTTTCCATTAGAAATAAAAATTTTAGCATGGGTGTACTGAAAATTCGACATTTTTTGAAAATGACCCATATCTTATATACTTTATGAGATATCTTATAAACTTTAGAAGATATCTGATAAAGTATATAAGATATCTTATAAAACTAGATTATATAAGATATCTTATATATTATATGAGAAATCTTATATATTATATGAGAAATCTTATATATTATATGAGATATCTTAAAGTTAGAATAAATAGTAAAATGGCTTGCCATATATCAGGCTTATAATTTGGTATGCCAGAAATCAAGATTGCCAGTGAGACAACTATCTACCAAAGACCAATTTACATCAGGATGTTAACTTTTAAAATTTGCTTTTAAAACATACATTGGCTGATGAAACAAAGTCTCCATTGTTTTAAATCATATTTTATATTGTTATATAAATGTCTCTGCGTCATGAACTTAGATCTCTGCATTCTAATTTTAATGTTTGATTTATATATGTGACATCATTTTATTAAATTATTCTTTTGTAGTCTGCCGTAACCTAAGGGCAAGGAGATGTCATTCTGTGATGGCTGATGATCATGGTTTTTTTTCTCTAAACATCTTTTGAATTATTAATAAGGTAAATTGTTGATTGTTTTGAAAGATAACATTACATTTAAAATGTGTCCACAGTGTACTCCTGATGAAACATTTCGAATCGCTCCAATCAATTATTAAGTCTTTATAATCGTTAGTTGTTATTGGCTCAAAAGTGTCCATAAATGTAGAATATTGCTAGAGGCAAATTAATGTGGGCAAGTTGCTGGTGTGTGCCCCATAAATTACCAAAGCATGGGTTGCAAGTAAAAAAATCAGAGAGGAACAGAGAAAGAGAGAGTAGAAAAGAAAATGAAAACAGCATGAAAATATTGAAATGTCAGGAGGTTCTGATGGCTTAAGGAGCTACCATTTGATTTCTATGGGGGCTAGGATGAAATTTGAAAAAAAAGGCAGGATGACAATTTATGTAAAAAAGTCAGGATAAACTAATTAAAAAAGGCAGGACCAAATAGAGTGAAAAATAAAAGGCAGGACAAATTTTTTTGTTGCCCCCATAAAAATCAAATGGTAGCTCCTAAACTAATCTTATGACATCTGTAAATTGAAGACTTTTTAGTCACTTTTGGGATGCTTAACACTTGTTTTGATTTCTCTGCTATACCTACCTTATTTTTTCTATATGATCATCTAGCTACCAACTATTCCATCTTTCTATTTTAGGAATAATAGGGTTTAATAGTTGTTGTCATTAATAACACAGCCACCTAATAACCCAAACCAAAAAAAAATTAGCCATCACCATACAATCTTCACTTTTTGACAAGCTTCCATGCATATTTGTGCCCAAATTTTATTACCTGTATATTTCTTTTTCTTTATCATGCTTGATATAAAAATAAGAAGATGTGGCATAATTGCCAATTAGTCATCTATCCACCAGAGACCAAGGAATGTAAACAAATATAAGTCACCAATACAAATTTTGTACCCTTGATTTATTTGATAATGGTTAGTTTCATTGTTTGAAGATTCTGGGGCCCAGTTTAATCCTCTAGCGGCTCCAGGAAGTCCTGAAAAAAGTTGTCAGAATGGCTGATAAAGGAGCAATGGCAGACTACTGTTGTGGCTGATCTGATCTGCATAGGCAATAAGTTTGCGAAATCTTTCTTCCCCTGGTGGTTCATAATGAAAGTCTGCTGATGCTCACTATTATTACAACATACCAAAATTGTTTGGTCCTTTGCCAAATTTTGGTGGTCAAAACCTTTTGATCACAAGTTTTTGAGAACTTTGTAGTTAAAGTTTAACCAACTAGTACAAAGGCAACTCAGTCACAATTGTCCTCAATTTTTTTGTTTGAATAATTAACCTAAAGATATTGTTGGCATGTACTTTACTTTGTGAAGACACTGTAGTTACAGGTTTTGTTCTGATGCAATAAACACAGTTATGCACTTTTAAAGTTAACATTAAAATTTATTTCTTGGGGCATTTTATTGTTTTTTGATATACAGCAGATAAGACATTAATATTCAAACTAATAATGAACACTTGTTGTAATATGCACAAAAAATTATATTAATCATTTAATGTTATTTGTTATCAATGCAGAAGTTTATGTTGGTGGCAGAAATTTGATTGTTCCTTTTGAATTTATTCACAACTTTTATAGACTTTGGTCACCTTTTAGAGCTTGGTTTATTAGTTAGATACCTGTCTTTTTTTAAGACTGTATGTTGGAGGAGGGGGTCATCCTGAGTTCCTGGAAAAATAAACACTGAATCATGAATTCCGGAAAAATAAAAAAAAATAATCATAATTTCCATGTTCCAATAAGTGTTAATCTCAAATTACTCCGAAAATAATAGTCCAATCCCGACATCCTGAAAAAGGTCCTTCCGCTTCTCTATGTCCCCTTGTCTCATTGATGTGTATTCCCATATCTCTTTTTATTCAGATTTTTAAAAACTTTTTTTTCCCAATTTATTGCAGATTTCAGAATAACAATGACATATAGTCTGAAATCAACACATATTATTGTTTTGTATAAATTTGTTGCTGTATAAGACTTATTCTTTGAAATATGCAAAAATTCAAATTGTAAATTCATTTCAACAGAATGGGGCATTTTAGTTGCTCACTCTTGGTGCAGTAAGTTTTTTGTTTGTCTTTTTCTCATGGTTCAGTCAGTTTTTCTTCGACTTATGAGTTTTAAATGTCTCCTTGGTATCTACCACCTCTATACTTTTAAGTAAAATCCACATCTAGCTTTATAAGAAATTTTGCTCTAATGCAAATTTTGCTCTGCAAAAATGAATTTCATAAGAAATTAGTTTGATAATGGTAATACCTCAAATTCATGTAAAAAAAAATTAAGGTTCAATTCTTATTTAATTTTTTCTAAATAAATTGAAATCCATATTTTTTCCACATATTTTGCTGGACTACATAACAGAAAATCTGTTGTCAATGTATTAACTTGAAGTTCACATTAAATTAACATAATATTAATATAAAGAATAATAACTTCCTTATTTAAAAGGATAAACTGAAAATAATGAAGTTAATTTTGTAAATCAGCTCATTTAACATGAAAAAAAATCATATACCTTTTGTACATAATCTCATCTCAATTGAAAACATGTTAAAAACATGTGAAAAAAAACTCATCAATTCATGGGATCAATATCTATGGATCAAAGAGATCCATTAACATATGTCATGGTATACTGTGAATTCATATCAATTGCCATGGATTAATGGATATTTGATGCCGTGGATTGAGGAAAAATAGTTTTGTCATGGATATCAATTGTCGAGGATTGAGGAAAATAGTTTTGTCATAGATATCAATTGTCAAGGATTAAGGAAAAATAGTTTTGTCATAGATATTTGATTTCGTGGATTGAGGAAAAATAGTTTTGTCATAGATATCAATTGTCAAGGATTGAGGAAAAATAGTTTTGTCATGGATATTTGATTTCGTGGATTGAGGAAAAATAGTTTTGTCATGGATATTTGATTTCATGGATTTGTCAAAGTCTGTTTTGTCATAGATATCAATTGTCATGGATTGAGGAAAAATAGTTTTGTCATAGATATCAATTGTCAAGGATTGAGGAAAAATAGTTTTGTCATGGATATTTGATTTCGTGGATTGAGGAAAAATAGTTTTGTCATAGATTTCAATTGTCATGGATTTAGGAAAAATAGTTTTGTCACAGATATCAATTGTCAAGGATTGAGGAAAATAGATTTGTCATGGATATTTGATTTCGTGGATTGAGGAAAAATAGTTTTGTCATGGATATTTGATTTCATGGATTTGTCAAAGTCTGTTTTGTCATAGATATCAATTGTCAAGGATTGAGGAAAAATAGTTTTGTCATGGATATTTGATTTCATGGATTGAGGAAAAATAGTTTTGTCATGGATATTTGATTTCATGGATTTGTCAAAGTCTATATACTAGCCTTTAGAAAATATATACTTCGTTAAACTTTTCAATTCGTCGCTAACCTTTATCCATGAAATTTACAAAAATTGGTTTCCAACAAATATGATTGAATCCACAGTAGGCTGAAATCAAGGTCATTAAAAGACATGTGATAGAGGACGTGTTCACATATAAAGGATGTATTTTTCTGATGTTTCAGTCTCATTGAAATCTCATTTGGGAATTTTTTCCAAAACATGTGATACAAGTCGAAAATATCAATGAATTTAAAAAATATTATAATCAAACTAAACTCTGTGAAAAAAATGTGTACTTATAATAAGTAGTTTTTGAGTAATAGAATTTTCAAATTTTATAACCAAATCGGTCACTGTGTGTGAACAGCCAAATTGTTGAAAAAATGGGTGAGGGGTACAAAGAAATGATTTTACCAAAAATATGTACATCCCATTCTTACAGTCATATAAACCCAAAAATCAGGTTAAGAAATAAAGTTTAATTCTAGAAGTTTTGGCTCCTTGAGGTGTACATCTTTAAGAGAATTAGTATACTGTTAATTCATAGAAAATAGTTCTCAGAAATCTACAACCAAATTTTGTCTTATTAAAGTACTTTTGGTCTTGTAAAGTTTCCAAGTTTACAGCAATAGTATATATATGTTATGAAATTATTTACAGAACAGTAATTTAAAATTTCGAAACTATGACCTAAGCCTGAAAAGGTTTTTTTTAATTTTGTTTATATAACTGCAGGAAACAGTTACTGTTATCCATGAATTGAAGTATTAATGCACATTTATTACCAGTGTGAATTCGGTTCCTTTTGATAAGCAGTCATTTCGTTAATTATAAAAGTCAGGTTTTAATCACTTAACATGTTTTGATGCTCAATGATTCTGAGTTTGAAGAGACTCATCTGCATTTTATTTGCCTAATGGTAGACAAGAGAATCCAAGACTTTCTCAGTGCAACACAGTGCCTAATTGTTAAGACAAGAGAATCCAAGACTTTCTCAGTGCAAAACAGTTTTAATCAACCTTGAAACTTTTATACCACGATTAGAAACACACTTTTTCTAGATTGATCTTCATCAGGAACGCTCAACTTTTAACATTCCAACTAAACCGAAACAGTCAAAATGGCTCCTTATTAGGAGTTATTTCCCCTGATAAAAGATTTTCCCCCATTTTTTTTGCATTTTACCTTAAAGTTATAGAAGATAGAGAGAAACTTAAAAAGCTAAATTAGATCTACAAATTGTTAAGTCATCATGGCCTAATTGTAAGAATCCTTATAGGATTTATTGCCCTTAAATGATGATGGTTTACTTACTCGGTACTTTTTTTTTTAATTTCGCCAATTATTTCGAAAACTTTGATAAATAAGTATAAACCGTGTATACTGAAAATGATGATCAATACAAGATCTATAAAAATGCCACTAAATGAGATTTACAAATAAGCAAATATAAATGTTTGCAGTACATGTAAAATCAAAATGGCATATTTTTATCAGGTGAGCGATTCTGAGGCACTTGTATCAGTGCCCATGCTTTGTAAGGAATATTATGTAGTGACAGTTTTATATGTTCATCAGTTTAGGTCTGCACTTCCTCTTAGGAGAGAGGGCCTCAGTGGCCGAGTGGTCTAAGTAGTCTAACTGCTGTATCACTAGCCTGTCAACACTGAGGTTGTGAGTTCGAGTCCTGCACATGGCAGGTGCGTTGGACATTTGTTGGACACCAATCTTTGAATTGACTCGTATTGTCAGTTTTCCTACAGAAGGTGGATGGTTCTCTGTGGGCAGTCCCACTCTGGCTTCCTCCACAAATAAAAAACTGGCCGCCTCTAAATAGCTAACAGTGCTGAAAAATGCTTTAAATACAAATCAATCAATCAATCCTTTTAGGAGGAGATTTGTCAAAGTCTGTTTTGTCATAGATATCAATTGTCATGGATTGAGGAAAATAGTTTTGTCAAAGATATCAATTGTCAAGGATTGAGGAAAAATAGTTTTGTCATGGATATTTGATTTCATGGATTGAGGAAAATAATTTGTCATAGATATCGCTTGTCATGGATTGAGGAAAATAGTTTTGTCATAGATATTTGATTTTGTGGATTGAGGAACAATAGTTTTGTCATAGATATCAATTGTCAAGGATTGAGGAAAATAGTTTTGTCATGGATATTTGATTTCGTGGATTGAGGAAAATAATTTGTCATAGATATCGATTGTCAAGGATTGAGGAAAATAGTTTTGTCATGGATATTTGATTTTGTGGATTGAGGAACAATAGTTTTGTCATAGATATCAATTGTCAAGGATTGAGGAAAAATAGTTTTGTCATGGATATTTGATTTGTGGATTGAGGAAAAATAGTTTTGTCATAGATATCAATTGTCATGGATTGAGGAAAATAGTTTTGTCATAGATATCAATTGTCAAGCATTAAGGAAAATAGTTTTGTCATGGATATTTGATTTCGTGGATTGAGGAAAATAGTTTTGTCATAGATATCGATTGTCATGGATTGAGGAAAAATAGTTTTGTCATAGATATCAATTGTCAAGGATTGAGGAAAATAGTTTTGTCATGGATATTTGATTTCGTGGATTGAGGAAAATGGTTTTGTCATGGATATTTGATTTGTGGATTTGTCAAAGTCTGTATACTAGCCTCTAGAAAATATATACTATGTTGAACATTTGAATTCGTTGTTAACCTGTATCCATGAAATTTACGAAAATTGATATCCAACAAATATGATATAATCTACGTAGGTAGAAATCAAGGTCATTTAAAGACATGTGATAGAGGACGTGTTCACATATAAAGGATGTATTTTTCTGATGTTTCAGTCTCATTGAAATCTCATTTGGGAATTTTTTCCAAAACATGTGATACAAGTCGAAAATATCAATGAATTTAAAAAATATTATAATCAAACTAAACTCTGTGAAAAAAATGTGTACTTATAATAAGTAGTTTTTGAGTAATAGAATTTTCAAATTTCATAACCAAATCGGTCACTGTGTCAACAGCCAAAATGTTGAAAAAATGGGTGAGGGGTACAAAGAAATGATTTTACCAAAAATATGTACATCCCATTCTTACAGTCATATAAACCCAAAAATCAGGTTAAGAAAAAAAGTTTAATTCTAGAAGTTTTTGGCTCCTTGGAGGTGTACATCTTTAAGAGAATTAGTATACTGGTATAATTCATAGATAATAGTTCTCAGAAATCTACAACCAAACTTTTGTCTTATTAAAAACTTTTGGTCTTGCAAAGTTTCCAAGTTTACAGCAATAGTATATATATGTTATGAAATTATTTACAGAACAGTAATTTAAAATTTCGAAACTATGACCTAAGCCTGAAAAGGTTTTTTTTAATTTTGTTTATATAACTGCAGTAAACAGTTACTGTTATCCATGAATTGAAGTATTAATGCACATTTATTACCAGTGTGAATTCGGTTCCTTTTGATAAGCAGTCATTTCGTTAATTATAAAAGTCAGGTTTTAATCACTTAACATGTTTTGATGCTCAATGATTCTGAGTTTGAAGAGACTCATCTGCATTTTATTTGCCTAATGGTAGACAAGAGAATCCAAGACTTTCTCAGTGCAACACAGTGCCTAATTGTTAAGACAAGAGAATCCAAGACTTTCTCAGTGCAAAACAGTTTTAATCAGCCTTGAAACTTTTATACCACGTTTAGAAACACACTTTTCTTGATTGATCTTCATCAGGAACGCTCAACTTTTAACATTCCAACTAAACCGAAATAGTCAAAATGGCTCCTTATTAGAAGTTATTTCCCTGATAAAAGATTTTCCCCCATTTTTTTTGCATTTTACCTTAAAGTTATAGAAGATAGAGAGAAACTTAAAAAGCTAAATAAGATCTACAAATTGTTAAGTCATCATGGCCTAATTGTAAGAATCCTTATAGGATTTATTGCCCTTAAATGATGATGGTTTACTTACTCGGTACTTTTTTTTTTAATTTCGCCAATTATCTCGAAAACTTTGATAAATAAGTATAAACTGTGTATACTGAAAATGATGATCAATACAAGATCTATAAAAATGCCACTAAATGAGATTTACAAATAAGCAAATATAAATGTTTGCAGTACATGTAAAATCAAAATGGCATATTTTTATCAGGTGAGCGATTCTGAGGCACTTGTATCAGTGCCCATGCTTTGTAAGGAATATTATGTAGTGACAGTTTTATATGTTCATCAGTTTAGGTCTGCACTTCCTCTTAGGAGAGAGGGCCTCAGTGGCCGAGTGGTCTAAGTAGTCTAACTGCTGTATCACTAGCCTGTCAACACTGAGGTTGTGAGTTCGAGTCCTGCACATGGCAGGTGCGTTGGACATTTGTTGGACACCAATCTTTGAATTGACTCGTATTGTCAGTTTTCCTACAGAAGGTGGATGGTTCTCTGTGGGCAGTCCCATCTGGCTTCCTCCACAATATAAAACTGGCCGCCTCTAAATAGCCAACAGTGCTAAAATGCTTAAATACAAATCAATCAATCAATCCTTTTAGGAGGATTTTAGCAATTATATAAGAAGTAATTAGTGTTTTTGAAAGATGATGGTACTTTTGGAAGAAAGCCCCAAAAATAGATAAGGAATATGCCAAATTTCAAGACGCATTAATAACACAAAGACAAAATACAAAACTCAATTTTAAGGTCTTAATGGAGGTTTGCACTTCATTTCAAATGTATAATAAGCTCTAAATTTCATAAACTAGTATAAATTTAGGGATTAATTAAGGAACAAAAGATATAAAAAAATATATCAATTCTTGGTATATTCAAGATATTTGCGTTAAATTTTAGGGAAGAATGTTCTTAATGAATTTTCATAGCATTAATCCTTGAAATTTCAATAGCTCAAAAACTATTAAAAATAACAAATATTTCATAATTTTCAATAATCTTATAATATACATTAAAAGATTTTAAAAAAAAATATTGGGTCAATGGGAAAATTTCTCAGAGCAAATTCAAATGGATAAAACCAGAGGAGTTACAAAATTTCTGACAAAATATTTCAAAACATGAAAAGCGCAAATCTTAAAAGTAGTTTCAACATGAAATTTTTTAATGTATACAAATAGGTATCTGAAATTGTCTTCAAAGTTTGCCAATCAACATTACTTTTAGTACCATCTATATTTTAAATCATAAAGTATAAATCAATTCAAATGTCTATTTTGGTAATGATTGAATATTTAAATGTGTCAATTTAATAAGTTGTATAAATTGTAAATTTTTTCACTATATGTAAGCATTATGTTCTCAAACCTGTGCATATTAGTTAACCGTGTTGAAGGTCCAAATTGTCTCTTCATTTAATTTTTATCAATAATTTTGATATGAGCATTTACTATCTTGTAAAGCATAACATATTTCCTATGAAAATTCCAAGAATTTTCTGACTTTGTAATGTCAAGAAGAGGTGACAAATTTCTGTGACAAGGACATATTTATAATCAAATATTGTCCTAGGGCATAATCATTATACAAATATTTCATCAGACAACTCACTTAATTAGATAAAATATTAATTGCAAAGATGCTTTTAAGTTTCTGATAAGATGATTCCCTTGAGTTACATCTATTTATATAAAACTATGATATATTAATTTTTCAATAAGTATTTGATAATCCTTTAAAATTATAAAATTTGAATTTTAAGGGACCAAATGTTGATCTCTACATATCAACTCCTTAGAATGCTTCTAGGAAATATTTGGCTCTGTTACTGCTAAATAACTGGTACATTTTATGATACATTTCATATTGACCAGTTTTGAAGTTAGGTGTATGAAATCTTTGGGAATTGAAAATAATTTGACTCTGAAAAGTACAGCTATCATAGTAGATGTCAAGATACAGCTATCATAGTAGATGTCAAGATACAGCTATCATAGTAGATGTCAAGATACAGCTATCATAGTAGATGTCAAGATACAGCTATCATAGTAGATGTCAAGATACAGCAAATTTTCAAATACTGTAAATTCAGAAATTATCGCAAGTTTTTTAATTGAAAATGCTCCCTGAGGTCAGGAGCCTGTAATATAGTGGTTGTCGTTTGTTGCTGTATATCATATTTGTTTTTTGTTCATTGTTTGGTAACATAAATCAGGCCGTTAGTATTCTAGTTTGAATTGTTTTACATTTGTCATTTTGGGGCCTTAAGTTATAGCTGATTATGCTTATGGGTTTTGTTCATTGTGGAAGGCCGTACGGTGACCTGTAGTTGTTAACGTCTAAGTCATTTGGTCTGTGTTGGAGAGTTGTCTCAACAGCAAATCATGCCTCTTCTTATTTTTATCAAAATGCAACTGGGCGAGTATCTTAATAATAAGAACTTGCATTCTGATATCTGATCCATATATCTTAAAGCAGATTTTCCTGAAATCATAATACTTAATCTCATATTTTGTCCATTCTTCAAAAGTTGCTTTAATAAACACACACAATAATTTCTGAATTTGCAGTAGTAATAATAAAAAAAAAAGTTGCTGTGCTGAAATCTGAAAGTCACCTACTTGGCATAATTACACCAAGTTTAAATGTAGCTGACATTCTATTAACAATCCTCTCAACACTATTCTTATTGTATGTAAATCTTCTGTATAATAATTAAAGAACTAATTATATGAATTACAGATAGATATAATGAGTATGCATACCAAGGAAGATTACAGATGAAAGGAATTCTTATGGTAATTTTATGCAATCTTAGTTTGAATACTGTCAAGTCGTAATAAAATAGTTGTCTAAATTTGATACATGTTTATTAATATTTTGTTGATGACCCATAAGAATTAGGCAGAAATTGTGATGTTCTCACATTAATAATACCTGTTTCATGTACACCTCTATGGAAATGTTGTCATCTTCAAGAATATGCATGTACTATGTGCTGCTGTCTGTGGGCAGTCCCACTCTGGCTTCCTCCACAAATAAAAAACTGGCCGCCTCTAAATAGCTAACAGTGCTGAAAAATGCTTTAAATACAAATCAATCAATCAATCCTTTTAGGGAGGATTTTAGCAATTATATAAAAAGTTAAATTAGTGTTTTTGAAAGATGATGGTACTTTTGGAAGAAAGCCCCCAAAAATAGATACAGGGAATATGCCAATATTAGAGACAGCAGTTAATATACACAAAAGACAAAAATACAAAACTCAATTTTAAGGTCTTAAAATGTAGTCTTCAACATCAAATTGTATAATGTGCATACATAATTTTAGGTATCTAAATTGTCTTCAAGGCCATAAATTATTTTAGGGACCATCTGAATTTTAAAATCATAAAGTGATATAAATCAATCAAATTCTATTCTTGGTAATGATTGAACATTTATGTGTCAGATTTCAATAAGTATGTATAATTGAAATTCACATATTAGCATTCAATCCTCAAACCTTGTGCAATTAGCCGAAAAACTATTGAAGAGTGCCAAAATTGTCTCTATTTAATTTTTTTCAATGATATTTAGATACTTGAGCATTTAATTACTCTTGTAAAGCAAAATATTGTCCTATGAAATATTTCCCCAGAGACAATATTTCCTGACTTTGTATCATGTCAAGAGGAGGTGACAAAATTTCGTGGACAAGGACACTATTTCATTATGAAATATTGTCTTGGGCAGTATTTCATTATAAAATAGTGTCCGCAGACAACTCTTACTTAATTATGAACAAATTATTTAATTGCAAAGATGTCTTTTCAAAGGTTATTGCCATTCAGATGATTCCCCTTGAGTTAAATCATATTTTATATCTAAAACTATAATATAAAATTTTGACAAAAATGACAATTTTGACATGTTAATAGTTTAATAGAGACAATGTTAGTGACATTTTGTACTAAAATTGCTAAATTTTTATGCCCCACCTATGATTGTAGAGGGGCATTATGTTTTTCAGTCTGTGCATCCATTCGTTCGTCCATTCATCTGTCTGTCCCTCTTCAGGTTAAAGTTTTTGGTCAAGGTAGTTTTTGATGAAGTTGAAGTCCAATTAACTTGAAACTTAGTACACATGTTCACTATGATATGATCTTTCTAATTTTAATGCAAAATAAGAGTTTTGACCCCAATTTCATGGTCCACTGAACATAGAATATATTTTTATTTCCAATTATGGGCCCCAAAGGGCATAAACATTACAACATCAATAATTTTCATAATACAATACAAACAATGAGATAAAAAAAGATTAATGAGAACTGTTTAAGCTCTCATAGAAAATGATAGTGCAAGTGGGACATCTGTGTACTATGGACACATTCTTGTTATATTAATTTTTCAATAAGTATTTGCATAATCACTTTAAAATTATAAAATTTGAATTTTAAGGGACCAAATGTTGATCTCTACATATCAACTCCTTAGAATGCTTCTAGGACAATATTTGGCTCTGTTACTGCTAAATAACTGGTACATTTTATGATACATTTCATATTGACCAGTTTTGAAGTTAGGTGTATGAAATCTTTGGGAATTGAAAATAATTTGACTCTGAAAAGTACAGCTATCATAGTAGATGTCAAGATACAGCTATCATAGTAGATGTCAAGATACAGCTATTATGTAGATGTCAAGATACAGCTATCATAGTAGATGTCAAGATACAGCTATCATAGTAGATGTCAAGATACAGCAAATTTTCAAATACTGTAAATTCAGAAATTATCGCAAGTTTTTTAATTGAAAATGCTCCCTGAGGTCAGGAGCCTGTAATATAGTGGTTGTCGTTTGTTGCTGTATATCATATTTGTTTTTTGTTCATTGTTTGGTAACATAAATCAGGCCGTTAGTATTCTAGTTTGAATTGTTTTACATTTGTCATTTTGGGGCCTTAAGTTATAGCTGATTATGCTTATGGGTTTTGTTCATTGTGGAAGGCCGTACGGTGACCTGTAGTTGTTAACGTCTAAGTCATTTGGTCTGTGTTGGAGAGTTGTCTCAACAGCAAATCATGCCTCTTCTTATTTTTATCAAAATGCAACTGGGCGAGTATCTTAATAATAAGAACTTGCATTCTGATATCTGATCCATATATCTTAAAGCAGATTTTCCTGAAATAACTAATCTCATATTTTTTTACCATTCTTCAAAAGTTGCTTTAATAAACGCACACAATAATTTCTGAATTTGCAGTAGTAATAATAATAATAAAAAAAAAGTTGCTGTGCTGAAATCTGAAAGTCACCTACTTGGCATAATTACACCAAATTTAAATGTAGCTGACATTCTATTAACAATCCTCTCAACACTATTCTTATTGTATGTAAATCTTCAGTATATTAATTAAAGAACTAATTATATGAATTACAGATAGATATAATGAGTATGCATACCAAGGAAGATTACAGATGAAAGGAATTCTTATGGTAATTTTTATGCAATCTTAGTTTGAATACTGTCAAGTCTTGATGAAATAATTGTCTAAATGTAATACATGTATATTAATATTTTGTTGATGACCCATAAGAATAAGGCAGAAATTGTGATGTTCTCACATTAATAATACCTGTTTCATGTACACATCGTATGGAAATGTTGTCATCTTCAAGAATATGCATGTACTATGTGCTGCTGGACTTTAAACAATAAGTCAATGAATCATTATCAATAAAATTGAGAATGGAAACAGGGAATGCGTCAAAGAGACAAAAACCTGACTAAAGAGTTGAAAACAGCCCAAGGCCACCAATGAGTCTTCAACACAGCTAGAAAATCCCGCAACCATAGGCTGGCTCCAGCTGGCCCCTAATCAATAATGTATAAGTACACTGGAAACTAAGTTTTGGAAGCCAAAAACATTTTTAGTTAGATTCATTAGTTACATGATTGCACTTTCCTTGTCAGTTTTTTTACCTTAGTTTGACCTTGTTGTCATTTATTATGTCGTCTTTTTTAGCTTCTTTCATCATAAAATGGGGAGGAATGTTAACTGGATGATGTCAATGTTATTTTACCATTATCCATCATGTGTGGTACCACATTCCCATCCAATTAAAGACTTTTAACATATTAATTACCCAGCCACACTCTTCCACTTAGATTTTACCAGATTATATATAGATTATGTACTGTTAATTCAGAAATTATTGCGTGCATTTATTATTGTGATTTTTGAAGAAAAGACAAACATGCAATTTCAGAAAAATATATCCGATATCAAAATGCGAGTTCTAATATTATTCTGATACTCACACAGTCACATTATTCGCATTAATAAAAACACAGCAATAATTTCTGAATTTACAATAATTGTTACAAACCCTAAGGTTTTAGCTGAAAACAACACGTTATAAATTTCATGCTTCTGAAACGCTTTTCTGGAATTACCTTCATCAGGATAGCTTAAAGCCGAATATTTGAAAGCCAATGATGTATAAAAACCAAAACAATTGAGGAGCTATATAACCAAAAGGACCTAAAAAAAAATAGACAAATCCATCTAAGGGAGCTACCATTTGATTTTTATGGGGGGCTAGGATGAAAAATTTTGTCCTGCTTTTTTTTATAGTTGTAATCTCTGTCCTCCTGTTTTTTTTTTACTCTATTCGGTCCTGCCCTTTTTTTACTAGTTTATCCTGAATTTTTACACAAATTGTCATCCTGCCTTTTTTACCAAGTTGCTCATCCTGCCTCTTTTTTACTCAAAACTCCTGTCCTGCCTATTTTTTTCAAATTTCATCCTAGCCCCATAAAATCAAATGGTAGCTCCCTAAGGTCAACTTGCCTGATACAGTTGAAACCTTCAAATTTCTTTAAAATTAAAAATTTTATAAATGGACAATTTTAGAAAGGTTTGATTTAAATCATGTCAGTACTGAAGTACTGGCTACTGAGCTGATGATACTCTGATAGTCCACCAGCAGTGGCCTGAAAGGTCTTTAAACAGAGATTAGAAATAATTGTTGTTATATCATTGTAAGCAATGTGTGGACACAGCACTAGGATTTCATTTAGATTGAGATGACCATAGCTGGTCTTGGCTGTCCTTTTAGGCCCTTTCAGGTTTTTATTCTCCCAAATGTCATAATTTTCTTGGTTGACCCTGATGCAGATTATCACATAAATTTTTGCTGTTAATGTTTTTATTGCAATGGTTGAACAATGGACAAAAATGCAAGATTAGCTTTTAACATTTCAAAAAATGCAGTATACAAATAATGCTATGAGAATTATTTATGTGAATTATCATCTTTGTTAAAAATATCTTGTTGCAATTTTTGTAATGATAAAAACATTGCAAAGATTTCTGTATTTGTAAATTTTGTCCTTGTAAATCCTATCATATGTTTCTAGCTTTATTTTCTTATCATATATGTCCCTATCTTTATAAGATTGATAGAATAGTGTTATAAAAGGTGAAACATATATGGTTTACAACAACCATACTTACAACCATATAACCATTACATACCTTTTATTAATGTTCTTTTTTCATAATCATATTTCAAACAGTGACACTTTGTTAGGTAAAAACAGAACAAAAGTATCTCTTCTGCCTTTTTAAAGTACTTTTGTATCAATAAGATGTGACATAAAAAAAACGAACAAAAAAGACGATAGAGTAACATTGTACCATTGATATCTGACTACAAAGAAAAGCTGTTAGGTTTCACCCATGTAATAGCTTCAGATTACATCATATATTAGGGTAGACACCATTTTGCACTGTGGTTATTAAATTGGTCTGTATGTATATATGTAGGAAGCTTGACGAAAACAAATCAATGTACTTTTAATAGTATTGCTATTTGACAAAATGAATTGGTTATAGCTTAGATTTTACACTTGATTTTCCAACCTCAGTTAATTTTTATGACTAAACTAGATGTGGGTTATAATATGTCAATGAGACAACAATTTAACAATAAAAATAATTAAAAGACATCTTGAATTGATACAATGATTACTAACAAGGTTAATTGCTGACTTTGGACAGGTACATACAAATGTGGGAGAGTTGAAGTTTGTTTATTTTATATCTCAACCCTACCCCTTTGTAATCTCTATCAGTTTGTTTGGTACTGTAGATTGAAATAAACAATTAATTTCCCCATAGGTGACAATGATAGCCTTTTTCGAGATACAGACTTTATAAAGTTGATTTTTTTAACGAAACCTTGCTAGAATTAAAGAAAAGTTATTAGGACAGTATTTTTTGGTCCAAAAAATATAGGTTCGCGTTGCTTTTCTTAGCGTAATTTGTACTTATCTCCAATGCCTATCAATTTTGCACTTGAAAATAAGTGTCTCATCCTAGCGTTGAAAAGACATCTCAGTTCCATTAGGGCTAAGGAAAATAATTTATTTGGCCTTTGGTATAATGCAGAATGCATGAAGTCTCTAATAATAAAAAAAAACGGGTGCACATATCAACCAATCAGGATTAGCTATACTCTTAATTCTGAATACCATGTTATGCTCATAAAATGGCTGCCCATAAAATCATATGGTTTATTGTAACCTGTACATGTACTCCTGTCATTAACATATATGATTGGTTATTAACCACTGGACATTAAATATCCATCCATCCAGAAGCAGTGTGTGCCAAAAACTATTCCAATTACTTGTCCGAAGACTAATATTACAATATTTTTTTTATATGTCTGAACAAAGTTTTGCATATACCGGTACTTATAGCAGTCCAAATTTTACTTTACTAGTCCAAGGCATCTGACAAGGGGCTTTCACTGCAGACTGCAGAAGTGGATAAAGAACATGAAGATGAATTTTAAGCTCATCTTTTCAACAAATGACTTTCACACCTAACCTAAGTATGACCATGCATAGAAAAATTAACACAAACCAAAATAAATTTGTAAAAAAAAGAGTTAGGACAGAAATTAAGTTTTTGTGTAATGACATGGATTTCTCTAAATTTGACTAAAATCAAGACTTTTTATTTTGAGTACAGAAGAAATCTCTGAATTGGCTAGATTTTTGTTCTACAATTTCCTGTTTGAAAAATCAGTGGCTACAATATTATGTAGAAATCGTACTATTTAATATTCTCAAATATTTATTTAACACACTTCTTGTAAGTGGACAAAATTGAAGTAACGCTTATGTAAAACACTGCCTATTTCTTTACATTGAGACATGTCAACAAAACCTTTCAGTCTATGTATTAAAGAGATAAATTCATTCATTTAAATTTCTTTGATCTTTCTTTTGATTAATCTTAAAATTTACTTTAAATCGGGAAGGTGACAAAATCTATTTTAACAATATTGATAAAACTCAGAAAAATTTGAAGTAGAATTTGTCTAAAAGATTTGATAAATTTGTCCAAGCTAAGGAAAGTTAACATTTTGTTTATAATACAGATGTATACATTGAAACGATTTGAGATTTAAGTGGTGAAGTTATGGTATAAAATGTAACAAACCAATTTCATAAAACGTTTAAGCTTTTGAGGAACTAGGGGTAAAACAAAAGGGGAATGAGGTTAGAGAATCACTAAAAGTTAAGTTCAAAGGTTACAATAATTTCTTCAATTTGTCACAAGATTTTGGCTAAAAAGAAATATTGTTTCAGTAATTGTTTAAAATGTGGTTTAAATATTGATATGATATTTATGATGCCTTTGTATGGATCTACATTTTTCATTACCAATTGTGGACCAAACGTTAGAAAAATTTAATCCTATAAAGTACATATTACAGAATCAACTAATTAAAAACATTTAAAAAAAAAAAAAAAACATTGCACATGGGTCCACTAATGATAGGGATCACAACATATTACTATAAATAGAAACAACAAACCAACAGGGAAAAGTGTGTGCTTCTCTAAATAATGCCAAATTAAAATGTAGAAATGGCTGAGATTTATTTCATTTATGCATCACTGGCCTCAAATTTTGGGTATATACATCAATGATACAGTTACAATACAGTGTTTCATTGTTGTTCATAGGGCAGTAATTTTTGTGGATCTCCTTAATGGTGCCAATTTAAATCAGCGGAAATAGCTTTAGATATGCTTCCTTTATGCATGGGTCTTAAATTTAAATAAATTAAATGTCTGCTGGTAGAATCATTAAAGTAGCCAAAAAATATGTTCGCAAAAATTGTTAATTCTAACTTAAAACCGTGTTATCTTTTTTATTTTAATTAAATTGAAAAGATCTGAGAGCACATGCTGTGACTGTAATGTGTATTGAGTGAAGGATGTGTATTGAAAGTATCAGGGGCACATGTCTGGCAAATCTATTAACCATTAAATCACAGTAGGATAGTTTTATGCTGCTAGGAAATCCAAAATGTTTTCATTTTGTGGGTGGAAATGATGATAACATGGAAAATGGATTCACTTATTAGAAATCATCAGTCGATAATGTAATTTAATTATATTTTCGCCAATTTTACATAGTTTTTGTGTTTTTAATAAAGAAATGTGAATTTGACTCTCTTTGTAGAAAATCATTTATAAATTAATCAATGGGAAAACTTGAGATAGAGTTTCTAATGGATTGAGATGGAGTCTTATAGGGAAATGTTCATGTTTTTGCTCCCTAGACTCCCAATTGCCAATATTGTCAGCCAGCCATATTAAGAGGTTCAGAAGGCTAACTCTTACTCAAAGACCAATTTCAAGTTAAGTCGAAAACATAGATTTTAGTTGAAAACATAGAAATGTCAGTGACTTCCACTTAGAAGCATAGAAGTTGGCAACCATTCTGTACTACATCTTTTCAACAAAATAAAGTTTTTTCATGAGGACTTCATTTTTCCTTTCTTTCACTTAGTGAAAATAAACTTCATAAGCCTTTTTCAATCGGTTGTTAAAAAGACTTGAAATTAATGCAGAGACTTTCACAATGATCTTTACCCCTCCTTGGTCAATGATTTACTATACACTTTTTAAATTAAGGAGACTGGTGTAACAAAAGAAACGTTTTGTTCCTGGACTTTTGAACTTCAACAAAAATGTTTGACTTTGTCCCATAACAAAGGCCATTCTAATTGGTCAAATACAAAAATGTAGTATTTTATCAAATGACAAAGAGAATTCTAATTGGATGAATGATTTATCTGACAAGGGGGAGATAACTGACAGAGGTTATCTCGGTGGAGTTGGCAGACGTTAATTAGATATGGTCACTCACACCTGTAAGGTATAATTCGAGGGTTGATGACCATATCAACTGATAAATAGCCAGACCATATTAAGAATTAATTATAAAATTTAAATCTGATGTGAAATACCTGCTCATATTATTTACAAGTCTTTAATCCTTTTTTTTTTGTAGGAAGAAGACATGCAAGAGTAAGGAATGCATTATGCACAAATTACAGATCACATTAAGAATTAATTATAAAATTCAAATCTGATGTTAAATACCTGCTCTTTTATTTACAGGTTTTTTATTTCTTATTTTTAGTAGGAAGAAGACATGCTTGAGTAAGGAATGCATTATGCAGGAATTACTGATTAAATCTGAGACCATTGATCAAAAGATTGGAGAAAATATGAATAGAATAGAATACTTAAATTTAACACTGAAGATAAACATTGTGAAGTAAGATCTTGGAGGAGTCTGATGGAAATTGGCCATTGAAATGTTTAATCCCTTTGTCCTTAAAGTCTTAAATAAATGAGGTATATACATTTTAATTTTGTATTACTTGTAGGTTCTTTTGTTTTAGAGATTTTGTGGTGTCTTTCGGGGTCTTTCATTTTTGTAGGTCATTTTTCTCTATTCTTTATATTTTTTGCCCATTATTCTCTATTCTTTATATTTTAGCACCCCCTTATTTGCTATTGTTTATTTTTTGGGCTTTTTTTTCTCTGTTGTTTACTTTTTTTGGCTCATTTTCTGCCCTTCATTGGCCCTTTATTCTCTAAACCCCATCCAGACCCTCATAAGTGAGACATAGCTTACTGTTCAACTTTTAAAAACTTAAAAACTGACATACAATATTAGATTAAGGCAAACTTATAGCCGTAAAACAAAACAAGTTAATAAAAAGACTTGAAATAGCCAGAAATTACTGATGTGTGAGTAATGAAAATAAATTATGTGATGATAAAACAAATAACTTTTTTCCAATTTAATTGAAAACATACAAATGTCAGTGACTTCAACTGACATTAGTGTAGCTGAGTTGAAATCTTTGACTGACACCCCATAAGAGGGTCTGGATGGGGGATCCTTCATTTCTATATTCTTTAGATAATTTTTCTCTATTCTTGACACATTTTTGCCTATTATTCTCTCCTCTTTTTTTTAGGGGGCCTTTTTTCTCTATTCTTTATGTTTGGGGCCCTATGATTATTCTGCACTCTTTTCCCATTATTCTCTATTTTGTAAGCCCCCATCCAAACCCTCCTTTAGCAACATGCTGTGAAACATTAGTATGATCTTAATAATTTGGTTTCTTTTATCATTTCCTGTACACCTTGTCACTATAGATCAGACTTTTGACAAGTGCCAACTAAAGGCATGTATAGCATGTCCAGTCCTCAGATAATCAATATACTTTTACTAACAATTAGTTAATCAGAAAATTTGGTTCAGGCCATTATTATAAAATTCCCTTTGTTCTTATACATCTTTTTCATTGAGACAAAGGCCAAAACAATATAATTCTGTTTTCTTCCTACCCTTAATTGTCATGCCTACCTAAAACATTTTATGGACATTTTGGTTATTCACTGATAAAGTCCAGAATATTTACCTATATAGTATATAAAAATGTTTTTAAAGAAGAAACCCATTTATTAATTTACCATATCTACCCTTTTTATACGACCATAGGTGGTAAAATTTTGTGGTTGTATAATTTCTGCTAAGAGCCACATAGACATGTATTTCAAGTATATTAATTTTAAGGCAAATTTGGGGTCAACAGATGTGGATCCAGGATTTTGAATCATATATTTATCTCCATAAGGGAGCCTGGGCCAAATCTCCAAATTTCCCAAGTCATGATTTTTGCAATAGTTTTCCACTTCCCACTCTTTTCTCATCACTTGGCGTCCGTCGTCGTCGCTGTGCGTCGCTCTGTCGTCATCGTTCGTTAACTTTTACAAAAATCTTCTCCTCTGAAACTACTGGGCCAAATTTAACCAAACATGGCCAAAATCATTATTGGGGTATCTAGTTTAAAAAATGTGTCCGACGACCTCGCCTACCAACCAACATGGCCACCATGGCTAAAAATAGAACATAGGGGTAAAATGCAGTTTTTGGCTTATATCTCTGAAAATAAAGCTTTTAATGTAAATCTGACAGGGTAAAATGTTCATCAGGTTTAGATTTATCTGCCCTGAAATTTTCAGACAAATCAGACAACCCGTTATTGTTTTGCTGAGTTAGTAATTTTAAGGAAATTTTGCAGTTTTGGTTATTATCTTGAATATTTTTTAGATAGAGATAAACTGTAAACAGCAATAATGTTCAGCAAAGTAAGATCAACAAATAAGTCAACATGACCAAAATTGTCAATTGACCCCTTAAGGAGTTATTGCCCTTTATAGTCAATTTTTCATAAATTTTGTAATCTTTACAAAATCTTCTCCACTTAATCTACTGGACCAAATAGATTTAAACTTAGCCACAATTTTCAATAGGGTATCTTGATTGAAAATGTATCTGATGACCTAACCCAACCAACATGGCCGTCATGGCTAAAAATAGAACATAGGGTCTGTCGTCATTAACGTTTATAAAAATCTTCTCCTCTGAAACTACTGGGCCAAATTTAACCAAACTTGCCACAATCATCATTAGGGTATCTAGTTTTAAAAATGTGTCCGATGACCCCGCCTGCCAACCAAGATGGCCGACATGGCTAAAAATAGAACAATGGGGTAAAATGCAAGTTTTGTCTATTATTTTGAAAACCGTTATAAATAGAGAAAATCTGACAGGGGCTGAAATGTTCAGAATGATGAGCTCTACCAATTGTATATATATATATACATCAAAATTGGCAGACGACTTCTTATAGGAGTTATTGTCCTTAAATGACAAATTTTACCATTTTTGTTCATTTTGCCGATTATCTTGAAAACTATAATAGATAGAGAGAAACTTTAAATTGCAAAAATGATCAAGTTTGACAAATAAGTCAGCAAAGTTGAAATTGTCAGTCCACTTATTAGAGTTATAGCCCTTTGATGACAATTTTACCAATTTTTGCATTTTGCCTAATATATCTTAAAAATTATAATAGATAGATAGAAACTTGAAAAGCAAAATGATCAAGACAAGATCTACAAATAAGACAATAAGGAGGAACTTGTTCGATGCATCCTTATTGGAGTTATTCTTTATGGTGATTTTATCATTTTTTGTGTTTTGCCTTATAAGTTAAAAATTATTATAGATAAATAGACACTTTAAATCACACTTATAGCCCTAAAACAAAACAAGTTAATAAAAAGACTTGAAATAGCCAGAAATTACTGATGTGTGAGTAATGAAAATAAATTATGTGATGATAAAACAAATAACTTTTTCCAATTTAATTGAAAACATACAAATGTCAGTGACTTCAACTGACATTAGTGTAGCTGAGTTGAAATCTTTGATTGACATCCCATAAGAGGGTCTAGATGGGGGTCCTTCATTTCTGTATTCTTTAGGTAATTTTTCTCTTTTCTTGACACATTTTTGCCTATTATTCTCTCCTTTTTTTCTCTATTCTTTATGTTTGGGCCCTATGATTATTCTGCACTTTTTGCCCATTATTCTCTATTCTGTAAGCCCCCATCCAAACCCTCCTATATCAACATGCTGTGAAACATAATTAGTATGATCTTATAATTTGGTTTCTTTTATCATTTCCTGTACACCTTGTCACTATAGATCAGACTTTTGACAAGTGCCAACTAATGGCATGTATAGCATGTCCAGTCCTCAGATAATCAATATACTTTTACTAACAATAAGTTAATCAGAAAATTTGGTTCGGGCCATTATTATAAAATTACTTTGTTCTTATACATCTTTTTCATTGGGACAAAGGCCAAAACAATATAATTCTGTTTTCTTCCTACCCTTAATTGTCATGCCTACCCTAAAACATTTTACGGACATTTTTGGTTATTTACTGGTAAAGTCCAGAATGTTTACCTATATAGTATATAAAAATGTTTTTAAAAGAAGAAAACCTATTTTATTAATTTACCATATCTACCCTTTTTATACGACCATAGGTGGTAAAATTTTTGCTGTTGTATAATTTCTGCTAAGAGGCCACATAGACATGTATTTCAAGTATATTAATTTTAAGGCAAATTTGGGGTCAACAGATGTGGATCCAGGATTTTGAATCATATATTTATCTCCATAAGGGAGCCTGGGCCAAATCTCCAAATTTCCCAAGTCATGATTTTTTTGCAATAGTTTTCCCACTTCCCCACTCTTTTCTCATCACTTGGCGTCCGTCGTCATCGTTCGTTAACTTTTACAAAAATCTTCTCCTCTGAAACTACTGGGCCAAATTTAACCAAACATGGCCAAAATCATTATTGGGGTATCTAGTTTAAAAAATGTGTCCGACGACCTCGCCTACCAACCAACATGGCCGCCATGGCTAAAAATAGAACATAGGGGTAAAATGCAGTTTTTGGCTTATATCTCTGAAACTAAAGCTTTTAATGTAAATCTGACAGGTTAAAAATATTCATCAGCTTTAGATCTATCTGCCCTGAAATTTTCAGACGAATCAGACAACCCATTGTTGGGTTGCTGCCCCTGAATTAGTAATTTTAAGGAAACTTTGCAGTTTTTGGTTATTATCTTGGATATTATTAAAGATAGAGATAAACGGTAAACAGCAATAATGTTCAGCAAAGTACGATCTACAAATAAGTCAACATGACCAAAATTGTCAATTGGCCCCTTAAGGAACTTTTGCCCTTGATGGTCAATTTTTACCAATTTTTCGTTAATTTTTGTAATCTTTTACAAAAATCTTCTCCTCTGAAACTACGTAGACAAATTCAACCAAACTTGGCCACAATCATCATTAGGGTATCTAGTTAAAAAAATTTGTCCTCTGACCCTGCCTGCCAACCAACATGGCCAACATTGCTAAAAATAGAACATAGGGGTAAAATGCAGTTTTTGGCTTATATCTCTGAAACTAAAGCATTTAAATCAAATACAACAGGGTAAATGTTCATCAGGTTTAGATTTATCTGCCCTGAAATTTTCAGACAAATCAGACAATCCGTTATTGTTTTGCCCTGAGTTAGTAATTTTAAGGAAATTTTGCATTTTTGGTTATTATCTTGAATATTATTTAGATAGAGATAAACTGTAAACAGCAATAATGTTCAGCAAAGTAAGATCAACAAATAAGTCAACATGACCAAAATTGTCAATTGACCCCTTAAGGAGTTATTGCCCTTTATAATCTTTTACAAAAATCTTCTCCAATTAATCCACTGGACCAAATAGATTTAAACTTAGCCACAATTTTCAATAGGGTATTTTGATTGAAAAATGTATCTGATGACCCTGTCATCCAACCAACATAGCCGTCATGGCTAAAAATAGAACATAGGGGTCTGTCTTCATTAACTTTTACAAAAATCTTCTCCTCTGAAACTACTGGGCCAAATTTAACCAAACTTGGCCACAATCATCATTAGGTATCTAGTTTAACAAATGTGTCCAATGACCCTGCCTGCCAACCAAGATGGCCGACATGGCTAAAAATAGAACAATGGGGTAAAATGCAAGTTTTTGTCTATTATTTTGAAAACCGTTATAAATAGAGAAAATCTGACAGGGGCTGAAATGTTCAGAATGATGAGCTCTACCAATTGTATATATATACATCAAAATTGGCAGACGACTTCTTATAGGAGTTATTGCCCTTAAATGACAAATTTTACCATTTTTGTTCATTTTGCCGATTATCTTGAAAACTATAATAGATAGAGAGAAACTTTAAATTGCAAAAATGATCAAGTTTGACAAATAAGTCAGCAAAGTTGAAATTGTCAGTCCACTTCTTATTAGAGTTATAGCCCTTTGATGACGATTTTTACCAATTTTTTGCATTTTTGCCTAATATATCTTAAAAATTATAATAGATAGATAGAAACTTAAAAAAGCAAAATGATCAAGACAAGATCTACAAATAAGACAATAAGGAGGAACTTGTTCGATGCATCCTTATTGGAGTTATTGCCCTTTAATGGTGATTTTATCATTTTTTTTGCGTTTTGCCTTATAAGTTAAAAATTATTATAGATAAATAGACACTTTAAATCACAAAAATGATCAACAAGGCAAGTCCTACTAACATGTCAAATGTTGCCTATATTGTTAGTAGACTGCCATTCTTTTGATTGCCCTTAAATTAGGATTTTTAACCCTCGTTTGTGTTTTGAGCAAAATAGAGAGACACTAAATAGACTATATGAATAGCAATACAAGATCAACAAAACAGAGATTTTTGTCATAAATTCTTTTCTCATTTACAATGTTGAGGAGTGTCCTTTGTTGAATATGCACATAGACCAAGGTGAGCGACACAGGCTCTTTAGAGCCTCTAGTTTTCCTTCTTATTCCCAGATCCCACTTTTTTACCCCTATATCCCACATTTTCACTTTTTTACCCCCTATATCCCACATTACAAAAGTGTGTCACCCCCTCATGATTTTTCAGGACATATTTTTATTTGAATAAAAGGAAATGTGTTGTATAGGCTGTTTAAGTGAGTTTTGACTAGTCAAATGATGAGATTATTGTTTTGTTGAACAAAAATAGTCATCAGAAATTATGTTTAAAGTGGATGCTTGGAGTCATTTTTATTAGAGATATTTGTACTAAATGAACTATTCAAAAAAGTCAATGCCAAAGACTGTAGTTAATCCTTGTATTGTTTATGGAATAATTCAAAAACGTGGCATGGGTTTATTTTCATAATGGATTCTATTTCATTAAATAAATAAATATATTTTCTTTTTATTTATAAATAAATTGATAGCAGAAATTAAAAGTTAACATTTCCTGCCAAGAAACTAAAATTTGAAAAGTAAAATAAATGAAAATATGAGAAAAAAACAACAGATATTTTGCCAAGAAAAATACAATTTGTAGAAAATCAGCAATTATTGTCTCGATTACAGATCTCTTTTGAAGATATTGCAAGTATAAACACATTTAATCTAATGGGAATGTGGTATCTATTTTCATAACAATTTACAAGTCTGGAATAATTATTGAAACCTTGTTACCTCTTACAAGACAGGCACAATTTAGTTTTAATTTAATCAATGAGACCCCTAAGCATATTCATTTTCTTAATGATCCTTTTCAAAAATGCATTTTGTATATTTTTCTAGCTTTTGTCTGTGATTTTTAAGAACATGAAGTTGAGCAACAAGAATTATTATTATGTCCAATTAATAGTTAAATTTGGTATAAAATATCAAATATTATAAAATGAGAAAATGTAAAAAAAATGGTTTGATTTGATTAAATATTTGATCTGTCTTAGGAAATTTGTAAAATTTGAGAGAGAGAATGAACTACTATTTTCAAAGTAATCATAATATCTAGCATGATCTATGTGTTTCAAAGTACCTGTATATTACTAACATGCATGTAACATGTGTAATGCACATTTAGTATGTAACTGCATGTGCAAACTGTTTGATATTCATAATATTTGGTGTATTCTTATTCACTTAAGGGAACAATAAGTTACCATTGACCTTTTCTTTGCATGGTGTTCCACAGGGTTGATCTTTTACAACTTGCCATACTATGTATCATGAATCAGTTATGACAAAGCCCCCTATTTGTCTATTCACATTAAAATGCCTGTACCAAGTCAGGAATATGACAGTTGTTTTCCATTCGTTTGATGTGTTTGAGCTTTTGATTTTGCCAATTGTTAAGGGACTTTCCATTTTGAATTTTCCTTGGAGTTCGGTATTTTTGTTGTTTTACTTTTTATTAAACCATTGGCCTTTTTTATGACTGGGTATTCCAACAGGGCTGATCCTTTACAGCTTGCCATCATATGTATCATGTCTGATATGAGAAAACATAATAAATTTCACTAATTTATTTCTTCCTTCCTCTGACTGGGATCACCTGTACAGATGTTATATACCTTCTCTGAGTGTCTTGATGGGGGTTCTTCATTTCTGTATTCTTTAATTTTTTTGGCCATTTTTCTCAATTCTTTATATTTTAGCACTCCATTATTTTCTATTCTTTATATTTTTGGCCCATTTATCTGCAGTATAATAATTATTGACCTATTATTCTCTATTCTGTAAACCCATCCAGACCCTCTGATATAGTCTTACCATAAATCTTCTAAAAAGGTAGGCAGCGTTATTAATTACCATGTTTTTACTTGCAATGAAAAATTAAGCTTTTTAGAGAAATAAAACTGGAGAAAAATCGGTACAATATAACCAAACTTGTTTAAAGGTTGTCCGTACTTTTAAAAGAGAATAATGTTTTGATATAGACTCAACAAAGATCTATTGTTTTAAAGTACATTATGCTTATAGGATTATAAGTTTCCTGGTAGGCTATCAGTATTTTGTCTCTTCAAGCAAATAGAATTAATTTCTGATACAATACGCATGCTGGTTTGGATTTTATAATCTTTAGTTTTTGAATTTGTTTTTGTTTGTAAACCTCTTTGAAGTGTTTAAGGACAAATAATAAATCTTTAGGATTGATTTTGTATCTTTTATTTTTCAAACATTTATTGTTATAAGAATATATATATAATTATATAAACTTGTTTAGTAATATTTATTTAATTCAACCCATTGTCCTGAACATGCATGAAATATTTGCCACTGGACGTTAAGCAACCAACAATCAATCAATTAATTCAACCAAAGTCAGGAACCTAGTCAGTGCTTGTATGATATTGTTACTTTTTATAAATTCTTGTCATATGGTGTAAATTTCTGTTAGATTAGTTATAACTTCCTAAACTTGGATGATGTAGAGTTTTAATATTCATATTTCACAGAAATTATAGGCATTAGTGAGATGTACAAATTTAGAAGCCTAATTTGCAGTGATAACCACATCAGATCGACCTCATTTTTTGCATGATATCCGAAAAATTGCTATTCTGTCATATGGAGGTCAAAGGTTAAGGAAGTCAAAGGTATTTAACTGAATTAGACACCAACCATTTTATAATTCTGTTAGGAGAGGGATTTTAGGTTGAGTGAGAAGTTTTTTTGTCAAACAAGTGCTTTCGAATGTTTGGGTTTGGATGATCCTGATGAGAGTAAATTTTAAAAAAAGCGCAAACAATCCACAAAATTTATGTAAGGTATTATTTTTTGTTTAGATTCAACAAATATTAGAAAAAGTTAATTATTTGTTTATTTGGACATTTGTAAATTTTATCTCATTTGTATGGTTACTAAAATTGTATATAGATTGTGTTCTGGATAAGAGACTATAGACTCCAAATACAGAAAGGTTTTATGTCTCAAAATGGGTCAGAATATATCATGATTGAAAATTGTAAATTAAGTTTCAGTAATCTTTCAGATCATTTATCTTACAGAAAAATTTAGATGAAATTTTTAAATGAAGTATAAAAAGGAAAATAATGACGACAATTACGGCATGCGTCATTTCACATTTCATACAGATCAATCTAATGGTTTAATAATTTCCTATCAAATGGGACAAAAACTTATAAGTATAGCAAAGAACCATCGTGTAATTTGATATTTACGTATGAATCATGCAGATTATTAAATATTGGCTTTCTGTGTTATTAGACAAGGGAGGTAATTATGTTATATTGGGGAAAACAGAAATAATTAAACATTCGTTATCATGACACTTTGCATTTAACTTTTATCAATGGTTAAAACCAGAATTATCTTGTCTTATTGTACATACAGGTCGTAAAGTGATGATAATTATTCAGTAAATTTTCTACATATTAAATAAATTTGAAGAATTATATTTTCAGAGATTTTCAAGATATACTCTAGAAATGATATTATTTTTCAGAGATTTTGCAGATATAATTCAAATTATGTAAAAGATTTGTACTTTATGTACAAATATAACTTCAGGTTACTGTGTGGTAATTTGAACCCATGAATTCATTGATAAATATAAACTTTGTAATAGTAGATATAGATTGGAGATGTCCATCCTTTTCCAAGAAGACCTCACCTGGATATCAATTTTTGTCTTCTGTTTGCTGTCAGAATTGAACTTTATGGTGTGGGTTTTTCTCATTGTTGAAGACAGTAAGGTAAAACATTTGCCTTTAATTGCCCACATCAACTTCATTTGAACTCTGGTGGATAGTTGTCTCATTGGCAATCATACCACATCTTCTTATTGTCAAGCCTGCGAAAGCTCGACATAGGGATAGTGATCCGGCGGCAGCAGTGTTAACTATTAAACTAAAAGCTTTATATTTGAGAAGATGGAAGACCTAGATGCTTCATACTTTGTATATTTTTTTCTTATACTATATTATGCAATAGGTCAACTATATTTGGTGTATGGAAATATTTTACGATGTACATGTCAGTTTGGCAGATTTTATTTGACCGTGACCTCATTTTCACGGTTCATTGCTCAGTGTTAAGATTTTGTGTTTTGGTCTGTTTTTCTTAAACTATAAGCAATAGGTTAACTATATTCGGTGTATGGAATGATTGTAAGGTGTATATGTCTGTCTTGCAGGTATCATCTGACCTTGACCTCATTTTCATGGTTCATCAGTCAATGTTAAGTTTTAATGGTTAAGTTTGTTTCTTAGATACTATAAACAATAGGTCAACTATATTTGAATTAATGCATAGATTGGTTGTAAGGTGTACATGTCTGTCTGGCATGGTTCATCTGGCCTTGACCTCATTTTCATATTTCATTGGTCAATGTTAAGTTTTCCTGATTAAGTTTGTTTCTTAGAAACTATACAGGGGCGGATCGAGGCATTTTTAAAAAGGGGGTTCCCAACCAAGGATAAAGGGGGTTCCAACTATATGTCCCCATTCAAATGCATTGATCGTCAAAAAAAGGGGGATCTGCCACTGCTATAAGTACTAGGTCAACTATATTTGGTGTATGGAATGATTGTAAGGTGTACATTTATTTCTGGTTTATTTTATCTGACTTTGACCTCATTTTCTTGGATCATGTTAAGTTTATGTGATACTTGTAGTAAAGCTTTATATTTAGGACTATCAACATAAAATTAATGGTCAGTAAAGCAGGCGAGACATTTCAGCTTGTGCACTCTTGTTTTTATATTATTCTTGAACAGCTGTTGAATATTTTACTTTTTTATAACAGGATACTCAGTTTCTCCTCCTCCTAACATTTAACTTCAAAATTTATCAATCATAATTAGTGTCGAGGAAAATTAAATTATATACTGCAAAGATGTCAAGTGTGAGATAGTCTGCAAAGCAAGTTCAACTGACTGCCACTTGCTATGAGGGTCTCTGATGGGGTTTACATAATACAGAATAATGGGCAAAATGTGCATAATATAGGGTAAAAAAACTAAAGAATAGAGAAAAATAGGCCAAAATAAATAAAGAATAGAGAAAAATCATCTAATAAGAAAAAGAATAAGGAAATGAAGGACACCCTGATTGTGACCCAGACAGTCCTCAGCTATCCTTCCAAGTTTTATGAAACAACATTACTTGCTTTCTTAAATAAAAGTGTGAATGAGAATCTGGCATTATGGGAAATTTTGTTTTGAATGGTAGGTGTAGTATCCAGCAGAAGACACACAAATAAGCCTGCAATAATTATCAAGAGCTTATGATAATCACCAAGAATGACTGCATTCATTAAAAGTAAATTTAGCCCGCCATTAATCATAACTATTCTTGACATTCAATGGGAGGTTAATGTCTTTAGTCTGATATTACATTATCTACTGTCTATTTGAAGCTTATTCAGATCTTACGAAAATAATCATCATGTCTGACATTTTTATACCTAAGAAAAGTTCACTTCTTTGTTGGCAGAAGATTGGAGAAATGTTTTTGTTTATTTCTTCAGTTATGTAAATTCAGGAGACCACAGTGAAACAGTCTTGTTGGTCTTGGATTTTTTTCTGTGTGGAAAACTTAGAATTTATTCTTTAATTGTCCTATGTTGCATTTGAGATAGTGCCTGACACACTTGGCATTGCCACACACTCTACAGTGCCACACATACTGCATAAACAATACAATAATGTTTTAAGGGGACTGGAGCTGGCCTTTTGCAAGGTCAAATTTCTACCCTTATTGAAAACTCCTTCTTTTGCCGGTGACAATCCAAATATCAGGCCCTCAATCCCCAGTCTCCACTTGTTAGCTCACCTTGCCCAAATTGCCAATGTGAGCTTTACTCATAACTTGGCATCTGTCATCTGTTGTCATCAGTGTCCGTCAACAAAAATCTTCTCCTCTGAAACTACTGGGCCAAATTTTACCAGACTTGGCCACAATCATCATTGGAGTACCAGGTATTTAGTTTTCAAATGACTCTGATGAACTCATCTGCCAACCAACATGGTTAGAAATAGGATATGGGGTAAAATGCAAGTTTGTCTATTATCTTGAATACTGCTATAGATAAAGAAAATCTGAACAGGTGAAAATGTTCATATTGTTTAGATCTACCTACTGTCCATTTACATCAAAACTGTCGGAGGACTTCTTATAGGAGTTATTGCGCATGCCCTAAAATGAATCTTACCATTTTTTTTTTCATTTTTGCCTATTATCTTGAAAACTATAATAGATAAACAGAAACAACACAAAAGATCAATACAACAGGATCTACAAATAACTAAACATGGTGGAAATCCTCAGTTGATTCCTTATTGAAGTTATTGCCCTTTAAAGACAATATTTACCTATTTTTTGCGTTTTTGCGTATTGTCTTGAAATGTATAATCAATATATAGAAACTTGAAAAGAACAAAATTGATAAGCAAGACAACGATCTACAAATATTAACAATCAGCCTTAACCATAGAGGTTTTGGAAGGGTTTTGGTTACTGTTTTTTTCCCCACTAATTTCTTATGTATTGCACATCTCTTCATCCACTTTACTCATTATATAACCAACTAATGACTATACATACTTCTGGGGTAATTGATAAATTCTTTTATTTCCAACATTGCACAAGTCTGGTTTGGCACACCAGAAAATGCTGTCTGAATCAAAGGGTAAAATGCATTAATTTTCTCATATCTTGAAAACCTTAATAGATCGAGAAAATCTGACTCATGATAGGAGTTATTGCCCTTAAATGATGTTTTCTGACATATTTTCAAGTTTTTCCCTATTGTTTTGAAGACTATAATAGATGTAGATAGAAATTGTAAACAGCACAAAGGATCAGGAATAGAAGGCCTTTAAAAATTCCTATAAGTCCCTAAAATTGGATGACTTCTTACGAGAGTTATTGCCCTTAAATGGAGAGTTTTGACTAATTTACCCTTTTTTCGCATATTATCTTGAAAAAGTACATTGGATAAGTAGAAACTGTGAACAGCAAAAGTAATCAGCTACAAATGTATTCAAGGTCAACAAAAATGTCAATATGACGGTTATTATCAGATGACTACTTATAGGAGTTATTGCCCTTAAAAGACATTTTGTGTACTAATTTTCGAGTATTTGCCGCCCATCTTGAGCAATATAAAAGATAGGTAGAAACTGTTAACACTAATGAAAAGGTAAAGAAGATCTATAAGAATACCAATATGACAGGAACCCATTGGCTGACCTCTTATAAAAGACGAATTTTTAACAACTTTTAAGTTTTTGCCTAGCATTTCAATTTTTTACAGGTAAGCGATTCAGGGTCTTAGGAGCCTCTTGTTTACCATGCAACCCTCCCCAAAGAATCTGTTATGGTTAAAAAATTCCATAAGGTATGTAGATCACATGCAATAAAGATGAGATATCAGGATGACTGTAAACTTGGATCAGATAATATAAAAAAGAAGATGTGGTATGATTGCCAATGAGACAACTCTCCACAAGAGACACAATGACACAGAAATTAACAACTATAGGTCACTGTACGGCCTTCAACAATGAGCACTGTTCGTTACAGCATAGTCAGCTATAATTTAAAAAGCCCCGAAATGACAAATGTAAAACAATTCAAACGAGAATACAAGTAAGGGAGCTACCATTTGATTTTTATTGGGGGGGGGCTAGGATGAAAAATTTTGTCCTGCATTTTTTTTCAGTTGTAATCTCTGTCCTGCCTTTTTATTTTTCACTCTATTTGGTCCTGCCTTTTTTTTATTAGTTTATCCTGACTTTTTTTACATAAATTGTCATCCTGCCTTTTTTTTTCCAAGTTGCTCATCCTGACTTTTTTTATGAACTTTAACCCTGCCACATTCTGTTTGTGCCTGTCCAAAGTCCGGATCCTGTAATTCAGTGGTTGTCGTTGAATTTGCTGTATACCATATTTGTTTTTCATTTATTGTTTCGAACATAAATCAGGCCGTTAGTTTTCTTGTTTAAATTGTTTTACATTTGTCATTTCATGGCCTTTTATGACTGACTTACTATGAGGCATGGGTTTTGCTCATTGGTGACCTATAGATGCCTACTGATACATCATTTGATCTCTGGTAGAGAGTTGTCTCATTGGTGACCTATAGATGCTTACTGCTACATCATTTGATCTCTGGTAGAGAGTTGTCTCATTGGTGACCTATAGATGCCTTCTGCTACATCATTTGATCTCTGGTAGAGAGTTGTCTCATCGGTGACCTATAGATGCCTACTGCTACATCATTTGATCTCTGGACAGTCTGGTAGAGAGTTGTCTCATTGGTGACCTATAGATGCCTACTGCTACATCATTTGATCTGTGGACAGTCTGGTAGAGAGTTGTCTCATTGGTGACCTATAGATGCCTTCTGCTACATCATTTGATCTCTGGTAGAGAGTTGTCTCATTGGTGACCTATAGATGCCTACTGCTACACCATTTGATCTCTGGACAGTCTGGTAGAGAGTTGTCTCATTGGTGACCTATAGATGCTTACTGCTACATCATTTGATCTCTGGACAGTCTGGTAGAGAGTTGTCTCATTGGTGACCTATAGATGCTTACTGCTACGTCATTTGATCTGTGGACAGTCTGGTAGAGAGTTGTCTCATTGGTGACCTAAAGATACCTTCTGCTACATCATTTGATCTCTGGACAGTCTGGTAGAGAGTTGTCTCATTGGTGACCTATAGATGCTACATCATTTGATCTCTGGACAGTCTGGTAGAGAGTTGTCTCATTGGTGACCTATAGATGCCTACTGCTACATCATTTGATCTCTGGACAGTCTGGTAGAGAGTTGTCTCATTGGTGACCTATAGATGCCTACTGCTACATCATTTGATCTCTGGACAGTCTGGTAGAGAGTTGTCTCATTGGTGACCTATAGATGCCTTCTGCTACATCATTTGATCGCTGGTAGAGAGTTATCTCATTGGTGACCTATAGATGCCTTCTGCTACATCATTTGATCTCTGGACAGTCTGGTAAAGAGTTGTCTCATTGGTGACCTATAGATGCCTACTGCTACATCATTTGATCTCTGGACAGTCTGGTAGAGAGTTGTCTCATTGCATTGGTGACCTATAGATGCTTACTGCTACATCATTTGATCTCTGGACAGTCTGGTAGAGAGTTGTCTCATTGGTGACCTATAGATGCCTACTGCTACATCATTTGATCTCTGGTAGATGGGTTGTCTCATTGGTGACCTATAGATGCCTACTGCTACATCATTTGATCTGTGGACAGTCTGGTAGAGAGTTGTCTTATTGGTGACCTATTGATGCCTTCTGCTACATCATTTGATCTCTGGACAGTCTGGTAGAGAGTTGTCTCATTCCCAATCATACCTTATCTTTTTATTTTTTTTTTAGAACTCTTCAGTTAAAAAAAAGCACTCAGTTCCTCAAAAGGCCTTAGGGGGATATCTTTAGGAGGAGTTACTTCTCTAGAAATGAACAAGAGGATCAATGATTGTTTATAATGAATAATTTGCATTCCTTTGTTCACAGAAAATAGAATAAAGTCATACACTGTGCAGTGTGCAGCCCAAAATATATCTCAGCTCATTTACAATCCATGTTCCAGTAAATGGATCAATCCCACATTTTCTAGTATGCCGCCTGATTTTACAGTAGCTGTATATCACATTACATCTTAACAGACCTCTGGGTGTAGCAAGATAAAGTGTTGACAGAAGAAACATTTCATAAACATAACTGAAGCTACAGCTGTTAATGTTATCATCAAGACAACTTTAAAGCAGCACTTCACTGTCAGAGTTCAAATCCATCTGGTGATAATCTTCAAATTTTATTTATATTATCAGTATAACTGCAATGTAAATTCTGTCCTCCTTCATTAATTTTAATTTACTGGGTGGCCAGAATATTTGCAGATGGCTCCTTAGTTTTTGATTTTATCTTATTTATTATGTTTAATTGGATATTCAGTTAACTGTGTGGAAAAAGGTGATGTAACCTTTGAACTTCCTACCATCTCTAGTGAGGTGACACACTTTTGAAATGTGGGTTATAGAGGGTAAAAAAAATGGGAATGTTGGATATAATGGACGAAAAAAGTAGGGATGAGGGATATATGAGGTAAAAATAAAGTTGGATATGGGAAAATGAGGGAAAATAACGCTGGAAGTGGGAAAATATTACATTAAAAGCAGGATTTAGGAAATGAGCACCCTCATGTCACCCCTTTTCTAGAAATTGATGTGAAAAAATGAAATAATATTGAGTACTATGGTTCTATTTGTTTGCAAAGAGTGTGACCTAAGTAATTCTGAATGATTTTGTTATAATTTAAGAATAATTGTTCAATTGTTTTAAAACATATTTTCTCGCTGTGTTGAAGACCCATTGGTGGCCTTGAGCTGTTTTCTGCTCTTTGGTCCAGCTGTTGTCTCTTTGACACATTCCCTGTTTTATTATATAGTTATTTTTTTTTTACATTTCAACCTATTAAATTTAAGACATCTAAAATAATTCATTTCATACTGACTTTTTTTTCATCTCAAGACTAGTATTTGATGTACATAGTGGGTGAGTATCTTAAATATTCATTTCAAATGTCCTAAAATGGTTCACTTTAGAAAGTGTTCAATTTTACAGAGAGTTTGGGTGATATGCTTAGAAAATGAAAGGATATGGAGTAAATGTACATGGGACAAAATCGCACACAATACATAGAAAACATAGAAAATTATCAATGAACAGGGCTTTTATTCCTGTTCTTCATCTTGACAGTTGATGTAGGGTCTTCAACAATGAACAAATCATTCATACCCTACAACAAGGTCAAGACGGCCCCTAGCGTCGACTTAAGCGGTACTATTGATAAAAATAAAGTAATTTTGAAAGACATCGATCGCCGCTAAAATATGCCTTGAAGTTACACATGTCGGGAACGGTCAATGAATTACATAATTTATAATTATGTGCTTATTTCATAAATCCCGCTTTTTTTGTAATTTTTCCCATCTTTTCCCCAGATCCCAAATCTTTTACATCCCACATCCTCACTTTATTTGACCCCCCCCTTCCTCCCTATATCCCATGTCCCCAAAGCATGTCATTCCCCTAACAGAGCGTTTGATTTAAACATGTTTCACTGTTTAACTCAAAATTAGATTTCTAAATCTACGTCTAATTTACATTAGGAACAATAAATTCCAAATAATCTTGACATTTAAGAATGCTATTAAGCTATTACAATTTACAAGAAGTAATAAAATACAGATGATATTATCATTTTGGAATGATACAGCCTAATACAATAACCAGAGTATGCAGACAGTCACAATTAGCAGATGTTAGAACAACAAATGTTTCCTATGTTGTGGAGACAGTTATATCATAAAACAGGAAAGTGCTGTAATACAACCCTATTATACTTGCTGAACTGAAGTGAGTTTACTCTAAGGCACTGACAATTTATCTTTTGTAGGGGGATGTTTTTTTGTTTTTTTGGATAAATTATTAGATTTTTAAATAATTAAAATAAATTTCTAAATTTTTAGTAATAAATAAAAGGTATTATAAGGAGATTGCCATACCGTCTTCAACAAGAGACAATATGTTAAATCTCTAAATCTCCCCGAGAAATTGTGAATAAATAATTGAAAAATGTCCAAATGCATCTAAAATTCAAATCATATTTTTGGGATGCCCCTAATGGATCAACCAATGAAATGATGTTGTCTCCTATTGATAAAAAATACTATGTTGTGTTCAATTGTATCTGCCTTTTACACAATCTGGCTTCAAGGTTTTTCACCAGCTAAGAATCCTATCCTGGCATGGACCCCCTTTTTATGATGTTTAAGTGTACATAGAAATACCGGGCGTCCATCCGCCTATCCGGTCTAGTCAGAGCTCCCATGTGTACAATTCTTGCCAGATTTTTATGAAACTTATACCATAGGTTTATATCAGCAATGTCTTGGACTAGTTCGGAAATCAGTGCCGATCAATTATTTTTAAAAGAGTTATGCCCCTTGGAAACATAAATTATATGGTAAATGGTATTGCCAGAGCTCTCATGTGTACAATTCTTGCCAGATATTTTTGAAACTTAAAGCATATGTTTTTATCAGCAATGTCTTTGACTTGACAAGTTCGGAAATCTGTGCCAATCAGTTATTTTTAAAAGAGTTATGCCCCTTGGAAATATTTGTTTTTTTATGGAAATTTGCCTTGTGCTGGCTCTCATGTGTACAATTCTTGCAGATTTTTATGAAATTTATATTATAGATTTATATCATCAATGTCTCGGACAAATTGGAAAATCAGTGCCGATCAATTATTATTAAAAGAGTTATACCCGTTGTAAATATTGATTACATGGAAAATTGCATTGTTAGCGCTCTCATGTGTACAAATTTTGCCAAAATTTTATGAAACTTATATCATAGGTTTATATCAGCAATTTCTTTGACACTTTCGAAAATTAGTGCTGATCAAATATTTTAAACGAGTTATGCCCCTTGGAAATATTAATCATAATGGAAATTGCATTGCATTTGCTCTGAAGTCTATAGATATTTATAAAAAGTTTAAAATAACAAAAAAAGTGTTTTTTTAGTCAGTATTGCCCTTGTACCTTGGATAGATAAAATATGTGCAATGCGGGGGACATTGGAACTCTGTTTTTTATAAGTAAATATTCTTTAATATTTTAAATTGTTTTCACCTTTATGATGTGATCATTCTCTTATCCACACAATATAAAAATAACAGTAGCTTATATATGCTGGGTGTCTATTCTTGATTTCCTTTTTTCATTGTAAACTAGTCACAATGAACCGAGTATACCAGGGTTGTTGGGATGTATCTAAATAATTATATTGAACATGCTAGAAAGGATTGAAAATGATTTATTGCTGCAAATGTAATTAGAAAAGATTTGTTTATAATTACAGTTACGTAACACAGAGGGTCCCTGCAGGGTTTACCATTACAATTATGACTGAATAGCTACAGGAAGCAAATGATGTAAAGTCTTTGATGTAGACAAAGGATTTTGAGGTGTTTGAAAAAAATGGGGAAAAAGTTAATCTTTTAAAAAGAATGAAAATGAAATGTTAGTTTAATTGCCTTGATAGATTTAAGAAACTTATAGCATTATAAGTGAAATATGAAAAAAGAACATTTCAGTATTAAAGGATAGAAAGGACTGAAACTTAGAATATTGCACAATTAAACAGAAAAGCCAGGAAAAAACTTTATGCATCAAGAATTTGAGTTGATGAAGAGGGAATGTCTTATAAAGTTCTTGTACAACAAGGAATTATTTGAATCTGAATAATTTTGAATTCTGGAAAATTGATAAGAAATATATGATGAAAATTAACCCCCCTTAGCCATGCATGCATTGCTAACCCTCCTAAATTGGGCTAGTTTTCATTATATATTTCTTATCAATTTTCCAGAATTCAAAATTATTCAAGATTTAAATAATTCCATGTTTACAATACAATGGCACAGTTTTTGTTGTTATATAAAAAGATTAAAGAAAATTGAATGATAAATGATTATAATGAAATTGTTTGTTTGGTTTTGTTTAATGCCACTTTCAGGGATCTTGGGTATATATCATGAAGGCCAGTTTTTATTGGCACGGAAGCTGGAGTACATGAAGCGAACTACAACCATTGTCAGGAAAACTGGCAATCCTTGTTAATAAAGATCGTAGTAGTCGAACACGCCTTGCTACGAATGTGGTTTAAATAAACAATACGATCTAACACGCCTTGCTACGAATGTGGTTTGAATAAACAATACTATCTAACACACCTTGCTACGAATGTGGTTTGAATAAACAATACTATCTAACACACCTTGCTACGAATGTGGTTTGAATAAACAATACTATCTAACACACCTTGCTACGATTGTGGTTTGAATAAACAATACTATCTAACACACCTTGCTACGAATGTGGTTTGAATAAACAATACTATCTAACACACCTTGCTACGAATGTGGTTTGAATAAACAATACTATCTAACACACCTTGCTACGATTGTGGTTTGAATAAACAATACGATCTAACACACCTTGTTACGAATGTGGTTTGAATAAACAATACGATCTAACACACCTTGCTACGAATGTGGTTTGAATTATAAACAAAACGATCTAACACACCTTACTACGAATGTGATTTGAATAAACATACGATCTAACACACCTTGCTACGAATGTGATTTGAATAAACAAAACGATCTAACACACCTTGCTACGAATGTGGTTTGAATAAACAATACGATCTAACACACCGTGCTACGAATGTGGTTTGAATAAACAATACGATCTAACACACCTTGCTACGAATGTGGTTTGAATAAACAATACGATCTAACATACCTTGCTACGAATGTGGTTTGAATAAACAATACGATCTAACACACCTTGCTATGAATGTGGTTTGAATTAACAATCTTTAGAGTTTACAGGCTAGTGATCACTTTAAAAGAACTGCTTTGATCATTTGGGCACATTTACATATACACCACAGTTTCCTTTATTTTGCCCATCTGGCAAGAAAAGACATAATGAGCATAACTTGGCTTCCATTATCCATCATCTGTTGTATACTTCTAACCCCCACCCCACTGTGGCGGAGGGGTCATTGTTTGTTACCCTTGTCCGTACATCCCAAAATTAGTTTCCGATCTCTAACTTAAGTTTGCATCAACCAAATGTTATGAAACTTACACACAATGCTTATTTCCACAAGACTCAGATCAAGTTCTAATTTGGGTGTCGTCATTATTACAGTTCTCGAGTTATGCCCCTTTATAACGTTATATGCAAGTGGGGTCCCATGGACACATTCTCCATTTATTTCAAAAATGTTCTCCTTTGAAACTACTGTATAAAAATAAGAAGATGTGGTATGATTGCTGATGATGCAACTTTCCACCAGAGATTAATGACGTAAAAGCAAATATAGGTCACGGTACAGCCTTCAACAATGAGCAAAAACCCAAACTACATAGCAAGCCATAAAAAGCCCTGACATGACAAATGTGTAACAATTCAAACAAGAAAACTAACAGCCTGATATATGTACAAAGCAAATAAAGAAAAACAAATACTAGATACAGCAACAAATGATAACTGGCACTGAATTACAGGCTCATGACTTAGTCTTTACAGGGTCATACTCATATTAACCAAACGGTGCACGATTGGTTCTTATGGCGTCTAGATTATAGTTTGTGAATTATATAAACCTCAACCAACAAACAGCCAGGGGCTAAAATTAAATATAGGGATAAAATGCAAGTAGTTGTCTTATATTTTGTAAACCATATTAGAGAGAGAAATCTGATGGGTAAAACTGTACATAACTTCGCGGTGGAGGGGGTATTTAGTTTTGCCCTTGTCTGTATGTACGTCCTTCCGTTTGTCCGTCCCTCTGTCAGTCCGTACGTCCCAAAATTAGTTTCCATTCTTTAACTTTAGTTTCCCTCAACCAAATGTTATGAAACTTATATACAATGCTTATTATCACCAACTTGGATGCAGGGTTGCCTCATTGGCACTCATACCACATCTTCTTATATCTATAAACACAGATTAAATTAGAATATGGGTAGCGTCACTTTTGCCGTTCTCGAGTTATGTCCCTTTATAAGTGGAAAAATTGGCAAATTTACAGTTTCCGCACTCTAACTTGACTTTGCCACAATCAAATGTTTTGAAACATATTCACAATTTTTATTACCACCAAACAAAGATCAAGATTGAATATGGGTGGTGTCACTTTTGCAGTTCTCGAGTTATGTTCCTTTATAAATGGAAATATTGGCTTATAAGTTATTTGCAGTTTCTGCACTCCCAACTTAAATACTTTGCCACAACCAAATGTTCTGAAACTTTTTCACAATGCTTATTACTATCAAACACATATATGTTGAATGTTGAATATGGTAGCGTCACTGTTACTGTTCTCGAGTTATGTCCCTTTATGAATGGAAAAATTGGCAAATTTGCCGTTTTCACACTCTAACCTTACTTTGCCACAATCAAATTGAATTAGTACATTGACTCATTCATAATTACAATTGTGAGCTTAATTAAATACAAATACATCTGATGAAATTTTACTGATGTAATGAATGTTATGGATATTTAAATATAGGTTTTAATTTTTTTTGTCATTAATATAAAAGGTTATAATTATTTATAATCATGACTAAAGGTAATTTTTATTCAGATTCACATGCTATTTATTATTGATTACATCGGGTGTTGTCCATAATGTATTATTAATGGTGATTTTTGAAATTTATTTCTATTTGTAAAATTAATGACATTTGCAGATTAGATGAGATAACATTAAATTGCTTGATTGACAGTGAGCATTTGTACCATGCAAAATCATAAGTGAATGCACATTATGGTATGACGTTTTGTATAAGATAAGATAAGATAAGACAAATTTTATTTCCAAAAGATGACCATTATGGGTATAATCAGTACAGTGATTTTGTTTTATATTAAACAATCGCAATATAGACAATACACAAGAAAAACAACTCAAACATGAAATATAAATTGACTTATTAATATATAGAGCCATATAAACCATAATGTTTAGTGTTTATTGACCATACACCAGAAACAGCATCAAATCCATTATAAAAATAGCTATATATAAGATATTTCCATACATAATGATATTAATTGTTTTTACAGATTTGAATTTTTGTCAGATTTTCTTTGACTTATAAATTTTGATTGTCCATTTGGTATTTTTCCATCCTCTTTTCAACCTTCATATTTAATTTTGGACCTGGCCCCTGTATTATGTAAAAACAAAGTAGCATATCTGGGTTAGATAATTATACGGAAATATGACAAGCAAATTCAACAACAAATATTTGCTTATAACAAGTTAAAGATAAATATGAATAAGACATACATGTAACACTGCATCCTCTGTGAATCAAGCAATTAAAAAAATATTGTCTCATTTCATCTGCAAACTTCATTAATTTTTCCATGAATGCTTGAAAGCATTTTTTTTTTAGCATTTTGAGTTGTTGAATTCCATAAGCAACAGGCATAATGTTGTAACTTCAACAATACCAAATATGAAGATTTCCATGACTCCTTCAAAAAGCTATCTTTCCACAGGTCACATAAGAAACTAATGGAAAACGGGAAAAGTTATATTTCATTTCAACATCTATAAATAAATTCATCATTCACATCATAATTAAAAGTGATGGATGGCAGATATCGAAAAACAATCAAATCTCCATTATTTCATTAACTGAGAGTTCCTAAAAAATTATTATAAAATTGCTACTTCCCTTATTTAACTCGTGTACTGGAAGGAAATTGTAGCATCAATAGTTAGTCAGGTAATGATGACATAGCTTGTTATTTGATCTCATGTATAGTGATTTTTTAAGTGGGTTAGTAAGCAGATAGACTGAGAGAGCTCACTCTTGAATGGAAGCTATACATATATGGTTGATGCATAAGACTTTTTTTTTACAAGTCCCACTCCCTTTGTCACCTTAGTGCCCCCAATACTTCATCCTCAGCTAACCATTACAATTAAGTTGTTTGTATTATTACCCGCCAGCTTTTCAGATTTTATTGTAACATTTACGTTGTAGTTGTAGTTGGTGATGTTTACTTTTTACCATATGTTGCAGGTTGTAGTTCCCAAAGTTGTTTACTTCCACCATCTGTTGCAGGTTGTACTGTAATTTCCAAGAGCTCTTTACTTTCACCATCGGTTTCAGATTGTACTGTAACTTCTCAAGGTTGTTTATTTTCCCGTACTGTGATTTTTTTACCAGCTGTGACCGATTATACTGTTGGTTTTTTTTTATCATGACTGTTTTAGATTATACTTTAAAGCAGATGTCATCTCATTGATAAGATCATGTTTTATTATTAACTTAATATAATAACATTGTAATCTTATATTGAAGATAGATTATGACAGACATGCATCTTACAAATATCACAAAAACTCACATGCAAGCTTTTTTAATTTGTATTGACCTTAAAGCTATTTTCATTACTTAGCATCAATGAGGGGTATGACGGGGGTAGTCTTCTCTCCTCAACATCAATGAGGGGGTATGACGGGGGTAGTCTTCTCCCCTTAGCATCAATGAGGGGTACGACGGGGTAGTCTTCTCCCCTTAGCATCAATGAGGGGTACGACGGGGGTAGTCTTCTCTCCTCAGCATCAATAAGAGGTACGGCGGGGGTAGTCTTCTCCCCTCAGCATCAATGAGGGGTACGACGGGGGTAGTCTTCTCCCCTCAGCATCAATGAGGGGTACGACGGGGGTAGTCTTCTCCCCTCAGCATCAATGAGGGGTATGACGGGAGTAGTCTTCTCCCCTCAGCATCAGTGAGGGGTATGACAGGGATAGGGGTAGTCTTCTACCCTCAGCATCAATGAGGGTATGACGGGAGCAGTCTTCTCCCTTCTCCCATCCCTCTACGCCCTTTCCCCACCCTTTAACATTTCTAACACTCACTTTCTCCCCGTCTCCCCTCACCTTGTCCCCCTAATCTATTGTCTGGATGTCTATAAACCCTTTTAGGTCACATGGTGCTAAGGTCCAAATCGAAATTTCGTACAACTTTCTTGTTTTATACCATCAAATGTCATTAATATTTTGAAACATATTATGCTCTGAAAACGCTAGGCCAATTGGAAACACATTTTATGTAAATTTTTAATGTTTAATTTATAATTAAGGTCATCCAATAAAAAGTCAATTTTATGCCCCCGCTAGAAAAGTGGACATTATGTTCTCCGGTCTGTGCGTCCGTTTGTCCGTCCGTCCGTTATTCCGTCGTCCGTCTTGTATCAGATTATTGGTTAAGGTAGTTGTGGTCAAATCAACTAGAAGCTGAATACAAATGTTCAATATATGTGAACTTTTAAATTGTATGCCAAATTTGGGTTTTGATTCTAATTTCACGGTTAATTTTAATTGGGCATATAAATATATTGGGAGTTGGGCGTTGCGTCCTATGGTTACAGATTCTTCTTCTCCGTTTCCAACATTCGTCGTGGATTTTGTGATGATTTTGATATCAAATTGTATATATGAAGCTTTGAAGATTTTGTAAAGATTTTTTTTATCATGATTAGTATGTTCATATATTATTATACTTCACGTTAAAATACCAGATTTTTATTGGCTAATACGAGGGAGATAATTTACTCTATCTCATGGCTCAGCGGGATACAATTTTATCAATGTCGCCCTCTCGTGCAGACCAATCAAAAATTGAAAATCGAAAGGACAATTAATTGAATTTACATCAATAAATTAAGACATTGAATGCCCAATTTCTACGTTTTGGCCTCAGGACTTTTTTCATACACTGTCAAAAAAGAAATATATCTTGCTTCACTTTTGTTGTTTTTTTTTATTAACTGTGACGTTGTTATATACATGAAGTCATAGTTAAGATCTTTCAATTCAAAATTTAATAGTAATATTAGACAATAATGATAAAACATCCAGTATAATAAATTAAATAACACATTGCTGAGAGGGTGATAGAGCAGATTGGTACACCTCGAAAGAACATTGTTTTCTCGGGGTACTAACAATCTGCCCTTTCACCCTCTCAGCTATGTGTTGTCGTGGTACTGAAGACAAATAGTTTATTGACTTGATTTCACTTGCGCTGTATATTTGAAAACAGATAAATATTTCGTTTCTTGAAATTTTTTTGAAAAAGGTGAAAATGAGTAAATGCTGGTGTGACATGCAAGCTCTTGGGAGCCATACACTTCTTATCTTTAGTTAACATTTTTTTTCTAAATTGACCATTAGTGCATGGAAATAAAATGCTGTAGCAAGGGCATCAGGTTGTCGGGTTTTATAAAGCAACGTTAATTGGCTTTTTAATAAAAGACACATGTACTCTGTTATTGCGTATTGATCACCAACTTATTGTTTCACATGTGTGATATACATACAAATGACTGTTTATTGGATTAAATATAGCCACGGAATCGATAATACCGACTTTAATATCCTGGTGTTATGTTGAGTCACATTGCAGAGAACTTGTTTTATTGACAATATTGGATGAAGTCAGGAAGAGTTGTCACATTAATTTAGAACCTTATTAGTCTGAAAAAGGTGTACGTTATATTTGACCTGAATAACACCGATGTTTCAGATACCTCTTGAATTCTCTGTGTCCTTTTTTGAGGGGTCAGCCAGGCGTATAGTAATAAGGAGGCTGGACGCGGTGGTGGTGCATGGGGCGATAGCCATGGGAGTAATGGGGGATTGAAGGGAGTGGGAGTCAAGGACCCTTGTCCACCCACTCCTTTTGGGGTCTCTAAACTGGAATGGCTATATATGCCACGTGAGCTACATGTGCAATCCGTCATGGTATAATCCTGTATACCATCAGTTACCGCTGTGGACAGTAAACTAGCAATTGGTAGTAAATAGTAAATAAATGTTATTTCGAGTCTATATATGTAAGTATACCAAAGAAAAACATGAAAATAATTGCAATTATAAAATTTAAAAAATATATAATGGGATTTTGGAAAAAAAGAGGAGGACAAAAAACATTGTCCTGTTCCCAAATACCTGTGAAATAAGTCAAGAAAACTTTAAAATAATATACATGTATTTATAGAAAAAAACAAATTGAATATAGCTGATACTTTCCTATATTATTAGCAAAACTGACATAATCCAGAAAAACTAACGTTGACCAATGAACCATAAAAATGAGGTCAAAGTCAGATCAAGGCTGACCCATTAATTTATTGTTTATAGTATCTGAGAACATCCCGATAACGATAACTAAACGTTGAGCATTGGACCGAAAAAATTGAGGCTCTGTTCGGATGAACCCTGTCAGACGGACATGTTAACCATTTATTATTCTATATACCCAATACAGTTGGTCTATTGCTTATATTATCTTAGAAAAGTTAAACACTGATCCATGAAATGAGGTCAACAAAATTTATATTGTTTGCTACTGAGTCCCTACGGATCCAGAGGGTTAGTCAAATTCATAGTAGGTTAGGCCGTAGGCCGAAGCAAATTGTCAACTTTAGTACAATCTACCGTTATAGCATTACATCACTACAACGTCACTATTTACCCGAGATGCAATGAAGTTTCTTTTGTCTGTTGTATATTTGGCAACGATTGAGGTATAGCTTAATTAAAACTTGAACTTTTCACACGTGTTTGACCTAATATCATATTCTCTACTATAGGGTTATCTGCAAAATAATAATAAAGGAAACAGAGCAATTAAAATAGATCATCTACAGAAGTTTAAACGTATATTAATACCAATCTGTAAAATACTATGTTACAAGGTGGGTCTGGATGGGGATTATAGAATAGAGAATCATGGGTCAATAATCAGATAAATGGGCAAAAAAAAAAAAAAAAAATATAGAGGAAAATAGGATGAAAAAAATAAAGAATACAGAATAAAGGGGTGCTAAAATATAAGGAATAGAAAATAATGCATGAGGAAAAATGGAGAAAAAATACCTACAAAATAAAAGAGTACAGAACATCGTGTTTTATTCATGTTCTTCATCGCGGTGGCTTCTGTTAAGTCTTTCATGTCTTTAGGTGCTGTACTTAACAACATTCAAAATCAAAAGATCCCTGGCGCATTCCTTGAAAACAAAGCTAAAGCCAGCCTCAGGGTGTTGGATTTTCTAGCTGTGTTGAAGACTCATTGGTGGCCTTGAGCTGATTTCTGCATTTTGGTCAGGCTCTTGACTCTTGACACATCCCCCGTTTACATTCTCAATTTTATGTATGTCTATATAAATGAATAAAAGGAGATGTACTGCATACGCCAATGAGATAGCAACCCACGACACACAGCATCCCTGTTTCTGCACTTTTGTCGGGCTGGTGACTCTTTGGCACATCCCCCGTTTCCATTCTCAATTTTATGTCTATATAAATGAATTAAAGGAGATGTACTGCATACGCCAAGGAGACAGCAACCCAACAACATAATATTAACCAAAATACGTATTTTAAAGTTCAACATACAGTTTTAAACAACACACTGATAAATTATGCTAGCCGGTAGTTTGCCTTTATATATCGTGATCATTTCCTTATCCCACAGCATAATTATTACAGAAGCGTGCAATTAATTCTGTTTTTGACCCAGACGAAAGTTCTGCAGATTTAATTTCCTTGCACTACATGATTATTTGATTTTTTGTCAACGTTTTCCATTATAAATTCATCGGGGAGAAGAAAATGAATATTACTATTTTTCTTTGGAGTGTCAGACGATGATGAAGCGTCTAGCTGATGCTGATGGAAGCCTTTTTCTCTGATCGAATTCATTGAGAAACTTTACAAGTTTTATGACAATTTAATATGATATAATTATTAAAAGATTTTCTCATGAGAATAAAATGTCTGTTGTCATGGTTATTTGGTATTATTCTTACAAGGAAGGTTTTATTTAAACAACAGAAAAGAGCAACGTGCACATATCTGATTCCAGTACTATTTTGTTGCAAAAAGCTTTGAAATATCTATGATTCAATGTATTTCAATTGACTTATATTGTGCGGAAAGTGACTTGCTAAGTATTATATATTTCCTCTCACCAAAAAGACTTTAAATGTAATTGGATACGCTGCATTTATCATGCTTTTCAATAACATATGGTCAAATGGCTGAAAGACCCCTCCTGAATTATTTAAAACTATCATTCTGTATTGACGACAATATCTTGATGTAAATTAGATACACCCAAGCGAGGTAACGCCCTCAAAGTTTATCTAATACAACAATTCTTGGTAACGATTTGTCATAGTCACAGGTTAGAATTGATTGGTAAATGGATTGTTATTTTCCTAACGTTCAGTGACAGATATTTCACGCATGTTCAATTGAAGAACAAGTTGGCAATAACTGAGGATGTGGAGGGGGGTCTTTCATTTCTGTATTATTTAATTTTTAGGCCATTTTGCTCTATTCTTTATACTTTTTGCCCATTATTCTCTATTCTTTATATTTTAGCACCTCATTATTCTCTATTCTTTATTTTTATGTCATTTTTTCTGTATTCTTTATATTTTTTGCCCATTATTTTCTATTCTGCAACAACCCATTCACACCGTCTTCGATTGAAGGACAAGTTGGCAATAACTCAATAGATAGTTTCTTCAAAGTTGCTCGACCGGGATAAAGGGCAGGAATTTTCACTACCACTCGAACTCGAAAATGAGAATGTTAGAAAAGGGTTAAATGTAGCCTTCCAACAGGCTACTTACGGACCGTTCTCTCTCGTCACGAGGCATCAGAATTAACGTCCCCATGTTATCCTTTATAATCTTTGAACCACCTCTTACTTATTCCATTTCAAACTTTCCCCTGATGCAGGTGAGTTCTTATTAATACATATTATATGGATCGTGTACTTTTGCAGCGTGCTGATGCTGAAATAATATATTTCCAGACACATTTATTACAGGTAATTCAATAATAAGGTGGCTGTTAATCTTTTCGTGACATTTGTTATAGAGAATATAGAAATTTATTAAGGCAATTTAGAAATTCGAAAGGAGGATCACAAGAGGATAAACTTAGAACATTTTACTGCGAAATGACCTGGTTGTATTGTCGGAGGATCACAAGAGGATAAACTTAGAACGTTTTACTGCGATATGACCTGGTTGTATTGTTGAATTAAACTTTAAAAGACAAAAGCGCTAAATATGATCACAATCGTCTACGATGACGTACACGATAAAATGTATAGCGCATAAAAGTCGAGCTCCTTCCTATAAATCATTTCAAAGATACTCAAATTGCCTTTAAAATTGTATTTTAATAGGCATTGCGGTATGATAAGCTTTGGTTTGTTGTAATGCAGAAAATATATCAAAATATAATGTTTTAATCGCCAGTAGCTTTCATCTGCTCTTTGAGTTGACAAATATATTGCCGTAGGCATTTTATACGAAAGAGACTTTTTCAGTGGTGAATCCAGGACAGGGCGTACCCTTTAATTGTAAAAAAACCTCATGTTCTCTTGATTTATATGATTGCGCTCCACTCGGCAGTATCTTGGATCTTCCCGTAGATTTGGGAACAGTCGATTCTAGAATACCAGATCCTACTTAGGAGATGACTCACTAAAATAAAATGAACTATTATACACACACTCGATCATTTCCGAACATTGAGAATTAAGACAAGAAATCATGCAGGATAAGGAGTGTTTATCTCATTGAGTAATAACAAATGTACCAATATAAACTTTGGGAGATGTAGTATGTATGAGACGACTATCCACCAGCTTTCAAGTGACGTATATATATAAGCAATTACGAGTAAATGACAGTAAATAAGTAAAACCCATAATACAGAGTACTTTGACCTATAATAGTTTAATTTAACAAATTGTGACATGGATGGAGAGTTGTCTCATTGGCACTCATACCACATCATCTTATATCTATCAGCTGTAAAATGCCCGACATGTAAAAACGAGAAAACTAACGACCAAATTGATAACAATACAATTTACGAAATACAAATATGACAGACATGAACCAATGACAAACACTGAATTATAGGCACCCGACTTGGGTCAGACACTTATAGCATGTGGCGGGGTTAAACATGTTTGTGGGCGCTCAACCCTTCCCTTGCCCGGAACAGTGGTGTAACAGTACAACATAAGAACAAACTGTAAAAATTAGGCTAAACCCAATGGATCGGTAGGAAATTAGGCAGCAACCATTTGATTTTCTGGGGCTATGGATTTTTCCGGACAGCCTTCGGCGAAAAACAATCTATTTTTGGCGACAAGTCGAAAACAATTTTTTCTTTCAATTTTAGCATTACATAGTGGCAGCTGAGAGTGAAACAAACAAATTTTTTCTCAGGGTCAAAACAAATTATTTTTCTCCAAAACTGAAACAAACTTTTTTCCAAAAATCCATAGCCCCCAGAAAATCAAATGGTTGGTAGGAAATTAAAAAAACAAAAACAAAAAAAACAAAAAAAAACAGAAAAAAAATTAGACAACAAAACATCGCAAAACTCGCAGTTACTGAAAGCAAGTTCAAAGCCAATTACATATAATAAATAAATCATGTTTAACCAAACATGTTTCATTTTTGAGTACTGTAAATTTTAATCCGATTAACAAAACATAAACCTACGGAGCCGGGAAGGGACATGCTATATATTTTTTTTAATCCGTTCCCACGGATTACTATTCCTTTATAACGGATTGCTAATACTAATAAATCATGTCTTGACCAGATATTCTGAAAGCTATAATTACGTCTTCCACTCAATTTGATAAAGAAAAAGAGATATTTTACAATATTTAGGGATCTTACAACGAAGCAAATTTATTCTTATTGTTCAGAGTGTCGGACTGAATTCAATTTGAAGACCCCTAGACAGACACAAACTCGATAATTATTGTTACTATTTAAATGGTACGAAATTTCAAATATAGCCACGGAATAAACTATTTATGAACTGGATCTTCCATATGTACACAATGCGGTAATCACGTTATTTATCCGATTCAATTTAAGGTCAATATTTAGAGCGTGTAACAATGTGTTGTAGTTTCAGTTGTACAGTATGGCCTAAGGGAGCTACCATTTGATTTTTATGGGGGATGGGAGGCTAGGATGAAAAATTTTGTCCTGCTTTTTTTTTTTAGTTGTAATCTCTGTCCTGCCTTTTTATTTTTTACTCTATTCGGTCCTGCCCTTTTTTTTACTAGTTTATCCTGAATTTTTTTACACAAATTCTCATCCTGCCTTTTTTTTTACCAAGTTGCTCATCCTGCCTTTTTTTTTACTCAAAACTCCTGTCCTGCCTATTTTTTTCAAATTTCATCCTAGCCCCCCCATAAAAATCAAATGGTAGCTCCCTAAACGAATGGAGACAAACATAACGTGCATATCAGAACGAGAACATCCTATGTGATATGAATATGAACCATACTTTGTACTGGACTAACACATATGGACATTTATTAACGTGTTATTTCGCAAAATAACACTCAGCAAGGGAGGCATGTCAACTAACCCGGACATATTATTCCGAGCAAAACAGTCTTGCTCATAAATATCGCGTTCATAACTGAGAAACAGCAGCAACCAACTTTCAAGCCTTTGGTTTGATCCAGTCGTGGATCGAACGCCTAGACCTCCCGAAACCATCGAGTCGGTTAGATTTGGTTATGAAAAAAATCATATCTTTCGTTTGTTCATTGTTAATTAAGATGTGCAACTAGTGTTTTGGTATGCAGTAATGTTTAGAGAAAACAATAAAGATTGAGGGTGTTTGTCAATGACACCAAAACGAAAAAAGTCTTTAAAGATTGACTTATTCTAGGGGACTAACTAAAGACTGTTGCCCTTGGATTGTAGAACATGATTTCACTGTTGTTCTTGAAATGTTACTAGCACATGAGTTTACTGCTGTCGTTCTTACAATGTAGCAAATACGTTCACTGCTGCCCATGAAATGCAGCACATGAGCTCACTTATCGCCTTGAAATGAACACAATGTTCACTGGAGCCCTTGAAATGTAGCAAATGAGTTCACTGCTGCCCATAAAATGTAACACACGAGTTTAATGATGTTCTTGAAATGTAGCACATTAGATTATTGCTGCCCTTGGATGAAGCACATGAGTTCACTGTTTTCCTCGAACTGCATGTAACACATGAGTTTACTGCTGTCCTTGGATGAAGCACATGAGTTTATTGCTGTCCTTGGATGAAACACATGAGTTCACTGCTGACCTTGAAATGTAGTTCATGAGTTCACTTCTGTCCTTGAATTGTAGCACACGAGTTTACTGCTGTCCTTGAAATGTAGCACATGAGTTCAATGCTATGCTTGAAATGTAGCTCATGAGTTTACTGCTGTCCGTGAAATGTAGCACACGAGTTTACTGCTGTCCTTGAAATGTAGCACATGAGTTTACTGCTGTCCTTGAAATGTAGCACACGAGTTTACTGCTGTCCTTGAAATGTAGCACACGAGTTCACTGCTGTCCTTGGAATGTAGCACATGAATTTACTGTTGTCCATGAAATGTAGCACATGAATTTACTGCTGTCCTTGAAATGAAGCACATGAGTTTACTGCTGTCCTTGAAATGTAGCACATGAATTCACTGCTGTTCGTGAACTGTAGCACATAAGTTCACTGCTGTCCTTGAAATGTAGCACGTGAGTGAATTTCTGCTTTTACATTTTTGTTTCTCATTCTTTTATGCATTAGGTGACATTTAATGTGGTTTTTCCATTTGGTCGTACATGATATCCGTCTTTTGATTTATTAAGCAAAATAAAAACAAAGGTGATCACGTCCTTGTTGGATACAAAATATATATTTTGAGAAAACCTTAATCTCCTTGTTTTTTAAAAAAAATATCTGAAAAATATGCAATGGCTAGATTGTATATAATAATTAAGGCAATATTTACACTGTTTTACTTCAATTTGTTGGATGTATTTGTGAGGTAATACCATTATATTCCACGAGACATTGAGTTAAGAGTTTATGTTTTTCGGCTAAATATATCATTAAAGTCCAAACATTGTTTTTTTTTCAGTGAAGCTTGATTAGTTATTAGTTGAACATAATGACTGAAAATGACAGACGTTTTTAAGCAGACGATAAATTAGCACGCGTTGTTATGGTAATAACATGAAAACGTCTGAAGATTCCACTACTTCAAAAGAATCGTAGACAAACTGTACTAAGTGAACTCCATTGTTCAGAAAATAGTTGTTTTAGGATCATTTACATTGTAAAAAATAATATAAGTGTGAAAATGCCAGTCTTGTGCGTGATTATTAACACTATTTTTTTAACCTTTCTATCAGCCAAATGTATTGAACCAGAATAAATATTGACATTCAGCTTAGTACTTTCATAAAAATGGTACTAGGTCTTCTGTAAAGTGTCATTACCTCAGGTCATTACATTGCAAAGTAAAATTGAGAATGGAAATGGGGAATATGTCAAAGAGAGAACAACCCGACCAAAGAGCAGACAACAGCCGAAGGCCACCAACGGGTCTTCAACGCATCGAGAAAAACCCAGACCCGGAGGTGGTCCTCAGCTGGCCCCTAAATAAAATTTTGTACTAGTTCAGTGAATATGGACGTCACACTAAACTCCAAAACATATAAATGAACTAAAATTAAAAAACATACAAGACTAACAACCAGAGGCTCCTGACTTGGGACAGGCGCAAAAATGCGGCGGGGTTAAACATGTTGTGTTAGATCTCAACCCTCCCCTATACCTCTAGCAAATGTAGAATAAAGCAAAGAGTTGATCGCTAACCCTTAACGAGATGTCCCGGATACGCAGGCGTTTGGGTCATGGACCTCTATTTAATATTTTCTATGCAATGCTTATAGTTTAGAAATAAAAGGTTCAATGTAACTTATTTCCACGTATTAAATACTTTCTCGCTGATATCAACACAAAGCACAGTCAATAGTATGTGTTTAAGTTATTTATGAGTGGTCCTTTTTTTTTAAATTATGAAACGGCAAGTCATTTTAATACATTTATGGGGGTGTGGATGGGGGTTTACAGAACAGAGAATAGTGGGCAAAAAATATAAAGAATAGAGCTAAAATATAATATAAAGAATAGAGAATAATAGGTAAAAAGTATAAATAGAGAAAAATGGTCTGAGAAATTAAAGAATACAGAAATGAAAGACCCTAATCTATGGCACATGAAAAATATATACATTTGTATCTTATGGTTACATTTATTTTAACAAAAGTAGAAAATCTTTCAGAACTTCAAATTTTAAGCCCATGTTATATTAGGAGAAACAACACAGACAATTTATTCTTATAAGGGAATGTACAGTAAATTTATCTATTTTGTTATGACGCAAGTAACGAGTACGATAACACCAATTTTTCTGAAAGCACATTATATTTTCTTTCTATTTATATTCACATACATTCCTGTGAAGGCGGTCAACATTGCCTGCTATTTTCTTCTCTCCGACTTCAGACCAGAGTACCCGTTGAATATGAGCATATGACTAAGCGGAGGAAATGAAACTACCAAGGATTCATCTCAGTTAATATTGGAAGGAGTGGAGAGAGTATTGAATCCTACAGTCTGTGGTGTTTGGAGAGATTATTTATATATTTCTGAAAGCATATATAGGAAATACACGCAGTCAATTGTAAAAAGAAAATAGTAGTTAGTAATAAAAGTCAGAATTAGAAAAAGTAGAAAACGTATCCTGAAGTATTTAGTTACAAGGCAATAAAGATGGCAATGTGTGATCTCAAAATTTCTCGAGAAACGCTATGACAGAGGTTACGTGGAATTTGAGATGCAAAAAGTTAAATGGTAAATTGTGAGCTAAACTTAGATGTGGATACAGGATCGTAGGCGCTCTAATAGTAAGCATATTGTCGAGCCACGCGATTTTATGCGAACAAAATTATAGATGCTAGTTTGGTTTCATTGATCAGAATAGACAAGCACATCCGAGGATAATTATTTGGATCGACCTAGTTAGTATGAGTCAATCATTCCTATTGTACTAGGGGAAGTAACTCTATTCATTTTAAATGAATTTGACCTCCGAAATTTTGTACTCCGGATACATTAATCTATTTTTCCTTACACAATGGTTTTCTTTAGAAAACATGTTAAGCTTGACTATTCACTTGACGTTCTTTATTTCATTTCACAATCAATCATTCTGTATTGCCGTTTAGATGTAATTTAATATAGTTTCAAACAAAAAATCTCTAAAATATGTCGGAAGTTAAAAATTACATGTAATTCAAACTTGATATAAAACGTATACAGTTGATACTGTTGGTATTGTGTTCATCTGTCAGGGAAAATTCTTTGAACTTTATTTGTTCAACAAGATGAAAAGTTTTAATTGCTGTGCTTTTGGGATTAATTTGCAAAAATTTAGTTAATTTTCTTCCGCATTACGGATCTGTTGTTTACTGGTTGGTAAGTGGAAATCACAGGCAACACCAATTAACTTTAATCAATTTCTTAATCAGTTTGGTGACTATGTTGAGCGCATCTATCCCATCAAACTTGTAATAAAGGATACAACGGATACAGTTAAAGTTAAGTCTGTCTCATATCTTGACTTACATCTAGAAATTGTCAATGAGGGTCGGCTGAAAACAAAACTTTACGACAAAAGAATTGATTTCAGCTTCCCAATTATGATTTTGGTATGAAACTATACATTGGCAACATGAACATGAAACGGTAAAGTCGCCATTTATGACCGATGAAATGTTTGAATAGAAGTGTATAAAACTACTTGTTTATCTATTTTTTCTGCAAAAATCACAAAAATGTGTAAAAATCATTCTTCAAAGACAATTACTCCTATAAGGGGTCAAATGACGATTTTGACCATGTTGACTTTCTTTTTAGATCTTATTATTCTGATCATTTTTACTACATGTATTCAGGTTTCTCTCTATTTATCATACATTTCAAGGCAATAACCACAAACTGCGAAATTTTCTAACAAAATGACATTTCAGGGGCAATTTCATAGTTGATAGACGTTGACCTGCTGATTATTTTAAACCTGTCATAACTGTTTGTCATAACTGTTTTTCTTTTTTATTTCAGGCGACAACGGCCATGTCTGTTGATGTATTCCCGGATACATTGTATAAACTTAATTCCTTAAGTAACATACAGGTAAAGTTTGGTAACATTTGGTCAAGTAGTTTCAGAGAAGATTTTATTTAAATTTTACGACAACGGATGGACGATTGACGACGATGGCGGACGCCAAATGTAGGCTGGTCCTCTCCCTTGCAACATACGGGTATCTCAGAGATGAACAGATAAAGGACAGGGAACCAGTCTAACGCCAACTGATGCTTCGGTTGAAAATATGTAAAACAATTCTAATGAGAAAAACAACGGCCTGATGTATGCTACAACAATTAACAGAAAACAACGGCCTGATGTATGCTACAACAATTAACAGAAAACAACGGCCTGGTGTATGCTACAAAAATTAACAGAAAAGAACGGCCTGGTGTATGCTACAACAATTAACAGAAAACAAATATTGAAACTAACAACCACTGGATAACTGGATTAAGACAGACACATAAAAAATGTGGCGGGTTTACATTTGTTTGTGAGCGCTTAACTCTATAGCTCCTCTAATAACACGACATAAGAACAACTTTAAAAAATCAGTTGAAAGGGACTCGACAATCAGACTGTTATAAGCACAGAAACAAAAAACAAAAAAAGAAAGGCATGCACACAGTACCGATCAAAGAGAAATTGCAGTTTCTCAGTCAAAAGCTAGATCAACGTCCAATTGCAACTAATAACTAAACCATGGTTTCTAAGACTAAGAAAAGTCATTTTCTTCAATAATTTTTTAAATGTTGTGGTAAGGTGACATGGGAGTCTTCCGCCAGCTTCGACTGTAAAATAGCAGAACACAATAGGTCTAGATTTTAATCAGGTCAGCAAATATCGGTGCAGGAATGTAATTTAGTAATAAGAATTTCCATTGAAATTGACAAATTCATGTGATTCTATCTTGTTATAGCCAATATTTTTACAATGGCAGAATATGTTTGCATGAATTTTATAAGAGCTATCTTTTCATATTTTCTTTCAAAATGTTATCATTTAGTTTCATTTTATTCACACGATGATACCCTTTCTCTGTAAATTCGATACAAAGTTTCATTTCTTCACAGCCCGTAGCTTGGAAACAAGCTCGGTGAACTATCATTTTATTATATTTTTACATATCACAATATATTCTACGTTTTGACAAAATATGAAAACATTCTAGCATTTTTCTTTTATATTCCTATACTACCTTGATACGTGTTTGATTTAGCATAAACTTGATATCGAATGGTTTTTGGTGTTCAAAGGAATAAAGACAGTAATTATTTATGGGAGCAATACTTATGCGCTTAATATCAAAAATGCAAATTTTCATCAAATTTATTAAGGTAATTTTACCTATTAACTTTCATAATATGCAAATTTTTATAATTTACAATGTATATATGATTTATGGAATGCAATTTGTATTTCCTTTCTGTCCTCGTTTTGTTTAAAGTTCTGTCGGTTATAATGATACAGGGATCCAGTTTCATCGTCATATTTTGACGAAATAAAATTTCAATTTTAACACCTGTTATTTTATTATTGAGGGGCCTGATGGGTTATTTTCGTTCTTCGTGATCGGCGCATTTTCGCTATCGTGATCCGTTTTTCTACAGATTTATACTCTTTTTATATTTTCGTGATCCGTGATCATGGAAATTTATTTTCTGTGAATCGTGATTGACAAAAAAATCAACTCGTGAATCGGGATGAGACCCCCCATCAGGCCCCTCATTATTATGTACATTTTTTCTAATAAATTGTGATTATAATTTATGTCAGTTTTCAAAATATCAGATATGCATTTCAAATGATATATACAATATGGATTTGTGGTATGATTGCCAATGAGACAACTACTCGCAAGAGACCAAATGACGAAGAGGTCACCACAGGGCCTTCAACATTGAGCAATACCATATATATACGTAAGCTATGAAAGACCCTGACATAAAGCCAATTGTGAACCAATTCAAACGAGAAAAAAAAGAAGATTTTAACGAAATTAAAGACAAATATGACAGACAGTAACCAACGACAATCGCTGTATGACAGACAGTAACCAACGACAACCGCTGTATGACAGACAGTAACCAACGACAATCGCTGTATGACAGGCTGTTGACGTGTAACTGGCAGACACTTAATGTTACTGGATAAAGATGTTTGTGATTGCTTTACCCTCCCTCTAACCTAGGACAGTGATGCAACAACACTACATAAGAACAAATACATGTGTACTGTTCCAACTACATTTGTATATCGGATTAAATAGATATAAGAAGATGTGGTATGAGTGCCAATGAGACAACTCTCCATCCAAGTCACAATTTGTAAAAGTAAACCATTATAGGTCAAAGTACGGCCTTCAACACGGAACCTTGGCTCACACCGAACAGCAAGCTATAAAGGGCCCCAAAATGACTAGTGTAAAACCATTCAAACAGGAAAACCAGCGGTCTAATCTATATAAAAACGAGAAACGACAAACACTTATGAACCACATCAACAAACGACAACCACTGAACATCAGGTTCCTGGCTTAGGACAGGTACAAACAAATGCAGCGGGTTTAAACGTTTTAATAAGCGTCAACCTTCACCCTACCTGAAACAATAGTGTAACATCACAACATAGAAAGACACACTATAAAATATCAATTAAAATGGCTTAACTCAATAAAAAGACATATTAACAAAAACAAGTAAACATACACTGAACGAATAAATTTGATCTATGAAGCAATGTAAATACAAAATTGATAAAACAAGGGGGTTTGATGTAAAACAATATCAGAAAGACAACCATAACCTTGGACAAAATACCGCCAAATAAAATAACGTACACAGGTAAATAAAAAAAATCTGTTGTAAGGTATACATGGAATACGGAAATAATTTTTACAAAATAAATAATTTTGTTGTTCCTAGTACGAGAACAAAAGTGAAAATTTATCGTCATATTAAACACTTATCAAAGGTGATATATAATAAAAATAGTAAGACTAGATATAGCACTGATTAAGTAAACATTAAATTACAAAAATACATTACAAATTGTATCAGCAGGTCAAATTAACACGAAAGTACGATTTGAACGTACTTGCAGTTGCTGAAAGCTAATTTAAAGCCAAAAACAATTGATAATAAAAAATCATGCACCAGAGACTTAAATCAACTAAAACACATCCCAGGGAGTTAGTGTTTTAACGTCATCGACAGGCAGTAAGATAGTTCGGAGTTAACCTGTTAATAAAAATGTATAATGTAATATATAGATAGAGTAATCTATATATAGAAAATGAACGTGGATGTGTATTTATACATACCAAAAAACCGTTTGAAAAGAATACAAATTTAGTTATGTTTTAATTTGCTGATGACAAAATCGATATTTGTGCTAATGTAAACTATATTCAAAGATCTAATTACAACATTGGTAAGATAACCTTTACTAATAAGTTTGTTTAAAGGTTCGACGAGTTTACACATATCACATAATGATTTCCGCGCTTCTAGTACAATATTACCGTAAGATTTAGGATGTGAAATACCGTTTTTAATAAGTTTTCTACAGGTACAGCCAAATTTACTAATTTTAAAATCTGTATATCTATGAAAGAATCTAAAGTATATATTTCTTGATTTCAAAGTAAGGAGGATGAGCTTATCTCTTAACTTCAAAGTTTAGAGGATAAGCACGAACCATTGTGAAGAAGGACAGGTCTGTACTGTATAGAAAGCTGCAAAAGGCCCAGGAAAAATGATGTGAAACAATTAAAAATAGAGAATGAATGGCCTGCTTTATGCTAAAGCAACAAGGACAAACAGCAACACACGACAATAACTGGACTACACGTTCCTGGCTTGGCATGAAGCACCAAAAAGAAAATTGCGGGGTTAAACATCATTGTGAGTAGTCAACCCTCACCTAAATATTTTTCAATATTTTCACATACATTCATTAAAATTAATGTTGTTCATCTCTATACATCGCTGTTGAAATCCATTTTGATACTTTCAATTTTTGTAAACACTGAACATTTGTTTTGTTAAAATTATTCATAATTGAAGTTTGAGGCATCTATAAGCATTTCTAATTTAGTTTCATGCTTAAAAATCTAAATAACTACGTCCACGTATACGCATGAAGCTTTGATAATGAAAATGGTTTTATTTTGCAAATGACGTTTATGTGTCAGTTTTACTTTCTCGCCCTTCTCCTCGATGGACCTCTCTGGAAAACGGACTGATTTGATGTTCTGTTTAATTTGATCTTGTCTGGAATAAGTATGAAATATTTGTCACTGGACGTTAAGAAAACAATAATAACCCAATCCGTAAAAATCCGTTAAATAATCAAACCGAGCAAGTAAATTGACATATAAAGGGAGATAACTACAACAGTCATTGAGACGATTCTAAAACTTATTCATTGATTATCATTGTAGGCCTTCCAATTTCGTTTTACCGATGTGCATGTGTAAATTTGATGTAATATATGAGTTTTCCGATGTTGTTTGTAAAAGGACTTTATGCTAAAGGTTGCATCATGCACTTACAGTCATTTATTTTCTGTATACATAAAAAAAATATGTTGAGACGAATCTTTACAAATTGTGAGATTTTCCATTTTTCGTCAGTTTCAATTGTTAAAAATGGTGTTATTTGGACAAAGCGGCATAACGCAGACCTATGTTGGTGAAAACTGTATTTTTTACAACTATCGGTGTTGTGTTCTTGTACAGATAACAAATAAAAGAAAACGAAACAAAAATTAAAAACGTGGATTCCTTTTTTAAAATTTCCTTATGAGAAAAGAATGATAAGGTTTGAATGGATATTTTACTTCTTTTTTGTGCAAACAGCTATATTACACAGCATAATTTCTTAATTCATTTTTCCCTATAACTTTTGAACATTAACATGTCTACTTTATGTATTTTTTAACTGCTTATGAGTTTTTAAAAAGTTTTTTTTTTTATTATTGATGACTTTTTTCATTTATTTTTTTGTATCAATAAATTGTACTTCTGTAACACTGGACTTTCTACAGAATGATGCCATTTTTTTCAACGAAAATCTACGATGTAAATGGTCTATGTGTTTTTAATCTACGGTGATATAAGAGGAATACGTCAATAAGACAACAACACGAATAAAACAAAAACAACATCTACAGGTCAAACACAAGTTTTCAACAGTAGGTACGTCTTTGAAATAAATGGTTCAAAGCTTAGAAAACGGACAAACCACCAAGGTATACTTTCGTTCTTCAAGGCGTGTCTGGCCCTTTCAACTATTATTTCGAAAAAACTCATTTGACTACACTCAAAAATACTTTGTCGCATGACAGGAGTCCCCACTCTATTTGAACTCATCACATGTCAAAGCAAGGGACGAATTTGGATAAAGATATGCAAGACTTATCGGAGGTCAGAGCTGTTTTTTTTTCAAATGAATCACAATAAGGATCAAATGCTATATCAGAATAAAAAAGAAGGAAGTTGGACCTGAACGGCCTTTTGCAACATTATTGCGATATGAAAAACATGATTTCAAGGATCCCACATTTTCTTTTTTGATTAAATACACACAAAGGGAAGTCTTTGCGAACAAGTTAACCACTTTTGTCCTTATAAGATTATGTAAAAAAATAGTATTTGTTGGAGAATTAGGTTAACCAAATTGTCTCGTAAAGCTGATTTATGAACAAGAACTTTAGAATGAGCGTTGTACTTCATAAGTTGATAGGAAATGAATAAATTATCTTACTTTGAAAAAAACTGACAACGACCTGTAGAGCAGCAATGTGCCTCAAAGGTAGAGAAAATTAAAGATACTTTCAGGAGTAGTCGGGTTAACTGAGGGTCAGAATTGGGTCCTTCATTTCTGTAGTCTTTATTTTTTGGCCATTTTTTTCTTTATACCCTACTCCCCCATCCCCATCCCCACACTCTCGTAACTCAAGCTTAAGTATATTATTCACTGAAAGCAAAGCCGAAGACACTCGATGGACCTCTCTGGAAAACGAATTGATTTGATGTTCTGTATAATTTGATCTTGTCTGGAATAAGTATGAAATATTTGTCACTGGACGTTAAGAAAACAATAATAACCCAATACGTAAAAATCCGTTAAATAATCAAACCGAGCAAGTAAATTGACATATAAAGGGAGATAACTACAACAGTCATTGAGACGATTCTAAAACTTATTCATTGATTATCATTGTAGGCCTTCCAATTTCGTTTTACCGATGTGCATGTGTAAATTTGATGTAATATATGAGTTTTCCGATGTTGTTTGTAAAAGGAATTTATGTTAAAGGTTGCATCATGCCACTTACAGTCATTTATTTTCTGTATACATAAAAAAAATATGTTGAGACGAATCTTTACAAATTGTGTGATTTTCCATTTTTCGTCAGTTTCAATTGTTAAAAATGATGTTATTGGACCAAGCGGCATAACGCAGACCTATGTTGGTGAAAACTATATTTTTTACAACTATCGGTGTTGTGTTCTTGTACAGATAACAAATAGAAGAAAATGAAACAAAAAATAAAAAAATGGATTCCTTTTTTAAAATTTCCTTATGAGAAAAAAACGATAAGGTTTGAATGGATATTTTACTTCTTTTTTGTGCAAACAGCTATAATACACAACACAATTTCTTAATTCCTTTTTTTCCCTTTAACTTTTGAACATTAACATGTCTACTTTATGTATTTTTTAACTGTTTATGAGTTTTTAAAAAGTTTTTTTTTTATTATTGATGACTTTTTTCATTTATTTTTTTGTATCAATAAATTGTACTTCTGTAACACTGGACTTTCTACAGAATGATGCCATTTTTTTTCAACGAAAATCTACGATGTAAATGGTCTATGTGTTTTTAATCTACTGTGATATAAGAGGGATACGTCAATAAGACAACAACACGAATAAAACAAAAACAACATCTACAGGTCAAACACAAGTTTTCAACAGTAGGTACGTCTTTGAAATAAATGGTCCAAAGCTTAGAAAACGGACAAAACACCAAGGTATACTCTCGTTCTGCAAGGCGTGTCTTGACCTTTCAACTATTATTTCGAAAAAACTCATTTGACTACACTCAAAAATGCTTTGACGCATGACAGGAGTCCCCACTCTATTTGAACTCATCACATGTCAAAGCAAGGGACGAATTTGGATGAAGATATGCAAGACTTATCGGAGGTCAGAGCTGTTTTTTTCAAATGAATCACAATAAGGATCAAATGCTATATCAGGAAGTTGGACCTGAACGGCCTTTTGCAACATTATTGCGATATGAAAAACATGATTTCAAGGATCCCACATTTTCTTTTTTGATTAAATACACAAAAAGGGAAGTCTTTGCGAACAAGGTAACCACTTTTGTCCTTATAAGATTATGTAAAAAAATAGTATTTGTTGGCGAATTAGGTTAACCAAATTGTCTCGTAAAGATGAGTTATGAACAAGAACTTTAGAATGAGCGTTGTACTTCATAAGTTGATAGGAAATGAATAAATTATCTTACTTTGAAAACTGACAACGACCAGTAGAGCAGCAATGTGCCTCAAAGGTAGAGAAAATTATAGATACTTTCAGGAGTAGTCAGGTTAACTGAGGGTCAGAATGGTGTCCTTCATTTCTGTAGTCTTTATTTTTTGGCCATTTTCTATATTCTTTATACTTTATTCTTTACCCTACTCCCCCATCCCCATCCACACTCTCGTAACTCAAGCTTAAGTATATTATTCACTGAAAGCAAAGCCGAAGACAATTATGGTGAAAGTATGCGAAGAATGCTAGGCTTTATGCATGAACATGCTAGGCTTTATGCATGTTAAAGACCCTTTTCTATATAAAATGAAGAAGATGCGTATATGCATGGCCGCTACTTACAAAATGCCAAATTTACCAACCTACTGAATTCCAATATTCTACTACAGTTCTTGTGGCAGTTATAAAAGTTTTTTTCTGTCCCATCCCACCACTTGTGTGTGGTGTTTGTGCATAAAACACCAACATTCAATCATTTATCTAACATTCTATCAATATACAAGGGAGACTCTTAAAAGCTCATCATCAAAGATACAAGACTTATAATTTGTTTATTCCAGTCGCGCGTTTCGTCTACATGAGACTCGCCAGTGGTGTTTGAAAAAATAAAACAGGAAGTTGAAGTGCATTGCATGCCAAAAATTTCTTAAGGTTGTACAAAATACGGCTATCTATGCCTGGAGGTAGACAAACTTTTTCATAAAATAAAAGATAACAGCAGCGACCTACTAGTATATTAGGAATAAAAACAAATACATTTCACGTCATGATATTTCCTAACTTTTGTTATTACATTTTCGACAAGTTAAACAAGTTATATAAATCTACCCTTTAAATAGATAAGCACATTCATTCAAGATAGTCTCAAGTTTAGACATGTATAGAAGATCAATTCTAATAGGTTTGTATTTAAAAAATCTATCGATTCAGTTAAAAGGTCATGGTTAACCATATAATTGTGAAAAGAAATTGTTACACATGAAAAATTAGGGTATTTTTGGTGTGTGGAATTTGTAATTCTCAATATATTGGTTAGTAGTCTTATCAGATTACGAAATGTTGTAATATTTAGTTTTTGAGAGGCTTGACAACATAGAAATTGAGGCGAGCGTTGCTTTGTTACTATTTTGATGGAAACCGGTAAATATTTATACAGAAAAAGTGGACATATTTTACAATGTATTGGTTAGTATTTTAATTTGTATCTGTTGAGTACTAGTATAAGTATTTCCACATTCAAAATATATAAGATGAAACATTAAAAAAACCCCCAAAAACAAGCAATTGTATTGTTCGGACCGTAACACAACCTAAGGGAGACAATTCTCGCTGGTACTAGTATATACGTTCGATCTATTTCAAGTCTGAACATTGACCAGTGTATTCCGTATACGTTTTATATGTGCTTATATACGGTTATACATTTGTACCTGTAAATAGTTTTTGACTCGTCCTTCCGTCCGTCCGTCCGTCAGTCAGTTTGTCAGTCATTTTCGATTCAGGATGCTAACTGAAATAATTTACATCTGATTGCTTCCTCAGTTGGATACATGTTCACATATATGATAGGAAAGTCCAATTGATGCCTAAGTCACTGTGTCAAAGGTCAAGGTCGTAGTAACTAAAAATAGACGGACATGGGTACAAAAAAATTGTTTCCGGATGCTACATTACATAATTATATTGGATTTCATGTATAATGGATATATTGTCTCATATAATGAGAGGAAGGCCATATTGATTTTGAGTTACCATGCCTTATGTCAAGTTCTATGTTACCTGAAATAGGCCGATATTTGTATAGTAAAGAGGTTTTGGGATACTAAATAAAAAACTTGAATTACATATTTAATCACATAAAATGAGAGGAAGATCCCCTAGATTTGGAGATCACTATGTTGATGGCAAAGGTCATAGTTACTATAAATAGGCCGAATGCTTGTAAAATACTGCATATGGGATTACAACCTTAACTGCATATATATCACATATAATGAGTAAACAGAACAAAACTATACCATCAGTTCTCTATAAGCTTTCCCCCTTTTTATTTGGGATATGGGTGTATGTGAACTTGCTAACTAGAGGTTCAATAATTCAAAATGATTCAAGAGATAGTCCATCCCAGAAATCCTTCATTTTGTAATGAACTTTGACCTTGCCATTGCCTTAATAGTTGGTAAAATTGTATTTGTTTTTTTCTCACAAATTAGATTCATGATATAATGTACTAAAATATGGACTCCATGGATGATTCATTAGTGAACTACAGTTCCAGATATGAAAACATCTGCCAACGTCTTGCTAGAAGTCTTTCAGTAGGTAAGGATTTATTCCATAAAGATTCGCCCGCAGAGATTGTTGCTTTATATATATATATATAGATCGCTTATACACCATATACATAACATAATTTGCTTTTGGTTACGTCTTTTTGTTGCTGTCTAATTGGTATGAAATGATAACTTTAGGACCTAGGATCACTGTTCAACCTTTTTGAATATATAGTTTGAATTATTGAAAAGTGTATGAAATTGAGAAGGGCATATTTACCTATTTCTCAGATCAGAAGGACCTGTTTTGTACTTCCCGACTTCCGGAAACAAGTGCGATAACAGTACATGGGCTATGTCACAGATTTTGGTAAAATTTTGCATACAACTTTGGCTTGTTAAACTATATCTGAAAATCGAAAATTAAGTGCCTTTATCTTTTTCATTTTCTGAAATATTACTGATTGAATTCTTTCAAAGTAGTTGAACATTTGTATAGAAAGCACATAAAATCGGCGAAAACGATGAAATAATAATAGGCTCACCTCCCAAAATATGTGACATAGCCCAATTACTGTAACTTGACCTTAATTGCAATTAATGGATTTTTAATCTTTCAGCACAAGCCTGTATAAAGTATCATTTTGACTTGAAATGACTGTCACTTTATTTCAACTTATGACTATGAATGCCGAAAATTGGTGCACCAATGGAGCCATATATTAGTGGTTTTATACCAGAATATGCACAAATATTGCAAATTGGAATACCCATCAATACGACATAATTTGAATGGCTTTTCTTCCATGTTCTACATGTATTAGACGACATTGAGTTTCAATATTGAGATTAAATAGGATTTAACTCGGGATGGGATCTCCCAATGACAAAGTACAGCAAATTGCTCGATGAAATTGCAATGCATGCATAGCTGCAGGGTTTTTTAAGTCATTTTGTGATCTTGATTTTTAACATGAAAGTTGTATAGCCATAGCCAAGCAGTAGGATGATAAATTATGTTTAAATACAAATAGATAGCTTTGCTCACAAGACATTCTTTTTAAATTTTATTCTTATAAATAAATCTGTAAAAATGTCTGTTTTCAGATGACATAAAGAATTTAAAATTTATCCTTCGAAACAAAGTGGATCAATCCGATCTGAACAAAGTAACAGATGGACGGGAGCTGGTACACATGCTGGAAAAGAAAGAAATCTTAACAGAAGAAAAGTTACCGCACGTGAGATCGCTACTGAAGAATGCTGGGATTGATGGAGTAGATGATATCATCCAATCAGATTTCCCTATATCATCTGAGGGAATTTCGAAACATGGTATATTTTAACAATGATATACATTGTAATTCCTCAATGTTTTGGCAAGGAAACTAGCACAAAATCGATAAAAAAAACTCAATCCCAAGACAATACTATTACGGAGAGAGTCATTTCAGTTTCCCTTATTTATCCATTTTAAATATGTTTGTGTTGTATTTACTGATAAGGTGGGTTATAAGAGCTAATTAGAGTTCATATTGCTTGATAACATTAAGAGATATGGTCTAAACGCCAGTGAGAGAACATACCACCAAAGATTAAAGGACAGGGATTTAAACAGCTAAAAGTCATCCGCACTCCCTTCAACAATATTAAGCAAAATTAAATTTTGAGTTGTGTTTTAAAATCCAATACAGAGTATAGTCAATGTAGTGAAAATAACAATAATTTCTGCCGTTTCTACAAAAAAAAAATGAATTATGTTTTGAACACATTAAACACGACAGAAACAGCGGTGACGTACTGGGACTTCGGGACTTTGAATAGCCATATTAAAAGGCCCTTTTATTGCTGAATATATCTTGACAATGGCTAGTTCATTCCGTTTAACGAAGAAGAAAAAAAAATGCGTTCTAAGAAATTGAAAGTTAATCAATTATGTTGTAGATGGTTTTGACGTCAGATCAATGAATGTTGTTGGAAATTTCAAGGAAACAGAGCAGCTAAGAAAGATGATAGACATTGTTGAGACTAAAAGAGCAGTTCTTGTTAAAGGTTAGTAATTTCAAAATTTAAAATTTGGAAGTTTTAAATTGAAATTCTAAAGGAATAAGTTCAGACATGAGTTTTTGCATTTATAATTTTTAAGAATTGAATCATTATTTAAAAGTTACATGAAAAAAGTTAAAATATAAGATATTATACTTTTTTGTAAATTAGAATTATCAGTGCCCCACCCCAATGATTTGAAATACAATGTTGTACTTACTTTTGAAAACTGGAGAAAGATGCGTAGATAATTATTTGCTTAATGCCCAAGTAAAGATTTTAAGAAAATCGATTACAGAAAAAAAAACCCACTCAGATACCTTTATAAAGGGATATAGGTAGACAAGTGCCCTGATCTGTATTCTGTTTTACCATAAATTTTCGTTTTGGATGAACGAATCATAAACTCACTTATAAGGGTAAACTTTTCGGCGTATATTTTATGTGATGTTTATTGTTGTAATTATCAATTATGTCAATCAATTGTAACTGATTTTATGCCCTTTATGGGCCCTGTAATTTGGGAAATAAAAATATTCTATTCTATTATATTCTATTCTATTCTATTCTATTCTATTCTATTCTATTCTATTCTAAGTTTCTATTATCGTAATTTGTTTCTAAGTTTCATATAATTTGTATATATATATATATATATATATATAATGTGAATATTATTTAAAAAATAAATGAAACCTCTCGGCCATATGTTGATATCTATATAACAGGCCAACGGTCATCCTATTCCTTGCGATTTATCAAGAATTGTGAGGTGACAGATGCAATGGATTACTTATTGATTATTCAGTGGAACTTTTATCCATGTTTTAAGTTTAACTGCTAACTGTTTTATTTTTTGTTGTTGAAATTCTTTGTCATTGACGTAAAATTCACTATTCCTTTTATCAAATCCAGTTCTCAAAAAGAGGTACAAAATATTTTTTTCATTACAGGACCCAATGGGTCAGGGAAATCTCAGAGTGCCTTTTGGTATGCCAGAAAATTTCAGGTAAATCATCCATCTTCCGTTGTCTGGCGAGTTCATTGCAAATCAGAGAGAAGTGTCTATTTGTCATTTGCAACACTGATGTCACATTTGAAAATAGAATGTATATTATGTGAATCGGATACAAGAGACTGTATAAGAACAATGCTTGACCTGGCTATCGAAAATTTAACCAATCAGAGAAATGTGACCCGAAAGCATTTGATAATTTTGGATGACATCGAATCACCGGAAGACATCATTGTCTACAATGCAATGGACAGGTTCATAACAGCGGAAAATATTTACGTAGTAGCAACCTCTAACAAACGATTTTTACCGAACCATTACGAAATTTATGGAATGGAAATGGATAAAATGACTGAAAAGGAAGCAGTGTCCCTTTTTCCGTTCTCATGCAGAAGTGAAGAAAAACAAGTGAAATTATTGGCTAAAAATCTAGATTATCTCCCCCTTGCTCTGTCACTTGCGGCATCGTTTATAAAAATAACGCATATCAGCGTTTATGAATATAATAAAAATTTGTTAGGCTCTCAGCTTCAGGCAGACACACTGGGAACACAAAGCCTTGCTAGATCTTACAGCATAACTCTGCAACGTTTAGATGATGAAATTACAAACATTGCTCGAAGAGTTCTTTCCCTTGTTCCCTATTTAAACCATAACAATATATCAGTGACAGTTTTGAAAAGTTTTCTGTCGGACCAGTTATCTAGAGCAGAGAAAGAGATAGAAATTAACAAACTATTGCTTGTACTCACTAATTATTCATTGGCTACTGTTGAAGGCGTTGGTGAAAAACGAATTCTATCGATGCATGGAGTCTCCTCTTTAATGATTGAGAATGCTAAATCTCAACACAAAGTACGCCAAGATGTCAATCACCTGTTACGACATTATTGTTATTATTTAGACACAGATGCTAGACTTGTAGAATCCATGAAGAGAAATATATGCTTTATCCATCATGCTGTTTTGCTGTTGCGAAAATATTGTGATTTGTTCGATGACTCTTTCGAAAGCAAAGTGTATGAAAGTTATTTGTGTTGTGCAATTGGAGTGACATTTCGGTTATACGGAAGTACAGAGCTATCAGCAGAAGACTATTTTGCACGTGCCAAACAAATTATTTTTCAGGACATTGCATGTATGTCTTTGCCAGAAAGGGCACTGCATACGGGTAATGTTACACATTTGGAGGACTATTTATACGGAAATTTAACCGAGCAGGAAGAGGCAAGACAAGTCTTCTTGAAATTATTGGAGATATCAATATCCAATGTTTCGCTAGACTTTGTAGAAATGTTTTTGACGAACAAGTTCAGAAATGAGAGAGAAATTGAACTATTTAAACATTACGGAAAAATAAATCCTAAAGAGATTCGAAACAATAAACTGCCTCTGCATATTGTCAAAGCTATGACTTTGAAAGATATAATCGTGCCCTTTGCAAATATCAGAGACACATTTCTAATTGACCTTCTAATAACCCTGATGAACAATAGTAGTAAAAACAGATGGTGGATGGAGGCGGCAAAAGTAAACCCACGTGATCGCACTTTTTATACGGAACAGCAGATCGATAGCTTAACTGAGTTTCGTTTTGCGCATAATCTTGCGCAATATTTGAATAACTATTACCGCGAGCATTACCCGTCCTGTAATCCTTTAGCGAGTACAGTAACAAAACGAAATGGAATATTATATTTTCTTAGATCAAACGAGAAAATTGAAAGTAATGAACTCAAAGATGTGATTGTTACATTAGACGAAATGTTCAATAAAAGTTCAGCTACATTTTATGCATCATTTGGTGTGCTGAAAATGGCGCCGAAATTCAACCTCCATCATAGATGTTTGATTACCCGGATGTTGGTCAAGTGCTATGTAAAATTGTGGGAAAATGACCGAGACCAAATCGATCTTTCGGAAGCGTTGTTTCAAGCAGATAAATTAGTGGGATTGTCCAAGGAAATGGAACAATGGATAGTATTAACAAGCATTTATCTCGAAATTGCTCAAACCTACCTTCTAAATCCCACCAAAGAAAATATTCAAAACGCAAAACTGAATTATAAAATGGCATGTCAGAAGGCTAGGGAAAGTGGTAACATCATGAATACACAATACCATTTGAAAATGTATCAACAGTATATAAATTTCTGCTTAAATTATGGTAGTGCAGATGACCTTATTGAAGCCGAACAGATATGTCTAGAGATGTTGGAAAGATTTATTCAAAACGAGACTAAACAAACAATACAGACGCATTTGAAACGGATACATCTAAAGATAAGTCAGCAGAAGGTAATTAGACCAAACATTTTTTAATGGTTTCCTTCTTTAGAAAAATAGGGCACTAGGTAGATGAAAGATCTTCTTATATCGATCGATAACCTTCCTAGGTTTTTACCTCGAATGCCAATATCGATACAAAGGGTATAGGTTGCTAGCCTATATAGGCAAACCCTAAACACAAGAATTATTTTATCAATTATAATATATAATTGTGATATTTATTAAATTAATTCATCTATCAAACTCTTCGTAGGTCTAGTTTTATGTTTCCTTTTCTATAACTCCTTCTTCTTAACAAACAGAAACAAAAAACAATCACAAAGGTGCAAGGTGTCAGCTGTAAGAACAAAGTAAATCTATTTTATTGTGGATTACGGAACTATTTTAATGGACAAGAAAAGATATGGTAAAATTCGTCCCATTGTTTTAGTGAGGTTTATGCTGATCAGTAATATTTATGTCATGTTTTGTGTATGGTTCTTTTTTTCATTTTTATTTTATATCTCGTTTAAAAATACTTTTGAAAATTTGCTATCTGATTACAGATCAAATTGTGTATGAATTTTAATTCTAAGATTCTATGTTTTGTTATTCCAAAGATATGTTTTTTTCTGCTATTAAATCTGTCAATCAAATATAAAACTGAAAAGAGTGCAATTTAGTATTGCTAATAAGTTTCAATGGTAATTTTAATCACTGTATATTTTTATCTTAGTATCCCGCTGCAGAAGGAAACCAATTTGCTACCCAAACAATGTTACATCTGAAAATGTTCAGTAGCATGTGTTTATAAAAATAAGAAGATGTGGTGTAATTTCCAATGAGACAACTCTCCACAAGAGACCAAATGACATAGACGAATACAACTAAAGGTCACCGCACGGTCTTCAACAATGACCAAAACCCTTATTGCATTGTCAGCTATAAAAGGCCCCGAAATGACAAATGTAAAACAATTCAAATGAGAAAACTAACGGTTTGAGCTATGTACAAAACAATGAACGAAAAACAAATATGATATACAGTAACAAACGACAACCACTGAATTAAAGGCTCCAGACTTGGGACAGATACATACAGAATGTGGCGGGGCTAAACAAGTTTGTTGGCGCCAAATGTCCCCCTTAAAGTGGGACATTGGTGCAACATGAGAACAAACTATAAAAATCAGTTGAAAAGGGCTTAACTCATCAGATCAATACAAAGCAGAAATACATCAAACAAAATCACAGACCGGACGTGGCAGGATATTTATACATCCCACAACAACAAAGACACTATGTATAGATCTGAGAGTACTCACAGTTACTGACAGATAGTTGAAAGCCAATAACAAACTAATTAAAAAAATCATGCGTCTAAGACTAATTTTGTTCATCCCTAAACGAGATTTGAATATCAGGCAACACTGTCTGAAATGTGTCTAGCGCCCTAGACCACTCACTAACTGGCTTATTTATACCATGAACGGATTCAGTATATTGAACTTAATAAATATTTATTTTATATTAAAAATCCTTTTGAATACCCACAATCAATCAAACGCGAGGAACATCTATTTAAAGAAATATATGTTTGCTTGTGTTTTAATTATTCTATAGTAACACTTTGTTTTTACTCCTAGTATCCATATTAATATAAATATTATCTTCCGTCTTTCTGTTCATGAGTTCGCATCTTTATGCATGTATATGTTTTCGGTAGGACTTTTACGTTTCATAAGTACGCTGTTTTTATGCATGTATATTTATGGTAGGACTTTTCCTTTTCATCGATACAAATTTATTTTGTGCATTATTCTTTTTTAGTGTGACAGACTATACCAAACACTGAAGGTGTCCTCCATGTTTATTATATGTTTAGTTATTGCTATGGTGATGCTATGGTTCGGACTTTACGAAAATGGCCAGCAAGAGCTGTGATAATCATTGTCAGTATTTTGACAGTATTTTGTGCAATAAAATGAATAGCTTGAAGTACCCATTTGTGTTTCTTTGAAATAGCGATGACCTTACAGCCTAACTATATACTTGTTTTTTCACTAGTTTAACCTCTTTATGAACGCAGTGTTATATATGGTAATTGTTGTGTTTGTTCACTTTTACATTTCAGAAAAGCAATAAAACTGAGAAGATATGCCAATGAGACAACTCTCCAACAGAGACCAAATGTCAAACAAGTGAACAATTATAGGTCATCAAACGGCCTTCAACAATGAGCAAATCCCAAACGGCTTAATAGCCTATAAAAGTCCATGAAATGACATGTGTAAAACAATTCAAACCAGAAATATAACGGCCAACTTTATAAAAAAACAATGAACCTAAAACAAATAGGATATACAGCAACAGACGACAACCATTGAATTACAGGATCCTGACTTGGGACAGGCACATACAGAATGTGGTGGGGTTGAACATGTTTGCTGGCGCCAATCCTTGAACCGCATTAAATTTTGATGTACATTCTATATGAAAATAATTCTGACCCCTTCCAAGGAAAACTGTCGAACATTGATTTTCATACTATGAACGGAACAGTTAAACAGCTATATCATTGACTGAGTTATCCCCCTTCCTAAATATATATGCTAGACTTGTCTGTTCTCATACAAGAATCTTCTACATGTAAGTCAGAACGGAACAGCTTAACAGCTATATCATTCAATTGCGTTATCTTCCTTCCTATATAAACCTGTTAGACTTGTATGTCCTCATACAGGAATCTTCTACATGTAAGTATGAACGGAACAGTTAAACAGCTCTATCATTCAATTGAGTTATCACCCTTCCTATATAAATGTGCTAGACTTGTCTGTCCTCATACAGGAATATTCTACATGTAAGTATGAACGGACCAGCTTAACCGCTATATCATTCAGTTGAGTTATCACCCTTCCTATATATATATATGCTAGACTTGTCTGTCCTCATACAGGAATCTTCTACATGTAAGTATGAACGGAACAGTTAAACAGCTATATCATTCAGTTGAGTTATCACCCTTCCTATATAAATGTGCTAGACTTGTCTGTCCTCATACAGGAATATTCTACATTTAAGTATGAACGGAACAGGTAAACAGCTATATGATTCAATTGAGTTATCCTCCTTCCTATATACATTTTGTAGATGTGCTAGACTTGTCTGTCCTCGTACAGAAATATTCCATATGGAAGTATAAACGGAACAGCTATATCATTCATTTGAGTTATCGCCCTTCCTGTATAGATTTGTTAGACTTGTTTGTCCTCATACAGGAATCTTCTACATATAAGTATGAACGGAATAGCTTAACAGCTATATCATTCAATTGAGTTATCACCCTTCCTATATAAATGTGTAAGACTTGTCTGTTCCCATACAGGAATCTTCTACATGTAAGTATGAACGGAACAGGTAAACAGCTATATCATTCAATTGAGTTATCACCCTTCCTATATAAATGTGCTAGACTTGTCTGTCTTCATACAGGAATATTCTACATGTAAGTTTGAACGGAGCAGCTAAACAGCTATATCATTCAACTGAGTTATCACCCTTCCTAAATAAATGTGCTAGACTTGTCTGTCCTCATACAGGAATATTCTACATGTAAGTATGAACGGAGCAGCTAAACAGCTATGTCATTCAATTGAGTTATCGCCCTTCCTATATAGATAAGCTAGACTTGTCTGTCCTCATACAGGAATATTCTACATGTTAGTATGAACGGAGCAGCCAAACAGCTATATCATTCAATGAAAAAGCATTATATAAACTACATTTTGGCAGAGCAGTACAACATTCTATCGATTTTAATTTAGACCCCCTCCCCAAATCTTTTTACTAAAGTTTTTGGGACGTTTTTTTTTGCTATTATCTTTACTAGATAGATTTTGACCAACACTGTTTCCTTTCAAGCCAATATTCTTGTGTAATGCATCAATGTATGCAAACATGACAGGTAAGAAGTACAGGCTCTGTGGATCCCATATGAGGATTGATATCGTTACATATTGTATAGACATCTATATGTAGTCGATTATATGTCGCCCTCAATGTCTACATTATTTCTTGTCGTTTTAGTATTTTTGTCAAATATCACAAAAAATATTCAGATATGAAAATTTACAAATTCTGACGAGAATCCTAACATGCATGGGATATGGGAAAAGTTTTGTCAGCAAAAATAACTGAAATCCCCAGATTATAGCAACACGACAAGCTTGTATATGAGAAGAATAAGAACGTCAATAACAACAACGAAAAGAACTCATAGTAAGGCAATAGTTCTCAATTAAGAGACGTAATAAGGAGTTGCGAGTTTTTGTTTGTTTGAGAGTATATATAATTAAAAGCTAAACTAGCGCCTGTGTTTTGAGGTGACAAAATTTTTGTGCGGACCTTCATTAATACCAAAGAAGTGCGCAGTAACAGATATTATTCCTCTGTTACTTGTAGTTGCTTTTATCTGGACCTTAACACAAAATTTAAACAGAATCATTCATTTTTTTCAAGGTCCTTTGTTATTATCAAAGATGTGCGCACTGATAACATATCATTCCTCTATGACTTGTAGTTGCTTAGATTCTGGGGCTCTTTTAAAAAAAAAAATCTTACGGATAAAAATACTCGTAAGTCACGAACATTTCAGTATAACTTACGATCAATTTTAATCGTAAGATTTTTTGTGAAAGAGTCGCTGTATCTTAAAGCAAAAATTAACCCACATTAAATATGTATGATATGTAGGTCGAGGTGACCCATTACTATCCAAGATGTGCGCACTAACAGTAGATCATTTCTCTTTGACTCGCAGTTTGTTTCGATCTGGACCTAAACGCTAACATTAACCGTGACAGATGGAAGACCAAACGGAGTAATCGCTATATCCACTCCCATACTCCGTTTGGCAAAGGGATGACAATGAGATGATAACTATGAATAAACATATTAAACTGGTTCTGGAAAAGGTTAAACTTTCCTAATAAAAATTTTGATATGGATACAATTGATGTAAAATATGATTATAAATAAATATTACTGCATTACGTGCCAAAAGCAAAAAAATTGATGGTTATAAATAAAATTATCAGAAAAAAAAAAAAAAAACACAAAGGCGGCCAATGGCGGGAGCAGGACTACTGGATCCTGACAGAAAAAAAAGGTAAAAATTTGGGACAATATACACACGGGATAAAGCATCTGCAGGATATGATAGACCGAAACTTTGGTGAATGGTTTTGGTGAAAGGTGCAAAACAATAAGATAGATAAAATATCCGTTTGTGCAAAATTTATGAAAATCTTTAGAGCTTCTCGTGCGTCCTTCTCTTTCAACACCACGTGATCTCTCGATAACATTAAGCTACCAGCTGATTGGCTCTCCGATCCAGGAAGGACAAATCAAAATCCTGGATTCGTCACACGTTTTAATTGTATAAAAAGTGTTAAGACCCACGACAGTGGATAAGTCGATTACGCGGAGAGCCTGAATCATTCGACTTAGTTCATCCGGAATGGCATTTACAAAAAAAAAATGTATATACTTAATACGATAGCTTATTAACTTTTTGATATATTTTGAAATTGAACATATATAAAAATGGCTTGCCATACATATAGGTTTTCGAAAATTTTAGGGACGCCATCACGAGTTGGTTGACCGTTATGCAATATCTATTTCATAGATGACGACAGATATGTTCCAAATGTCGTAACCATAATCCTGCTCTCTTTTCACCGAATGTGACTTACCGAATTAGACTTATCACCGGGTTTGTACTTACATGAGCAACACGACGGATGTCACATGTGAAGCAGGATCTGCCTACCCTAACGGAGCACCTGAGGACACCACCGGTTTCTGGTGGGGTTCGTGTTGTTCAGTCTTTAGTTTTCTTTGTTGTGTTTGGTATACTGTTGTTTGTCTTTGGTCGTTTTTCGGTTTTTGCCATGGCGCTTTCATTTTATTTTTGACTTAAAAGTTTTAATGTCCCTTTGTTATCTCTTTTCTTATCACCCTTTATGCAATATAGTTGTTTTTTTAGCCTTTTTTCGACAGCATTTATTTGAACTGTATTTTAAACTGACATTCCAGGGCTATCGATATAGTTAATTGGATTACAAAAATACTAGGAGGCATCCCTGGTGTATGTATCACGGGCGTTTCATCTACAAAAGACCCATCAGTGACGCTCGAAAAAAAAGTTAAAAAGGTCAACCATTGACAAACGTCTTCGTTGGATCCATGTGACTTAAAGTATAAATGCATAACGTATAGCTAATAATGTTAATGACATTAAGTTTAGTTCTTTTACATCTTAAGATGAACAATTACACATTTAAAATTGTACATTTTAAATCAAACAGATGACTGACCTGAATCTCATGTTTAACTTGTTATTGTGTTAATTTAGAGGAGTTATGGTTCATAAAAAGTCTGTCTCAAAAGAAGGAGGTATGGTAAGAGCCATTATTTGGCCACAGAAATAACAAAAATTGTAGACTTAATCAATTCTTCCAAAATTATGCTTATACCGATAAATGAACATAATCTAGTCAAGTATGATGTCATTATGATGGTATGAACATGTTGAAATTGACGTTTTTAACCTCAAAAGGTTCTTTTACACATAGTTTTAGAAAACCTGTCATAAAGCAAAACTTTACCACAAATACATGTTAACATCTTAATACAAGCCTTGTCGTGGCAAAATATGTTTCTAATTCATGTCTTGATTAGATTAAGCTCTATATATATAAGAAAATAATTTTATGATAATATTTTAATAGGTTGTAAAAATTTTGAAAAGTTAAGCACAAGTGCCAAATTTAATTGGCTTTTTATTCAAGAAAACCTAGAGGTATTGAAAAATATTGCTATTTATATTAATAAATGTTTGGAACTGAGAAAACTATCAATATAGTATAGATATTGTTTTATTTAAGACGTTGAGAATATTTGCCTGTTAATAATAGATATATTGTTATGCCTTTTTTTTATGTGTATGGCTCTGATCTGGCTGTGGTTTAACATCTCAGAATTGAAATAGTTAAATTCATATTTATGATTTATGTCAACATTATTGTAACAATTATAAAAATCATTGTAATAAATTACTTTGCTCTTCATGGGCCCTTTAATTGGAATAAAAAATATCTTATCTTATCTTATAATCAAGAACTGATTGGATTGAATACGCAATTTTACATGGTATTGCTCGGCGCTGGACGTTTGCGCTTTTTCATAGGACATTTGCGTTTTTTTTAATGGACATTAGCGCTTAAATTTATTGGACATATGCGCTTCTTAAAAAAGGACATTTGCGCTTTTTGTACAGGACATTGGCGCTTTTACAATATTTGCTTCTTATGACTTCCCTCCTATTTTTTCCAGGCTTAGGACCAGTAGAATTGACCTGGCAAATTAAGTTAAAGTCATACTTTTCACTATGGTTAATAGTCATTTCATAGCACATTCGTGTTTAAAAGTCATTTCATAGCACGTTAATATAGTTATATATAGATACAATTTTAAAGAAGAAAATAAAAGGCCATTTTCATTTTACTAATGATTTGGAAAATAAGAAAATACTAAAATATCAAATAACATCAATCAGACGTTAAAATAATACTTATCTGTCAGATTTTCAGTATTCATATTAATATTATGAATTGTGTTCTTAGGTATTTGCTTTAAGGCTTCATTCTTGCATTTCAATGAAAACTTCAAAATTTGCCGAAATGGCTCATGTAACGATTTATTCATATATATTCAGATATGAGCCGGCCTAAAGGCATTACACAAAATATTTCAGTTATAACAAGGACAGCAGACGCAGAAATAGTTAAAATCCTTTGATAAAAAGAATACGAGGAATAATGACTCTAAAATAGTATGAATAATAGAAAAAAAGAACTTAGAATAACTGACTCAACTAAAGAACTCAGTATCAAGGCCTGAATTGAAATCCCCAAATCCGGACCTATCATACTATTTGTATTCCGCAAGGTTAAGAACATCATCATTTTCAATATTGAATATACAGTACTATACCTGATCTACAATATTTTCGTTATCGTTTATCATGAATTGTTGAAAAGTAAATACACTGTCTGTTTACTGAGATACCGTAACGTATTGACTGCTTGGTTAATTCCATCTTTCGTAGGTCGAGTGTTGAACATTTTCTAACGTATGCATGATGACGTCGAAGTGGTAATCATGTGTTAAATTAAATACACAACATGCATGTTTGTTTAAAATTGGTTTATTCTTATCTTTAAGGTAGATCATAAGTATATATTTTTTTAGATAGAATTTTCTTATACTTTGCCAAAATGAAGATTTTACTATGCTTTTTTTCAAAAATATAATAAAAAGTATGGGTCACCGTGCTATTTTCCAAGCTATGCGTCGTTGAAAATTGTCTAAATTTGGTTAGATTGTTCATGAAAAAACACATTTGTGTGCATACAAAAAAATCTATGAGATAGAATTTTGAAATAAATTGTGAGAAGATAGGTTTTATAAGATGTTTTAAGAAAATAAAAAGAAAAAATGGTGTCACCGAACTTGTTTTCTTGCTACAGGTAAAAATAAAAAATCTCCCTATCAGTCCAGTATGTATGTTTTTACTAAATGAGTTATCTCCCCTTAAATGGCTTATTTGAAAAAATTGATTCTAAAAACACAAAATTTGATATTTGTTTAAATATTTTGAGTTATACAATAAATCACCAAGATTTATTTATATAAATAAACAGTCTAACCAATAAAGTGCATAGATATAGGAAGATGTGGTGTGAGTGCCAATGAGACAACTCTCCATCCAAATAACAATTTATAAAAGTAAACCATTATAGGTCAATGAACGGCCTTCAACACGGACCCTTGGCTCACACCGAACAACAAGCTATAAAGGGCCCCAAAGTACTAGTGTAAAACCATTCAAACGGTAAAACCAATGGTTTAGTCTATATAAAAACGAGAAACGAGAAACACGTATAAATTACATAAACAAACGACAACTACTGTACATCAGATTCCTGACTTAGGACAGGTGCAAACATTTGCAGCGGGATTAAACGTTTTAATGGTACCAAACCTTCTCCTTTTTCTGAAACAATAGTATAACATCACAACATAGAAAACACACGATAAAACATCAATTGAAGGCTTAACTCAATCAAAACGTAAATTAACACACTATGAACGAATAAATTGATCTGTGATACCTGAAAGTAAATACATAGTTAATAAAATATTAGGGACAAACATTCAAGGCCAAAAGCAAACAAACAAGTCCAAATAAAGCCATGGCAAGACACCACCGCGAAATATTTAACCCTTAGAAAATAATCACTTTTAAAAAACCGGTTTTCATAATATATACAGGTAAATGAAAATAACTTTGTCGTTTTAGGTATACTTTTCTGTCTATATAAAATCTTCCAATAATTAGGAATACCAAGAAAGGTCTGTCATATAAATACCTAATTTAACACTAGATACATAAGGGTAAATATCAACAATAAAACTTATATATCTGTCTCAAAATTTGCAGATTTGGGCAAATAACTAGACCGATGCGATTTGTACAATCCAAGATGGCGGTATACCATGAATCTACCTTAACATTGAATGATGAGTTACGAAATGTTGCATCAAATGGACAATCAATTCCGGGTATTAGACTTATTATTTAGGTCCCTGACTGGTATTTGTTATTTTGAAAAAAGTAAAATACTTAGTAAGAAAAATACCGAACTCCAAGAAAATCCAAAACGGAAAGTGCTTTATTTAATGGCAAAATCAAAAGCCCAAACACATCAAACGAATGAAAAACAACTGTCATATTTCTGACTTGGTACAAGAATTTAATATGTAGAAAATGGTGGATGAAACCTGGTTTTATAGATAGCTAAACCGCTCACAATAACGAAAACCCCATGTTATCATTTATTCATATGCAAAACATGAACACTAATTAAGAAGAGCCATTAAGAAAATCCAGTTCTTGATTTACTTCCAAAAAGTATTGTCAAGCGACATGTTCTTGCAGTCAGATGCATAGAAGTCCATTATATTGACAACATATAATGATAAGATGCTGTATATTCAAAAGGTTTATAGCCAAAATATAAGTTTGCAAGTTCCTGTGTCCTAACTGCATATGCTTAAAGACTGTAGTTTTCCTGGCATGTCTTTTGTTTTTTTTATTGAAAGAAAGAGCAATGTTTTTACAGAAACTGATCAATTGATTATCATTTTGGTATTAGATACTCGATACTACAGAGCGATACTCGAGTACTCGTTGACATCCTTAGTTTTGATGTCTTCAGTAAATGAAACTGAACTTGTGAATATATTATACAATAAATTATATTTCATGATTGGTGAGTAAACTATGTAAATGAAGGCTTGTATTTCTGAGAACTGAATATAAATATAGGAAATAGGTGCACTGTTAATGAGGATGTGGATGTGGTTTAAAGAAAAGATGATACTGGGCAAAATAAATAAAGAATAGAGACAAATGGGCATAAAAAAAAAATAACGAATAGAGAATAAAGAGCTGCTAAAATATGAAGAATAACTGCAAAAATTAAAGAATTGGGTAAAAATATACAGATTACAGAAAAGAACTATGTGCAGAATACAGTTATCAAGTAATTACAGAATAGCCATTATTTTTAAAGATAAAGAATAATGAGCGAACAAATTAAGAAATACAAAAATGAATGAACCTCCATTCATACCCTCGTTTATGAACCAACACTTTACCAAATCCCAGTGCAATGATAGAAACGCATTTTTTTTTTCGTTGTAGAATTAGCAAAAAAAATTACATTACAGAACAACTTTTGGACGGTTATACACGATAGCACGATGTAGGTGTTACAATCCTTACTTCTCAAAATCGGTAAAGGTAACGAATCTTCGGTGTAAAAATCATCGGTCACATAATAAGACAAGCACAGTTACTGAAATTTAACAGAAATATAACATCATAACATTCATAATTTTTTCGACTTTTTTTTAGATATAATATCATTTTAAATACAAGACAGTAGTCATATTTACATAAATGATAAGTCTTGAATTAAGGCGGCAGTAGTTTAACGATGTTCAAATCTCGTAAATCGAACAGAAAGAGACATATCAAGGTAACAAACAGATACTAAGGGAATATAAAACAAGGATATTATAACATTTTGACTATGCATAATACAAACTGTTTACTTTTATAAATTTTGACTTGGATGGAGAGTTGTCTCATTGGCACTCATACCACATCTTCTTATATCTATGTATCTTATGTCAGAGCTGTTTTCTATCTAGAAAGTTTGATTTGACTGTTTAAAACCTATAATTTTGATGCTCAGAAATGCTTACGTGCTTGATAAAAGTTTCATTGCCCCGTGAAGGGAAAATCAGTGTCGACATTTTCCTGCCACGTATCACGGGTTCTATTTGAAGTCAAATCGAAACATCGATCATAATAACTGACGCAATATAATTTCTGATTAATTGCATCAGAAAAGAATTGGACGGCAAGAAATATACCAGTTTAACATTAATTTTTCTCTGGCAGTTAGAAAAAATTAAATATCAAAACTTTATATAATGCAAATCGGTTAATTAGAAATTATAATCCATGTTCTTTACAGGAAAATGTATTCATATTTGTAAAGCGTTTATGTAGCGAAATCGCAATATTTGAAAAATCAATGAAGTAAAAATATGCCGAAGTAAAAATTAATAGTTTCTCTTCAAAATTTCACGCCAAATATACTATCAATGTAGATCATGACATAACCTTCTTTAAAAGAGATTTGTCCAATTGACAACAAACTAAATACGCAATTGATTTAAATGATGTTATGCACAAAGGTATGAACAATAATGCAAAATTGCATGAAAAAATAACAAAATTTTACATTTTTACAAGCAATTTATAGCAACAATGTAAATATATAAGTGATTTAAAATTATTTGATGCAGCAAGGTATTAAAAATAATGCACAAATAACAAAATGGGTTAAACATCATCTAAATGCAGACGACATGTGTTAAATACTCGAGCTAAAACATTATAAAACACTAATGCAACGAATAGAACGTTAAGCCTGAATTATGATATACAGAATGTTTGACTTATAAACTGTGATGCACGTGGATCGTAAGCACTAAGGTCCGTCATTGTTCTTGTATTTTGGATGTAATTATTTTGATACCTGATAAAGGTTAGACTGAAATATGAAATTCAGAATGCTTGATTAATGACAACTGCGCTTGATTTTTGGCACTGTGGTCAGTAAATGTCTTGGTTTCATGTATTTTGTTAGCCTTGTAAAGGTTAAAATGAACTAAGATATTTAAAATGTTAATTTTTGTTTCAGACTTGGAAGTAATCGAATATGATGCACGTCTTAGTAGTAAGCTTGCTTATATCTGTTACACTTTCAGAATCCAGGAATCTAAATCGTGTAAGTACTAATGTACTGTTTGTATTAAAAAATGTTAATTATATTTTAATTTCTTCCAAACATGACTTAAGATTTTTGCAAGACGATGAATTAGAGGCAACAGTAGTGTACCAATTTTCAAATCATTAAGGAAACACAAATCTATTTAAAAAAAAAAACCTCTGAGGGTATCGCATAAATTTGAAAAGAGCGAGCAAATGCGTCGTCTGCTGATATGTTCACATCATATGCCATGTGAATTGACACTCAGTCAAACTAGTTAATAAAGTGTTTCGTGATTCATTCACAATCATTAATTTTATTTTTGTTAATTTACTTCTTACCTGACTATGTCAAACCTCTGTCCTTTTTAAGAAATAATTTTGAATATCAAATTTTTTGTACATAATTGAGTTAACACCAAGATAGCCGAACAATACCAAAAGAACATTCAAACTCATAACAATCAATCTACGTGTTTTATTTTCCAATAAAGAAGGTGTCTTTCATTTATGTTTGTGCTTTGATAACGCCTATCTGCTAAATTCAAAAAGGAAATGATATTAATACATTTATATATTCCATTGTAGAGTTGTTCAAGCATTTGTTTTATAGTGCACTGATTTAAAAAAAAAATATTATAGCCATCCTTAAGAGTGACTGAAGAATAAAAATACACTGCATCACTTTTGGTCTTCGTTGACCGACAGCAAAACCCTTGCCAAAGTGGGGTATCCGTTTGGTTGTTCGAGATGTATAAATACGCAGTCGAATGTGTGTTCTCAAGAAAATTTATTTATTGAAAGAAGGAGCAATGTTCTTACAGGAAACTGATCAACCAATTATCATTTTGTTATTCGATTCTCGATACTACAGAGCGATACTCGAGTACTCGAGTACTCGTTGACATCCTTAGTTTTGATGTCTTCAGTAAATGAAACTGAAGTTATGAATATATTATAGAATAAATTATATTTCAGGATTTGTGAGTAAACTATGTAAATGGAGGCTTGTATTTCACTACTAAATATAAATATGGGAAATAGGTGCACTGTTAATGAGGGTGTGGATGGGGTTTACAGAATAGATAATACTAGGCAAAATAAATAAAAAATAGAGACAAATGGGCAAACAAAAATAAAAAACAGAGAATAATGGGGTGCTAAAATATAAAGAATAACTGCAAAAAATAAAGAATTGGGTAAAAATATACAGATTACAGAAAAGAACTATGTGCAGAATACAGTTATCAAGTAATTACAGAATAGCCATTATTTTTAAAGATAAAGAATGATGAGCGAACAAATTAATGAATACAGTAATGAAGAACCCCCTATCCATACCCTCGTTATCAACACTTAACCAAATCCCAGTGCAATGATAGAAACGCATTTTTTTCGTTGTAAAATTAGCAAAAAATTGACATTAAAAAACAACTTTTGGACGGTTATACACAATAGCACGATGAAGGTGTTACAATCCTTACTTCTCATAGTCGGTAAAGGTAACGAATCGTCGGTGTACAAATCATCATACACATAATCTGACAAGTTACAGAAATTAAACAGAAATATAACATCATAACATTCATAATTTTTTCGACTTTTTTTTTTAAGATATAATATCATTTTAAATACAAGACAGTAGTCATAATTACATAAATGATAAGTCTTGAATTAAGGCGACATTAGTTTACTGATGTTCAAATCTCGTATATCGATTAGAAAGAGACAAATCAAGGTAACAAACAGAAGTTTGGGAATATAAAACAAGGATATTATAACATTTTGACAATGCATAATACAAACTGTTTACTTTTATAAATTTTGACTTGGATGGAGAGTTGTCTCATTGGCACTCATACCACATCTTCTTATATCTATGTATCTTATGTCATAGCTGTTTCTATCTAGAAAGTTTGATTTGACTGTTTAAAACCTATAATTTTGATGCTCACAAATGTTTACGTGCTTGATAAAAGTTTCATTGCCCCGTGAAGGGAAAATCAGTGTCGACATTTTTCTGCCACGTATCACGTGTTCTATTAGAAGTCAAATCGAAACATCGATCTTAATAACTGACGCAATATAATTTCTGATTAATTGCATCAGAAAAGAATTGGACAGCAAGAAATATACCAGTTTAACATTAATTTTTCTCTGGCAGTTAGAAAAAATTAAATATCAAAACTTTATATAATGCAAATCGGTTAATTAGAAATTATAATCCATGTTCTTTACAGGAAAATGTATTCATATTTGTAAAGCGTTTATGTAGCGAAATCGCAATATTTGAAAAATCAATCAAGTAAAAATATGCCGAAGTAAAAATTAATAGTTTCTCTTCAAAATTTCACGCCAAATATACTATCAATGTAGATCATGACATAACCTTCTTTAAAAGAGATTTGTCCAATTGACAACAAACTAAATACGCAATTAATTTAAATGATGTTATGCACAAAGGTATGAACAATAATGCAAAATTGCATGAAAAAATAACAAAATTTTACATTTTTACAAGCAATTTATAGCAACAATGTAAATATATAAGTGATTTAAAATTATTTGATGCAGCAAGGTATACAAAATAATGCACAAATAACAAAATGGGTTAAACATCATCTAAATGCAGACGACATGTGTTAAATACTCGAGCTAAAACATTATAAAACACTAATGCAACGAATAGAACGTTAAGCCTGAATTATGATATACAGAATGTTTGACTTATAAACTGTGATGCACGTGGATCGTAAGCACTAAGGTCCGTCATTGTTCTTGTATTTTGGATGTAATTATTTTGATACCTGATAAAGGCTAGACTGAAATATGAAATTCAGAATGCTTGATTAATGACAACTGCGCGTGATTTTTGGCACTGTGGTCAGTAAATGTCGTGGTATTCGGTTACATATATTTTGTTAGCCTTGTAAAGGTTAAACTGAACTAAGATATTCAAAATGTTAATTTTTGTTTCAGACTTGGAAGTAATCGAACATGATGCTTGTCTTAGTAGTAAGCTTGCTTATATCTGTTACACTTTCAGACTCCAGGAATCTAAATCGTGTAAGTACTAATGTACTGTTTGTATTAAAAAATGTTAATTATATTTTAATTTCTTCCAAACATGACTGTTAAGATTTTTGCAAGACGATGAATTAGAGGCAACAGTAGTGTACCAATGTTCAAATCATTACATCCATTAAGGAAACACAAATCTATTTAAAAAAAAAACCTCTGAGGGTATCGCATAAATTTGAAAAGAGCGAGCAAATGCGTCGTCTCCTGATATGTTCACATCATATGCCATGTGAATTGACACTCAGTCAAACTAGTTAATAAAGTAGTGTTTCGTGAATCATTCACAATTAATCATTAATTTTATTTTTGTTAATTTACTTCTTACCTGACTATGTCAAACCTCTGTCCTTTTTAAGTAATAATTTTGAATATCAAATTTTTTGTACATAATTGAGTTAACACCAAGTTAGCCGAACAATACCAAAAGGACATTCAAACTCATAACAATCAATCTACGTGTTTTATTTTTCCAATAAAGAAGGTGTCTTTCATTTATGTTTGTGCTTTGATAACGCCTATCTGCTAAATTCAAAAAGGAAATGATATTAATACATTTATATATTTCATTGTAACAGAGTTGTTCAAGCATTTGTTTTATAGTGCACTGATTTAAAAAAAAAAATATTATAGCCATCCTTAAGAGTGACTGAAGAATAAAAATACACTGCACGATCACTTTTAGTCTTCGTTGACCGACAGCAAAACCCTTGCCAAAGTGGGGTATCCGTTTGGTTGTTCGAGATGTATAAATACGAAGCCACGTCCGGTGAGAAAGGGGACACTAAATTTGATTAATGGTGTGGATAGATTACCAAGCTTCCTGCACGTTAAGATTCTTTGCAACAACTCATTAGCTAGCTATAAAACTAGGTTTAATCCACCATTTTCTACATAAATAAATGCCTGTACTAAGTCAGGAATATGACAGTTGTTTTCCATTTGTTTGATGTGTGTGAACTTTTGATGTTGCCATTTTATAAAGGACTTTCTGTTTGAATTTCCCTTAGAGTTCGGTATTTTTGTTATTTTACTTTTTCATTATTGGGTCTATAGGCTGTGTGCAAGGTTACATTTCTGTCAATGTCCAATTTATCCTCATTTTCCATTGGCAGTCCAAATTTCTGGGTCTACTCCCATTACAGGACCTACTTATTGTATCATTTGTCAATTTGTTCACTACATTTTCTTTTTTTTTATATTGACAATGCCATGGCAAATAACGAAAAACGACCGGAAGATAACAACAGTACAAAAACACAACATAGAAAACTAAAGACAGCAACACATACCCCACCAAAAAACCAGGGTTGATCTCAGGTGCTCCGGAAGGTTAAGCAGATCCTAATCCACACGTGGAAGTGATTATCAATCATATACTGCTTGATGTCTTATTAATGTTCAAGAGGCGATATTTGTAACTAAACAACATGTTTAAAAGTGTTATATCATTATTATTATTATTATTATTGCAGCCACTCTTCTTTCTTTAACTCTAATGATTATGACTTTAACACTCATATTTATAGGTATCTAGTAGGAAATGCTTCAATCTTTTCCAAAAATGGACATCGAGAAGTAAGTTTTTCATAACTTTTGCTTTAAAAGAAATCAATGGCAACAAACATTAAATATGTGGTAGTTGCATATAATTACGTACAAAGTAATTAATTAAATGAATAATTAAAAAGGTGCGGTAACTAGTTGTTTAAGGTGGCACGGTAGTATTTCCAGGCCCATAGGGATAATGATAGCCTTTTCAGAATTTCTTACACTGCCCAAAATTCTACATTCACAGTTAACTGAAGTACTTTCATTATAATATCAAGAAATTAATTTGAATATGTATGATGACCGTTTACTTTTTTTGCTATCTTTATAAACCTAAAGCCACTAGTGCTTTTACATCTTTTATCATGCAGTAAATCCAAATTAAAAATAAAGTAAAACAAAATTATTTCATATTTTTCTACACCTGATTCATTCCTCAGTTTGGTAGAGTATGTTCAGTATATACTGTATTTTTTGTCCAATCACACTGTTCAGATACATTGACTTAAGTACGGTACACAAAAGAGCAACCTAAATTCCGGAATGTATATACTACCATGCCACCTTGAAAACAATATTTCAAATCCCGGAAGCCCGTTGAGATGATGAGCGATAAAATGATATTTGTAGGATTTGAGATCTCAATGTCACAAAATATGTCATAATCAAAGGACTACAGTTTAATATAAAAACTTTTAAAAGATGAAAAATTAGGAAAATTAAAACTAGCACATACTGTGGATTCATTTATTTTCGTGGGTACCAATTTTGCGAATAATAATGAATCCACAGTACAAGGATCCCACTTGCTCTTAATTACAAAACAATATGACAAAACATATATGAAGTTGCAAGACTCATATTCTAAAGATTCTTTTAATTTTCGGAATAGCAATGGTCAAACAGTTTTGATTTACAATTTTATATGACAAAATATATTCCTGTTGTGTACCGAAGAGCTTTCTTCGCATTCATTAGCAGTTGAAACTGGACGCTACCAAAGTATTGAGTTGTCACGTCGTATATGTACAATTTGCCGTCAGTGTATTGAAGACGACTTCCATTTCATCTTAGTTTGTCCGAAATATAAGGAACTTAGAGTAAAATTCATTAAGAAATATTACTGGTCTAGACCAAGTGTGTTTAAATTTATTGAACTTTTAAAATCATTTAAAATCAGAGACAATATTACATGAACATTCTCTGCCTGTTTACTTGTGTACTTTGAAAACTTGTATTGACACCGATGAACTGTAAAGTTCAAGGTAATAAAGAATTTAAATTTAAACTACACTGATCTTTAAAACTGCACAGGAAACGAATAGAGCTACAACAAGTCTTATAAGTTTTTAAGCTTTCAACAGGACATAAAAAGTCAGATGCGAACAGTCTTAATTCGGGTTCTTTTTAGAAAGAGCGTACCATGAAAACAATCTTTATCCAAGATAACCTATGTATAAAAGCGTACAGTTGAGATAACATTAATTCAGCACCTACCGGAATGACAAATGCTATTTTGTACTATTTAGAATTATAGATATAATCGTTCTGAAGCTTGTAAATACAGAATGACACTGCAATATTGTTCTTAAGACATGTTCGTGCAAGACAGATCTAGATCAGCTGTACAGCGAATTAAAATATTTATATTTTGACCATGGCCATGCACTTATATTGGAAATTGTCCAAATTAAAATCCTAATTACTAGTAATGAAGATATAAATCAATGGATACTTTACCATATTACAAACTTCGTTCGCCACTATTCAAGGAATTCATATTCCAAAATAGATAAAAGATTGACTACATCATAAACGTTTACTACATATCTCCTTTACAAACACTAGCGAGCATTTTTAAAACTTACATATATAAGTTCGTATAAATAACAAAACGATGTTGTTGACATATTGTGCATTGTTTCTAAGAAAACGACAAATGATTTATTTATTGAATGAAAATTACAAATTATGTAATTTCTTGCGTCTAAAGAGCTTGTCTGGATTTGCTTTCATCTGGAACGTTGAAAACCCAGTTTTATACCAATATTATATTAGTTGTTATTTCAAATACCACCATTTAATGGTTGTAAGTGAACTTGGCACTAGATTTTAGTTACTGAGTGTATTGTTAGATTGTTTTCTGAGTATTTTTCTTTACGTTAGTTGTTTTGCGTTTCTTGGCAATCTGATGGGTCAAGTGATATCCAGCTAATTTTTACAGTTTGTTGACAACACTGTTTCAGGTTATGATTTATCTTATTATCGTTGGTTGCTGTCTGCCATATGTCTGTCATATTTGTTCTTTGTTAATTGGTTCGTCCCTAGTCTCGCTAGAATTGTGTCATATTTGGTCATGTCGGGGTCTTTTAAAGTTGACTATACGGTAAGGGTTTTGCTCGTTTGTTGAAAGTGTTTTCCTTACTTGAAAGTGTGATATGTGAAGTTGGAAGTGAGAAAAATCAAAAGGGAAATGAGAATTTAACAAAACGAATGTGCCTACAAGTCTTTCGTGCAATATTCTATTTTCAAATACCGACTTTGTTCTCAACTTTAAAGTTAAAGGAAAACAACCGGCTCTAAGGTCAGACAAACTGCTTATACAAAGAAAGTGGCACATTGAAGATCCTATTATATCAAATTAAATGTAAAGGCTTATCAAAAGAAAGAAAAGGTCCAGACAAATTTTTCTTTGCAGATATTATAAAATTAGGGTTTTTTTTAAAATGAGGATTGATTTTGCAGACTGAGATTAGGTGTGAATTCGCATGACGTGTGGTTCATGAATAGCAGGAGACTCGGCCTGTCGACGCATCCGATCTCGCTCCTTTTAGAGTTTGTGTGATTGTCTCATTACTGTGTTTCCTTTTGTTTGTTTTGAATCGATTTACAAGATTTGAACTTCGGTAGCTACAGTCGCCTTTATGTAGCTTTGAGAATTAAGGTAATTTTATCTCAGTATGGTTTTATCAGCACTAACCAATCAAGATATGCATAATATTGTGCCAAAAAAATTATATATGGAAGTAAATGTCTCAGTTTGATATTCTTTAATAGGTTAAAAGCCTTGTAGATCCTTGGAATCTTTGATGATTTCTGAAGTGATCAAAAGCAGCAGAACGTCTTTAATTTACGTTCGATTTAGAAAAGTTCATCTTTATTTGAGAGTTTCTGTTGGATTTAGAATGATTCATCTAATTGTTTCGACACCGGTATTCGAAGGTTATGTGTTCCTTTTAAACAAGCTCTGTCGATTGTTTGCGAAAATATATTTTTTTAGGTACCGATATATCATGTAAACATCATTGACACACTGCAACTGTTTCTTTAATGACATCATAAGTTTCCCCGATTTTTGATTTTAAAAAATGCTTCGTTAATGTTTGCCATCATATGTTTCTCCCATCTTGAATTTAAAAAAACCCATATTTTCTTTATTTTAAAACATTGTTTATCAACGCCTAAATAAAATGCAGAAACAAAATTGGTACCGCCAATAGTATTACGTTATTTTTGTTCTTCTTATATAATAGAGTTCCTTATAACAGTTATATGGAATTTTTTAAAAGCAAATTATAGGTTTCAAAAATTACTGATCGAGAACAAATTCATACAATTGGAATATGATTTATATAATCATACAAGGTTTTAAAAAAAAGCAAAAAACAGCTGATTTGCAACTCTTTGTCAAACCTTGAAAGTAAACATTTTGATGCGTTTAATGAAATATAAAATTAAGATGAAAGGAAGTTAAAAAAAAAAAAAAAAAAAAAAATATAAATCAAGCATAGCATCAAAGATGTCAATTCAGATGATGAAAAGTAAAAACCAGTTCTTTAACTAGCTTTTTCTTACTTTTTTGAATGAATTATCTAATAGCAAAAACAACACTGTATAAAACAATCCAAATGAGATATATCTTCCTTTCCAAAGTCTAAGTAAATAAAAAAGACACAACCACAAAAACATAGAACAAATGAATGGAGAACCCGCTTGCATATAACGCTATAAAGGGCATAACTCCAGAAAGGTAGAAGTGACGCCACCCAAATTTAAACTTGATCTGAGTTTTGGGGTTATGAGCATAAGATAAGTTTTAAAATAATTGGTTGAGGCAAACTTAAGTAAGAGATCGGAAACCAATTTCGTACGTACAGACGGTCGGACGAACATACGGACGGACGTACGTACGGACAGACGTACGGAGGGACAAGGGAAAACCTTAATGCCCCCTCCGTTACGGCGGTGCACAACAAGGTGACACAAATCACACAGACAATATTATTCATTCAGTTGAAGACAATATTATTCAATTAGTAGAGATAGGTAGGTGATTATCGAAGCATGGAGTAAGAGTGAATAAAAATCCTTGATTTTGCTAAAAGTAGGAGACTACAAACAAATGCGAGTAACATAAAGCTGAAAACAAAAGCTGAAAACAAGCTTGCGATTATCAATAAAAACAAAAATATATATGTGTACCAAAAACCTTAACAAATACGATAGTCACGGTCAATGCGAAAACTCATGATTACCATAAAATCTAATAAAATGATCAGAATGTATCAGAACAGTTTCCTTGAATCTTTGTTGTACTTATTCAACTTCTCATTTTTTCTTTTATTTGAGTTTTTTGTTGCAGGCTAATCCATAAAAGCGCGTTGAGCGCGAATTAACGGGCCATATTCATAACGTATTCTTTAATCATACTTCTCTGTTGACATAACACATTATTGATATGGTATACAAAAAATAGTCTACAAAACTTTGAATTGTTCGAAAGCTAAGAATTGTCTACTCCCATAAATAGATTACATTGCAAATTTTCATTCCATGTTTAATGAAGTATCCGATTATGATCGATCTTTTATAGACTAATCTTTATTTTACAGAAAATATATCCCGACTTCCAATGTGTAGACGACCTTCATCCCAATATGGTAACATTAATACTCGGGAAAGTGATCATCCATCTGTGTTTCGTGATTTAACACAAACAGAAATTAAAGGCCTTCTTGATTTTCTTTATGTAGAATCAAGTTTAAATCTCACTGTTGCAGAAAAGGCTTCGGTTACTTCAAACTATATTTTTATTGCTGATATCTATCGGCCTTTAAAAAGGGATATACTAAACCACCTTGATAATGGACATCCCCAACCAGAACGAGAAGCACATGTTATGATTTTCAGAGGAGCTATTCCAAAACCAGATGTCATTGAAATAGTCGTTGGTCCTTTACCAAACCCTTCCGCCTATAAACATGTTCCGTACCGACCAAAATCACTTCCTTTCATAGACAGACCTTTTAATGTAGCAGATTACGTTGGAAAAGTTTTGAATTTTTTAGACAAGACACTTGGTGACATGTTGTTAGACCTGTACGGCGGACGTTTTACTAATTGCGGTGATAGATGCCTGATAGCTAACTATTTTAATCAGGTTACATCCGTAATATCTGGCGTAAGAAAGCGAAGATTCTTTTGGTGGGTGCAGCATAATGTAGAATATAACATATTGAGACCTTTAGATTTTGCTTTTTTGGTTGAATCGGAACTTGATAATTTTTCTCTGATGAATGTATGGTTCGATGGACATTTCTTCAAATGTTTAGAAGATGTTCTTAGTTATTACAATAAATACAAGCATAATATACAAAAAGTTCCCTTTCCTGATGCCAATGGAAGTTCTCGTCGTATTTTGACCTCAAGAGGCATGCCTCCATTTGAAAAGCCCTTAAAGGACCCCCAGCAAGTTTCCCCTGATGGTAAACGATACAATATTTACGATAGACATATATCATATGGCTTCTGGGAATTTGATATTGCGAATGCAGCTTTCCGTGGACCAAGGCTTAATGACATCCGATACAAAAATGAACGTATTGCATATGAAGTTAGCACACAGGAACTAGCAGTATTTTATTTCGGCTATAAACCGTTTGAATATACATCTTTTTATCTGGACAACAGCTACCAGACAGGAACTTTAGCAAAATATCTGGTACCTGGAGTTGATTGTCCTTTGGATGCTACATTCCTGAGCTCATCTTACAAGGTTGAAACCCAAGATAAACCACTTTTCAATGAACATTCGTTTTGTGTATTTGAATTCAACACAGGAATACCACTTCGTCGTCAGCATGGATACTTTAAAAATATTCATAGTTTCTATGAAGGTGTTGAAAACATTGTTTTAATAGTAAGGACAATTCCGACAGTCTATCCATATGAGTACATTATTGATTTTATATTTTATCATAATGGCGTCATGAAAATTAAAGTGACAGCTTCCGGTGTTGTTGTGAGCACATGGTATGGACAAGACAATCCATTTAGTTTCCAGCTTGATGATAACCTCATGGCACCTCTGCATCAACACTTATATCACTTCAAAGTTGACTTTGACATTAAAGGAACAAAGAACAGATTCGAAACTCTTGATATTGAATCTGTCGTTACTCCAAATGAAGCAAGTGATGTTCCCAATGCCACGATTGTTCAAAACCAGTTTATGAAACGACTTAAGAAGACTGAATTTGAAGGAGCCTATAAATTTGACTTCAATTTCCCAAAATATCTGACGTTTGTTAATAATAATGTCAAAGACAAGTTTGGCAATTCGGCCGGATATAGACTGGTAAATGAAGGAATGATCAAAAACACAAGACCTCCTAATGATGGAAACAATCCAGCTGCCAGCTGGTCTCAGTATCAGGTTGCCGTAACTAAGTACAAGGATAGTGAACCAACAAGTAGCAACATGTTTGCACATTCTAACAATCCTGTTTTTAATTTTCAAGAGTTCATCGACGATAACGAAAGTATTGTTGATCAGGTAAAGTATTTATTCATAAAAATATCAATTATAGCAATGCTTCAAACGAAATGATTTTTTGGATTTTCAAATTTTGACCTCTCGAGCATCACTGAATTGACATTGATTGTCAAAATACGCAGTAAAATTGGTACCGTTAATGTTATTACGTTCTTTTTGTCCTCTCAATATAGAGTCCCCTCCAACAATAATATGGATTTTTTATTAGAAAATTAAAGGTTTCGAAAATAACTGTTAGACAACAAATTTTTACAATGTATATAATATACATCCCTTTAATGTCCGGATTCTCATATTTTGAAAATAGTATTTATAGGCGAACAATTGTTTTGCACCGTCGGGTCAATTTCTTGAAAGAAAACTTTTTGATATGTTTAATAGTATAAAGTAAGGTAAAATATTAGTTCACAAATATCAATTGTAGCAATTCTCATTATTACTTTTTATTGATATTAGATTTTAATTAGCTTATAGTGCAATTTAACAAAGTTTCGCCGTTGGTAGAAATCGAGGTCTTTGGTGAGTTCGTTAGTTTTAAGCATTTGCAATACTTTTTATCATTCCATCATTTTACTGTAAAAAGTTAACTCAAGTGTAGAAAATTTTCAGGGACCTGTGATCTATATTGATAGAAAGCATAAAAGAAAACTATATTCCACCGAGTTCATTCAGTATTGTTGACAATGAAGTAAATATTATTGAAATAACCTTGTGCATTATACCCATAGAATAGTATGATACGTAATTTTGAGGACAATTTTTTTATATATATTTATAGTATGTTTCATTTACAACAAATTAAAAGATATGGGAAAAAAGGTATACTTTTGGTGGATAGTTGTCTTATTGGCAATCAAACCTCATCTCCTTATTTTATATACTAAATATTTCACTATGAATACTAGTAAACAATACGCAATGTTAGGAAAACAAAGCTATTAGAACGTAGTTAAAAAATAATGGATAAATTAAGGCGGTTAAAATTATACCGATGTTTGATATGAAATTAGGTTTTCAGCCTTCCTAACGAAGTCAAACCCAGAAAACGCTAAGGACACTCGAAATCTATAAAGTGTTTTTTTTTTTTCATTTGCAAGATTCTTTTTCTTTTTGTCTTGAAGAACGCTCTGTATGAATTCTGCATAACACATGTCATGTGTAGAACGAGCTCTGTTTAATGAGATGTTGTAGTCAATCTTTAAATTGACACTGGAGATTACTAGTGTAAAGCGTAGATGTAAAATGTTTTGATAATACTGCAATATTGAACGATCGTGCTTGAAAAATTTTGAGTAGATCTTTATTGGATTTTTAAAAATCGGCATCTGATTGACACCGCTGTTGGAATAAGACTCATCACAATATTGCTGAAGGCCATCTTTTACTGAATAAATAATGGTGGTAAAATCTTATATATGTGAAGTCGAACACTTTGACGAACTGGCTATATAACGATCTTAATAGGGACTTTTGAGGAGTGCAGGTATCAGTATAAAGATGAGTGATTTTCATTGTCTTTTTATGTTTAAACTATTTGAGGGATTGACAAATTTTGATTTTCTAAAATCTCCCCTTTTGTGAATGATCTAGAGGTTGATGAGTTTAATAAAGAAGGAATTGGATGAGGTTTTTATTTTACTATGCTGTTTCAGTTTTCAATGTGTTCATCGGTTAGCTTTTCATATACCCGTCTTCTATCATACGCAGAAAAATACAGGCCTCCAGATTCATACAAAAGTGATGGTTCTCTAAAATTCTTACATTCTCAATGGATAAAATTCATTCAATCCGTTTATGTACATTATAGTTTAAAAAATGGAACAAAACTAAGCTTTTGTATAAATATTCAATGAATCTATATGTATTTATGTTAACAGGATCTTGTTGCCTGGGTTTCAATGGGAATGTATCATATTCCTAAGAAGGAAGACTTGCCTAGTACCCACACACCAGGAATGTCTCGTAGTTTCTATCTAATACCATTTAACTATTTTGATGAGAGCCCTGGAATGTCAGTTAATAATGCAGTTCGAATAGATGCTGTTGAAAAAGATGGCAAAACTGAGACTGTTAAAATACGGCGATATGGCGTCCGCAGCGATGTGGATTGTATTCCAAAGAAAAATCCATTTGAGAAGATATTGAAAGAAAACCCATGTTCTATTGTCGAGTGCTAAATAAAATAGATTAACTTATGAAAAAGAAATTGAATATTTATGCTAACCTTATGTTAGAACTTTCCAATTCTCTGATTATAGGTAGCTTATTTATGGACCTCTATTCATTTGTCAGACTGTTCGATATGTATTGATTAGCTTGGGTAAATTACCATTTGTAAACGCCAAAAGACAAAACAGAAAGCACATTAGATACAATTAATCATTCGTCTACATCTTTGATTTTGGTTTTCATGGAAAGTTGTCTGCATGTCATTATACCACAGCAATTTATGTTTATATCACGGCAAATATAAGACAGATAAATGTATTTTTCCACTTGAAAGGTGTTTGTTATTTAATAGATTTATAATACTGTTTGATATTTGAATTCTAGGACCAGACAGGTGGCTTTATCATACCTTCTCCTTTGGTTCGCGTTTTAATATTTTCAGAAAACATTTACTTACAGAAATACAAGAAAAGTATCTTACAAATATATTTTGAACAAGTAGGACACACGCTGTCCACTTGGTAAATTGTAAGACAAATGTTTACTTAACAAAACAGTGAGTGCAAGTTAACCGTGTGCATATTACTCTTCATGTTTATGTAAGTTGGTTGCAGATGGTCGTACAAATATGTTATATAGCAAACTATTAGTGCTTTAGATAGCATGCAGATAGCTAGATTCTTTTCATTATTCCATTATTTACATGTGTGTTATTTAAACAGCAAAATAAATATTAAAAAGTACGGTATAATGAATATTTCTGTTTTGTGACAGTTCATTGTGAGGTCCTCTTTGAGGTACGTGATTAAACTATGTCGATTTCTTTACTAAATCAGAGACACTTATTTGGATTTAAACAGCTAAACCTTAAAGTGACGGTTGTAAATTACAGGATAAAACAATATAATATGTACAGTGACGGAAATATAAAAATAAATTGTACTCGCATGAAACAGGAGCCTCGCTTTTGCCCTGTTACTAAAGCTCGTACTATCAATTGTAGCAATTCTCATTATTACTTTTTATTGATATTAGATTTTAATTAGCTTATAGTGCAATTTAACAAAGTTTCGCCGTTGGTAGAAATCGAGGTCTTTGGTGAGTTCGTTAGTTTTAAGCATTTGCAATACTTTTTATCATTCCATCATTTTACTGTAAAAAGTTAACTCAAGTGTAGAAAATTTTCAGGGACCTGTGATCTATATTGATAGAAAGCATAAAAGAAAACTATATTCCACCGAGTTCATTCAGTATTGTTGACAATGAAGTAAATATTATTGAAATAACCTTGTGCATTATACCCATAGAATAGTATGATACGTAATTTTGAGGACCATTTTTTTTTATATATATTTATAGTATGTTTCATTTACAACAAATTAAAAGATATGGGAAAAAAAGGTATACTTTTGGTGGATAGTTGTCTTATTGGCAATCAAACCTCATCTCCTTATTTTTATATACTAAATATTTCACTATGAATACTAGTAAACAATACGCAATGTTAGGAAAACAAAGCTATTAGAACGTAGTTAAAAAAATAATGGATAAATTAAGGCGGTTAAAATTATACCGATGTTTGGATATGAAATTAGGTTTTCAGCCTTCCTAACGAAGTCAAACCCAGAAAAACGCTAAGGACACTCGAAATCTATAAAGTGTTTTTTTTTTTTCATTTGCAAGATTCTTTTTCTTTTTGTCTTGAAGAACGCTCTGTATGAATTCTGCATAACACATGTCATGTGTAGAACAAGCTCTGTTTAATGAGATGTTGTAGTCAATCTTTAAATTGACACTGGAGATTACTAGTGTAAAGCGTAGATGTAAAATGTTTTGATAATACTGCAATATTGAACGATCGTGCTTGAAAAATTTTGAGTAGATCTTCATTGGATTTTTAAAAATCGGCATCTGATTGACACCGCTGTTGGAATAAGACTCATCACAATATTGCTGAAGGCCATCTTTTACTGAATAAATAATGATGGTAAAACCTTATATATGTGAAGTCGAACACTTTGACGAACTGGCTATATAACGATCTTAATAGGGACTTTTGAGGAGTGCAGGTATCAGTATAAAGATGAGTGATTTTCATTGTCTTTTTATGTTTAAACTATTTGAGGGATTGACAAATTTTGATTTTCTAAAATCTCCCTTTTGTGAATGATCTAGAGGTTGATGAGTTTAATAGAGAAGGAATTGGATGAGGTTTTATTTTACTATGCTGTTTCAGTTTTCAATGTGTTCATCGGTTAGCTTTTCATATACCCGTCTTCTATCATACGCAGAAAAATACAGGCCTCCAGATTCATACAAAAGTGATGGTTCTCTAAAATTCTTACATTCTCAATGGATAAAATTCATTCAATCCGTTTATGTACATTATAGTTTAAAAAATGGAACAAAACTAAGCTTTTGTATAAATATTCAATGAATCTATATGTATTTATGTTAACAGGATCTTGTTGCCTGGGTTTCAATGGGAATGTATCATATTCCTAAGAAGGAAGACTTGCCTAGTACCCACACACCAGGAATGTCTCGTAGTTTCTATCTAATACCATTTAACTATTTTGATGAGAGCCCTGGAATGTCAGTTAATAATGCAGTTCGAATAGATGCTGTTGAAAAAGATGGCAAAACTGAGACTGTTAAAATACGGCGATATGGCGTCCGCAGCGATGTGGATTGTATTCCAAAGAAAAATCCATTTGAGAAGATGTTGAAAGAAAACCCATGTTCTATTGTCGAGTGCTAAATAAAATAGATTAACTTATGAAAAAGAAATTGAATATTTATGCTAACCTTATGTTAGAACTTTCCAATTCTCTGTTTATAGGTAGCTTATTTACGGACCTCTATTCATTTGTCAGACTGTTCGATATGTATTTATTAGCTTGGGTAAATTACCATTTGTAAACGCCAAAAGACAAAACAGAAAGCACATTAGATACAATTAATCATTCGTCTACATCTTTGATTTTTGGTTTTCATGGAAAGTTGTCTGCATGTCATTATACCACAGCAATTTATGTTTATATCACGGCAAATATAAGACAGATAAATGTATTTTTCCACTTGAAAGGTGTTTGTTATTTAATAGATTTATAATACTGTTTGATATTTGAATTCTAGGACCAGACAGGTGGCTTTATCATACCTTCTCCTTTGGTTCGCGTTTTAATATTTTCAGAAAACATTTACTTACAGAAATACAAGAAAAGTATCTTACAAATATATTTTGAACAAGTAGGACACACGCTGTCCACTTGGTAAATTGCAAGACAAATGTTTACTTAACAAAACAGTGAGAGCAAGTTAACCGTGTGCATATTACTCTTCAAGTTTATGTAAGTTGGTTGCAGATGGTCGTACAAATATGTTATATAGCAAACTATTAGTGCTTTAGATAGCATGCAGATAGCTAGATGCTTTTCATTATTCCATTATTTACATGTGTGTTATTTAAACAGCAAAATAAATATTAAAAAAGTACGGTATAATGAATATTTCTGTTTTTGTGACAGTTCATTTTGAGGTCCTCTTTGAGGTACGTGATTAAACTATGTCGATTTCTTTACTAAATCAGAGACACTTATTTGGATTTAAACAGCTAAACCTTAAAGTGACGGTTGTAAATTACAGGATAAAAACAATATAATATGTACAGTGACGGAAATATAAAAAATAAATTGTACTCGCTACGAAACAGGAGCCTCGCTTTTGCCCTGTTACTAAAGCTCGTACAAATAAATTTATATTTTCCGACAATGTCCACATATTATATATTTATTGGTGATTTTAATCAATTTGAAATGATTGTCTTAGTTTTAGTTTGATTTTGTTTACCATGAATTGTATCTTCTTAATGAATTTAGATTTGAGTAAGTAAACAACTGGTGCCTCTAATTGATGTAAATTATAAATGAGATTATTTTGCTTTGGTAAAAAGGGGATAAACCAATTTGAGTCGTGTTCAATTGTCCTTTTCAAAAGCATTGTGCGTCCGAAAGTTGCTGTAACATCACGAATGAGTTAGGACTTCTCTATTATGTGTTCATACGAAGAGCTGATCAAAAGAGCGATTAATTTTAAACATTATCAAATGAACAAGATTTCGATTACCTTTGCTCATTTTAAGACTATTCTAAATGAAAATAAGACTTGATATATTTCGTGCGTCATTTTGATCTCACCTGACCCAAAGGTGCAAGTTAACGTTTTTCATCACTTGGCGTCCGTCCGTCGACCGTCTTTAACTTCTATAAAAATCTTCGTCTCTGAAACTACTTGGCCAAGTTTAACCAACTTTGCAACAATCATCGTTCGGATATCTAGTTTTATAAACATGTCCGATGACTCCGTCTGCTAACCAACATGGTTAAAAATAAAAATAGGGGTAAATGTTTTTACTATTATCTTGAAAACAGCCTTAAAGGGAAAATTCGCGATTTTTCACTTATCATCTTATTATGTTCATAATACCATAAAAAACATATTCACCAAGTTTTATTTTGATATGAAAAGTAATAAAGAAGAAAATTGGGAATTATTAATTTTATTTATCCAAACTTCCTGACTTATGTGACGTAGTTTAAGTCTTTTTGCATGCCGGGAGTGAAATTAATCTCATTTAAGTCTTGTTCGTTAACCATCTAATAACGCGATTTAAAGCGCATCGACGACTTTCGGTGTAGCTATTAACCAACTAAAAATAGGTGATAGCCATGCAACTTTTAAAATTAGATTGTAGGATTTATGTTTTAACGATTTTTGATACGAATTTTAGTAATAAAAGTAAATCATACAATAAAACATTTTATGATTTTTTCCCGACAAATACTTTAAACAAACATAGGAAACTGACATGATCGATAGTGTATTAAAAATACTTGTTTGTATTGACCTTTTTGCTTCAGTCCAGCAAATATTACTTGTACTGTGGAAATAGAATGTGTATTGTTATGTGACACTTAGTGAATGTTGAATTCGTGGTTAAACTCAAGGTAATTAAAAGATTAGCATTCTGTAATTGTAATCTTTTGATCTTCATTCAGTGAATTGTAGCCGTCACGGTTTACCGTTCCAGGTGTGAACAACATTTCGTATGAATGATAAACGGGAGTGCTGGTTTTAGATACAGAAAATATAAAAAAAAGAATTAAAATTAATTTAGTGGAGTAATTAAGTCGCACAATAACTGGATAGTCGTTGTATACTTTTATATTTTGCGTAAGCTCACTTTAAAATGAATTATGACCGCTGATACTTTTGTAACGATGAAATGCTGAATTAATTTAATTGAATAAATTTATAAATAATAATAGCCTTCTGAACACGAGTGTATGAACTAAAAATTGTGCTATTTTAAATTAGAATCGGTAACCTTGAATATTTGAAACAGATCATTACCAATTGCAATTATAGAATTTAGTCCATCCAAAACGATCTTTATTTACATATTCAGGAATTAATGTTCTCATCAAAATATTTTAAATCTCACAACGCATAAATACTTCAGCTATTTGAAAAAAATTGACAACAAATTTAAGGATCTTCTTAGAATGGAATCGAAAATTACGAACAAATATTCTTTTCAGGTGTGAAAAACATCAACAAAATTTATACATAATCGGAATGTCCCTATTAAAATAGTCTTCGTCTCACAACTTATAATACTTTAGCTATTTGATCAACAATGTTTAAAAAAAAAGACAGAACCAATTTGATGTCATCTTTCCTATTTTTGTATATAATTATAAGTCTGTTTTAACTGGCAAGAATACCCCTAAAGCGGACAAGCAGTTTATTCTTTAAATTTCTGTTATTGAATACCAAGAAAGAAAATAAATCCCGAAATTAATTTGAAACTTTGATACTCAATAGTTTTCCTGGAAAAAATCACATCCCTTGGGGATAATCAGTTTACGTCAAGTGACATATATATAACATACATGTCGGAACAGGAAATTTGGCATAAAACACTTTCAGAACCATGTTCACATTATTATCCATTATACCCAACAATTGTGATGATGACTGGCGTAGCTACTATTGACGCAACGACGCACTTGCGTGCACAAACAAACAAGCAAAAAAAAGTTTTGAAAGACTTTTTTTTTAAAGAATGATTGAGAAAGAGTGTGAGAGTGAGTGAGTATCGATAAATACAATTTATTCATCGATACTTATAGGAATACCCCGACTTTTCCATATTTTACCATCAGTTACATCAGTTCATATACCATCTTCTAAACGAATTTAAAGACCGATTGACCGGTTAATTCAGAGGAAATGTTTCTCGCCCACCTTCTAATTCCACAGAATGTTAAAGAGTTAAAACGCGAAGATCAGTTGCGTATATATATCACGCCAATGAGCCTCTCGAGATCCAAAGATATGTTGCTCGTTGAAATATTTATCCCTCAAAGATACCAGATCAACTATGTGAAACATTGGAAACGACAAACAAAGAACTGCATTCTAATGTATACTGTCAAATTCTTCTTACGATGCCACCAACAACTGCAACTGAAACGGGTTAAAACCTATCTTAGATATACAATGGGACAAGAATGGCTATCTTCTCTAATACTATTGCACATTCATGCTGATTTTGAAATTGATTTGAAAGAAGTTGTTGATATATTTGATAATACCAAACAAAGAAAAATGTTGCTTGCTTAAATGAAACCAGTAAATTGTTGTTATTTGCAAATCACTTATCAGTTAACAAGTTAAAAACCAGATGTTGACCCCGAGACGTCTTTTATTATTTTTTTGTGTCGTTTGGTTGCTGTCTTATATATACACCACAATTTCGTTAATTCACATTAAAAAAAATTGGAGGATACATATTTCAAAAATTCGTTTCACATCGCTTCATGATTATGTGCTTTACCCAAGATGAAGTCAGGAAGTCACTCTATCTTTATAATTTTGTCATTTTCGAAATTTGGTGTCGATGACAGATCTTTTATAGTCTCTGCAAATTTTATTTACAACTTTTTTGCTCTGGCCGGTTTAGAGCTTGATATATATTATTTAGACACTTGTCCATTGTTGAAGGACGTTTGTTAATATCGTTTGACTTTTTTTTTTATCTATGTCGATAAAATGCTGTCTCGCTTGGGTGTAACCATTTCCTTTTGTTCCCATATATCGGTATGTCAAGCAAACTTGAATAATTAAATTGTTTTGAGTCCGCATGATTTGTTCTTCAGACTCCTTTTCCTCGTACTAATCAATCTTAAAAATGCATAACTATTGGTTTTATTGGTGCACCTTTTTTGTATTGACTTGTTCGTGATCAGCTGACTGCTTTGGTCTCGTCATAGCGGCCAAAAACCAGCAACGATCGGGCCTATGACTAAGCCAATGTATTATCTATTTCATATCATTATGTTACGGCCTACATATTTCAAAATTGTTTGCATCACTCCTTGAAGGTCGATTGTCTCCGTCGAGTTCTCTATCATACTCAATAGGCAAATTACTAGAGCAGCATTATACTGGTTTATAAACAAACTGTCGGTCACTGAATCAGTCCAACACTCATGTCCGTTTATCGAGGTATAACTAGACCCTTGTTATTACATATAATTCTAAAGAAAATTAGACAGAACAGATAAATTTCCAACAACAAAATTCTTCTTTGTGTTTACTTAATTCTCTGAGCTTCAGGCGGGCTTCGCCCCCTGCCCCCTACCAGAGCTTTGCCTTGGACCCACTGGGGCCTTAAGCGGCCCCTGGCTCTTATCGACAGATTCTGCGTGCACTGCACACAGAACCTGGCTACGCCACTGGATGACGAATTTCTTCCTTTGTTCCGAGAACAATCTAATTGAAATATAAATCTGTGATTTTACTATGTCCATAACTTCGATGAACCAAAGCAAGTTAGATATCGACCTGTATTTAAATCAAATTGGTTCTCTTCTTCTTCTTATTGTATACAATAGTCGATCGACATCCGATGATTACATACTGTTGGCATACGTGGACTAGTCTATTTACAAAACTTTTACCCCAATTTAAACAAAATGTATGTTTCTTTCTTATGTTCAATGTATACATGTACATTTTAAATTGCGACTATCTATAGTTCCGTAACTTTCTATCCAGGTGTATAAACGAATGATCGACAAGTGTGTACATTTTTGTTAAATCAATACTTCTTGTATGTTTCAAACTGTCCTTCACTATTGACAACAAGTATATACTTACATTTTCCCAAATTTACCCGTGGAAAAATATGTAAATAGATTTTATTTTATCATTTTGTATTTTTTTTTGGAATTATCAAGATTTTTTGTAAATAATATTCTTTACACCAGAAATGTTATTTATAAGCAAGCGTATGAGTTAAGTAATGACTAGTATATCACTATCGGACACACAAGACAGAGATGTATATTATACACCTGATAGTTCAAAATAGAAAGTTACAAGTTATCGGCCGTGTACACTGATCAATACCCTCAGAAGTGAAACGATGCATGAACTTGCAAGCCCAACAGGAAATCGCTTGAATACCTGGACGTGTCACCTCACAATACCTTTGGGAGTAATACCTTTAGCCATGCTGGTGATCAGATAAGGAAGGTCCAAATTTATTTAAATAAGTTTTTGTATAATAGAATTATGAACAAATTAGATTTTCGAAAATAATTTTCACGGAACACTTATTCATGATCATTAATGAATTTGAACTTTGACTTTTTAACTAATTTCCATATAAACAGTTTAAAAACGACAGACCATGGTTATTTAAAATATAATAACATTTTCTGTATCAAGTTAGTAAGTCGGATAAAACAACCGTACGATTGAAAAGATATCAACACGCAATAACGACTACATTAGGTTACTGTAGTTTTGGTCCTTTGTGGTTTATAGACCTATCGTGGTTTCTAAACGGAGAAGATATCAAAATGGCGGCACGCAGAGAATTGATACTCTAAATTTAAAATCGATGGTGATCTCTTATCTAGCAGAATAAAACTTTAATACTTATGAATTTGAGCTTTTTTACACAGAATGGACATAATATCAATTTTTGATTTTTTTGCGAAGTTTCCCTTTAAATAGAAAAAAATATGTCTGAGTAGAAATGTTCAGAACGATGAGAACTACCTATTGTCTATTTACACCAAAACTGTCAGACGACTACTTATAAGAGTTAGTGCTCTTCAATGACGAATTTAACCATTTTGTTTTAATTTTGCCTATAATCTTGAAAAAAAAAAAAAAAAAAAAAATAGAGACAAATGTCAAAAGCAAAAACCATCATCAAGACAAGAGCTTCAAATGAGTCAAATGGTAGAAATCGCCAGACGATTTCTTATTGGAGTTATTGCCCATTAAGGACGATTTTTATCATTTTTTTTATGTTTTTGCCTAATATCTTAAATAATATAATAGAATCAGAGAACTTTCAAAATCAAAATTGATCAGCGAGATAAGATCTACAATTAAGGCAAGTGGTTGAAATCGACTGACGATCCCTGACTGAAGTTATTGCCCTTTAATGACGATTTTTACCAGTTATGTGCGTTTATGTCTTACATCTGAAAAACTATAAAGGATAAATAAAAATTTAATGAAGCAAATTGACCAGCAAGACAAGATCTACAAATAATTCTAATGGCCGAAATTGTCAGTTCACTCCTTTTTAGAGTTTTAGAGAAAGACAAGATCCACGAATAAATCAAATGTCTGTAATCATCAGTCTTAAATGACGATGTTGTACCAATATTTTGGGTTTTTGCCTATTTTTCTGAAAAGTTGATAAGATACATAGACACTTTAAAGAGCAAAAATTATCAGCTAGACAAGATTTACAAAATAGTCAAATTTTGCTGAAATCGTCACTTGACCCTTTAGAGGAGTGGTTGCCTTGAAATGATAATTTTTCTATCCTTTTTTGTGTTCTGGGCAAAAACGAAAGAAGATAGAGAGAAACTGTAATCACAAAAAATGATTAGCAATACAAGATCAACAAAAAAGATATGTTTGTCATGAATTCTGTTCCAGTCCACAATGTTTGAGGGTCTCCATTGTAGAAAATACACATAGACCTAGGTTAGCGGCCACACGGGCTCTTTTTTACAAAACAAACTTACGACTAAAATGAATCGTATATTGAAATGTTTATGAGTATGTTTTCTCGTAAGATTTTTTGTGAAATAAGTCGCAAGCTCTTTACAGCCTCAAGTTTGGATTTATCCTGATCATAAAATTAATTTAATCTTTTCTATTTTAAATATTGCATTTATGTTAGTTTACAAACGATAATGTCTTTCGCACTTTTTGTGTTCCTTTTGTATGAAATTCACTTGAAAGACAGCGACCAAAAAATATGTTTCAAATGCATTAAGATACAAAAACCTGTGACAGCTGACTAAATCGTGGAAACCCTTGACCATCATGTTGGGCTTCTTTCTGTTGTTATTTTTTTTAGACGTAAATGCGTGTACTAGACCACATTTTTATAAAGCTATGTTCAACAATAAGAAAAACCTAAAACCGTATAGTCAGATATAAAGGGCCTCGACATATAAAAATGCGAAACAAAAACGGAACAACAACAACGGCATTGTTTATGACAATACAATAAACCAAAAAAAAAAAAATATCAACCGGCAGCAATCAACGACAACCAGTTAATTACTGAGCCCTGACTTGGGACAGACACATATAGAATGTAGCTTGGCTAAATATGTTTGTGAACTCTAAACCCTCCCCTAACAAGTGACCAGAGCTTATTTTATTATTAGATATGACTGCTTTGCATTGTTGTAACTCTTTCGTTGAGATCACATTTTGTCAAAGATAACGTCTTTAAAAAAAAAAAGTAAAATCACAAAAATACTGAACTCCGAGGAAAATTCAATTGGAAAGTCCCTAATCACATGGCAAAATCAAATGACAAAACACATCAAACGAATGGACAACAACTGTCATATTCCTGACTTGGTACAGGCATTTTCAAATGTAGAAAATGGTGGATTGAACCTGGTTTTATAGCGCTAAACCTCTCACTTGTACGACAGTCTCATCAAATTCCGTTATATTTACAACGATGCGTGAACAAAACAGACATAATAAATAAAATAGTCAAAATATGGGTACAGCAGTCATCACTGTGTTACATTCTCAAAACAAACAATCACTTACAAAAAAGCACAAAAGCATCTATCAAATTAAAAACCACATCCATTGCTTCGCGTTTCTGGCGTCAGAAAGTGTAAACGTCACATAAGAAGAAATTTTGTCGTTCAATGTTTGTTCAAAACAATTTTATAATTTCACCTGGGGAATGTTGGTATACAGGGTTAAAAAATCAAAAGTTATGTTAGAATTAATTTCAGTTATAGACCGAGATTTAAAATTGTCCAGAAGTTCTTTAGAATTTTTAAGAATCCACATATGGTTAATACCACTACGCGAGTAAAATAAATTTGTCGTTTGTCGTAACTGAGTCAATGTCTGCGGAAAACACTTTATGATTGTTGTTTGCTAATCTATAGAGTAAATCCTTTTGTAACATCTGTGAAATGAAAATATTTACCAAATTTTTATACATTAATATTAAAGTAGATCTCAAATGAAACGTACAAATTTTGAGAGAGAACTGTAATTCATTTGTAAGACTTTTCATATCAATGAAAAAATTATGTATTTTATCTCATTTTTACAACTGATTTTACAAAACTAAAATTTTTTTGTTTGATTTTAAAGTTTTTTCAACTTTGCTATATAAGGGGAGATAACTCAAATAATTCAAGTTTTAGTAAGAAATATGTTAGAAATTTACCTATTTTGTTTTGTAATAAGAAAACTAGTTTTTGACAGTTTTGCACAAGAAGCCCCGTGACCCATATCTTATATCATATTTAAACAAAACTGTATGATATAAACTACATTTTGGCAAAGTATGAAACATTCTATCGATTTGAATTTAGACCTCCCTCAACAAACTTAAGTGTACTTTAAATCGATATCGATTTAGAAAAGGGAGTTTGCTTAAGAAGTTGAAAATATTGAGTAATAAAAGCTTTTGAAAAATGTCTTAATGTTTTAAATAAAATCAAATAAGAACTTTTGCAAAATCTTTTTTTGAAATATGGATTTTGAAAATGAAATAATACTTAATACGTTTGGATTGTCTGAAGCGCGTTTCTGACGCTAAAGCACAATCATCTGAAAACCAATGATAAATAAGTACATAAATACTCAAAGAGTTTTATAACCAAAAGAGTTTTTAGACTGAGTGTAAATCGAAACACTTAGATTTTCCTAGCGCCTCCCTTTCCCCGTTAAGTATAGATGGTCTTAGAGAGACATAGCGCAATTATTTGGAACCTTTGGTTTTCAATGCCCTCTTAACCTCTTGTTTGTTTTGGCCACTTATGAGTCCTATGTAGACAAGAACCAATCTAAATTTGATTTAAATAACATATGTGCACTAACATTACCTGAAGAATGAAATACGAGTTATATACAACAACCGGCAATGAATAATTGCTTGCTATTTCATTCATAACAAAAGGACTAAACATGCGAAATAAACTAGTTTAAGAAACGAAATAAATTCAGTGCAATCAGCTGAGTTTATGCTTTAAATTGAGTGAAATTAAAAATATTCCATATATTTGATAAATATCAACTATAAATTAAGATTTTAAATATATAATTCAACACGCTGTGTTATGCATCATTTAACTACAAAGTAAACCCCTACAACTTTTCTGCATATGATTTAATTTAGAATGTAAGGTTTCTGAACGATTATTAAGCTAATCCTATTAATTAGATACTTTTCCATGGAACATAAATGCAGATAGATCAATACATAAACGAATGGTAGTCTTCTTGAGTGAAAATCAGAGATATTTATGTAATTTTATAAAAACATATTAGCATTTGAGTGTCGTGTAAATAGAAAGAAATCTTGGTATATTTTTGTAACTGGTACTTGCATATTATTCATCAATATTATCGTTCGTTGAAATACACCAACATAAATAATATGTGTTAAACAACTTTCTAACGATATGAACCCTTAAAAACAAATATATAGCCTTAAAATGAAAATAACACAATATTAAATTTGGTGCGTCCGTTCACTAAAAGCACTCGTATCCTAAATATTGAAAGATACGAAATCTTTCAATGCTTGAATAGCTTTTTAAAACGTGTTTGTTGTGGTTGAGCTTTTGATTTTGACATTTGATAAAGGTCTTTCCGTTTTGAATTTTCCTTGGAGTTTGGTATATTTGTTATTTTACTTTTTGCATGACTGGCTTAAAAGAGGTCTGTAACTTGTTTACATCAACAAATTATAGCAGTAACTTTGGGCTTTTGTTTAATTTTAACGTTGAGACTTCCATTAAGCTAAGATCAATACGGTAATTCAGCAGAATACAGTAATTCAGCAGATACGGTAATTCAGCAATGCTTAGTTACCTCAGTGTTTAAAGGTTTATTGTTAAGTATGTGATTCCTTAATTTGTTAGCACCTACGAGGATCTGGATGGGATTTACAGAATAGAGAATAATGGACAAAATGTGCATTATAAATGACAAAATAAATAAAGAATATAGAAAAATAGGGCAAAACAATTAAAAAATAGAGAAAAATAGGGCAAAAAAAAAAAGGAGTAAAAAATAGAGAATAATGGGGTGCTTAAATATAAAGAATAGAGAATAATGGGCAAAACATATATAGAACACAGAAAAATTACATAAAAAATAAAAGAATACGAAAATGAAGGACCCCCATCTAGACCCTCATCTACAACAGACTATAAGTCATCAAGAAAGTCAGAATTTAACCTTTATAATGTTTATTATACATATCTGTTCTTTATTAACATTCTACAACAAGACATGGATTTTCTTTTAACATCGCCTCAAATGGATTTTTCTTTGGAATGCAATCTATATCACTCCTTGACCCATATCGATGAATATTAACAGACTCTGTTTTGCCTTCTTTGACATAGCATCTATTCGAACTGCATTGTTAACTGACATCCCAGGGCTCTCATCAAAATAGTTAAATGGCGTAAGATAGAAACTTCTAGACATTCCCGGAGTATGCGTCACGGGTATATCTTCTTTATGAGGAATGTGGTACATTCCCATTGTAACCCAGGCAACAAGATCCTGTCAACATAAATATGTCAATACATAAATATATATGTTAAGAGAAGTACGTGTAGCAATAAGATACAACTTGGTTTAAATACCTATTTGTAAAACTAATTGAATTAAATGAATACATTTAGTCAATGTACACTGTAACAATATCTAGGTTTTTTTTAAATAATAACATGAATATGCTCGATAGATGACTTTCAATTTCGTGCATTTTCCTGTGGATATCCTATGTCGCAATGATTATGTTATTATGGCACAGTAAGAACCAATTATTCAATGACGTCATTTATGCCTCGCAATCTGTGTAACCCATCAAAAAAGCAGTCGTGATCGATCTATTTCAGAAGCTGGAACTAATTGCCTTATGTAGTACGAGAGGCCAGTAAAATAATATCTTTGATTGGTCAAAACCCAACGAAGTATAAATGGAAATCTTTCTACATAATAATCAAGTTAACATACTTACTTCTTCTATGTATTTATTCTATTGTTGTGAGTTGTGACCTTTACCTTTGATCAATTCACCGGAAAATCGACATTCGTCTTTTCCTCCTATATTATTTTCAAATTAAGCCAACAAAGGAACTTAAGGAACCATCCCGAAACCAATTATTTTAAGAAAAAAACATTGCAGCAAATGTGACTTTACACTTTGACATATTGACGTCAAAAACCATTAAGCTCTTTGGTATCCTCATATCTTCCATCTTTATAAGTTTCACTTCAAGTACGAAAGGAACACTCAAAAGACCAACTGGAAAACATTTTTAAGAAATCAGTATCAGTGCCCTTGAATTTGGACATAGTTCCTCATTAGGCATCATTTCTTGACATATGTTCCACCAATGTAAGTTACGTCTCAGTCATGAAAAGAAAACTCGAGTTACCATCCGGCAACAATTTGTTCCGGAAGAATAAACGGAAAAATAATGAATATTACAAATAGGACCAAAACATTTTGTACTTTGTATATAGAATATGAAATCCCAAATCAATACGCAATGTAAGCTTATGTAAGGTTTGTGTAAATCTCACTTAAAACACCTGCAAATGAAAATGTCTCTAAATAGATAATTTACCTCATCCACAATATTTTCGTTATCGTCGATGAAGTCTTTAAAGGTAAATACAGGATTATCGCAATTTGCAAACATGTTGCTACTTGTTGGTTCACTGTCTTTGTACTTTGTAACTGCCAATTGATACTGCGACCAGCAGACAGCTGGATTGTTAGCATCATTCGGGGGTCGGGTGTTTTTAGTCATCCCAGTATTTATCAACCTATATCCTGCCGAATTTCCATACTTGTCTTTTATATTATTATTAACAAAAGTTAAATACTTTGGAGAGTTAAAATCGTATTTGCAGGCTCCTTCAAATTCAGTCTTTTTAAGTCGTTTTGTAAATTTATTTTGCACTATTGTTGTGTTGGGGTCATCGCATACTTCATTTTGAGTAACTACAGGTTCAATATCAAGTGTTTCGAATCTGTTCTTTGTTCCTTTATGTCAAGGTCAACTTTGAAGTGAAACAGGTGTTGATGTAAAGGTGCCATGAGATTATCTTCGAGCTGGAAACTAAATGGATTGTCTCGTCCATACCATGACCCAACCACGACACCGGAAGCAGTTATCTTAACCTTAATAACACCATTATGATAAAATATAAAATCAATAATATAATCATACGGAAAGACTGACGGAATTGTCCGTAATATCAAAACAATATTCTCAACTCCTTCGTAAAAGCTGTGAACATTTTTAAAATATGCGTGGTGACGCCGAAGTGGTAGTCCTGTGTTGAATTCAAATACACAAAATGCGTGTTGATTGAATAGAGGTTTATCATGAAACTCAACTTTGAAAGCTGAGCTAAGGAAGGTAGCATCCAAAGGACAATCAACTCCAGGTACCAGATATTTTGCTAAAGTACCCGCCTGGTATCTGTTGTCCTGATATAAAGCTGTATATTCATAAGGCTTGTAGCCGAAATAAGCGACTGCTAATTCCTGTGTACTTATTTCATACGCAATACGTTCATTTTTATATCGAATATCATTTAGCCTTGGTCCATAGAAAGGTGCAATTGCAACATCGAATTCCCAATAACCGTATGATATATGTCTGTCGTATATATTATATCGCTTACCGTCAGGGGAAACTTGCTGTGGATCCCTTAATGGTATCTTAAATGGTGGCGTTCCTCTTGATACTAAAGTACGTCGAGATTTTTCAGTTATGTCTGGAAAGGGAACTTTTTGTATATAATTCTTGTATTTAAGGTAATATTGAAGAACATCTTCTAAACATTTGAACAAATGTCCATCAAACCATATTTTCGGCAGCGAAAATTTGTCAAGTTCATATTCAACTAAAAAAGCAAAATCTAAAGGCCTTATTATACTATAGTCTACGTCACAATATAACCACCAAAAGTATCTCCGTTTCCTAACGCCGGATAATACCGACGTGACCTGGTTAAATAAGTTAGCTGTCAAGCACCTGTTACCACAATTTACTAAACGACCTCCATACAAGTCAAACAGCATATCACCGAGTTTCATGTCTAACAAATCCAAGACTTTTCCTATTTTGTCTGCTGTATTGAAGGGTCTGTCTATGAAAGGAAGAGATTTAGGACGGTATGGAACATGTCGGTAGCCTGAAGGCTTTGGCAGAGGACCAACAACAATTTCAATGACATCTGGTACAGGAATAGCTCCTCTGAAAATCATTACATGTGCTTCTCGCTGAGGTTGAGGACCTCCATTATCAAGGTACTTTAGTACATCCTTTTTGGGTGGTAGATAGAGATCAGCAATAAAAATGTAGTTAGAAGAAACTGAGGCTTTTTCAGCAACGGTGAGATTTAAAATTGATTCAGAATAAAGAAAACCAAGTAGGCCTTTAATTTCTCTTTTTGTTAAATCACGGAACACAGATGGATGATCATTCTCTTCAGTATCAATGTTTCCATAATCGGACGAGGGCCGTCGGCAAATTGGTAGTTGGAAAATTGATTCTGTGAAATACAAAATTGATTATCAACAGACATAACTTTCATACTTAAAGATAAAAGTAGGATAAATACACCAGGGGTGCATTAGCTAAAAAGTAAAATAACAAAAAAATACCCCAAGGAGAATTCAAAACTTGGTACATGCATTTCCTTATGTAGAAAATGGTGGATTAAACCGGGTTTTATAGATAGCTAAACCTCTCACTTTAATTTTTTGACTTACATATTTTGACTACTGAACATAACTGTGTGGTTTTTCTATGCATTCATAATGTTAATGACGAATCTTTTTTTGTATGTTGAAAACATAAGTTTGAAGGCATTTGTTTTGACAATCGCAAACTTGATTGTTCAGCTTCATGTTACGAATGTACTGTTAAAGCGTGTGACATGCAATCGAAAAGTGTTTTTTGTCAATGTGTTTAAATTGACAATTATTGTAATTTTTTTTAGCTTGATTTCAAGCTTGAATGGCGTTTTAATACTGATTGAATATTAAATATTTCTTAATATAACCTATTTAGCAATGTTTTATATTGCATCGTCTTTTCCGTAGAAAATATATTTTTGTTCATTCAGTTAGAACGTATAGTTACAATGAGAGCAGTTTTGCATACTTAATAAATCATTCAATTTTAGTATTGCATCGTGATCACGTACTGTGGATTATTTGGCTTAACCCCGAAATCAATAGAGTGTCTATATGCCTTTTGTTTTTCTTTGTTGACATAGTTGTTTGTTTTTATCGTGATTAAGATTATAACACAATGTTGGCTGCTTTACCCCAATTTTTGACCTATTATGTCTGTTTGCTTTGCTCACACATTGTTGTTTATATAATGGAAATATATGCGACTGTCATACAAGTTAGAGGTTTACCTATCTATAAAACCAGGTTTAATTCACCATTTTCTACATATGAACCAAGTCAGGAATATGACAGTTGTTTTCTATTCGTTTGATGTGTTTGAGCTTTTGATTTTGCCATTTGATAAGGGACTTTCCGGTTTGAATTTCCCTTGGAGTATATTTGTGATTTTACTTTTCATTATCAATATTTTGTTACCAATTTTCGGCGATTTCGTGGGTATAGATAAACCACGAATTCAAATGTTCAACGAAGTGTAATATTTCAATAGGCTAGTAAGAAAACTTTATCTAAACTACGAAATCAAATATCAATGAAAATACATTTTTTTCTTCTATCAACAAAGTTGGTAACCACGAAAATAAATAAATCCACAGTATAATATATTTAAAATGATGATTTATAATTATTCTTAAAGATATGAGATATTAAATACTCACTTCTTGATGCCCATTTTTGGAAAAGATTATAACATTTCCCACTATATGCCTAAAATATATTAATGTTAAACATTTAAGAATTAGATGTAGAGAATAAAGAACTAGGTGGGCTATACATTCGGAAACAAAGTTCTTTTTCCTAAAAGTACTCACTTTACAGAGTGCTATGTGGAATCATGAAACTGAAAAACTGAAAATCGATAAGACAAGCTTGCAAATAAAGCTTAATGACAATTATTTGCATATTATGAATGGTACTTTAATTGTAATTTCAATTAACAAATGTAGCTAAAACTATAAAGGTAGACTTAAGTAGCAAACAGAACAATACACACATCTAAGATTGAACAACAGAACCTCACCAAAAACCGGGTGCTTCGGAAAGTATCTATTATGTTGTTCTTAACAAGTAAATATCTGGTTACAAATGCAATGACTGAATATGAGGCTCATCACCCATCAATCTTCAAACAATATTTAAGCAAAGTATTAATTGATCACATCATATCTAAGAACAATAGACTGGTCGAGCTCGGAGTTGGATAAATTAAAGAAAAACTATCAAGGTCTGCCATTTTCACAAAATTTTTCAAATAAGAAAAACATAACACATAAACTTTCGAGTTTATATTTATGAAGTGGCATTTTAAACTAGTCTTTTTATATCTTAAACCTCCATGTTTAATCTTGGTCACAGGACTAACAAAATGGTTATGGGAAAAAAAAACATCCATTCAAATATAAGTAACAGTAGTTTACTAATCTTCAAAACTCATATATGGATTAAGAAGACAAATGAAGGTAACAAACAAAACCGCATGATCTCCAAAAAGTGAGAGATAGGGGGCGTCAAAATCAGTCCAGGAAAACCTGTTTCCTTCAAAATGATGTAATTCCAAAGAGACATTAGATACGAAGGGGACAATCAAACATCGTTAGTAAAAGAAAAACAACCATAGGCAAAACAAAAATTGACGAATAGACAAACTTAAGTTTACAAAACACTACTAAAGAATGTGCAACACAAACCTGAGTTGATCTAATAGTTAAATAAATAGTTATTCTGCTGACGTGAAATCATGCAATCCTACATTGTATATCTTTCGATTCAATAAGAACCTTCATTTCGACCATATGTTTACGAAGACGTGAAATATAATTAAAAAACTTTAAATCGTACAAACTTAAATACGTTTAAGTTTGGTTTTTATAAATTGGTGACGTAAAATTCTTTGTAGCTCAAATGCAAATAAAAGATATGTCATTTTAGTAGAAAAATAGTTTCGATACAATGATCGTTTTACCTTTCAGATACTTTGTTTTTAATACAAGTTACTTTCATTTTATTTCAATTCCAAAAACAAAATTTGTCAAACATATTAATTAAAGAGTAAAACATCCCTGCAAGCACTTTTGCATTTTAAAGATAAACAATATATTTTGCTTACATTTTCTGTTTTAAATGATTTAATCGAACGAATGATAAGTTGCAAAGTTAACATTGACTGTTGTTACATGTATATTCAAATCTTGTTTTGTTTCAATGCTCTCAAATGCTTAACATACCTGAAGAACTTTTTTAAGAAAGTTGTGTCGCGCGCTCGTTCTTAAATCGATGTCATACGTTTTATTTACGTTTTCCAGCATGCTATTGTAGATTCATACTTATCCTCTTCAACTGTTTCGGTTCTAATATATATCCTTGGCTTTCAAATATTCGGCTTTGAGCGTTCCTGTTGATGATAAACCCAGAATAGCGCTTCGGCCGCACATAATTTATAAAGTGTTTTTTTTTCATTATTTTTAGATTTGACTATATCTATGCTCCCTAAGATAAGACGACCTTAGATGGTTTTCACTATTTACTTTAGATCCTCTTTGGTCATAAAGCTCATCACGTTTTCAAATATCTATACATACTTGGAATTCATATTTTTGGCATTGAGCGTTCCTGATTAGGGTAAACAAACACTTTGAACGCAACTAACTTATAAAGTGTTGTTTTCATTTAAAATTGAATGAACGATCATATAACTTACACAATCAAATCTTTGGTTAAATACAGATGAAACCAACGTGTATAGTGTAAGGCATGTCAACTTGACACTCATTCTCCTGTTGCAGTACGAAGAAGTGAAATGTTAAAACTATAAAAATATAAAGTTCAAATAGGTTTAAATGATTATGAAACCACATGTTTCTTTACAGAAAATTTGATTTATGAAATGGTACAATATTAAAATTTCAAAAAAACATCAAAGTATATGGAATGCTTTGCTCATTGGCTTATTCAACTGAAAATCAGCAAAATGTTAATCTAATTTCTCTGTTAGTTTCACAGTAAAATCGACAAGCAATGCGTATTGTAAGTCAGCCGACAATTCTTCTAAAAGAAAATAATGTGTACATTCCTTTGCGAATTAAGAAATATTGTACTGTTTAATCATTTCATTCAACAAACTATTCAAAGATTGAGTGAAAAACATTATAATCGCTTATGATAAATATTGTTTTGATCGTCACATTAAAGTACTGTTCATATGGATGAGGCTTCGTAATCAAATCTGTAATTTTTACAAACATGAAATTGATGCCTTTCTAAGGGAAAATTATCTACGTTTACAAGCATAAAGATGGCGCCTTTCTAACTTAATGGTTTGTTAAACATTTTCGTATGCACGCTCTGATGATAAAGTTCACCATTTATTTAGGGACATACGAATCAAATTAAAGAACGTTTTAAATTGAATGACAAGATTATGCCACGTGTCGACAACTCTTTAAAAAAAAATTGGACTAGTGAGGTTATTTTTTAATAAAGATTATGTAATGATGCAATAATTGAAATTGAGACGTTCATTGAAATTTTGATCAAATCAGGTCAAAATGCTTCGAAGCGTGTTTTTTTACATGTACTTTTGTTTTGAAAGCGTTTTGTGTCCAACATAACCAGCGAAAGCTGTGTCAAACATGTTTAACCCTGCCACATTTTTTATGTGCCTTTCCCAGGTCAGGAGCCTGTAGTTCAGTGGTTGTCGTTGTTTCATGTCTGTCATATGTGTTTTTCATAAACTGTTTTGTTATAAATTAGGCCGTTAGTTTTCTCAATTGAATTGTTTCATATTTTTCATGTCGGGGCCTTTTATAGCCGACCATACGGTATGGGTTTTTCTCGTTGTTGAAGGCCGTACGGTTGCCTACATTTGCTTATATCCACTTCATTTGAACTTTGGTTGATAGTTGTCTAATTGGCAATCATACCACATCTCCATATATTTATATAAGCAGAATCAACAAAAATATTGACCAACTTTTACACTTATCACTGCTCCTGATGGTATCAGAGATGACCATTAATCAGGGTTTTGGAACTGGTATGATATAAATGTGGCTGTGAAACATTTTTATAATTTTTATAACTTATTCGCAAACTTAAGTTTTAAATCCTTCAAGCTATATAAACCTTACACAATGAACTAGTAACCTAGTACGATATATACGGGGTATTTAAATTACATATGGGGCGTCGAGAGAGAACGAAGTTCGATCCCCATACGGAATTTACTGACCCCGTTTATATCGTATCTAGTCACAAGCACAATGTGGAACGAATTTATCTTACCAACTGTCTTAATATTGTGAATTTAGACTTAGTTGTAATAAAAAAAAAGATATTTATCAGTTGCTGTTATAGTGATCAATATGGCCTATTAAAGCAATATTTGGTGTCTGTTTGACTATAATAGTGATCAGGTCTTCAATATTAAGAACCTTTTTGCACTGGTATCTACAAGAATAAATTCAAACAATAACAATTTAATATTAGAAAACCCTTTGATGTCACAATTTTAACACAATATTAAACAGCAATATCGAATATTAACAATGAGAATGTCAGCGTCTCTAACACATGTTTAGTCTAAAACTTAAAAAAATTATAATTATTCATGGTTACAATGTATGTTAATTTCAGAACAACACGGTGTTGTTTTATAGGAACGTAACTCTACCACTAACTACTAATAACAGTGTATTTAAAATTACGACATGCCCACTGGTTTCTACGTATTCACTTTAAACCAATGGTATTCATAGAAGTTTATAGGAGGTATGATCATATTAGTTACACAGTGTGCTAGTGACCTAATACGATATATACCGGATAAGTAAATTCCATATGGGGCTCTAGTTTTGTTCGCTCTTGCCCCATATGGTATTTAAAAGTTAATTTTGCAATTTTAAATTATGTTAATGTTATAGCGATGAATTAAACTATTATTCAAAAAGAAATATATAAAATTAAATCTGATCTAAATTTTTCTACATGTCAATATGTTGTATTTTATGACATTCTATATAGACATGTTTCAGTCGAGGGTATTGTGAAATGAAAATTTATTTTCCAACTTCATCCGGTTTATAATAATATTTCTATACATTTATTTCATATAAATATTTTTTTTGATTTATTTTCTTCGTTTTCCATTGAAGATGTTTTACCCTAAAAAGGTTAAAACTGCATATACGTATTGTAAAAAGTTGTAATAAGCATTCACATGCATATGTTATCTGTTATACTTACAGTTAGTTGGCATTGTCTAGCCTTTGATTTTGGCAGTTTTTATAGACTTCCCCTTTTTGAATTTTACCTAGGAGTTCAGTATTTTTGTTAATATATCTCCCAACTTTTATAAAAGTTAGATTGTATTTTATTATATTTATTTACGTTTTCGACAAACCTCTCCGGTTGTGCTTTAATGACCATAGATAACAAAATAACTCAATATCTCTATATCTCCTTCTAATATGCTTATAAAGACTGGATCTTTAAAATAAAAGCGTCATGCTAAAAGGTAAAACGTGACCCATTGTGCCTTAAAAACCGCTGTTCAAAATAATGGAATTGCAATTAATATACATTGGTTTTGTAACAAAAATATTAAAATCTCGTTATTTTTATGTTATGTGCTTATACATGTCAAAAATGAACAAACATGCACGGTTGATTGAAGAAACCATATTCCATTTTTGTATCTTTATCCGCTTGAAAGGTAATTATGTTGCATACCAGATTTTCTCCTCTAACATTTGAAAGTTTTCATCAATGAATATCCTTTAACATTTAAAAACTTCCATAAATGAGTACATCTGTTGACATTGTATTTCTGTTCAAATAACCTAACGATATATAAAAACAAAAATGCAAACGCATGTTAAAAGATTTTTCTTTGAGGAGTATTATTGTCTCAGAATGACTTAATACATTTCTAAACCGTCTGTTCAATTTGAATATTTAACAAAACAAAACTTTCAACAACTCGAATATTTTCAAGCAAATAAGAGGTTAGAGATTTATTTGCTGTAATGTTAAAAGAGAGGGAACATATACCACAGCGATATTCAGACTCATCAGTCGAAAACAAACTAACAATGCCATGGCATAAACGAAAAGCGACCAAAGGAAAAAGACCAAGCAACACGAACCCCATAAAAAAACCGGGAATGATCTCAAGTGCTCATGTAGGGTAACACTCGTTTAGCTTTGACGCTCGAAGGTTAAATTGATGAAAGTTATTTAAAAAAACTCCTTCATGACTGTGTTGATCGTTATGATGTGACTGTGTCTCGCCTCACGAGATACCTGTTTTCGTTGTCGTAGCTCTTATGATACTATAACAGCTGTTTATCCTGTTATTCTAACCAATGTTTATTATTTACTACCATTACATTATAAGTGAGTGTGAGTTCGAATGACGACGCAACTGGTCTCAATCCGTTTGCTGTTAATACTATTTCCTATTTTTTATTGATTATTTGTATATTCAAAAAGGATTCTGCGAGATTTGAACATCGGTGAATTCCTTTGAATTCTAACATACTATATGGATTTGATCTTCTAAATAGGATTACACTATCTACCTTTTGTCTTACGCAATCTTATTCCTGATTAATTGCAGGAGAAAATAGCGTACATCATTTCAGTTTGCAAAGAATTCCACTCGAACCGATGTTAGGGGCCGTCTAAAACTTGCAGTGAGGTGAGAGTTTTTTGCTCCGTGTTAAAGGCCTCCCTATGACTTTGATATGAAAAACAGCATTTAAAGCGCTGTTTGTTTTTAGTGTGTTTTGTGCTGTGCATGTACTGATTTTGTGTCATGGATGGATACCCAATATCTTTTTTTTTATTATTATTATTATAGCACAATGCATTTTAGTATGAAAATATATTTATACAAACTAGTGATAATGATTATCGACATATATATTCCTTATGGGCAATAAAATCTATATTTTAAAATCTTATTAATTAAAATTGCACTGGAAAACCACGGTTATTAAAAATGTATCGTACATATTCTCAATCAGATGAAAATCAACATACGCGTTAATTTAATTTCTCTTTAAATTATACGCCGAATAAAAATCGATGCGTATTTTAACTTAACCGACAATTCTTCAAAAACAGAGCTGCTCGAGTAAATTAAAGCGATCATAAATGTGTTTAATCACTTAATTCCAAAAGGTATCACAGATGTTTGAAAATGGATGGAAACTTATCAAATCGTTTTTGTACTTTATCGGTGACGACTATGTTTGACTGATTGTAAAGGGCCATACACCTACGGAAATTGGTTCACATCTTTATCTTAATTATAAGACTGAATTCAGATATTGTAAGATATATGAAAGCAAGGGACAAATCACATTTTGTAGGACTTAGTGCTACTACTTCTCAGTCAAAAATGTGCTTTGAAATTGTATTAAAAATCTTCATTAAATAATTTGTACTTTTATACGATGCCCTACGTTTTTTCATTTGTCTCGATTTGTATCCTCTTACAGTTTTTATGAGATTTTAAAATCGGTAAACAAAGTTGTTTGAAATTCATTTTCTTCTTCACGTGTAAATTGACCATTACACATTGATTAATATATATAAATACCGCTGTTCAGTAGTCATAAATATGATTGAAGAAATATATTTTGGAGCTTGCACCTTTGTAGATAAAAGGCAACACCACTATAACGATGTTTAAACTCGTAAAACGATTTCGGGTTTAACAAATAAAACAGCACAAAAAACTAATGGAAACGAATTATTAAAATGCAAACGCAAAAAAAAAAAAAAAAAAAAAAAAAAAAAAAAAAAAAAAAAAAAACAAAAACAAAAACAAACCCCGATTGATACATCATGAACAACCGTCTCTTGATATGCATAAATCAACGACAATCGAATCCACACTCAGAAATTTTAAGCACTAGGTACCTAGTTCCTATACCTAACCACAGAACAAAACATTGGATGTCGTATACAAATTGAGGTATGCACCTGTTATTATTCGTTAATTGTATCATCTGTGCATGCATGCCACTTAAACGAGAAGAGTGTGTCATATTAAATATAAAAAAAAGAGATACGGTATGATTTCAAATGAGACAACTATCAACAAAAGTTCAAATGAAGTGGATGTAAGCAATTATAGGCAACCGTACGGTCTTCATCAATGAGGAAAAACCCAAACTGTATAGTCGGCTACAAAAGGCCCCGACATGAAAAATATGAAACAATTCAACTGAGAAAACTAACGGCCCAATTTATAAAAAAAAAAAAAAAAACAATTTACGAAAAACAAATATGACAGACACTAACCAAAGACAACCACTGAATTACAGGTTCCTGACTTGGGACAGGCACATAAAAAATGTGGCGGGGTTAAACATGTTTGTGTGCGCTCAACCCTCCCTAACCTGTGACAGTGGTGTTACAGCATAACACAAGAACAAAGTATAAAAAAGACCTTTTATAGTCCATTGTCCTGTATCACATCCTTCAGAAATATCAATACTTATTCACAATCATTATTTCTTTTTCACTTAATTTTTAACATCATTGTACCTGTACGTTTTCAGTGAGGGTTTCATTTGTTCTTTTATAACGTGAATTTAAGAAAATTAGTTATTCCAGAAATGATAAATGCAAAGTATTTAGCATTTTAACCACATTTTATCTCAATTCGTTCGCATACGTAGGGTAATTATTAACAGCTATTATTCTAATATAAAAAAGGATAAACTGTTACATTTGATATGAAGAAAACGATATTGTACCATACTTCAATAATTTACTTTTATGTATAATTGTTACTTTAACATTATTTGTATCACATGATTACTCCGCACGTGCGTCAGCTGTTGGTAGCACTCATTGTCCTGCAAAAAGCTATGCATATTCATAAATTTATATAACTTTATGAAGATCGATACGTATTTATGATAGGCTGGGCAGTATGTTCCTTCATTCATGTACAATTCTTTAAACTTTTAGGTCATTTTCTTTATTTTGTATTGTTTTGTCTATGTTTTCATATTCTGTAAACCCCATCTATATCCCCATAAATCGAAAACACATACATTCAAAAGTTTCAGGTCAAAATTTGTCATTCTCTTAGCTAACAATGTCATGTACTCTATGTTTATCAACCACATTTTCTGAAATCCAACTAGCATTGATAAAAATGATTATATAAAACAACAGATGTATGTTTCTTGACAGTATGCAAGGGAAATTATTTGCATGTGCAGTCGACTTTTATCTGACTAACAGTTTTTGGCTTTAATTACTTTGATGCTTCAAAATCAATAATTATAAAGGTACATGGATTCACATGCACCATGACGGATCTACAAGAAATTCTTTCAGATTGCTATACTTTTTGTTGAATATTTCACAGAGAGGTTGAATGGACAAGAGTACATAAAACTTTAAAAAAAAAACTGAAAGCAACACTTTGTAAATTGCATGCGTCCGAAGCGCTTTTCTGAATTTACTTTCACCAAGAACGCTGAAAGCCGAATATTTGAAAGCCAATGATGTATGAAAACTGAAACAGATTATGAGCTTCAATCAAAAGGAGAAGGTATAAAAGAGTTGGTATAAATAGTATAGTTCTTAAATGCTTCTTTAACATAGCTTACTGTAGAAATGTTTTCGTTATGTGACATTTAGTTCCTTACATATCTGTCATTTTTATGTTTGACAATTAATATATATTGTTTTCAGCAGTTGAAATGTAAAATCAAACACTTTTAATGATAGTCCTCGCTTTCATTCATTTAACAGATTTATCATGAAAATGATAGTTACAGCTTCTATACAAGATCTGCTTCGTTCATTGAAAAGAAGTACAATAAATACCTTTAAATGGAGACAAGCTGAATTCCTTACTTTGCCTCCAAAAGTCCATATTCGATAGAGCAATCGGTATCTCGGTGCTAGATTGATTACTGCAAATTGAATTTTGTAATCAGAGAGTAGAATACCCTTTTCCTTTTGGGATCATTTGTAACAAAAACTCATTGGATGGAATGAGCTGTAGTCTAACTTAGAAATTAAAATCCCAATAGATCAGATCAGGATAAAAGAGTCTGATTTAGAGAGAAATGCATTAATTTCTATAAAAGTTGTTCAATGTGTTGCTATGAGTTTTGTTTTCTTACATTGCAACTTATTCTTAATGTAGCAAATAGTACAATGATGTATGACAAGGAATATTTTACTGCTTAAGATGTCTACATTAATAACATGCAAAGACGTGTGAAGACATCTGCGAAATAAACAGGCTATATGGAAAAGTCTCAGTAAACATTTATATGTTTTGTCACTGCTTTTGGAGATGAGTAGATTGAAGAATAAGGTATTATCTAAAATATGTTTATCATCCGTGTACTAACCGTTACTATTGCATGTACAAAGAATAGGAATACGGTTGGCCATCTTAAAATTGTTGAATTTGATGGATAACGCCTAGTTTCATCTAGAAAATAATTCTTAGAAAGTAGCATTTGTCCTTTGAGAAAGAGACTTTTAAGTCATTCTTACTATTAATTATCTTGGTTAATGTATTTAGATAAGATTTATTTGTTTGTAGACACAGCACGCTGTATTCGAAAGGGAATTCGATCAAAATTAAACTAAATGATATTTCTGTCATATTATTATACTTAACACTCTAAAAAAGACAAGTAATCAAAGATATTTGGCTAACATAAGTTTGTGCAAACACTCATGCGAAAACAGGCTATTAGTTGTGTACGCCACACGCAATTTTCGTCTACATTAGACTCATTAATGGCGCTTGAAGTAAAGCAGTTACAAAGCTCAATCCAATATCACGAAGTTGCAAAGCATCAATAACCGAAAATTCCGGTTTCCATACACTATGGATTCATTTATTTTCGTGGATAATAGTTTTCGTGGATTGAGGAAATATTGAATTTTCGTTGATATTGAAGTTCGTGGCTTTCCCTAATTCTGTATACAAGCTGTACGAAAATACGTATTTCGTCGAAAATTTAAATTTGTGGTATCACTAAACCAACAAAATCCACTAAAATTGGAAGACAACGAAAAAAAAAAAATGAATCCACAATACGGCTCAAGAAATCAATTACTGCGGTAAGAAAAACCTTTAGCTTTAGAGTATTTCAACATTTTATAAACAGTTAGTTAACAGAAAACGAACATATCGGTATAACCTAATCATCACAAAAAAGCTGACTACTGGGCTGGTGATACCCTCGGGAATGAAACGTCCATCAGCAGTGATACTGATCCAGTGGTAGTGAGACAATCATCAAAGATATCAGGCTTATAAAACAGGTACTTCAGACGCACTTTTCGTTTACATAAGATTTATCAGTGGCGCTCGAATCAAAACAGTTGCAAATCCATATAATATATTACGAAAGTGAAGACCAGACCATTTATAACTGACAATTCCGAAAAGTTGAGCCACATACAGCTTAGGCAATCAATACTAAGTGGTAGAAAACCCTTAGCGTTTTGAGAATTTCAACATTTTATAAATAGTTAATTTACGGGGGGAACCTATCGATGATATTTCATTTCAGCACAAAAGTTCTAACTAATGAGCTGGTAATAGCTGCAAGTCGAAAGTATTGCATTTAAACTGCGACATTTATGACAGATCTGCTGATGGTCACCAAACGAAATATTGGTTGTATGATTGTATCAAAAGAAGACTGAGAGAAGGGAAGTTACTCAAACAATTTGAAAATATAAAAATTAAACTAATCTAAAATTGTTTATATCTATGACAATTTCATAACAAAGAAACTAGTACATGTTGTAATTGTTATACAAAAAAAAAACTGCATACAATTTAAACTTATTATTACATTGTTTACATAAGAAAACAAATGCTTGTCATCTTAATACTGAGTATTTTATTTCACGAGTTGGTTGATTGTTATTAGATTTCTATTTCACAGAAGACTACGGATATGTTTCAATTGTCGTTACCACTATCCCTTCCTATTTTCCACAAATGTGACCTACCGAATTTTATTATCACATGGCTTTTACTTACATGAGCAATACGTAGGTGCAAAAAGTGGAACAGGATCTCCTTACCCTTTCAGAACACATAAGACCCCCTTTTTGATAGGGTTCCGTGCTGCTTATATTTAAGTTTTCTATGTTCTTTTTTTATATTCTGTGTTTGTCTTTTGATCGTTTTTCGATGTTTGCCATCGCATTGTCAGTTTTGTTTCGACTAATGAATATCCATTTGGTACCTTTCGCCTCCCTTTTTAAAAAAATAAATGAGAACTTTATTTTTTTCTGGAATTCATTAGAAATTTTGATATAGCAATAAACTAATTTGTGCACTTCCAAAGGAATAGAAAAATATTTTCCATTTACAAGTCTCTTTTTAACTAAACACAAGACTAACTCAACGAGAACAATGCAATTGCCATAAAAAACAGTTCATTAAGTATCAACAAATTGTCTAGACTAAAAAAAGGAAACCCCAACTCGTATAGAAGAGAAATGGAAATCAAAATTAGGAATCGATATCATGGTTGAAGATTGGAGATTCTTTTTTAATCTTTCTTTACTTAGTCTTAATTAATTCCATACTTATAAAATGTAATTGTAGGGAAATAGAATTGTGCACATACTGTACATAAACAATGTTAGATATGTTTGAACTTTCCGGCTATATTTTTTTGAAAGTTGGAGAAAAAGTATACAATATAGCAATATCGGTTTTTACCCAACTTTATTAAGATAAATCTTAAATATTAATCATCGTTTATCTTAAAATATCCTTAAAACGTGCAGTTTGATACTGAATATATATAACATAGGAACCAGAGACCAAAACGACGTAGAGGTTAGCAACTTTACGTCACCGTACGGCCTTACGTATGTCAAGTTTAAAATTCAATCTGTTATTGAAGCAATACACCTTTCCACTCTCCTATCAATTATTAGTAAATTAACCAATTGAATGTGGTTAATTTAACACGTGTAAAAACATTTGATAGCAGCACGTGTTGTCGGTCATAACCTCGGTCAATCATTCTAATCTAAACAAATATTTTGATCTATCATTTCTTTAAGTTTTCACAAATAAATCGTCCAGAATTTTGTTTTTGGTAATGCAATCAATGTAAGATGGTGGAGGAAGGTCAAGTTGAAACAAAAGAAAGATCTGTTTTATGAATTACAGTTACTAATAAATCAATTAAGAAGAAAGATGATGGCAGTGCTAATAGTTTTAAAAACATTGTTTACATGCCATTCTGAAAAAAACAATTCCTGAAACTAGAGATTTGAATAGTGTACACATTTAATTGAAACTAATATTTTTCAGAACATCATCTTTTGATGACGAATAAGACTCTTGTCTTCTATAGGAATATTTGCTGATTGTACCTACTTTTTTAATTTTACATATACATTACAAAAAAGGAAAAGGATTAGAACTATGTGATACATTTAAAAAAAAGGGTCAGTACAATGTAAAAGATTCCTGTAGAGGACAAGAGTTGTATATAAATTGAAAAAAAGGACAGGTACAATGAATAAATATTCCTGTGTTCGAAGAATCGTCAGTGTCTCTAATGTTTTCTTTATATTTTACTTAATAATAGGAATTTTAATTTTTATTAAGTTATTTATGGATTTAAAATAGACAACCTTATAAAAGTTTTTTGATAAAAGATCTAATAGGTGCTAGAGCAATGATGCTTGTTTTACAAGTTGACCCATGCTGTGTAGGTCTACATAGTGAACACACTTTTCAGCATTCATTAATCTTGCTTAATTAAACCTATAATCTATCAGCATAATTTAAAAAAAATTTGTTGTTAAACTACAATTCCATAATTTAGGGTTCAACACTAACGCTAGTCCGCTAGCCCGAGGCTAGTAAAAATTAGGGAGGGCTAGTAAAGTTTTCATCACAGTAGTCCGACGGGCTAGTCAAAATTTTGTTTATAACTAGGAATTTTACAAAATTTTAATTGTCAACAAATCCCACATTTTTTGCTGACCTTTGCTGCATTTATTGTACAGTTTATTCACGAATATATTTAGATTGTCAGACATTTTTAACATGAAAGGTACTTTTTGGGGAGGGGAAAGAAACTGAAACAATGATGGTACTTAATATATTGAAAACCACGTGTGTTACAAACGCCGTGATGATTCTGATCAGAAACCTGGATCTCAAAAGTGCTTTCAGAATATCAAAATAATAACATGAATACGAAATTTACATACATTACTACCAATGCCATCACTGTTTGGGAAAATTGTACAACTTATGGGGAGGAATTCTAAGCCATTTTTTTTTGGGGGGGGGATTTTCTTTAGGGGGAAAAGCTGTATTTCAGATGTAATTTGAGGCAAACAATATCACTGACATATAATATTATATGTCTCTGTATATACTAAATTATAGGTCTCTAGTAAAAATACAAAGATTTTTAGGAATAAAATTACGTCCTGCAAAAAAAAAAAAAAAAAAAAAAAAAAAAACAACAACTGACAAACAACAAGGGAAAAGAAAGAGTCCATGAAGAATGATGACAAAAAACAGCAAGGGCAAACCTTTCCTCTTTTGTTGGTGTATTTGTACATCCCTTACTTACCCATCTTCATTAAAGACACTAGTAATAATGATAAGTAAAATGAGGAGAATGATGAAGTAATGATCTAAAGGGGTCTTCGAAATAAGTCGAACACATTCTTAATATAGATGATTAAAATATGAAAAATTTTTATTATTTTTTTTTTTGCATTTTCTATTAGCAAACCAATGAAATTTCATGAAACAAAACATGTTCAAAACCCTCTGGAAATGCTCAAGAACACAGGATTTTGCTTCATTTGTATCAAAATTTTCGGGGCACGCCATTCTGTTGATTAACTTGAACTAGGATGATGGGTTGCCATGTGTTTCTAAGGGAGGGGCAAATCAGAGAATAGCGGAATGATGTATTGAAAGGCTTATATATTATTATAGGTTTGACAAAGCCTCTTCGAGTTACAACAGTATGCAAAACACAACACAGAAAAGCTTAAAACTAAAGACTGAGCATCACGAACGCCACCAAAAACGGCGGTGATCTCTTGTGATCCGGAAGGTTAAGAATATCCTGCTCCACATGTGGCATCCGTCGTTCTGCTCATGTAAGTACAAACCCGGTGGTGCGTCTAATTCGGAATGTCATATTCGATAGAAATTATTTTGCGCTTTTGTAGATGTTAGAAAAGCTTTTGACACAGTGTGGAGGGTGGGACTATGGCAAAAACTATTAAAATATAAAATTGGTGGGAAAATGTTTAAAGTTATATTGAGCATGTATACAGATATTAAGTCTTGTGTTAAAAACAGATTTTTTCCCGTGTGAGGTAGGTGTAAGACAGGGAGAAAAAATGTCACCCTTTCTCTTTGCCTTATACCTGAATGACATGGAGGAATATCTGGATGAAAACTCTGTGGATGGTCTAAAATTTATGAATGAAAAATTTACAGAGAATCTTGATTTGTATATCAAGTTATTTACTCTTCTGTACGCCGATGAGACAATTATTTTTGCAGAGTCGGCAGAAGGGTTACAAAAGGCTCTGAATGTGTTTGAGCAATATTGTTTTGAATGGAAACTCACTGTTAATGTATCAAAAACAAAGATTGTGATTTTTTCAAAGAGAAAGTTTAATAAGAATTTTACTTTTAAACCATGTAATGAAATTATTGAAATTAAAGATTCATATTTTTATCTTGGTCTGCTGTTTAATTACAACGGAAATTTCTTTCAAGCTCGGAAAAAATTGGAAGACCAAGCTCAAAAAGCACTTTATGCTCTTTACAAGAAGATACTAAATATCTCACTTCCGATTGATTTACAGTTAAAATTATTTGATCCATTAGTGGTTCCTATTTTGACCTATTCCTCGGAAATATGGGGGTTTGAAAATAAAAATAATACTGAAAAATTACATCTACAGTTTTGTAAGCGCAGTTTGGGGGTGCGATCATCTACGCCAAAATTTATGGTGTATTGGGAACTTGGCAGATTTCCACTTGAACTGTAGATCAAGTTAAAAATGGTATGTTTTTGGCACAAGCTAGCAACAAATGATAAAAAACTATCGGGTAAACTGTATAAGTTACTTTGGTACATGCATGAGCATGAAGGTTATAATTTCAAGTGGTTTAACTATGTAAAATCTGTGTTTAATGATTGTGGCTTTTGTGAACTATATAATATTCCGGGGCAAGTTGATTATAATTATATTAAAAGTAATGTAAGGCAGCGTCTCAAAGACCAGTTTATTCAAAAATGGCTCTCTGATATAAACAACTTATCAAGGGAAAGGGTTGGGGATTTTATTTACACTTTTATTAACACTTTAAGGCGGGGACATAGAGTAAATATATGTAAATTAAGGGTATGTAATACAAAGTTTCCCATCGAAACAGGAAGATGAAGAAATGTACCGCGAAGTGAGAGAATTTGCCCACTTTGTAAAGCTGGTCTTGGGGATGTATACCACTATATATGTAAATGTACTAATTGTGAAGTTAAGGATTTAAGGGGGAAGTTCATACCTCCATATTATTTCAAATATCCAAATGTAAAAAAAGTACTAGGCATGCTTAAATAGTGTAATAGTAATGTGCTGTCTAAGCTGTCTATTTTTATTCAAAAGGTAGAAAAGATGCTTGTCTAATTTAAAACTGTAATAAACAAAGACTTATTTTTGAAGATGTATAATTCAACAATGTATACTGTTTGTATTATGAACTATGTTGTAATTAATATTGTGTATAATTTGCTCCTGTTACGCAGTCTTCTGCAGCTGAGTTTTCTTTAATAAACTATGAAACTAGGAAATTAGGATGGATTTTTGTGTCGACAATTGGAACATATCCGTCGTCGTCCATGAAAAAAGACTTCCATAACGGTCAACTAACTCGTAATGACATCCATAAACTCTTCGAAGGAATGATTTAAACTTCACCGCTTGGAACTCTTAGTTTAAAAAGTAAAATAAAAAAAAAAAAAAAAAATGAGCTCCATTGAAAATTCCTTTATCAAATGGCAAAATCACAAGTTAAAACACATCAAACGAATGGAAAACAACTATCATATTCCTGACAATGTGTGAGCAAGGCAAACAGATATAATAGGTCAAAAAGTCGTAAACTTTTGTTCTTAACCGACCCTTATTGTCAATTTATAGATGTAAGTCAAGATATGAGGCAGACTTAATTATATCTGTTGTTTCAAGCTCGATGAGATAGATGGGTTCACCATAGTCACCATACTTTGATTTATTTAATGAAAGGACACCATCCATCTAGCGGAACGTGAGGTTGAAGAATGATGATAACTTCTTGTCATTCTTCCAAAGAAACTCCTGTATATAGTCAACCTCATATGAATCGAAGAATAAGTTATCAAGAAGTGGAGCAGAGTTGGTTTAAGTGGAAATTCCGATTGTTTGTTGAAACATACGTCCAATTAACGTATCAAGTATTTTGTCAACTATGAAATCAAACATTTTAGTTGTCAGTTTAAGAGATTTTTTGTTTGAATCCGCGTGGTTTTTTACAAGGTACGATTCATCCCTCCCTATGACAAGATACTTGTATCTTCGTTGGTTATTTCTTTTTATGAAACAAAGTAAGACCAATTCTTTTAATTTGTCTTTTAGTCTAGAATGGGGAATACTTGTGTAAAGGGTAGAGATTTTATCTTTAAACTGGCTTTGTCTTGTTAAAGGGAGATTATCCAAGGATATATATTGTGTATATTGAGCTGACAAGATTTCATGGACAAGGACACTATTTCATAATGAAATATTGTACTGGACAGTATTTCATATGAAATTTTGTCCGACGGACAATATTTCATGTGGGTCATTATTTTATGCTACACTTAGAAACATTAGGGTCTTAATTTTAAAAGATGTAACATGTGTTATTATCGGCCAATTCAGTTTTTTAATACTAATTTGTATTAACAACATTGCCTGGCGTAATCCTCGTCTGAATCCATCAGTATTTTGAAGATGTGTTTCCAATTGATGTATTTAGGCTATTGATATTTCGGGTCTTTGGATAACACGTGAGCTGCGTCGGATAGAAATCGACATCATGCAAGTGCACGTATACAACTACATGTATAAGACTTTCATTCAAATACGAAATAAAAGGTGATTTTGTTGTCTGTTTAATAGATTTTCTCATGACAGCTTAATTTTCAAACAGTTACAGTCTTTCCATAGAGATTTTGTTTCAACCCGAAAAAGTTAATAGATGTTTTGATATTCATTTATATAAGGTCGATTTCTATCCGACGCAGCTCACATTTCGCAGAGAATGTTCAGGTCAACAGTAATAAAATAGTCAGGCGGATAACATATGAATAGGGAATTAGCCAATGTGCAATCAGGAGTTTTAGACTTAGTCGTCAATATTGAGATCCTCTAACTCGTGTTTTAATTGAAGATTTTAGTAGCAATTGTTTTGGTATAGGTATAAGAGATGATAGGTACAGATTGATCAGGTATTTTCGAGTGAACTGGTTTATTATAATGATATTGTCCATGTTGATTGTATCGAGACCTTTGTTGGCAAAGACTTTTTAAGAAAGAATCATTTTGCCCTTTTCATCTTTTCCAATACAAAACTGTCTGACAAGTTGTGTGACTGGCAATATTCGAGATGATATCTGTAATTTGATTTATTTTAATGAAGTTCGATGCAGTAAATATGGATGTTATTACACAGTAAGTATAATAATGCCTAGAAAATTTCCTCTTGTTTCATCGATAAGTATGACTATGTTTCGCAAATTACCATCACAATGCTCTTATCAAAAATAAATTCGTTTGTAAATGTTTGTCTTTGAGTGTACTATATAAAATAAGGAGACGTGGTATGATTGCCAATGAGACAAGTATCCACCAGAGTTCTCTGAAGTAAATATAAGCAATTATAGTCGATCGTACGGCATTCAAAAACATGTAAAATCCATAGCGTATGCTAGGTTATTTCTGTGTTGAGCTTACCAAAATCATGTATCAATTTTTGATGGATTTGAAGGGGTTGGTTTTGTGGGTTTTTTCTTTTCAAACATTGACATTAAAATTCTTATTGTATTGTTTATTAATAGAGATTATTCAAATCACATCAATACTTAATAAACAGTTTAATAAATTAATAGACATTTGTATATAAATGACATGTAAGCAGTTATCATAAAGTTTCTTAATTGAAATGGGGTCAACATGAAAGATAAGCTTTTGTCCTTTTTATGTTCATTTTTTTATTTAGCATTGTACAACAAGACAGGGATTCTCTTTCAGCTCAGTCTCAAATGGATTTGGTTCTAGGAACAATCTACATTGTTCCTAGAACCGTATCGTCGTATTTTAACAGACTCTGTTTTGCCGTCTTTTTCCACTGAATCTATTCTTACTGCATTATTTACTGCCATCCCTGGGCTCTCGTCGAAGTAGTTATATGGCAAAAGAAAAAAGCTTCGAGACATTCCTGTTGTATGTGTCACGGGTATGTCTTCCTTCTGTGGAATATGGTGCATACCCATTGCTACCCAGGTAACCAGGTCCTGTCAATATAAATATACAATGTATGCAAATACTTCAGTAGGTGGAATAAAATTTTAAAACTGTATGAGCTAAAAATAATAATGAAAGCAACACTTTATAACTTTGCTGCATCTGAACGTTTTTCAGGATTAACCTTCATGAGGAACGCCCAAAGACGAATATTTGAAATCCAAGGATATATTAGAACCGAAACAGTTAAAGAGCTTTATGATAAGAAAGGATATAAAATAATAGTCGAACCCATCCATCTAAATGAATATCTATGTTCTTGTACAACAAAGGACTATCCAGATCTCTTTCCTATTCAGTCAAAGATAAGTCACCGGAAAAATGGCCAGTCAGAAGTTTAAGCTAAATGGTGTAGGTTCATACAATCCTAGAATCTTTTATGCTCACATAGGAAAGAGTCATTAACTGTGCAGCACGTCAACGTGACAACAAGATATTTTGACTATTCAAAACTATTCAGACAAGACTTAGAAACAAAGTCAAGTTCATTTTTAAGCAGACAAAAAGGCTCGTATTCAAAAAGTGACAGGTCAATTAACTCGTAGTGAAATTAACTTCGGAATCAGTCATGCACACAATAAAACGTTGACATAGACTGTTCGTTTGAACCAGACTTTACCTTTAACTATTCATGATATTAACAGTACCAATTTAACAGAAATCGCTTTTCGACGATTAATATATCTTCAGTGATGCTCGAGTTAACAACTAAAGGTCACCGTACGGCCTTCAAAAAGTGAACAAAATTAGAATCACTGAGAATCAACTGTCCTATTCCTGACTCGGTTCATGCATTTTCCGCATACCAGGTCGTAAGGACAGATGGAAAGCAGATATGTAGACTTGTCTGGTTTGAGGCAGACATGTCATTAGAACAATTCCCAAAAAAGCAGACTTGGTCTCGTCTACCACAGATGAAGCCAACTTGCTGCAAACTTATCAAGTTTACTTTGAAAGTAATTAAAATGTCTGCTCTAGAA